>CM071933.1:48257616-48857616 GCA_016081115.2 Rehmannia glutinosa | reverse complement strand
ATCATGAATGTGATCGTCACATTTTGTGTATAAATGATGGTTACTTGTGACTATTTGATTTAGTTTAAATGTTGTGTTCTTACATTTTACTGATTAATTATTAATTTTTTTATATAGATGGCCGATAGACGTGGTCGAAGAAGACCCCGATTGAACCATCAGGATGAACCTCAATGACATTGTGGGCGAGCTCCCGCACATGAAGAACCCCAATCACTTCCACCTGCTACAGGAGACAACCTAACGGCACAAGGCTTGCAACAAATATTGCTATTTATGCAACAACAAGCAAATCAACCCCAACATCAAGACCCCCTTGAGCCGGTATTGGTTGCGCATGATAAGATGTTGGAACGATTTTTAAGGTTTGACCCTCCTGAATTCCTAGGCGAGCCGGATGACATCAAAGCCGAGCGTTGGTTAGAGAAAATGGAAAGCATAATCTCAACGTTACAATATACGGAAGAGCAACAAGTTACCTTGGTTGTCTTTTGCCTAGAAGCCGCCGCTCGCAATTGGTGGAGAACAATTGAAGAAAAATGGAATCGAGAGGGAACACCGAGAACCTGGAATTAGGGGTGGCAAATCGTGTTATCGTATCATGTTCATGTCACACTATCGTGTTTTCGTGTTATCTATTTTATTTGATCTTAAATATAACAATAATTGTAATTTTAACTTAATTTTCAATTTCGTGTTCATGTCGTGTATTGTGTCGTGTTATATCGTGTCATGCTTTATCGTGTTTTTTGTCTCTTTAATCGTGTCGTGTTATTGTATCGTGTCACTCATTGCCAGCCCTACCTGGAATAACTTTGCACGAGAATTTAAGGATCAATACATACCACCATTGGTTAGAGAAGCTAGAAGAGATGAATTTTATCATTTGAGACAAGAAAGTATGACAGTGGCTCAATATGAGTCTGAATTTCATCGCCTGTCTAAATATGCACCCAGCTTGGTCAACACGGAAGAGGATAAACTATACAAGTTTATACGTGGATTGAAAATGGAGATACAAGATATACTATTATCAGTTGAACTAGATTCCTATACTGCTGCAGTTAGAGCAGCAACTAGAGTTGAGAGTGATATTAGTCGTCTTGGCTGCCAGCAATTTCAAACCGCCCTCCTTCGATCGATTGGCACGCAATCAATAATTACAGAGGATTAGCTAAGGAAGTACGAGTGGAAGTAAACAACAAATACGCCCAGAGATGCAAGGAAAACTGTGTCCTCATTGTAACAAAACTGGTCATAATCCATCCCAATGTTGGCGTAAACTTGGAAGATGCCTCAAATGCAGAAGCGCTCAACATCAAATAAAAGATTGTCCTATGATGGCACAAACAAGTGACAAGCAGAAACCCGCGCAAGGACCTAGGATACAAACACGAGTATTTGCACTCGAAGGACAAGAAGCACCAGAAGACACAAATGTAGTGGAAGGTACGACACTTGTATCTGAAGACTATGCTAGAGTTTTACTTGATCCTGGATAGTTTCATTCATTTGTGGCCCCTCATTATGCACATAAATTGCGTTCACTTATAGAACAATTACCATATTGCCTAGAAGTTTCTACACCGATGGGCACTAGTCAGGTGACTGACTCAATATATAAATCATGCGATGTTGTTATTGGCGAAAAACAATTTCCAGCTAACTTAGTTTTACTACCAATCCATGAGATGACGTCATATTAGGAATGGATTGGTTGTCCCAGCACCACGCGCAAATGGATTATCGTACCAAAACTGTTAAGTTATGTGAACCTGGGAAACCTGAAGTAGAATTGATAGGAGCGGCTCGGGTTATCGTAGCTCCAATTATTTCAGCAATCAAAACGAGGAAAGCGCTTTTCAAGGGAGCTCAAGTCTATCTTGCTTTTATCATCAATAAGTCGAAAGATAGGAAAAATATAGATGAAATACCTATAGTATCTGAATATCCTACCGTGTTTCCTGAAGAACTCACTTCACTACCTCCAGAAAGAGAAATTGAATTCACCATCGACGTCTTACTAGGAACATATCCAATAGCCAAAACTCCATATCGAATGGCCCCGATTGAATTGCAGGAACTGAAGTATCAATTGTAAAAATTATTGGATTTAGGATTCGTTCGACCCAGTACATCCCCGTGGGGAGCCCCAGTGTTATTTGTCAAGAAGAAAGATGGGTCCCTGCGACTACGTATTGATTATCGAGGATTGAATAACGTCACCATCAAGAACAAGTACCCTCTTCCACGGATACACGAGCTATTCGATAAACTCCAAGGTGCTAAGGTATGTTCAAAATTTGATCTACAGCAAGGATATTATCAATTACGAATACGTGAAGAAGATATATCAAAGACAACATTCCAAACCAGATATGGTCATTATGAGTTTGTGGTTATGCCTTTTGGTTTAACTTGTCATGCCCCAAACGGGTCGCGACGATGATCCACAACTTAAATACAAATAACCAAACAGTCTAGACGAATATCATCGAGAACCCAATGAAACAGAGTCAAAATAGCAGCGGAAATAAAATAACAAGCACAACTTACAGTCCACAATCCATAATCCAAATTACATCCTCGAAAATCAACCAACGATAACAACTTAAAAGTCAAAGGGTCCTACGCCCTTCAGTTACAAATCGGAATAAAAGAAAATAGAATAGTCCAACAACAATCACAAGAAACGAGTCTATCAACAACAACAAGAAGTAGTAAATCCAACAAGCGGAGTACAAAGGCTCAATCCAAGGCCGGTACATCATCTTCAACGAAGTCCTCATCTAAAGGTTAGAAAACAGGTGGGGATGAGACAGAAATCTCAGTGGATGGGGTGATCGTGTGCAAGTGTGGCTATATATAGTTAATGCGAGAAACAGTTATATGAAAACGCGTGCGTATGATGCATGAATTCACACACAGTCCACAAGCGTCGTGATAAATATATTTAAGTAATATACTTATACAGTTCAAGAAAACAATTCATGGTCACACAGACACTATGTGATTCAGTCAAGACAGGTAGGATTGCGTACGGAAATGTAACACCAATCCCATGCAAGGCAGATAATGGTTACGTACGGATTTATAGCGCCAACCAATGCAAAACAAGTAGCGATTGCGTACGGATTTGTAGCGCCAACCAAACGGGTCTGATAACTCCGGAATCGTGTGAATCAGACAGCGATTCCTTCGTTCTTCCTTGTAACTCCCCGAGCAAGATGGTCCAAGACCTGTCACCTTATCGCTCCATAGGCAAAGACAAATCCATAGTAGAGCTAGCTAGGCCTGGATTGTCATCATCATGATTATACCTCAAGTACTACGATCCGCTTCCCTTGGACAAACTCCGTCCCTCAGTTGCGGGATTAGGACGATGGGGCCGGAGGAGTGGAATAGAAACCGAGCTGCCCGATTCCATCCCCGACGTATCCATTCCGACTGTGAGCTCGACACACCAAGTTGACTCAAGCAGGAAAGTAAATACAAGTTCAGGTAGTCAACCAAGCAGTCGAGTATTATTGATTCAGGGAAGCAGTTCAGGAAAACTTTTGAAACGCGAGTGGCAATTATGGCGTTGGTGGAGTTATTGGATGAAGATGATTATCGGAAGGATAAGAAACCTTCGATATCTTGAAAGATTAGGTGGAACATAAGTCCCGTTATAGATTCAACATCGCAAGGCGAGGAAGTCGCTCCGCGATCGGGTATTAATCGGTCAAATCGGTCCGGTAAGTCAAGGGTTTTTGGGAAAATAAAATATTTTAATTAAATCTCCAAGTCAGAGGGTCCAGGGTTATTTTAGAAAAAGGGAAAATAATTTGAGTTAGGTCCTTTATAAAAGAAAATTTACAATTTAGCCCCGTTTTGTAAAAACCAAAACCTTTGGGGTTAAAAATTGAATGAATAAATATCCCGACCTTGAAAAATTATGAGGTCAATTTCTAAATTCTCCAAATTGTCCAGAGATTCAGGGTTTTCAAGTTTTGAGGTCGAGTTTTTATAAAATTCTTACATTGGCCCCAAATTTGTAAAAATTGCCAATTCGGACCTTAAGTTTAAAATAATCAGAACTCACAAACCGGAAGGGCTTTTAATGTGATTACAGTTGGAAAATGTCACTAAGGTTAGTAGGATATTGGGACAAAAGCAGTTTTTAAAATAAATAAGTGTAGGTCCTTTAACTTTTGAAAATATCATTTTTGTCCCATTTTGAAATAATTGCCTTTAAGGCTTTTAGGGGTCCAATTGTTATGAAATTTGAACCTTGGGTCCAAAATATAATTAAGTTATAGTTAAGTTAGTATTTACAGGTGCATGGGCTGCATAAGTCCTGGAAATTTCATTTGGGTCCTCAAGTTTAGTATTTTACACTTTAGTCCCTCAATTTTAGGAAATTTGCTTTCCAAGCCCTAAACACTTGGATTTTTGGAATACATTTAAAATATGTCATTTCCAGTACCTTAAGAATAAAATTCTCAAAATTTAAAGTTAAGGTCTGGTACAGTTTTAAAATTTGCAAAGTAGCCCTTAAACTTTCAAAATTTTACAATCTAGTCCTTGGGCTTTTAAAGGTTGATTTTATTTATCTTAAAACTCTTAAAACTTTATTAAAATGTCCAAAAGTCATTTTTGAACCTGAGTACAGTCCCAAAAATCGAAATTTGCAGAGGGGTCCTTTAACTTTCATTTTGCAATTTAGTCCACCAACTTTCCATTTTTACATTTTTAAGTCCAAAATTGAAATTTAATCAATTATGCTCGAATTGTCAAGGTTATAAGTAATCCAAAATATGGATTTCAAAGATCATACACATGCATGTCCAATACATACAAGAATTCATCAAATAGAAGATTAAATTGTACATGCATGCACCTACAATTCAATAAATAGCAATTTTGAGCAACTCTTGAGAATTTTCATGATTTGATACATAAAATTGACATGCAATACATAGATTATATCTCAAGGGCTCATGTTCAAAATTCTACATGCATTTTAATAAAAACACCTAGAAGTTGGAAAGTATTCCACCCACCTTAAATTTGGAAATTGTGAAATAAAAGGATAAATTTCACAATTTTTGGATGAGGTATCTTAGGTCAGCCCCTAAGTCAAGAAATATCAAAAATTTGATGTTAGAAAAATGAGAGAATAATTAATGAGAAAAAGAAGGAGATAAGAAAATGAGAAAGACTACACTTTACCTTGTGTAGTAGGTGATTGGAGACTAGTTGAAGCTTTAAATTTGGAATTTTTGGTTCAACTCCAAAGTCACCTAAGGTCAGCCCCTATTTCTCAAAAATGAAAAAGGGGTGTTAAAATTTGAAAAAAATAGGGAGAAGAAGAAAGAAGGGCTCTAGTGTCCAATTCTTACCTTGTAGTCCAAGTTTCTCTACTAGTTCTTCTTCAAGTCTTCAAGTTTCACCACCATGCATGCATGTCTCTAAGTGGTCTTCTAAGTACCTCAAAATCCAAAATATAAACTTAAGTTAAGAGGAGAAGGTGATGAGTAGTAAGAATTTAAGTTGAATTGAGGAGTAAAATTTCTTACCTTGAAATAGGGGTGTTCGAATTTTTTTGAGTTTAAGTGGTAAGATTGTTTGTTTTGGTTTAGATGTTTGAAGAAAGAAAGTATGTTTGATGTTAGGAAGAAGATGTTCTTGGAGTTATGAAGATGGGTTTGAAGATGTGAAGGACTTGTGTTTGAATATTTGAAGATATGAAGAAGTGATACTTGAAGATATGAAGAACTTATGTTGAAGATTTGAAGATGTGAAGAGTTGGTGTTTGAAGGTTTGAAGATATAAATGAATTTTGTTTGAAGGTTTGAAGGTAGGCTTGAAGATGTGAAGAACTTGTGTTTGAATATTTGAAGATGTAAAGGAGTGGTACTTGAAGATACGAAGAACTTATGTTGAAGATTTGAAGATGTAAAGGATTTTAGAGAGAGGTTAGAGAGAAGGAGGAGAATTAGTTTGAGAGATGAAGGTGTTGGATGAAAAATGAACAAATTTGTTCATTTTTCCTCATGTGGCCGTCCACATGCTAGAGAGGGGGAGAAATTTTTTTTTTTTTATTAATTTTGTGTCTTGTAATTTGTCTCTTGCATGGAGACAAAAGGGTGGTCAAAGGTATGGACAAGGTATGGGAAGGGAAGGAATGTTGGGAAGACTCCAACATGTTGGGAAAAAAATAGTATAAAAAAATTGATGTATGAGATGATGTGTATAATATTTGAATTAATGGTATAATTATACACAAGATGACTAATATAAGGTATAAGTGTACAAGAGTTGGATGATATTTTTACTCCAAAATCATCACCATGGCCGTCCATTATAAGGGCATTGTGGTAATTCCATATATTTTTTTTTGTCCCAAATTTGATGATAATAGATGAAATATATCAATCTCCAAAATAATTAGTGATTTCCTTGATCACTTATAAGTCTCATGATCACTTAATCTAAATCAAAATGTTAATTCTATAAGGTAAAAGTCTTTAAATAAATAGTCTCTTAAAATTCTAAGGTGACTAATAAATACAAAATAGTAATAATGATCAATCAAGTGATCATAAATGAAAAATAGAATTAATAAAGATCATGATCACAAGTAATTAAATAAAATGAAATAAAATACAAAATATATATTATTAATAATTACCCGTCAAAGTGACGTGGTAAAACAGTCGATCAAATACATAGACGACAATAAGAGTCAATTATATGTTCGGAAAAATCGGGGCTTCACATCCTCCCCTCCTTAAAAGAATTTGGTCCCCAAATTCTCTTCAGAATAGTTCTGGATATTGATTCCTCATGTCTTCTTCCATCTCCCATGTTGCGTCTTCGTCTTGGTTGTGGTTCTGCCAAACCACTTTAACCATCGGAATTTCTCTCTTACGCAACTGTTGTATCTGCTGATCAATGATCCGGATCGGTCTCTCGGTGTAGGATAGATTTTCCATTAGAGGCGGAGTATCACGAGTGATGATATGTTCGGGATCTGGTTGATACTTCTTCAATCTCGACACGTGGAATACATCATGCATTCCTGCATATGGTGCTGGTAACTCGAGTCGGTAGGCTAACTTCCCGATCCTTTGTAAAATCTTGTAAGGTCCAACATATCTCGGACTTAACTTCCCTCTTTTCTTCGGATTGATCAATCCTTTCCGTGGTGAAAGTCTGAGAAATACTTCATCTCCAACTTCAAATTCCAAATCCTTTCTTCGCTTGTCCGCGTAACTCTTTTGGCGGCTCTGAGCTGTGCGAATCCGCTCCTTGATTAGCTTGACCTCTATGGCCTCCTGAACTAAGTCGACCTTTGGAATCTAGGGCGACTTTCGTTTCTCTTTCGGAGTCCATTGGTCATATAATGCCTCGTAGGGTGCCATCCCAATCGTGGCCTGATAACTGTTATTGTAGGCGAACTCGGCTAAGGGTAAGTGTGAATCCCAACTTCCTTGAAAATCCAATGTGCAGGCTCGCAGCATATCTTCAAGGGTTTGAATTGTTCGCTCAAACAGTCCATCGGTTTGTAGATGTGCTGTTGTGCTGAAACTTAGCGAGGTACCCAATTCCTCGTGCAAGCACTTCCAAAATCTGGAGACAAACCTCGGGTCTCTGTTGGATACTATGTCGACTGGTACTCCATGCAGTCGAATGATTTCTCGGATATAAGTCTAGGCAAGTTTCTGCAAGCTATCAGTTTTCTTGATGGGTAAAAAGTGTGCAGATTTCGTGAGTCGGTCTACGACTACCCAAATAGCATCATGGCCTCCTCTAGTCCTTTGTAGATCCGTCACGAAGTCCATCGTTATGTGTTCCCATTTTCACTCGGGAATTCTCAATGGTTGTAGTAAACTAGACAGTCGTTGGTGTTCTGCTTTTACTCGTTGACAAGTCAAACATCTCGCAACGAATTCCGCTATCTGGTTCTTCATGTTTACCCACCAATAACTCTGTTTCAAATCCTTATACATCTTGTTTCCTCCAGGATGTATAGTGTATTTTGAACGGTGTGCCTCTGCTAGGATTCTATTCCTAATCTGCTCGTCGTTCGGTACACACACTCGATTCCAGAATCTGATAACTCCATCTTCAGGTACCGAGAATTTTGATCTTTCTCCTTTAAGTATCTTTTCCTTTAGTTTTTGAAGATGTGCATCTTTCTCTTGTGCTTCTTTGATCTTTTTCAGCAGATCGGGTTTAACCGAAATGTTAGCACACGAAATCTGAGTATTGGTTCTCGTCAGATTCCAATTGCTCAGCTCTTCTAATGATTCCCACTCTCGAATCATAAGCCTGGCTAAGCTCGCTTTTCTGCTTAGAGCGTCTGCTACGACGTTAGCTTTCCCAGGATGGTATTGAATATCAAAGTGATAGTCCTCAATCAACTCCATCCATCTCCGTTGCCTCAGATTGAGGTCTTTATGAGAGAATAGATACTTCAAGCTCTTATGATCCATGAAAACCGTGAATGTTGCTCCTTAGAGATAGTGTCTCCACTTCTTTAACGCAAAAACTATCGCTGCCAATTCCAAGTCATGCGTTGGATAATTGGCTTCATACGGCTTGAGCTTTCTTGATGCGTAAGCGATAACTTTTCTTTCCTGCATGAGCACTGCTCCTAGTCCTTCTTTTGATGCATCACTGTAGATGACAAAGTTTTCGGTCCCCTTTGGAAGGGCTAAGACTGGAGTTGTAGTAAGTCGTTTCTTCAGCTCTTGGAAACTCGCCTCGCATTTGTCATTCCACTCAAACTTGACTTACTTCTGGGTTAGTCGAGTGAGTGGTTCGGCTATCTTGGAAAAATCCTGGATAAATCTTCGATAATATCCAAATAGTCTAGAAACTTCGATTTCCATTACGGACTCGAGTTTTTTCCATTCAACCACCGCTGTCTGTACCTTCGAGGATCTACCGCAATCCCAAAGAAATCGGATACTATGTGTCCCAAGAACACGACTTCACTAAGCCAAAATTCGCACTTGCTGAATTTGGCATACAACTTATGCTCTCGTAGTGTCTCCAAAATGATTTTCAGATGACGTTTATGCTCTTCTATAGACTTAGAGTATACGAGTATGTCATCAATGAATATCACTACGAATTGATCCAAATAAGGTTGGAAGACTCGATGCATCAGTCCATAAATGTTCTTTGGTGCATTCGCCGACCGAAAGGCATCACTACAAACTCGTAGTGTCCATATCGGGTTTGAAATGCGCTTTTGGAAATGTCTTCTTCGCGGATCTTGATTGGTAATATCCTTGTTGTAAATCAAACTTGAGTACACTGTCGCTCCTTGAAGTTGATCAAATAGTTCGTCTATCCTCGGGAGGGGATATTTGTTCTTGATGGTCACGCTATTAAGACCACGATAATCTATACACAAATGCCATAATGTGCCATCTTTCTTCTTGACAAACAAAGACAGTGCTCCCACGAGACGTGCTCGGTGGATAAATCCCACATCCATCGGTTTTACGAATTGCGTCTTCAACTCTTGTAACTCAAGAGGAGCCATTCTATATGGGGTTCTAGCGATCGGGCGGTCCCCCAGAACACCGATGGTGAACTCGACTTCCCTATCCGGAGGGACAGTGGTGAGTTCTTGTGGAAATACATCCATGTATTCGATACTATAGGTACTTGGTTAATGTGTGTATCAACCGGGGTTTGTTAATTACAAACGCCAAGTACCCTTGAGCCCCTCTAGTGATCGCTTCTCCTCACTTTCATTGCTTTGAAATGATTGGGGCAATCTTAACTCGTGCCCTTCCCGAAATTTCCACTTCGGGTTTTCCGGGTTCACATAGCTTAATGGACTTGTTATGGCAGTCCATTTGTGCATGGTGTGCAGATAACCAGTTCATCCCCAATATCACGTCGTATTCGGATATAGGTAATAGAATTAAATCGGCAGGAAAGTTTATCTCAGCAATCTTAACTTCACATGCATTATAGATAATATATGTTGTCTGACTTGCACCCATAGGAGTGGACACTTCTAGACATATAGGCATATGTTCCATGCATGCATGCAGTTTGTGTACAAAATGCGGTGCAACGAATGAATGCGTTGATCCAGGGTCGAACAATATTTTAGCATAGTGGTTAGATACTAGAAGCGTACCTTCCACCACATCTGTTGCCTCCGGAGCCTCCTATCCGGCTAGTGCAAACGCTCGAGCGGGCATCCTTGCCCGATTACCCTGGCCATTTCCCAGCTTCTGCGGCTGCATCTGTTTGGTTCGGTCCTCGTACTTTGGGCAATCTTTCAGCTGATGCTGATTACTACCATAGCGCAAATACCTTCCTTGTTTACGCCAACAGTCATTGGCGGTATGTCCCGGTTTCTGGAAATATGCACATAATTGACCCGGCTTTTCTTGTACTGGTCCCTTCCCTTTATCTGTCTTACCAACTGGTCCCTTCTGAAACTTAGCAGTCGTTTAGATGGTCATCCCACAAATGTTCTTCTCTTGAGACTGTTTGATGGCCTACTCTGCTTGACCGTCCAATACGGTTCGATCCCCGACTCGATGCGGAGAGTCGCCTTATCGTGGCCGAGTAGGTTGTCGATTCAATACCAACAATTGTTTTTGAAGTTCCAGCTTCAATCCTCGAGTGAACTTGTAAAGTTTATCCTCTTCGGTACTGATTGTCCCCAGAGCATTCTTGGACAATCGATGAAATTCAGACTCGTACTGAGCTACAATCATGTTCCCATGCCTTAATCTGTAGAATTCATCTCGGTGCGCCTCTTTCACAACCTGTGGAATGTACTGTTCATTGAATTCGGCCAAGAAATTCCCCCATGTTCTGGCTACCCGGTCTTGTTCCCATCTTCTTTCAACCCCTCCACCGGTCTCTGCGGCCGATTCCATTCTGCATTTAAATACGGCGAGTGTGACTTTCTGCTCATCTGAGTATTGGAGAGCGTTGAAGATATTCTCCAATTTCTCTACCCATTCTTCTGCCTTCAAATCATCCGGCTCTCCTAAGAAGGTTGGTGGGTCGAACCGTAGAAATTGCTCCAATGTGCGATCGTTCGCCTCTCTGGCGGGTTCGGAGCACGGGGTTGAGGCTCGCCTTGCCTCATGAAAACCAGTATTTGTTGTAGGGCCTGCGCAGTCAAGTTGTCCCCAGCAGTAGGTGGAGGAGGCGGTGGTAATTCAGGGGAGGGTACCCGGTCCCTGGGTACGTCGTCATCCCCTCGTGGAACGCAGCGAAGTCTCCCACGTCCTCGATGTTCGGCCATTCTGTATCTTGAAGTGTTAGTTGCGATTCACGAGTAAATGATACAATAACTATTCGCGTAAAGCAAGTTATATCGTAGGGAAAGATAAGAAGAGAATAAGGAAAGAATGAATAAAGAAAGTCAGTCAAGAATCAACTAAGTCAAGACAAGTATGACTATGGAATCTCAAAATATGCGTTCTAACTTAGTTCAAACATCAATAAGGCGGTTCTATGCCAATTTGAAATCGATTTCACACTTAATTGGTTAAGTCGCGGTACTACCCAAAACACAAACCGAGGGTCCTATCCTGGGTCAGCTCGGTGTAAGTTTCCATCTTACTAGCCGAGCTCTGATACCACTCTAACTGTCACGCCCCAAATGGGTCACGACGATGATCCACAACTTAAATACAAATAACCAAACAGTCTAGATGAATATCATAGAAAACCCAATGAAACAGAGTCAAAATAGCAGCGGAAATAAAATAACAAGCACAACTTACAGTCCACAATCCATAATCCAAATTACATCCTCGAAAATCAACCAACGATAACAACTTAAAAGTCAAAGGGTCCTACGCCCTTCAGTTACAAACCGGAATGAAAGAAAATAGAATAGTCCAACAACAATCACAAGAAACGAGTCTATCAACAACAACAAGAAGTAGTAAATCCAACAAGCGGAGTACAAAGGCTCAATCCAAGGCCGGTTCAGCATCTTCAACGAAGTCCTCATCTAAAGGTTAGAAAACAGGTGGGGATGAGACAGAAATCTCAGTGGATGGGGTGATCGTGTGCAATTATAGCGATATATAGTTAATGCGAGAAAACAGTTATATGAAAACGCGTGAGTATGATGCATGAATTCACACACAGTCCACAAGCGTCGTGATAAATATATTTAAGTAATATACTTATACGATTCAAGAAAATATTCATGGTCACACAGAACTATGTGATTGATCAAGACAAGTAGGATTGCGTGCGGAAATGTAACGCCAATCCCATGCAAGAAGCGATAATGGTTGCGTCACGGATTTGTAGCGCCAACCAATGCAAAACAAGTAGCGGTTGTGTACGGTTTGTAGCGCCAACCAAACGAGTCCGATAACTCCGAATCGTGTGGATCGACAAATGATTCCTTCGTTCTTCCTTGTAACTCCCGAGCAAGATGGTCCAAGACTGTCACCTTATCGCTCCATAGGCAAAGACAAATCCGCAGTAGAGCTAGCTAGGCCCGGATTGTCATAATCATGATTATACCTCAAGTACTACGACCCGCTTCCCTTGGACAAACTCCATCCCTCAGTTGCGGGATTAGGACGATGGGGCCAGAGGAGTGGAATAGCAGCCGAGCTGTCCAGTTCCATCCCCGACGTATCCATTCCGACTGTGAGCTCGACACACCAAGTTGACTCAAGCAGGAAAGTAAATACAAGTTCATGTAGTCAACCAGACAGTCGAGTATTATTGATTCAGGGAAGCAGTTCAGGAAAATTTTTGAAACGCGAGTGGCAATTATGGCGTTGGTGGAGTTATTGGATGAAGATGATTATCGGAAGGATAAGCAACCTTCGATATGTTGAAAGATTAAGTGGAACATAAGTCCCGTTATAGATTCAACATCGCAAGGCGAGGAAGTCGCTCCGCGATCGGGTATTAATCGGTCAAATCGGTCCGGTTAGTCAAAGGTTTTTGGGAAAATAAAATATTTTAATTAAATCTCCAAGTCAGAGGGTCCATGGCTATTTTAGAAAAAGGGAAAATAATTTGAGTTAGGTCCTTTATAAAAGAAAATTTATAATTTAGCCCCGTTTTGTAAAAACCAAAACTTTTGGGGTTAAAAATTGAATGAATAAATATCCCGACCTTGAAAAATTATGAGGTCAGTTCCTAAATTCTCCAAATCCAGAGATTCAGGTTTTTAAAGTTTTGAGGTCGAGTTTTTATAAAATTCTTACATTGGTCCCAAATTTGTAAAAATTGCCAATTCGGACCTTAAGTTTAAAATAATCGGAACTCACAAACCGGGAGGGCTTTTAATGTGATTCCAGTTGAAAAATGTCACTAAGGTTAGTAGGATATTGGGACAAAAGTAGTTTTTAAAATAAATAAGTGTAGGCCCTTTAACTTTTGAATATATCATTTTTGTCCCATTTTGAAAGAATTGCCTTTAAGGCTTTAGGGGTCCAATTGTTATGAAATTTGAACCTTGGGTCCAAAATATAATTAAGTTATAGTTAAGTTAGTATTTCCAGGTGCATGGGCTGCATAAGTCCTGGAAATTTCATTTGGGTCCTCAAGTTTAGTATTTTACACTTTAGTCCCTCAATTTTAGAAAATTTGCTTTCCAAGCCCTAAACACTTGGATTTTTGGAATACATTTAAAATATGTCATTTCCAGTACCTTAAGAATAAACTTCTCAAAATTTAAAGTTAAGGTCTGGTACAGTTTTAAAATTTGCAGAGTAGCCCTTAAACTTTCAAAATTTTACAATCTAGTCCTTGGGCTTTTAAAGGTTGATTTTATTTATCTTAAAACTCTTAAAACTTCATTAAAATGTCCAAAAGTCATTTTTGAACCTGAGTACAGTCCCAAAAATCGAAATTTGCAGAGGGGTCCTTTAACTTTCATTTTCTTGCAATTTAGTCCACCAACTTTCCATTTTTACATTTTTAAATCCAAAATTGAAATTTAATCAATTATGCTCGACTTGTCCAGGTTATAAGTCATCCAAAATATGGATTTCAAAGATCATACACATGCATGTCCAATACATACAAGAATTCATCAAATAGAACATTAAATTGTACATTCATGCACCTACAATTCAATAAATAGCAATTTTGAGCAACTCTTGAGAATTTTCATGATTTGATACATAAAATTGACATGCAATACATAGATTATATATCTCAAGGGCTCATGTTCAAAATTCTACATGCATTTTAATAAAAACACCTAGAAGTTGGAAAGTATTTTTCCACCCACCTTAAATTTGGAAATTGTGAAATAAAAGGATAAATTTCACAATTTTTGGATGAGGTCTCTTAGGTCAGCCCCTAAGTCAAGAAATACCAAAAATTTGATGTTAGAAAAATGAGAGAAAAATTAAGGAGAAAAAGAAGGAGATAAAAAATGAGAAAGACTACACTTTACCTTGTGTAGTAGGTGATTGGAGACTAGTTGAAGCTTTAAATTTGGAATTTTTGGTTCAACTCCAAAGTCACCTAAGGTCAGCCCCTATTTCTCAAAAATGAAAAAGGGGTGTTAAAATTTGAAAAAAATAGGGAGAAGAAGAAAGAAGGGCTCTAGTGTCCAATTCTTACCTTGTAGTCCAATTTTCTCTACTAGTTCTTCTTCAAGTCTTCAAGTTTCACCACCATGCATGCATGTCTCCAAGTGGTCTTCTAAGTACCTCAAAATCCAAAATATAAACTTAAGTTAAGAGGAGAAGGTGATGAGTAGTAAGAATTTAAGTTGAATTGAGGAGTAAAATTTCTTACCTTGAAATAGGGGTGTTCGAATTTTTTTGAGTTTAAGTGGTAAGATTGTTTGTTTTGGTTTAGATGTTTGAAGAAAGAAAGTATGTTTGATGTTAGGAAGAAGATGTTCTTGGAGTTATGAAGATGGGTTTGAAGATGTGAAGGACTTGTGTTTGAATATTTGAAGATGTGAAGAGTTGGTGTTTGAAGGTTTGAAGATATGAATGAATTTTGTTTGAAGCTTTGAAGGTAGGCTTGAAGATGTGAAGAACTTGTGTTTGAATATTTGAAGATGTAAAGGAGTGGTACTTGAAGATATGAAGAACTCATGTTGAAGATTTGAAGATGTAAAGGATTTTAGAGAGAAGGAGGAGAATTAGTTTGAGAGATGAAGGTGTTGGATGAAAAATGAACAAATTTGTTCATTTTTCCTCATGTGGCCGTCCACATGCTAGAGAGGGGGAGAAATTTTTTTTTTTTTTTGATTAATTTTGTGTCTTGTAATTTGTCTCTTGCATGGAGACAAAAGGGTGGTCAAAGGTATGGGCAAGGTATGGAAAGGGAAGGAATGTTGGGAAAAACAATAGTATAAAAACATTGATGTATGAGATGATGTGTATAATGTTTGAATTAATGGTATAATTATACACAAGATGACTAATATAAGGTATAAGTGTACAAGAGTTGGATGATATTTTTACTCCAAAATCATCACCATGGCCATCCATTATAAGGGCATTGTGGTAATTCCATATTTTTTTTTTGTCCCAAATTTGATGATAATAGATGAAATATATCAATCTCCAAAATAATTAGTGATTTTCTTGATCACTTATAAGTCTCATGATCACTTAATCTAAATCAAAATCTTAATTCTATAAGGTAAAAGTCTCTAAATAAATAGTCTCTTAAAATTCTAAGGTGACTAATAAATACAAAATAGTAATAATGATCAATCAAGTGATCATAAATGAAAAATAGAATTAATAAAGATCATGATCACAAGTAATTAAATAAAATGAAATAAAATACAAAATATATATATTATTAATAATTACCCATCAAAGTGACGTGGTAAAACAGTCGATCAAATACATAGACGACAATAAGAGTCAATTATATGTTCGGAAAAATCGGGGCTTCACATAACTAATGCCCCTGCGATTTTCATGGACCTCATGCATAGGATATCTCATCCTTATCTTGATCAATTTGTAGTTATTTTCATTGATGATATTCTGGTATATTCCAAGACCCAGGAAGAACATGAACAACATCTAAGAGTGGTGTTGGAAAGGTTACAACAGAATAAACTTTATGCCAAACTTAGCAAATGCGAATTTTAGTTAGACATGGTTGCCTTTTTGGGTCATGTAGTATCAGGGGATGGAATCTCGGTAGACCCCTCGAAAGTAGAAACAATTGTGAATTGGAAAAGACCTAAGAATGTAACGGAGATCAGGAGTTTCTTAGGTCTGGCTGGATACTATCGTAGATTTATCAAAGATTTTTCCAAAATAGCCAGTCCATTAACTAGGTTGACTCAGAAGCAAGTTAAATTTGAATGGAACGATAAATGTGAATCTAGTTTCAAAGAATTGAAGAAACGACTTACAACAACACCTATTTTAGCACTTCCTGAAGGAAATGAAAACTTTGTTGTCTACAGTGATGCTTCCAATGAAGGATTGGGAACTGTACTTATGCAGGATGGAAAGGTAATCGCGTACGCATCAAGGAAGCTCAAACCTTACGAGATGAACTATCCGACACATTATCTAGTATTAGGTGCTATTGTTTTTGCTTTGAAGAAATAGCGACATTATTTATATGGAGCGTCATTCACAGTTTACACTGATCATAAAAGTCTTAAGTATTTGTTTTCACAAAAGGAATTAAACTTAAGGCAACACAGATGGATGGAACTTTTAGAAGACTATCATTTTTCAATTCAATATCATCCAGGAAAAGCCAATGTAGTGGCAGATGCTTTGAGTAGAAAAGCAAGTTTGGCTAGACTAATGATCAGAGAATGGAAAGTGTTAGAAGGATTGAGTTTTTGGAATCCTGGAATAACATGTACACATCTCGTATGTGCTAACATGTCAGTAAGACCTACCTTGCCGGAAGAAATAAGGGTGTCCCAAGAAAAAGATCTCAAGTTCCAAAAATTAAAAGAGAAAATCATACAAGGAAAGAGACCCGAATTTAACATAGGGAATGATGGAATCATACGATTTAGAAATCGAGTAGGTATACCAAATGATGATACTATAAAGAACGAGATCCTTGTTGAAGCTCATCGCTCGAGGTATACAATTCATCCAGGTGGAAATAAGATGTACAATGACTTAAAACAACATTACTGGTGGGCAAATATGAAGAATCAAGTTGCAGAATACGTTTCGAAGTGCCTAACTTGTCAACATGTGAAAGCGGAACACCAACGACCTTCTGAAATCCTACAACCTTTGCCCATACCTGAATGGAAATGGGAATATATAACTATGGATTTTGTCACAAATTTGCCTCAAACTAGAAATAGCCATGATGCAATTTGGGTGATAGTTGATAGGCTTACTAAGTCAGCACATTTCCTACTTATTATAAAGACGGATAGTCTCCTTATATTGGCACAAATATACATTAACGAGATTGTGAGACTACACGGTATACCTACTAACATTGTCTCCAATAGAGATCCAAGATTCGTATCCCGATTCTGGAAAAGCCTACATAAAGCTTTGGGGACTAAGCTAAGCTTTAGTACTGCTGCTCATCCTCAAACTAACGGACAATCTGAGAGGATTATCCAAATACTTGAAGATATGCTGAGAGCATGTGCGTTAGACTTTCAAGGAAACTGGGATTCTCATCTGACCCTAGCAGAATTCGCGTACAACAACAGTTATCAAGCAACAATCGGGATGGCGCCTTATGAAGATCTATACGGAAGGAAATGTAGGTCACCCATTCATTGGGAAATTGATGATAAACGGACTCCTAAGAAGAAAAGTACTACGTCGTCGCTGTTTCCCAAGCTTGATATAGTGGAAGAAGCTATCGACAAAGTTCGAATAATCCGAGAATGAATCTGTATAGCTCAAAGCCGCCAGAAAAGCTACGCAGATCAAAGAAGAAAAAATTTAGAGTTTGTTACCGAAGACGAAGTATTCCTGAGACTGTCTCCTCGAAAGGGTATGATTCATTCTAAGAAAGGTGGGAAATTAAGTCTCGAGATACATTGGCCCTTTTAAAATACTTGAAAGAACAGGAACTGTAGCTTATCGTTTAGAGCTTCCGCCAAAACTTGCGGGAATGCACAACGTCTTTCACGTCTCAAGGCTAAAGAAATATCATCCTGATCCAGAACTCATAATCAAGGACAACATTCCTTAAGTAATGGAGAATTTGACATACGAGGAGAAACCGTTGCGAATTATAGATCGTCAAGTTCAAGAATTGAGAAACAAAAGCATTCCCTTGGTTAAAGTAGTGTGGCAAAACCACGATAAGATAGAAGAAGCCACTTGGGAAACAGAAGAAGATATGCAAAAGCACTACCCGGAATTGTTTCAAGAAGAGAATTTGGAGACCAAATTCTTTTAAGGAGGAAATGATGTAGGACCCCGAAATTTCGACTACTTGTAATATAGTAAATTTTGTATATGAATTTATTTTGTGTGGTATTTTCCTATATTATTTTAGTTTTGAGTGCAACCCGGATATTTATTGTAAATTATATATTAAGATGTTTCGTAATTATCTTAGGCCTTCTTGAAATTTATGGAATAACTAAAAATCTAATATAGTTAAACTTTTTTTTAAGAATTAAACATATATATAATTTAATTTATATATAAGGGTGTGCAATTAATTTATGCAACTAATTAGAATGTAACTCTTAGCAAGATGAAAGTACCTATACGTGGGCCAACTCCAACTCAACTTCAAATACCACATTATAACACCAAATATGCCAAAAAGCATCTCCAACCCAACTCTAAACACTACACCAAATTTGGTGTAGTGAATAGTATTACACCAAATTTGGTGTAATACAATATCCCTCTTTTGCCCTCCAATTCTCTTCTATTTCAAATTTAAATTTAAATTATATCATTTTTTATATATAATTAATTTACATAATATGGTTGTAATAATTAATTAATATTTTCTATAAATAATAATAATTAAAAAACAATTATAATGTAAACTAAAGAGATGCTACTATTAATTGTAATATTTATTTTTTAATATAATTATTTAATTTAATATTAATTAAATATATGTTTTTAGTTAATTACATTAATAGTAATAAACTATAAGTAAATAAAATAATTGTATAAATACATAAATTTGCTTACTATAAAATGAAAAAGAAAGAATAAAATATTCATTTGGTGTGAGATTTAGTGTAATGGGTTGGAGATGGTTTTGACAAAATTACACTAAAACACCAAAATTACACTAAAAGTAACAATTACACTTAGTAGACAGCTTAACAGGTGAGCGAAAATAGGGCATTTGAACGACAACAGTAAAGAAGAAAATAGAAGAGAACGTGTGTGGTCTAAAGCTTTTACTCTTTAATTATGATTTCAAAATATTGAACAAAGTGAAATAAAAATTGTTGATGCTCACCTTGCATGTTCTTATGTACGGATAGTTAGTAGATAAATTTATGTGATAGTTAAGACTTGTACCCTTTCATGATTGCACCTAACACTTGTACCTTGCTTTGTACCTTGTTTTGAGTATTTAACAATTAAGAATTATTTTAGTATGATTTTATATGAATTAGAATGATGGCCTAAAATACAATTTGAATATAGTTTGGTTATACTGTAGGAACTTCTCTTTCACTAAAACAGTACAATTAAGTTTGATTATTAAACTAGAATTGACAAAACCCAAAAGATAAAGTAGCTTGCAATAAGAATTAAAACTGATTTTATTACTTACAAAATAGGGAACCTATTAGTATAATATCTTTTGACTATGGAAATCATCATACCTAAAAATAAGAATATAAGTAATTAAAATTAGTTTTGACTATAGGGCATATAATCTATATAGAATAATAAAAGCTAAGAACTAAAATATGAATATATTAATAGGACAAAGGTGCATGACTGCACTTAATTAACAGTAAATTTCATTTCATCAATATATAAATTATTAATTATTTTCCTTATAATAGGTGTTGCAGTAAAGTAAGTTAACTTCATGCTTAAATAAATAAACAAGTTTGATATTTAAGGTATAGTATGAGTTATTCTAAATTATTGTATTGTTTTGCTTTAATTCTACTTAAATAATTAAACCAGTTTTTAATACATAAACATGTACACTGCATACTGTTAAATGCTTGAGGTTCTAAAAATATTTATATACATATCATTTCACTCTATCATGTGCCTATGTCTTGTATATTTGGTAATTGTCGGGCCCTAGTGTGGTGTGGATATGGCTGAGTTCGGCTGGTCAGGCAAGGGTCTGTGGTCGTAAAAGGTTCTAGGCTATCCACAATCAAATCCCACCGCCTAAGGACGGAGTGTTCCAAGGATTAAAGTGGGTCGTAGGATCGGTATATTTTGGAATATGACTTCTCCGGGCTTCGTGAGCCCCAGTGTGGAGAGTTGAGCCGTAGTGTGGTGCAATAAGGGGGTAAGGCTTTACGCCAACGCAGTAAAGGAGTGATAAGGGAGAACGGGGGTCATTTACCATTAATGAACGGTCCCACCGTTAATGTGACATTTGAATTAATTATGTTACAGATTGATTGAGTGCATGTTGCTATTGAATTGAAAATAATTTCACTTATAAAGAATAACTGAATCTTTCTTAACATTGAACTTTTCTAAAAAGCCACACTTGCACACCTGCACCCACTCACTGAGGGTTTCTTTTCCTCACGTATATATCTTCTTAAAAAATATTTCAGGCAATAATCCACGCGACAACGAAGTAGTTGAGGGATTTCCCTTATCTGACTAGCTAGTGCCAGTGACAAAAGTATGTTGCTAGATGCCTTGACAACATCCCTATGTATATATGATATGTTTTGGCCAGAACAATGATTGTAATAATAGTTATATTTATAGGAGTTTCACATACTGATTCGGCTTTTCCGTACATATATCTATATATACTTTTGGCTTGTAATAAAAATTTATATTTCACTGTTTGGACTCACAAATGGATTTTAGTTTATTTCTTCGTGAGTTTGGGCGTGAAATAAATAGACATAACGTGAGAACAAAACGTGTTAGAAATGTTATTTTGTAAGTATTGTTGTCTTGGTTTACACACACGGCTGAATAGTTCAAGACATCATGTCACTAAGGGGGTAAGGCTTTACGCCAACGCAGTAAAGGAGTGATAAGGGAGAACGGGGGTCATTTACCATTAATGAACGGTCCCACCGTTAATGTGACATTTGAATTAATTGTGTTACAGATTGATTGAGTGCATGTTGCTATTGAATTGAAAATAATTTCACTTATAAAGAATAACTGAATCTTTCTTAACATTGAACTTTTCTAAAAAGCCACACTTGCACACCTGCACCCACTCACTGAGGGTTTCTTTTCCTCACGTATATATCTTCTTAAAAATATTTCAGGCAATAATCCAGGCGACAACGAAGTAGTTGAGGGATTTCCCTTATCTGACTAGCTAGTGCCAGTGACAAAAGTATGTTGCTAGATGCCTTGACAACATCCCTATGTATATATGACATGTTTTGGCCAGAACAATGATTGTAATAATAGTTTTATTTATAGGAGTTTCACATACTGATTCGGCTTTTCTCGTACTTATATCTATATATACTTTTGGCTTGTAATAAAAATTTATATTTCGCTGTTTGGACTCATAAATGGATTTTAGTTTATTTCTTCGTGAGTTTGGGCGTGAAAGAAATGGACATAACGTGAGAACAAAATGTGTTAGAAATGTTATTTTGTAAGTATTGTTGTCTTGGTTTACACACACGGCTGAATAGTTCAAGACATCATGTCACTAAGCAGCTAGTAAATCCGATAGTATTTAACTATGGAAGGTTCAAAGCCACAAGCTACCTATCCTGATGCAATAATAGTTTGCCAGAACTTTCGAATGAGTCTGCATAAATGCATGCATTAATGTTCATTCATGTGGGAGATTGTGAAAATTGGTTTAGAATAAATGAGTTTTGACCCGATTTTGACCAATTATTTAAGTGGGATCATTTATTAGTTATGGAAATAAATGATATAGTCGTAATCTACACCACGAGTAGATGAATTTAACATTTTGAACTTCTCAAAACCAATTTCGGGTGAATGATAAATTAATGCATAAAGTAAGCCACTTAAAATGCCTTTTATTTAGAGAAATATAAAAGGGTATGAATGTGGAAAGACATATTCCACATGGAAAGCATATCAAATTATTGACTTGTTTAAATAGAGCTTCAAAAATAATAAGGAGTAATCATATGGAGCACTTTATGGTACACCCTAGTGGGCCAAGTCAATTTAACTAGCCTTCAGCTAGCTCAAAGAGCACCAAGGATGGTGCGCAGCGCCGTTAGAGCTGAAACCAGAGTTGGGCCTGCACACGTCGCACTTAGTCGCATTGGCACTTTAGAGTCGCACTTTGCACTTCACACGTACATATCATATTGAGGAGCCTATTCTAAAAGGGCATCCGAATTTCTATATAAACAGACTCCCAGGATGTTCATTTTGATCCCATTCAATCAGAATTACAACATATTGTCTAAATATTCTCATTTTCTGTAAATCCGAAAGTTCTGAATCACTTTTTAGTTCGCTGAGAGTTTAAGTTTTGCAAGTCTACTAACTTAAACTTGAATATCGTTATATCTTAAAGACGATTGCCTGAATGGTTAGTACTTTTTGTAAGGGCAATTTTGTCTTGCGGAGATAGTATTTCATACTAGCTTCAACTTTAATTACTGTCCCGTTATTCTGTCCAATTTTTGAAAAAACTAAACACCGCAAACAATAAAAGTTACCATTTTAAACCCACTATTTAGGCTTGATTTATATTTCAAAATTTATATGGTAAACTTTTAAACACGTGCCAATCATCCATGCGGTGAATAGGAGATGAAACACTCTTTTGGAATAGAAGGTCACATCCCGACGTTCTAAGATTTTATATTCCAAAATGGTGTTTCATTTCATACTCGTGCGCACGGATGATCATCACGTGTATAAGAGTTACCATATTAATAACTACAATTTGAGCTTGATTTATGCTTCAACATTTATATGGTAATTTTTTTACATGTGATAATCATCCGTGCGTGAATAGGAGAAGAAACACCCTTTTGGAGTAGAAAGATCCCATCCCTTTAACTCTTACACTCCAAAAATAAAGGAAAAAATGAAATAAACATACATACATACCGGACCGAAAATATAATTTTATTGCAATGTATTAAACTAAAGAATAAATGTTAATTTTACCCCAGATGACATAGGTAGTGGACTTCTCATTAAAAACAGAAAAAATAAAAATGAGAAATATTGTAGAGTGAGTCGAAGAAATAAATACAACAGGCAGTTGCCTAAAATTGAGTGAACCAAATTCGAATTTTATTGACAACTCTAATTCACAAATTGGGTATGAGATATATTTTTCCTTATTCTATTACTTACACAATAATATAAAGTAAATGAAGTGTGTGCATCAGTGCATGTGTTAAATCTAACATGTATGTTAATAAAGTTGAAGACATTTAATCAACAAGGGTGAAACAAGACTGAAATACATTATTAGTCATAAAATAATTAATATATTTTATACATTTAATATATATTATTAAAAATAATAATAAAGGATTACAATAATATGCTAACTTGTTAAAGAAACAAATCATCTGAAAATTTATCACAAACTAGAATCAAGTATGTACATCAATGGATCCAATTGACACATCCATTCATCCAAAGAAAAGTAAATATTAAATTGATTCTTAATTAAAATAATGGAAGAGATTTTTTCCTGTAGTTTTAGTACAACAAACTCTTCTACTTAAAACGCTGCATAAATGGATTAAACTCCACGTTGTCAGAGGATCCTTCTTCATTACCCTGATTCTGATTACCCATAAAGTTATCACTCATAACTTGTGGCAA
Source organism: Rehmannia glutinosa (assembly GCA_016081115.2). NCBI lineage: Eukaryota > Viridiplantae > Streptophyta > Magnoliopsida > Lamiales > Orobanchaceae > Rehmannia > Rehmannia glutinosa. Next base: position 48,833,713 of record CM071933.1, on the reverse strand, counting down.
TCCAACATAATTATCGCGATCCACTGCACGTGCGGTCGGCAGTGTGGGTACATAACCCATTGTCATCAGTGGTGGTGGTGCTGGCACTGGTGGTCGTGTCATGTAAGTCGCGGGCCGATATACGCCGATGCGCCTTACAAATGACACGTGATGCATGGAGCCGCGTTCGGGGTCTTGTGCGCGATATTGGTCTAGGAAAATGGTCAGGGGCTCGATGTATTTATTGAACCCCATCATCCCCATGGCCGAGAGCACATCTTCTGGGGTGACAGTTTTGCGGTACTCTTTATGGCACCTTTCGTTAGCCTCACATTGTAATAAAGGTATTGAATTCGGACACACATTCTTGGATCGTTTCTTTCGCATCATCGGTGATATTTGCATGGGTTGGGAGGACACGACGCATGATACGGATCACGTTGGCGATGGGCATGTATTGGTCAGCGTCGCACTTGAACGATTGTTGCGGGCTTAAGTTGGCATCATCTGTGGGGTTTACGGTGGTGTGGGGGTTGTTGGCGGTGGCTCCACCCTCTCGGATGATTATGCTGCCTGAAAATGATGGAGGAAAGTATGAATGTGTGACTTGTTTCAATAGATTGCAACCCTATTTTTATAGTGTAAACAGAGTAAAGCAATTTGCTTTTTGGTTGAGGGGATGAGTATTATATTGGTTATGAGATTTAATGGGTACCAATCTTTCAATCCCCCTTATAATAAATTAATTGTTATCTCGAGACTCATTAATGTTGACAGGCCATCTCGATGGTGCTCTCAATATAAATGCACCTGACGTCATGTTTATTTTTGAAAGTGCATTACTTTTAAGAAATAAAATACATATAAAATTAGGAGAACCAAATACAGTATGCACAGAGTGTGATGTGAATAATATATATCACATATATGAATCGCATCATATTATAATAAAATAAAGCATTTAAAAGCATGCGCCTTCGATATAATAATGGAAGATGGATATGTGAATGTGTATGTGCACAAATTTAATTTGGATCTTTTTATTGTAACTTAATGTTATATTTTATATTATAATATATCAAAAATATATTAATTATCACATGATAAATTAAGTGTATAAGTAATATGAAGCACAAAATACAACATAAAACTATATTTTATTTGGAACATGGCCATATAATTAAACCTACTAGTTAGCTAGGCCCGAAATTCAACAAACATTTGGCAAGAAAAATAGATTGTGTTTAACATTGTATAGCCAAATTTATGAGAGTTCTGCTAAATTTTGTTGAATGTTGAGCAGTAATAGGTGATGATCATTAGTTCTCACAATTTTCTTTTTTCTTCATCATAGACAAAAAGCCAAGTATTGGTATGAAGTTGTTGGCCTATTGTCCAATAGCTAACAAACTATATACACTACAAGAAAAATTCTAGTTTACATATACAAATGATTTACTCACTAAATTTTATAGTTACCTATAGAATAAAATAATATTTTTCCCAAATTAAATTAATTATACCGACAGATCACTGACAGTTTTTAAATTTACCGATAGAAATATTGTAGGTATTTACCAACATTTTTAGGTTTTGTTGGTAAATATTTAACTATATTGAATTTACCTATAACAATTTTAACTACACCTTACAATTAAGTTAATACTTACCTACAGATTTTTCTATAGTAAACTATATTTTTCTTGTAGTGATACAAAAGAAAATAAAACTACAACAATGAAAGAGTATTGACAACTATTCTTATTTACTCCTTTTGAACTTCTATAGACAAATTCCCTCAAAGAATAATATTATTGAATCGTTTCTTTTCATTACCACAAATTTAATTGCAAATGGAAAGAAGTTCTGATGTTTGAGCTTTTATAAAACAGATAAGGAGGTACATCTGATATCTTGATAACTTACAAATGCTTGATGAAAATAATTGATTTGATTAGAGACTTAACAATGTAGTGGATTTGAACTAGAAAACTTTTGATATATAAGATATATACATGTGGAAAAGAAAAAAAGAGATTGATTAATTGATTAAAAACAGTAGGAAAAATCTTTAATTCAAGCACAAGAGCAGAGTTGCAATAAATTATTTTTACACGTGTCATGTCTTTTAGAAAATCAAGAAAAAATATAAACCAAAAGGGTTTACTGATACGTGTAAAATATACGTGCATTTAGGGGCTTAAACTGATATATATTTGATGCATTTGCACGCATATTTAGTGTATTTTTCTTGGTTTCCTTAGAAGGGCATGATACTGCGTATTCTTGTAACGTTTTACAGGAAACAAAGCTTAAATGAAAAGATATCAGTTAGAAGGCCCAGACAAGATTGAAGAATGCAAAGAGAAGATCGAATATGTGAAGAAATTGGAGAAAAACAAGTCACAAGGTCTGGCCGTGTAACGTGCACACAACCATGTGGATTGTTCCCATGTATGTTTACACATTCGTGTGACTTGTTCGAGGGAAGAATTTCAGAGACACATCGCATGACCTGACTGTGTAACATGCACACATCTATGTGATTTGTTCAGAGCAAAAAACAGAGAGCAAAACATTTTACACGGCCAGACCGTGTGTGAATTGTACACGGCCGTGCGATTCGTCTGTTGGCTGATTTTTAATTCCTTTTCCCGTCAGAACTCTACAAGTGATATCTTAAAACACCTATATAAAGGGACCAAGGCCTTGGATGATTTTCATACTGGATACAACATACAATACACCAAAATACACTAGGATTACACAAATCAATAGTCTTCTAAGAGAGGGGGGAAATCAATGAAGAGCACCATAAGGCCTTTCGCATCTACGGAAGCACAAGGTTTCGAAGGCTTGGAGGGAAGATCCATCCTGACAACAAGGGTTCTTTCTTTCTTAGTTTAGATCTCTTGATTGTACTTAAATGATGTTAAACTATTTGATTTCAACTTTGTCTATGAATTTGTTATCAAATATGTTGGGCTAATCATTCATATCCTAGGACATAATCAAAACTGTGGATTCATGTTAAATCTATATTTGCTTATTTTCTTAATTGATTTATGTGTTTGATTACATGAATTCGAATGCTTATTTCTTGTAGATTATCTGATCAATAATTTTCATGTCATATTTGTTAGTTCATAATTCGGAAGATGAGTTCTAACAAATGAAAATCGAATTCAGACATAAACGGGTATAGATTCGGGAAGCTTATAACTGTTTGTAGGGGGTACTACAATTCAAAGATCTCTTGGGAGGTAATATTAATTGTTGAGTAGGGATGCTAGGAATTGATACTAATCAACTGTTTATTTGCTTCGGGAGGGGGAATTAACAAATATAGGAATTGAACCCATATAAATACATAAATTGGTTTTGTTAAACATTAATTGGATTTAATATTGAAGAAGCATGTTGAGATTATGTGCCTAGGGTTGCTTTCGTATTTGTTGAAAAGACTTGTGGAGTTCGACTTTTTACAAATTACATATTTTATTTTTGCTTATTAATTTAGGATTAGATGAAACTTGTGATTTTTGGTTGCTTCAATAAAATTGGAATACGACGTTATTATAGCCTAAGTGTTTTGTATTCAATCCCTGAGGAATACGATCTTTGCTCGCCATTATTCTATTAGCTACATTGTATGCTTGCAGTATAGTGAAAAGGTTTTCATGGTCAAGTTTTTGGTGTCGTTGCCGGGGATAGAAAAACTCTACTTAGATATAGTAATAAGTAGTTCAATCTTAATTGAAGCAATATTTTTGTACATATTTTTGTTTTTGATTTTTGTACATATTTTTATTTTTATTTTTTTGATTTTCTTTGTAAATAAATTTTATTGCTTTGGTTCTAACATTGTTATTGTTGAAGTGCAGATAGTTCATGATCATGTGTTCCAAATCTGCCCTGGCAATACCCATTGATTTATATATCGAAAAAATAGCAAACAGTCAAGAAAAAGATCTAAAGCGATGGAGGATGGGACTAATCAGAATGTTGTGAATAACAAAAACAATGAGGAACGCCCACTTGGGGTAGACCAATGGAACCAGATAGAGGAAAAGCCCGCGAGGAGGGCAGTTAGGTTCAGATAGTTTCACAAAACCAGTTTGGGGGAGAGATTGAGGGTCCAAACGCGCATCTGGCACAATTCTTAGAAATTTGCGATACTGTTAAGATGAATGGTGTTTATGAGGATATCATTCGATGCTGCCTTTTTGCATTCTCTTTACGCGATAAGGCTAATGGATGGTTATGCTCTTTATCACCACCCGCATCAGATTGGGCTGAACTAAGTCAGCGGTTTCTAGCTAAATATTTTTCCCCAAGCAAGACGGTGCAAAAGTGAAATTGCCCAGTTTAGGCAATTAGATGCAGAGCCATTACATGAAGCATGGGATAGGTTTAGAGAGTTGTTGAGGAAATGCCCTCAACACAGATAACTTGACTACCAACATGTACAATATTTTTATACTAGTTTAAGTTGCAACACGAGAACTATTATAGATGTTGCGTCTAGGGATGCACTGCTAGGGAAATATCTGGATCAGGCACTAGAATTGTTAGAGGAGATGGAAAACAATAGTTATCGGTGGCTGTCCGATAGATCTAATGTCCAACGTGTGGCGGAGGTCCAGGATGAGAAGGTTGTCATGCTCACAGAACAAGTATACGTGCTTAATATGAAACTGGATGTGATGCAGTAAGCTACTCCTAGAGATCCTGCAGTTGTTGAAGAAGATACTAATTTTGTGGGACAGCAAAGGAACTTCAAGAACAACTATAGAAACAACCAGGCACCCAATTACTATCATCTGGGGCTGCTAAACCACGAGAAATTTTCATATGCTAATAACAAAAACATTTTGCAATCACTTCTGGGTTTTAATGTGGGTAATCAAGGTAGAGCGGAGTCCAGTGATAAGAAAGCATCTGTGGAAGAGATGATATCCTTGTTTATCAGAGAAACTAGGGCTAGACTGAATAAAGATAAAGCAAAGATAGACATGATCAACTCAGCTGAACATGAACGTGAATGCGAGACTAAAGTCTTTAGAAACACAAGTAGCCCAAATCGCTACAGCAGTGGGAGGTCAGCATCAAAAGGGCAAATTCCCTAGCGATACTGAACTTAATCCGAGAGAACAGTGCAACGCCATTCATCTGATGAATGGTACAGAATATGAGGGCTCAAAGACTTCAAACGACACAGTTCAACGACAGTAATACTAGAAATTTGATGTCAGGATGAAGACGAAAAACTTAGCGCTTTGTGGGAGGCAACCCAGTTTGTTTTTATTTTTATTTGATTTTTATCACCTTCATTTAATTCGTTTTTAATTCGATGTTGATTTTATTATTAACGTAATTTTTAGTTTTGTTTATTTTTATGAGTTGTTGTATAGGAGGCGTCATGACAAACTCTGGGTATTATGAAAAAAAATAGAAAATAAAATACACGGCGTGTGAAATTTCACATGGCCCGTGCGTACTGCATCACAGAGACCAACCACACGAGTTGGTCGTGTGCAATTTACACAGTCGTATGGCTGGTCATGAACGAGGGCTGACAGCGCCCAGGGCACACAGTCTGGCTGTGTAAAATGCACACGGGTCGTGTGGTGTGTCTGTCGAAATTTTCCACTCCTTTTTAAACTCAAACACTCAAATCTTATCCCACTTTCTTGTTCAAATAACCCAACCCATTTTCAAATTTCTTCAAATTCTTCTTCAAATCTTCAAATAAAAACACAAATACTTCTTCCTTTCAAGAAAACCCATCACAAATTCCTTCCAATTTCTCAACTTTCCAAAGTTCTCCTTCAAGTTTGGAGGTTTTTCAAATTTAAAATTTCAGATTTTAAAAACTTCAAAACTCCATATCCATGGATTCTAGAGAAGGAGAAACAGGAACTATGAGCCCAAAGTAAGCCACTTAAAATGCCTTTTATTTATGAAAATATAAAAGAGTGGGAATGTGGAAAGACATATCCCACATGGAAAGCATACCAAATGATTGACTTGTTTAAATAGTGCTTCACCAATAATAAGGAGTAATCATATGGAGCTCTTTATAGTACACCCTAGTGGACCAAGTCAATTTGACTAGCCTTCAACTAGCTCAAAGAGCACCAAGGATGGTGTGAAGTGCCGTCCGAGCCGGAGCCAGAGCTGGGCCTGCACACATCGCACTTAGTCGCATTGGCGCTTAGAGTCGCACTTTGCACTTCGCACGTACACATCATCTTGAGGAGCCTATTCTAAAAGGGCATTCGAATTTCTATATAAACAGACTCCTAGGATGTTCATTTTGATCCCATTCAATCAATATTACAACATATTGTCTAAATATTCTCATATTATGTAAATTCGAAAGTTGTGAATCACTTTTTAGTTCGTTGTGAGTTTAAGTTTTGCAAGTCTACTATCTTAAACTTGAAAATCATTGTATCTTAGAGACGATTGCCTGAACGGTTAGTGCTTTTTGTAAGGGCAATTTTGTCTTGCGGAGATAGTATTTCATACTTGCCTCGACTTTAATTACTGTCCCATTATTCTGTCTAATTTTTGAGAAAACTAAACACCGCGAACAATATAAAATACCATTTTAAACCCACTATTTATGCTTGATTTATGTTTCAAAATTTATATGGTAAACTTTTATACACGTGCCAATCATCCATGTGGTGAATAGGAGACGAAACACTCTTTTAGAATAGAAGGTCACATCCCGACGTTCTAAGATTTTATATTCCAAAATGGTGTTTCATTTCATACTCTACCGCATGAATAATCATCATGTGCAGAAAAGTTACCATATTAATAACCACAATTTGAGCTTGATTTATGCTTCAACATTTATATGGTAATTTTTTTACATGTGATAATCATCCGTGCTGTGAATATGAGAAGAAACACCCTTTTGGAGTAGAAAGATCCCATCCCTTTAACTCTTACACTCCAAAAATAAAGGAAAAAATGAAAATAAACATACATACATACCGGACCAAAAATATAATTTTATTGCAATGTATTAAACTAAATAATAAATGTTAATTTTACCCCAGATGACATAGGTAGTGGACTTCTCGTTAAAAACAGAAAAACAAAAATGAGAAATATTGTAGAGTGAGTTGAAGAAATAAATACAACAGGCAGTTGCCTAATTGAGTGAACCAAATTCGAATTTTATTGACAACTCTAAAACACAAAATGGGTATGAGATAGATTTTTTCTTATACTATTACTTACACAATAATATAAAGTAAATGAAGTGTGTGCATGTATTAAATCTAACAGGTATGTTAGTAAAGTGGAAGACATTTAATCAATAAGGGTTAGACAAAACTGAAATACATTATTAGTCACAAAATAATTAATATATTTTATACATTTAATATATATAATTAAAAATAATAATAAAGGATTACAATAATATGCTAAGTTTTTAAAGAAACAAATCATTTGAAAAATTATCACAAACTAGAATCAAGTACGTGCATCAATGAATCCAATTGACACCTCCATTCATCCAAAGGTGCCATAAAGAGTACCGCAAAACTCTCACCCCGGAAGACGTGCTCTCGGCCATGAGGACGATGGGGTTCAATAATTACGTCGAGCCCTGACCATTTTTCTAGACCAATATTGCGCACAAGACCCCAAGCACGGCTCCATGCATCACGTGTCGTTTGTAAGGTATGGCAGCGTATATCGGCCCACGGCTCAGACGGCACGACCACCAGTGCCAGCAGTGAAGCTCTATTTAAACAAGTCAATCATTTGATATGCTTTCCATGTGGGATATGTCTTTCCACATTCCCACCCTTTTATATTTCCATAAATAAAAGACATTTTTAAGTGGCTCAAGGGTATACACATGTTGAGGGGGTGGATTTTGATGAAACATTTGCTCTTGTAGCCCGCATTGAGTCTATAGATTGTTGCTTGCCATAGCTTGTCATTTGGGTATTACTCTTCACCAAATGGATGTTAAAAGTGCATTTTTAAAACGGTATTTTAAATGTAACGACCCAGCTTTCAAAATATAAGAGTAGCTCTAATTTAATAAGAAAACACATTTAAAAGCATATGAACAAGACACATATCAAAAACAAGAGCATCCATTTTATTAATAACCCCAAATAATCCATGACTCTTCCGATGCGTCACTTTGATTTCATAAAATACAGTCTAGTTATAAAATTTTGCGTCCAAATAAACAAAGTACTTGATTTCAAAACATAACTATTGTTTTCTAAAAATAAAATACTAACCATTAACATTAACTTGATTCATTAATAAAATAAGGTTTTCCTAAAAATTCAAATTAAATAAAAATTATTGACTTTGCATCCACCGCCTCCAACCCTCGTTCGGGCTCCTCATCCTGAAAAATATTAATAAATATGGGGTGAGCTTTCAACTCGCTCCGTGGGGACACATTTGTCAAAATTAAATACTACACATAGGCATAATCGTAAATATTCAACATGTAATTTTCCTCTATAATATTTCCTCTAACTAGCCAGTTACTTTTTATAGCACTGCGGGTACACCCCGAGGATACTTCTGATCCCGGACCTTCTTACAGCCCCTGACTAATATAATGTTCATGATCATAGTACTGCGGGCTATCCCAAGGATACATTTGATCCCGGACCTATTTACGGCCCCTAATTAACATGATTTCCACTGTCACATTGCACATAAACGAAAATACATATATGAAGAATTTAATAATGACAAACAATACTTGAAAAGAAATATCCCCACCTTAAAATAATTGCAGATATCTTGAGCCGAGAATATAAAAAGATACAGTAAATCATGTTCCTCTTTTCCGGATTTGGCTAAGTGGCTAGGTTGGTGTGATATCAAATAGTATATGGTTGTTGTAGAAAGAAAGGACAAAAAGCTAGTTCTAGAGATATACATGATTCTAGCATAAAGTATTTGTAAAAATTATAAGGGAAAAACTAGTATTTATAATGGTATTTTGTTTGATGAAAATTTAATAGCAATTATGTTTTTTTAACGTTACAAAATCATAAATTGATATCCTTTCATCTACCATCATTAAGTTAGGAACTCTTCAAATCCATAACTGAAAATTCATTAAAATGACTAATTAAATATAATATATTTTGATTTTTAAATTAAAAATCTGATTAGATAAAATTTAATGTTAATAACTGGAATTTCTGCACCAAATTATGAAATTAGGGTGTATTGAAAGAAATTTGTACTTATAGGATGGTTTTATGGAGTTTGAGATAAGTAGGGTTTGTTAATGATAAGATAAATCTGATTTTTTTCTAAATCTAATACGAGTGAAATTCTATCTAAATAGGGTTTAATAAAAAAATTTGGATTATAAAAGGATAATGACTAAATTATAAATATTAATATCTGATAAATAAAATTATAATTTATTTAATAATAATTGAAAAACACGGGATATTACATACTATCCCCCTTTAAAAAATTTCATCCTCGAAATTCGTTGTCTTAACAAAGTTCATAGAAAATAGTGTCATTTTTTTTACACGAGGAATTCTTGTCTAATATTAAAAGTACACGTGCAATAATACTTTTAAAAAAATCATGGCTTGAATTTATAAAATATAATTTTAAAACATGATAATATAAAACATTTCATGAATAAAATGAATAGCGTGACATAATAATTGCGTACCTTGAGGAATCCGACGAGATAGGGCGGAGGTGGATGTCACTAGATAGTTTTCTTTTAAATTTTGAAAAGATATCTTTTTCAAGTCTACAGAACCGTAGACCTGCTCTGATACCATTTGTAACGCCCCAATTTTCAAAAATACAAGTAATTAAATAAAAAGAGCTATAAAAGACATATTTTATAAAACAAAGCCTATAGTTAAAATTTTCATCAAAATAAATAGAAACACTTTTATCCATATAAAAAAATTTATCCTTTCAAAAATAAAATACTAATTATCAACACTATTTCAAAACCATTGACAATAATAATTTTTTTTCTTAAAAATCAAATAAACTAAAATTTATTGTTTTTGCATCCATCGCCTCCAACCCTCGTTCGGGCTCCTCATCCTGAAAAATATTAATAAATATGGGGTGAGCTTTCAACTCGCTCCGTGGGGACACGTTTGTCAAAATTAAATACTACACATAGGCATAATCGTAAATATTCAACATGTAATTTTCCTCTATAATATTTCCTCTAACTAGCCAGTTACTTTTTATAGCACTGCGGGTACACCCTGAGGATACTTCTGATCCCGGACCTTCTTACAGCCCCTGACTAATATAATGTTCATGATCATAGTACTGCGGGCTATCCCGAGGATACATTCCTCTATAATATATTTTGATTTTTAGATTAAAAATCTGATTAGATAAAATTTAATGTTAATAACTGGAATTTCTGCACCAAATTATGAAATTAGGGTGTATTGAAAGAAATTTGTATTTATAGGATGGTTTTATGGAGTTTGAGATAAGTAGGGTTTGTTAATGATAAGATAAATCTGATTTTTTTCTAAATCTAATACGAGTGAAATTCTATCTAAATAGGGTTTAATAAAAAAATTTGGATTATAAAAGGATAATGACTAAATTATAAATATTAATATCTGATAAATAAAATTATAATTTATTTAATAATAATTGAAAAACACGGGATATTACATTAAATGAAGAATCCTTTGTTGAGAACCTAAAGTATTTGAGGACCCTTCTAAACCTAACCATGTGTATAAGTTTAAAAAGGCCCTCTATGGTCTTAAACAAGCTCCTAGAGCCTGGTACGGTAGGTTAACTGAGTATCTTCTTTAAATTGGTTTTAGAAGGGATGAAGTAGACAAATCCCTTTTCATTCAAAGGTCTTGCCATAATATCATAATTGCTCAAATCTATGTAGATGATATTGTTTTTGGGTCTACTTCCCAAAAGTTGTTTAATGAATTTATGGATTGCATGTCTTTCACTTTTGAAATGAGTATCGTTGGTGAATTAAGTTTCTTTTTGAGCTTGAAAATAAAATAGTCTAATGATGGGATTTTTATTTCTCAAAGTAAATATGCTCAAAATTTGGTGAAAAATTCAACTTAGATAGTGCATCTCATATGAAAACTCCTTTATATGAGCATGATAGGAAGTTCGTTATATTTAATTGCCAGTCGTCCTGATATTATGTATAGTGTGTGTTTATGTGCTAGATATCATGCCAATCCCAAAATCACTCACTTGAAAGCCTTGAAAAGAATCATTTGATGTGTTGGTGGTACTACTAATTTAGGGATCTGGTATACAAAAGATACAAACACTAATATTGTTAGATTTAGTGATTCTGACTGGGCAGAATATGTAGATGATGGGAAGAGTACCACTGGAGGTTGTTTCTATCTTGGGAACAATTTAGTGTCTTGGTATAGTCGTAAGCGAAACTGTGTCTCTTTTGACTGTTGAATCTGAATATGTGGCAGTTGGAAGTTGTTGTTCACAATTACTATGGATGAACCAAATGATAGAGGATTATAGCCTACACAGTGACATTAATCATTTATTGTAATAACTCTATTGCGGTTGATATATCAAGAAACCCTGTTCAACATTCTCGCACTAAACACATTGACATTAGACACCACTTTATTTGAGATTTGATTGAGAACAATATTGTTCGCGTTAAATATATTAGTATTGAAAATTAGTTGGCAGACATATTAACTAAAGTTTTGGATTTTGAGAGATTTTCCACTTTGAGAAAATCTCTTGGTCTGTGTGTTCCCTAAAATGTCACACGAGATATTATAGCATTGCACATAACACCTGTTGTAACATCCCCACACACTGCATATTTTTATTCTTTTAGTCATTGTGCATTTTAGAATCATATTGCAGGTTTGAAACTATTGTCCTTGTTTCAAACTAGTAACCAGTGAAATTCATTTGGAAAGTTGGTGTAAGTTGATCTATCCAACTTCCTATTTCTTCTTGTATATTCCCAGTTGATGAAATAGTCAGATCATGGCTGGAAGCTTTTGAGGGAAATAACTACGTACCCTCTGTGTGCAGCTATTCCTTGTGACCAATTTCTACTTATATAAAATTATTTAAAGCGGCATGATCATGTGAAAAAGAGCTACATTTGGACTAGTGTGAAAGCTACCCACTAGCTAAATACATTATGTTTCTCATTAAAAAGGAAAAACTTGAAAATTCCTTATCCTGGGTACTCGAATTGCAATTCATTGAATCTATTAGTACATGTGTCTTTCTAGGTGTTACGACATTTGAAACAACAACTGTGACAATCCATTGCACAAATGTATGTGATTTTTTATTCTTTAATATTTTACCATTTTAGATATAAATTAGGTTGCATGATCTGATGAATTTTGAAAGGATTGATTGAGTTTTTTTAATAATATATGATTTGAGATATTACTTTTCTCTCTCCGAAATTCGAATTTAGGGGCATCTGATGAAAAGAGGAGTAATTTTCTTTATGGAGACTTTGGTGATTAGTTATAATCTTGCTATAATTATCTATATCTTTGGTTAATTGTGTCCCAAGTTTGTAGGATTATGTTTCTTATTTATTTTGGCTTATCTCTTTTAGTTTTTCCCTTTCTAATCATTTTATTTTATTTTTTTTCCGGATATTTTTTAAAGAAAACTGATTGGGTTTCTAGAGCATCTAGGGTATTGATACTTGATTTGATTGGAGTCGTTATTGCTTAGGTGTACTGTACTCCTATTTAATCTAATTATGTGGCCTCTATTTCTCACATTTTTCCTATACTCTATATTTCAAAATTTCCATTCTCTCTCTCTCTCTCTCTCTCTCTCTCTCTCTCTCTCTCTCTCTCTCTCTCTCTCTCTCTCTCTCTCTCTCTCTTACGAACTGTTGTAGACACTCTTCTCCATCTCTAGTTTTTCTCCATGGGTCGATTAGTTTCAGGTTTTCAAAAGTTTTTCGGTAGCCCAAAATCATCTTCTTCAAAGTCCAATTTTCCCACTTTGTCACATGAGAAGAAGACTCCATCTTTGGAAAAGGTTTCCCCTACAAAATTTTAAAAAATATTCCAGTTGTCTAGCCATTCGTAATTCCTGACGATATTGCACCTATTGCAATACCACCGTCAACATCTGAACCAGGACTGGGTTCCTCTGATTTACCTTCATCATCAACAAACTCGTGGTTTTTCAACATCCTCATTCTCCAGTTCATGTGGTTGTCCCTGGAGAATAAGGTAATACAATTGATGTTGATGATTCTCTTGATCTTATCTTTTTACAAGATATTTTTGGTCTTATTGGACGCCCTACTGGAACCCCCATTCCTCGCCGTTTGAATAGGCAACAAGAGTATTCCCTAAGCTAGTTTAAGGAAGTCTCACCCATTGCAGAAGTTGGAAAGAAGAAGAAGTCTGATTAGAGGAAAGCTCACATGCAGGGTGAGTACGTGAAGAAAAACCTATCCCTACTGTGCCTTTTGATAGTAAATCTGAAGGGGATGATGGTTCTCAGTTTGTTTTCTCTCACTGTCACAAACACCCCAAATGTAATGTGATTTAATCCGGTGAAGATGAACCTGAGGCATCTGGAGATCAAGAAATTCCTGATTCGGAGTTGGAGGTGTCAGTTTTTGGTGATGATGTGCCCTTGGCAGATGTGTTACTCGAGTTGAAGAAGAGTGTTCCAGGACATGTTGGCACATCTGGAACCACCCCTGAGATTCCTCCTACTGAAGTTGAGACTATGGAAGTTGAGCAACCTGGTGCGGATTAGGATGTTCCTGAAAGTGTTGTAGAACATGTTGCGTCACCTGGAGCAATATCTGAATCAAAGTATGATCTCACCAAATCTCATTTTGATTTATTTTACACTCTTGCTGCCAAAGTATGATTTTATGTGCTCAAAGATCGTAAGTTCATTGAGGAAAAAGTTAGAGATCATGCATCATTTGAAAGGTACAATTTGAACAAATTTTTCATTCGTCGAAATTTTGTTAGCACAATTGACTCTGCACTACCTTTTTTTGAAGAGGTTATCTATGAGTTTTATGCAAATTTAACTAAGAGCGTTAAGTGGAGAAGATCACCTAAGTTTGGTAAAGTGTTTGTTAGAAACAAGCTTTACGATTTTAATCCTACGGTGATCAATGAATTCTTTGAAACTCCAAACTATGAAGAGGGTGGAAATTTGCGTGATTTTAATGAAGTAACTAGGGTGTTGAATGGGAATTGGGTTACACAATGGTCTTTCTACCCTAAGAAACTCTCCTCTTTGTCTTTGACTTCTTTTTATGTATGCTATACAAGATTGCTGTTTCGATTTGGGTTCCTTCGACTTATAGTTCCAGTGTTACACGAGAATAGATACGGGGTATTTATCTAGTTGGTATGGGATTGCCTATGAATTATGGACAACCTGTTTTTTTATCAAGTCTTGATGTATGCCGAGTCCAAATCCACCTTCTGGGCTTTGACTTTTCCAAGTTATATCTATTTAATCCTCTATTCTCAAGGGTTCGAGAAACTACCTACTGAGTGATTTACCACACAACCAGAATTAATCACTCTCTCTCATAAGCTAGTGGATAAGAAGAAGCGAGTGGTTGATATTCCTCTACATTCTTCCAGGTCGTTGCATCTTATAGACGATTGCCTGAACCGTTAACACTTCGTACAGGGCAATTTCATCTTGCGAAGTTAGTATTCAATTCTATCCTCGACTTTAATTATTGTCCTGTTATTCTATCCAATTTTCGAGAAAACCAAACACCGCAAACAACAAGCAGGTTATGTTTTCACAGGAATTAATCGTGTGCAAAGTTCAAACAACAACAACTCATTAAACTCTCTATTTCTTTTACTTCACTTTTTCCCTTTCATCATTAAGGGGTGATTTTTGGCCATTTTGGCTTGAAATCATCCCATCTACAACTTGTTTATCAATTTATCTTTCAAATAAGTGGGTTTCCCACATAGATCTAGATTATTGATTTGTTTTCTTGTTTGTGATTTTATCGTCTGGTGGGGTGTTTAGTTCCATCTTGTTACAATGTTTTTATTTTGCAGACGATTTAGATAAGAAAATTTTTAATTTGACATCAACAACAATCAGATTGCGGTTTTCAACATATTGCAGATCTGGAATCATGGGTATTCTAGACACTATAAATTTTTTAAAATAGTAGGTTTTAATCTGATTTTTATGATCAACCTAGATGTTATGAATCTTGGGCTTTCTGACAGAATGTGGTATTTTTGAAAGTAAATTGACAAAATGTGGTGTTTTTAGATTCTCTTATAGAATTAAGTATAGGTGCAAGATGGTTTTGAACCTTCAAAATGAAGCACAATTTCATATTGCGCCTTTACTGTTTTTATTTTATTTTTTCCGAAAATTTGGATGAAGCACAAAAGCTATTTGGGTCTGCAGACTTTTTATATCTGGATGAAGCGCAATTGGTTCCTGCGCTTGCAGCTAAAAAAAGAAGCGCATAAGGCTTTTGCACTTGCAACAGCCTTTGATTGTCGACTTTGGCTCCAGAAGGCTCCCCAACAACACATCCCTCAAATAATTCACCACCATTATTGTCCACTTCCATTTCTCTTTATTTAATTGCCCTTTCCTCAATTCCACTTCACAACACACGACACACAAAATATATTCTGCAAAGTTGTTCGCTTATAAGTGAATTTTCGGTAATGCAGTGGGCGTCAAATTTCGGGCGAGGCAGCAACGACATTTTCCTAATAAGCCAGCAATGACATTTTTCTGGCGAGACAGCGACATCAATTTTACCGTGGCAATTTTCGAGCGGCGGCGGTTGTCCGGCGAGATTTTCATGTTAGAACTCAACTTTTAAGTGTTTTGTCAATAATGGTATAGGAAATTTATAGTATATATTATTTTAGTGTATATATTATAATGTAATTCAAATTTATTAGTTAACTATATTTTTATATTTGATACGCAATGTCGAATTCAAACATGATAAATATAGTCGTGTACTTTAGAGGACAAATTGTGCAAAGTGGTACTGAAGTGAGATATGATTGTAGTACAATTGATTGTAGGAGAATTTCTCGTACGACGAATCTACCTAATCTCCATAAGATATTATTTGCAATGACTAACATTACTAAAATTAACACATTTGGAGGGTTTTAGTCAAGTATATCAATAACAATATGTGTGAAATTATTTTAATTACGAATAATCAAGATTTTTGGTGCTTCTTAGATCCTGAGGTAGAGAATCAGGATGTTGTTTAAATTATAGCATAGTGTAATGATACAGTCAAACATGTAATTTTGTAGTGTACCTTGCTTGATGGATTATAGAGTAGTGTTTGAGATGTTAGTATCGATGACCCTCATTAGTGGATCACCTTTGGCACGACTATCTTGATGGGATTGACAACATACAACGTCTTCATGCATTGCCTACACAGCAGCCATTAGATACATCCACAGAGGAGCTTGCACACGAGCGTACTAGAGCTACCGAGTTGAGGACGACGAGTGCACATAGGACGTATACCACTCGAGATCTCCCAAGCAGGACCGTCCACATCGACGCATCATATACCTCAGATTATGGACCCTACTGCAGGCATATATGTTCCTCAGCCTACATATTGCAATATTTTTATCACTCCGCAGTTCACTTCATTTACATCATTGCTCGACACAAGTATAAGTATGTCGTTCCCACCTATTTAACAATAGTATGCATCCGACGTCATGCGTTCGGATTTTCATATGTCACATGTTCTGTTTCCAAGTGGACATGGCTGAAATTACAGAGATGGAGAGTCGAGCTCACCATCTACATCCGATCAGTAGGATGATGATCATCAGGATCATGACCAGAGAAGGAGCACACGAGTGAGATAACCCTCAGATGTGGTACCGGAGGACATATAATTTAGAAATGTTATTTTAATATTATTTATTTTATATTTTAAATTAATACATTTTAAATTAGTCGTAGATTAACTAAATCGGAATTAAAGTTAAATTGCTATTATATATCAGTTTTTCAAAAAACATTAAAAAAATTTAGAAAGCTCAATATAAGCTTCCGTTTTTTCATTTCGAAAAAAAATTGATTATAAAGGAAAAACTCAGATTGAGCTTGCGTTTTCCATATCCCCAAAAAAATAAAAAATAAAAATTGTAAACTCATACTAATCTTGCGCTTCTCCATTGGATCGAGGAAAAAAATTAAAACAGAAGCGTAAGATGAAATTAAGCCCAATTCCATCTTGTGCCTAAACTTAAGTCTACAAGAGGATCCAAAAACACCACATCTTGTCAAGTTGCTTTCAAAAGTACCATATTTTATCAAAAAGCCCATGGAGTTGAATCCGTTAGTATGAAACATTTTCTTTTCCAAGTGAAATCCCTTAGTATATGAAAGAGTGAAAAAGTGCTTTTGTTGAATGTGGAATAAGAAGCCTTCGTATCTTAATGCACATGTTTGATTTATTCGGAGCTATTGGAGTTGGATCCACTTTTTGGGGAATATGAGTCAAAGCAATAACAAGAATATTTTTAGTGGAGTATCTTTCAGAGAGATGGTTCACTAATAGACTGAGGAATAAGTAATTCGACTCATTCACATCAAGATCATGAATGTTTGGAATCCATATTATGCAATGAGACATTGCTTTTGCTAATTCAAGTTGATGGGTGATATAAAATTGGTCTATTTCCGGCATCATATCAATAGTTAGCATTTCAAGTAGAAGAGACTGAGAATACACCTCCAGAAACCAAACTAATTGAGTCAAGGTCCAAAGTAGAGCAAGGATGAGGGCAAGTTGTTTGCCAGCTCATCAAGCTGGAAACTGCCCACCTCTTTGATGAAAGAATTGTGTTGACTTGGGGAGCTAACCACTACAAAGACAACAACTTCCATAATAACCATTGCTATTGGGATTGAAAACCATAAAATTGATTCTATTTCAAGCTTTTTCACTTATTTTATTGAAAATTAGAGGTCTTCCCTTGCGGTAGAAACGGAATAGATGGTGGATCCCTTCTCTTTCTAAAGCCAATTGTACGCCCAGAATGGAATGTAAGAGTTTCCGAGACTTTATTCTCACTTAACCTTTGAGATGATGCATAGTTGGTTCTCATCCTTCAGAGACTACGAGTGTAATAGAAGCATCCGTCGACAAAAGGATCACCCTAAGATGATCATTTCATGGCTATTGAGAACGAACTAAATCAGACGGTTCTATTTGTCAGTCTTTCTAACTTGCTCCGATGGAACCGAGGTCGAAAAGATTGAAATAATCAGTCATTCACAACCACTGATGAAGGATTCCTCGAAAAGTTATCATAGTTTCATATGTTATGATTTTTAGCAAATTTGTTTATGTCTTCTATCGATGTATTGCTAGGTTGAATTAATTAATAAAATAATTTTTCTTTTTAAAAGTAAGATGATAGTTAAAATGCCAAAATAGTTCTCAACGTTTTAATATATGATTCCTTTGAAAAAACAAATCCAAAAACCCAACCCCAATTTGAGGGGTAAATTTGGAACACCAAGTTACGTCCAAGGTTGGACAATAAGGCCTTTTGAGCCATGATAGCCAATCCAATCATGGAGGATGTCTACACGAGCCCTCAACTGAATCATAAGCCATTATCAAAAATCGTAAACCATTAATCCTATGGTATTGCTTAATTTTTCCACTGCAATCTTGAATCCCAAACATGACCATAATATTAATAAAATTATACTGTATGAGATTCCCTTTTTATTTTGTTATTAAAGAATAGCATTTGCTGCAAACTGTGAGAATTCACATGACCAGAGTGAGCCTATTGAAACCAAACCATAACAGAAGATAAAAAGAGTGCAAAAACAGCCAATGTTTGAGCTGTTTGAATAGTTGTGATTCTGATAGCACAGTCTATTTCTTCATAACTACATATTAAGTGCCTACAAACTTAAAGCTCAAAGTAGATGAAACTTTTCCATTTAGCTTGAAAGTGTCTAGTTTCAGATCCTGTTCTCCATATGCATGTTCACATAAAAAATGTGCAGACATTTTCAAAGATGGTAGACATTAATTTTTCTGCGTAGACAAATGTATGCAGAGAACCGATAAGCTAGAGCCATGGCTAATAAAACCCAAACTTCTTTAAGTCCACCCTCCAAATTAACTGTGTCAAACGAAGGCGAGCTTTGAAGTCTTCGACAACCACCCTTGCTTTCGCACTCATACAATTCATCCCCCGAATACTGCACCTTCACCAGTAGCCTAAAGCCGTAGTACATAAACGACACATACTTCAGCCACTGCATAAATTTTGGAATGTGCTGCAATATAGGTACAAAATAGTAATTTGATTAGGCTCCCATATGCTATTGTATAGAGCATTGGTTTCAAACCCAATGTTCATCAGATTTTTTATTCCATCGTGAATGACACGTGTCCATTTATTGAAATAGTCAACAACACATATTTATCTTACACACGTGTCATTAGTCTAACAAAGTGGAATTGAAAAGTGGAACAGGAAATCTGAAGCCTGAATATTGATACCTGAACATAATATCCACCGGTGAGAAGAAATAACATTAAAATCAACGAAGCAATCATGCCGGCCCGTTTAATGCTCATAACTGCTGCTCCAAACAGTTCTCCTGCTCCCTAATATAACAGAATTTTTAGCAACTGAAAATTTTGAAAATTAACAAACAAACTACGAACTTGAGATTAGGATAACGATACCTGGCTAGTTACAACTATCAGTAGTATTGTCGATAAGGTTAAAAAGAAACACTCTACTGTTCTCTTGAAACCAGCCATGAAATATAAAATACACATGAAGAAAGTGGGATACAATAAATGTGCCACCATGTCGCATAATGTGCTGCAAACATAATAAACGCTCAATCTATACATGTCTGCCTTTCTTTCTTTCACCAAATACATCTTCTCGAATGGGAATACGTATACTGCTCCGAATATAGATGAGGAAGTCCAGAAGATACAGATGTAGAATAACAGACCAATCTGCAAATAAGCATAAGAATGGTCCTTTTTGTGAAATACCTGTATAAATTATTAAACTATAAAAGGATTTAATTTTTACCTGATCTCTAAGCTGAGCTTCAGTGGCAGTGTTGGATTTCCACCAGAGGAGGCCTAAGAGAACAGCAACCCCAAATGACTGAATTAATCGAAGATGATCAAAGTAATCTCTCCACCGTTCTTTAAATGTTCGTTTGAACAATATCCTAAATTGTTCGAACCAAGACAATGTCCAATCTTTCTTCACTTGGACGGCTAATTGGAGGCTCTCTGGCACTTTGAGTGTCCGATGATTCTCTTCCTTTTCTTTCGGCTCCAATTTGACTTTGTATTTGTGCTGTAGATACTATTAGCGACATCAACAAATTACAACGTGTCTGAGAAACAATTTCGATAACGGTAAGAAGAGGAAACTGTATTGGTACTCACTTTTATTACAATTTTTTCGAATTCGGCATTTTCTTGAGATGCAAACAGGTCCTCAGGAACACTGATGTCATTCACTTGTCCTGTTGCTAAATCTAGCAAGAACTCTGCGGGGTTCATAGCTATCTCTGGAATGAACCTTAAACACGAAAAATATTCCATGGAGTCTCTGGCTTTTCCATAGTAGACCGGGGACCCTTCTGATATTAACAGAACCTTGTCGAACATGTGAAACATCCGGCTTGATGGCTGATGGATAGTTGTAATAATTGTCCTTCCTGCCTAGGGGATTATAAAAATATAATCATAAAAGTAGAAGTTAAAAGTTGAAACAAATTAATAGCGAGTGTTTAAAAAAGTCGTAAAAGTGTTTTATTTGTGCTTAACAGCCAAACCAGAAGCAAAATCAGAAATCTAAAATATTCTTCCCATATTTTTAGATTCTGATTAAATTGCGCACAATTAGAAGCAAAAGTTGGCATTGAAAAAAATGTAGGATCTTTACCTCTGCAAGACCTTGAAGTATTTGTAGTAGTCTATTGGCCGAAGTCGAGTCGAGACCTGAAGTTGGTTCATCAAGCAACAGTAATGAAGGATCAACAAGAATCTCATGCCCTATACTGGTTCTTTTCCTTTCTCCTCCAGATATACCTTTAATGAACCCACCACCAACTCTTGTATGACGACATCTAAATTTCCGAATATTACATTATTTCAAGGATTTTGTTAGATTATCATACATTAATTTCAATTTCCCTATGAAGATTATTACTAAGGTCGCAAGTAAATTCCAACCAACCTTTCGAGGCCTAATTCCTTAACAATCATCTCTACTCTTTCGTGCTTTTGTCGTTGGCTCATTCTGCTTGGGAGTCTCAAGAATGCTGCGAAAACCAGAGTTTCTTCCACTGTCAATTGCGGAAAAAGGACGTCATCTTGTGTCACAAAACCAATCCTGTAAAACAAGAAATTGAATAAATGCTTAGGAGAATTTGGAAAAAAAAATTAAATATTTGCTAAATTTTCAGTTACCTTCTCTTTAGAGCCGGACTATACGATATATCATTGTAGGTAACGGTTCCTTTAACATTTTCGCGCAATCTACCTCCAATTATCTTTAACAAAGTTGTTTTTCCACTGCCAGAAGGCCCCATAAGAGCTAGAATCTCACCAGGGCCAATACTTCCAGTTATACCCTTCAATATTTGTTTGTAGTCATCTTGTTCAATGTTCAACTGTGAAGCCACTTTCGACACGACAGCCTTAACAGGATTAACAGAGGAGGCGTTACGAACTTTTACCTTAAACTCCACATCTGCAAACTGCACTAAATATAAAAAACTTAATTTGGAATTAATTGTAGAATCAGAAATTTTTGTAACACAAACTTTATATATGTAGAGATTTAAGAATCGACCTTGAGAAAAATCGGGAGGGGGCGATCTTGTCTTTTGCTCGATACGTCTTCTTCTATATCGATTTCTGAGCTTCTGTTTCTTAGATAAGCTTGTGACATGAACTCAATGTTATGGCCAAAGCCATTGCTGCCTGCAATCTGCATTGAGCCCATGGTTGGAGGGGATAATGACAAATCTTCGATTTCTTCTTGTCTACCACTTTCCATTTTCTTGGAATTCTCATTCATCTAACTGGGAAGGTTAAGGTTGTTTGTCGGTGCACTATGTTATATATTTGTATCAAACATTAACAGACCAAAATCCTGCCTGTATTTTTGAGCAAGAATGAAGAACAGTTAGGCAACAAGCTTTTTATGGGCAAGTGCAGAGAGTTAGATGACTTGCCCTTTCTTTTTTAGTTGCCACACACTTTTGGCAATACATTGATTTTACTGGAAGAATTTCCAGAAACAAAGTAGAATTCACATAACAAATAAAATGCAGTCATACCAGTATTGAATAAAAGAAAATTGTGAAATATTCATATATATATATATTCATATTAAAATCTAGTTCCTCAAGCAGGAAAAATGTTTTCTAGTTTCGCAGTAGTATTTTTGAAGTACTGCATTATTAATGTATCAAGCTTAATTACATCTATCTCACGAATTGAAACTATTGGGGAAAGAAGCCCTAATTTCTTACTAAAAAAACTTTAAAAAATATTGTAAATCCTTTTCAATCATAATTTAAATTCAATTATTCCTTTATTTTTTCATGATGTGTTCAACTGAAAAACAAATCATATTTTTATAAAATATCAAAAAATTAGTAAATATTCATAGTTAATTAATAAAATACGTCTAGGTGGAACTTAATTCTAATTGTTCTCATGATTTCATTATTTTCAACATTTTATGAAGAATAAAGACAAAGATCAATAACAAAATTTTGAGTGAGAGAAGTAGCAGAAAATTCAAAACATAAAAACACAGAAAATTTTGTGAAAGCAAATACAATTAAATCATTTCCAAATGTCTAGATAAAAGAAAAAATGAGACAAAAAACTTAAATAGTTAAAGTTTTATTTGTGATGAGACCAAATACAATTTTGGTTTGAGTATCCAATAATTTTGTTACTTTTCTTTTCTAAATATTTGTGATGGTAGTTTTATTTTCTCATCCTTGCTTGGATAATTTATTTATTTATTCAATAATATTAATACATCATGCTCATAGCAACATCATTTATTTACTTCTATTATTTTTTTCAAACAAATATTTAATGATAAAAAACATTTATATAAAATATAATTAGAATATTTTTGAAACATATAATTGGAATTAAAAATTACGAAAATGATTATAAGAATCTAGTTAAAAAGTGAAATGATAATTGGAATTAAGTCATTATAATTTTGTAAAAATAGGGAGAGAGTGCATTAATAAAAAATTTTAGGGTGCAAATAGCGGTCCCCTTTGTAGAAGCATGATACTCCACGGCTAAAGGAAAAACGTTAACAACGTAATTTAAATAAAACTCATGAAACAAGTTACCAACAGCACGACGTCGTCTGGGAACATATCACCGAAATCCAATCGGAGAGAGGTCTTGAAGCCATGGAAGCTTCGGAGGAGATCCTGCTGAACTCGTTGGCGAACTCTGGAGTTCCGATTCCGGTCGGCTTCTCTTCCGTCGGAGACCTCAATCCGTCCACTCTCTTCTCCATTTGCTCCCACGCGCTCCGCTTGATCGACGGCCCCCACCATGCGTCGTCGTTTCCCGCATCCTTACCGGAGGATTCCATGCCCGACCGCGTCAAACTATGTACGGACCTCGCAGACGCCTTCAATAACTTAGGGTTCAACCCAAGCCTCAGTTTCCACAAGGTTCCACTAATTCCATGCCTTCTCCAATCGTTTTTTCCTAAACAAGTGTAGTATCTCTGATTTACGGAAGTTCTGTGTAAAGTTGAACGATTTCATGTTTGAATAGAGACCTTCATTCTATTTACTTGTTTCCTGTTTCTCCCCTAATATGTAATTCTGTCTGATGAAGTGATATGTGCTGGTTAGGCAGTTTCTTTACCCATCCAAGGAGGACTTGTATAAGCTGGTGAGATTCTTGGTAGGAAAGCTGTTTGAATCTTCTGGAGCTCGTAATGCTGCTTTAGGAGATGGAGATAACATAAGATGCATCGCGAACAAGTCTAGTGATGAGGGAGACTCTCTGCAAAATGATGAGATTGTAAATGGACTAAAAGATATGAGGTTGAGGTCTCAAAGGGCTGCTGAACCTAATTCACTTTCATACAATGTGGAAATCAGGGTTGATGAATCTAACCCTACAGTGCAAGATTTCAGTTCGAGTGAATATAGTAGGGCAGATCACCATTCGTATTCATCAGAAGGGGTTGAAAGCTCAAGAAAGAATGCTTTCAGAGATCAAGATGCTCCTCAGGTAAAATTTGTGCTGGTAGATTCAAATATCGGCGTTTGAGTTTTGTTTATGATGACGTCAAATCCTTGAGTTAATATCCTTTCCAAAACACTAGGCATCAGTGATCTGGTTCTTTTACACCCGATTGCGAGTTGTCATAGAAGCCAATATTGAACAAGAAAAGGAAAGAGAAGTATAAGTTGGTTGAATTAGTTCCTAAATCTTTAGATATACGAAAAATTTGTACTCTTTTTGTAATGCTGTTGAGTTTTTGTATATGAAATAACTAGTGGGTTCTTATAGGACCAAGAGGAAGTGCCTGAGAAGCTGATGGCGGCAAAATATTCAGAATTGGAGCATCCCGATGAGGAGCTACCGTTGTTAAAAGCAGCTGCAGAAATGGTATTTGATGGCCAACATCCTGTCGAGTTTTACATTGAACAACTAAATAACCAAGTGGAGGACAAAAGACATAAGCTGAAGGAACTGGAGTCTGAATGGTAGGGATTCAGCAAAACCTTCTAATCTGCTAGGTGTTTATCTTAACCTGAATTAACACGAAAACATACTGTTGAAAAATTCTATATGACTTCTTCCTTTTTGATCCTTTTATCATTGTTCTAATTGTACGTCGAGAAATAAAATATTTAATCTAATTAGTGCTGTAAATATTTTCCACAAAGAGGTTGACCTTGAGCATTTATTGCAGGGATGCGATAGAACAACCTCTGCAAGAGAAAAAAAGAAATCTTGAACAGTCAATCTTTGCATTTCATCCAGAGCCGAATGGAAAGCTTAAGAGAGTGAATGAAATTGAGTTGGAAACAGAATCTATTTTAGCTCAGATCAAAAGAAGGTATTACCTTGTTGGTTATGGATTTCTTCTGCAACTGCACAAGAAATAAATAATTAGCTTTGAAGAGTGAAACAATTTTTTGTACCTTTTTTTTTTATAAGATCTCCGTTATCCATCAAGATTTAGGCCCACAGCAATGTCTAGATGATTTTGCAGTGTAGTAAGGCCCGGGGGGGGGAGGGGAGAGACATTCACGAGCTGCTTGAGCTAGTGTAGTTGAAGACATAATGTGCGTGTGTGTCTTCTATACTAAGTCCCACAGAATACCACTTTAAAAAGTAGTAAAAGATACTGATGCGGTATAGTTCATTCTTTCACAATGTATGAGCATCGCTTGGGCATAGCTGGTTCAGTTTTTGACTGCCTACCTGTTGAGCTGCATTTAACAACTATTTTCCAGATAAGTTAAACTTTGTTGATAAACTTGAATCTACTAATGACCAAAGAACAATATCAGAATATGACTGAACAACGCCATTGCCTCATTGGTTGTACTTTTTATAATCATTTTACAGAAATCAGCTTGCTAGCTTAGGCATATGATTGAATAATTCTGAATATGCTGCGCAACAGTTGTACAGTCTCTGCTGGGAGATTATTCTTTCTTTTCCTATTTTTTTTTTAAGAATTGCTCATGTTAACAAGTCTTGTATGTCTTACCAAGGGACGAGGAACTCTCTAAGCTTTCATCAGATCTTGAGAAACAGCCCAAGCTGCCACTGAGGAGATCCTACATTGAGCGGATCAATGAAATTACAAAGAATAGCAGGAAACAGGACAATGACATACAGCGGATCCTGAAAGATACAAGGGAGCTCCAGTTGGAGAGTAATACCATTCAAGAACGCCTTAATCGAACTTATGCAATAGTCGATGAGACAATTTTCAGGTATAAACCTCATGTGCAGCTCTTCTTCCGTTGCTCGCATAAGATTTTTGGGATTACACTGAATTCATGCATTCTTTGTTTGAAGTCCTTAAATAGTTCTAATTTTCGCTTGATGATGTTTCTAACTTACCTAGAGGATTATTGCAGGGAAGCCAAGAAAGATCATGTTGCTCGACAAGCTTACACACTTGTCACAAAAATCCATGAGCGCTTTGAACAGGTTGCTGAAAAGATTCTTGCCACTGACAGAAGTAGGAGAGATGCTGCTGATTTAGAGGCCAAATTTGCAATCATTAGTGCTAGAAGCTTCAACATGGGCAAGCTACAAGCAGATCTTGATGCCATTAGAAAAGAAAATGACCTCCTTGAGCAACAACTGCGTTAATTATGAACCTGTAAATCGTTAGTTCAACGGAGGATGTACAACTTGTTTGTCCACTTTAGCCTACTAGAAACAAAATTAACGAACAAATCATGTATTGCGTTTCTGCTTCGCTTTCTTGTGCTCTGCGTTGAAGAATTTTTAATTTGTTGACAATAATTAGGGTGAATTATAAAAAGTACTTCTGGGCTTTACTTAATTACAAAAATACCAGTTATCTTTAAAATTTACAAATATCCGCTTGACATTTGTTTCTATTTACAAATTGCACCTCAAAAGGAGATATTTATTAGGTAAATACAAACACAATGAGGTGTTCATAGCACTTTAAGATGTATTTGTAATTTTGAAAGATAACTGGAATTTCTCGTAATTAGGCTTATTCGCAGTAGTAGTTTTTGTAATTCACACGGCTCCCTGTATTTAGACGAGGAAAGTTTATCCCAGGACGCAAGCAAAATACCGTTTATGCAAGTTGAAGGCATCACTGGTTTGTTGTGAAAGAGTTGAATTTTTGTAACTTTGTGTAATTCTGGTAACAATATGATGGCTTATCACTCCAGTCAAGATTGCAGTAGTCTTGGTGAACAATAACAGTAAGTTCAAACAATTACTTAACTTCCTTTACTAGAGCTTAATATGATACCATTAACTTAACAAGAATCCAAACAATCGGCATCAAATGCCACAACCGAAAACCGTTTTACTTTCCTTGTCCTAAACTTCATGTCAATCAAGCCTAAATACTTCTCTGGAGAACCGTCAGTTAGTGAATTTGGTCATAGAACTGGTTTCAGCAATCGGATTATCGAAAATGCTTCGTCTTTTCTTATTTTGCTCCTCCTTTTCCTGACGTTCAAAGTGCTTTTGTGCATGGCTTGCGACTTGCGTTGGATTTCTTGTTAGAACCATGTATCTTGAAATGCTTTTCCAATCACCTTTTCCATATTTTTCCAATCCAAGAAGAAACAACCTGTGTTGTCAAAAACAGAAAATATGAAATGTCATACTTACAGAAAGCACCTAAACAAGAAAAATGATCATTAAAGATGCACTGATAAGATAAAAAGATTAACATATATAAAGGGGCTCCGAAGAAAAATGCAGGTCCCTCTTGTGGCATAGACAAACCTATATATATGATATCTAAATTTTAAATTTAAAAAAAAAAAATTCATATATATCCATTGTCCTTAGAAAAAGAAAAGGAAAAAAATTAAGTATCACCTCAACAATATTAAAATTTCTGAATCCGAAGATTAAAATTTCTTTGTGCTTGCATAAGACCTTGCAAGCTTCATAAAATGATATGGATAATATGTCCAAACTACAATCAAACCATATTGCCTCTAAGCACAATTTCAATGTTAGGCTATGCCAAAATCATGTTGAGCGCACAAGATATGCAACTCACAAGAGTTCGCCCTTAACATTCATCATCCAAAGAAAAATCAACAGTTTTTGTCTAATGGATATATTTGATACAATATCTTTCATATGAACCACATGAATTTACATTAATTGAATGTAGAATATTATTTGTCCATATATCTTAAACTAATAATAAGAAATTTAAGATTTTTTATAAAGTTACATATAATAAAATATGGAATAGGCTTTGTAATAGAAATTTTTATTTAAATTATATTACAGCACATAAAGGTTTTAAGCCCGTTTAAGAATTTTAAAAATGACACCCTGAAAAATGAAAATAATTCCTCATACTGCCATCATCTTATATTTTCTGTATTTTCATTTTTATTGGGCAGAAATATAATGTGATTCAAACATTTCAAAATTCAAACCACCCTTTTGTTTTGTATGAAAAACTTTGGTTTTCTATGCTTTTTATTTTATTTTAAAACATTAAGAAAAATGATTGAAAAAACCAGAAAAACAATAACAGTAATGTTTGTGCACTTTGATCTTACCTATGTTCCTCTTCAGTCCATGGCCTTCCTGTTTTTCTCTGGACGCCCATTGGCTTCTTCTCAGATTTAGGGCATTTTTGGGGTTCCGGCGATCGAATTGCATCCTTGTCCGTATATTCCGGCGAGTCAATCAACCCAGCTTCGATCGCCTTCAGGTCAGCCAGCAAAACGGCGTAGTGTTGCTCAACTTCCGCCGCTGATTTCGTCCCGAGCCTAGCCGCGATTCTCTCCCATCGATTGGGGAAATCTTCGGGAAACTCCACCAGGTCATTTTCGAATTGCTTGTCTTCTTCCCACGTCCACCTCGTATTCTCCGCTTCAAAATCACAATTGATCGTGCGGTTATCCATAACTATTCCTCTTCTCCTTCACTGGTGGTATTTGAATGCTTGGAATCGTGATTTTGTACATATATTTATATACAGGGGTGATTGATTTTGTGGGGTTTTTCCTTATTTCCTTTCTGGGTTAACACCTCGTATTTGGGATTTTTTTCCTCATCTGCTCATGGGCTTTTAAAATCACGCAGGAAATGTGAACAAATTCCTGTGTTGTAATTAGTGTAGAATTTCTTCAAGAAGAAGTAAAAATCTGCGGGCTAGATTTGAATTTATGCTGGAAACAACAAAACTCGAATCTAACCCTTGGTAATACTCTGTCAACGAGAATTTATTTTTGTTTGGGCTGATCACATTTTTGTGTGGGTAACTACTAAATTTCCTCCTCAAAATGAGGAAAAAGCAAATCGTTAGAGGGATATAGTCGCTATTACATGGGATGTAAAAATATATACATGTTTATTCCAAAAATAAATTTGCGGTCATTGTATAACTATGAATAAAAATTAAATTATAATATTAAGTACATTAAGATCTCATATATTAACAGAATAAATCAATATTTAAAAAGCAAATATTGGAGCATCCATCACCTTCACTTTGAATAAAATTTTATTGACTATTCTATCAAAATACATGAAGTTTATATGTGAAGGTAAGGAAACTAGTGATCTGTGGGATGGCTGTGGGGCGTGGAATTCCCGTGTCGGGGATCCGCCTGGAACGGGGCGGGAATTTTCTGAATTCCTCCCGTGGAGATGGAATGAGTAATATTTTCTCCCCGTTGGTGGGGATGGGACGGAAACGCGGATCATAACCTTGATCGCAAAGATTTTCATCTCGTTCCTTGTGCGGACCCGATATATGCATATATACTATAATACTCTTAATATATTACAATGTATTAAATATATTAATGATGGTAGATTTTGATAACTATTCAGTTTATTGTATGTTGATATTTTTAAAAAACTATTATTTGTTTTATTTCATTTGTTAGAGAGTGCTTGTTAGTGTAAATATAAAATAATAATTTATATGTTATTTTAAATGGTTAAAAATATCAAAAAAAGAAAATATTAATTTTCTTTCTTGAAAGTCAAATTGTGGGGTGGGGATCTCGCGGGACGGAGATGGAAACCATTTTTCTCCCATTTGTCTAAAGAGGACGGGGACAATAATTCCCTAGTGATCTATAATACATTTACATGGATAACAATTCATAATTAAGGACAAGAACAATAATGCTCCTAGCAAATATTCATTTAGGTGAAATATAGAAATTTTATGTATTGGCTTCGTAATGGTAAGCGACTTGCGAGATTTTTCAGACTATAGAATGAAAAGTACATTAAACATGTGCAAACGGCATCGGACTCACCAAATTGAAAGCTTTCTTTTGTACCTATCTGCTTTCGGTTCTTCTGTCATATTTCATTAATTATTATACTGCAGTAATTAAATGACAATAGTTTGTAGAAGACGCTATTCACACCCCAAAATTAATAAATACACCATTAATTCATTTTTCTGGTTTTGTCTAGTTTAGGAAAGAAGATGATGGATGCACGATGATATACTCGATCGTGCCACTAGGCACGATCAAAGTGGCACAATCGAGTTAATTTTATCGTGCCATTATGTAGCACGATGGCATGACCAAAGTTGTAATTATAATCGTGTTATCATGCCATATAGCACGATGACACAACCAGGGTTGCAATGGAATCGTGCCAAGTGTCGCACTTTTGTTATTCAATAGTTTTAAACTGTAAAAAAGGAGTAAAAATGGGAAAATAACATACTTTATGTTGTGAAGGAAGCGTGAACCGAGAACATGAAGAAAGAGATGCAGGAAATTGTAATATCTATATTCGGTAAATCCAACTGAAAAATTACAAAGCCAACGGTGTTTATAGTAGAAGAGATATAGAAACCGCTAAGTCGTAAAATACTAAAAGTACGATTTATGAACCCCCAACTAACAAAGTAGAATATTAACTAAGTATTCCAATATCCCCCCCCCCAGCTGGGCAACTGTGAAGATCAACCAACCCCAGCTTGGAAGGAAGATTCAGGAAATGAGAAGGCCCAAGGTCTTTGTAAACAAATCTGCCAATTGAGCATGAGACGAAATCTTGGTAGGAGACACAAAAACAACCTTAAAATGAGTACGAACCAGGTGATATTTAATGTTGAGGTGCGTTGTTCGCTCGTGAAAAACCCGGATTAGCCACAATATAGAGGGCGGCTTGATTATCACATCATAGGGGGATAGGAGTAGGGAAGGTGAGCTGGAGATCCTTTGCTAGATAATAAAGCCATTGTAATTCACAAATTGTGGAGGCCATGGCCATTGAACCAAAAAGAAGAAAAAAAAATGGCAAAAAAAAAAGGACTAATCGAGGTTATACTCCTTTATTTAGTATTGCTTAGTAACTAGGAGCATTCATGAGCCCCTTGTTTGTCTTTTACGTAAAATGGTGGCACAAATATGAGTATGGGGAACCACCCTAGGAGTTTTTGAACTGAAATTCAAAATTTAAACCTAGTGGAAACATGCCTCGAATGTCCTAATAAAAAAAAAGAATGTATATTTGCTTGCATTTCTCATTCCAATAAAGTTCAATAAGCTCGGTTATATGACTAGTAGACTAACTACAAAAATCGGTTGATTTCTTATATTTTCATGGCGTTATTTGATTGAAGTTGCACATAACTATCAGTATTCATGGAGTGATGAGTTCAAGTCCGAATCAGGCCCATTGATATTAATGTTTTTACTTGACAATCAAGCGCTTTGCAAAACTTTGTGGCTAATTTGAGTTGAGAGGGCTAAGAATTTGACTGCTTATGTTTATTGTGTTGAGAAAAAGATCTTCATTGTATGTTGTGATGTATTAAATCCCTCATTATGGTTTTATGTTTTGCTTGAGGACAAGCAAAGTTCTAAGTTGGAGGTGGTTTGATAAGTATCTTTTTATACATGTCTTATGTGCTTTGAGTAAAATTTGAGTTATTTTGTAGTTAGTTTCGTAAATTTTTTATTGTACATAGTTCATATTATTTTGAGGTGCTTTTATTGGTGTAGATTGATTATTCGGAGCTATTTTTGGTGAATTTTGGACCATGGTTTCATGTCAAAACATATCACAGGGTTTATGGATGCAAAAACGCTCAAAATCTCAACCTAAACGCATTGTTTTGGGGCCTTTCGAGCCGAAAACGGCCCCTGTGTGCTTTTTTACACGGCCATGTTAAAAATAAACCAAAAAAAAGCAAAAACATGGCCATGTCGTACCGAACATGGCCAGGCCATACTTTTTAACATGGCCGTATTCTGGAGGGTGCAAAACACATACAATACACGACCAGACCATGCTTTTTAACACGGTCATTTTCGTCAAAAAATTCCCGAACACGACCTGGCCGTGCTTTTAAGCACCGTGTCCGGTCGCTTTTCTGCAGCTGCTTTTTGGCGGAAATTATGGAAGCTTTGCATTCGAGTTAATATTTTCGGTGTATTGATTTAAATTTTATTTCTCATCGGGTAATCGAGAGATTTATGGTGAGAAAGAACCAATATAAGTGAAAGGAGTTGCATGTAATCCCAGATATAAGACGACATAAATCTTCCAGATTAGGGTCAAACCTAATATAGGAATTCATAAATCGTTATAATGCAATCTTTGGGGTTTGAACTATAAAGAGATTTCGGTTAATCAACTTGAGGTTAGGAGTTTTTTGCCTTTAAACAAGGTTTAACTTAAATTGGGAATTTCTACGATTCATAAAACATGAGATTATGTTAAAAGAGGATGGTAATTGCTTAAGGGTTTAAAGTTGCATTTTATCTTGTTAAAATCACAAAAATATTCTAGAGGGATTTATATTCGAACACACTTGTATCTCTTGATTTTTTATTTTACAATCTTCCTTTATTTTATCAATTGTAATTTGTTGATTGTCTAGATTCTTTATTTTCCTATTTTTACAAACCAACCTCTGAAAAATTTATAGATTAGATAACAAAAATATAGTAATTACTAATTCTCACAATCCTGGTAGGAATGACACTCAATACTCGGTAATCTATACTATAAAATGATAGGTGCACTTGCCTAAGGTTTATAAAATAGCTTTCGAGCCATCAAGTTTTTGTCGCCGTTCCCACGGATTGTGATATTAGGAACACTTTATTTTTTGTTAATCTAGGCATTTGTATTTTATTTTTCTCATTATTGCTTTTCTTCTTATCTATCTTTTGTGGGCTTTGTTTAACACTTTCCCATCTTTATTTACCGTAATGTATGCCTACTCGTCATCACGGTGGGAAAGGCGAAGCCGCTGGTAGTGACGCAAATATGGAGGGAAGTATTAACACGGGGCACGAAGAGGACATAGACAAAAGCAATAACAAAGAATTTTATTATGGCGGAGGAACCACAAAGAATAATGTACGACTACGCCAAGTCATCAATGGATGGCACAACATCAAGCATCGTGAGGCCCGCTGTTGCCGCCAATAATTTTGAAATTAAACATAACATCATTCAAATGGTGAAACAGCTTGTCCAGTTTGTCGGCCTACCAGACGAAGATCGCTTTTCTGCAGCTGCTTTTTGGCGGAAATTATGGAAGCTTTCCATTCGAGTTAATATTTTTGGTATATTGATTTGAATTTTATTTCTCATCGGGTAATCGAGAGATTTATGGTGAGAAAGAACACATATAAGTGAAAGGAGTTGCATGTAATCCTAGATATAGGACGACATAAATCTTCCGGATTAGGGTCAAACCTAATATAGGAATTCATAAATCTTTATAATGCAATCTTGGGGTTAACTGGAAAGAGATTTCGATTAATCAACTTGAGGTTAAGAGTTTTTTGCGTTGAAAAAGGGTTCAACTTAAATTGGGAATTTGTACGATCCATCAAATATGAGATTATGTTAAAAGAGGATGGTAATTTTTTAAGGGTTTAAAGTTGCATTTTATCTTGTTAAAATCACAAAAACATTCTAGAGGGATTTACATTCGAACACATTTTTATCTCTTGATTTTTTATTTTACAATCTTTCTTTATTTTATCAATTGTAATTTGTTGATTGTGTAGATTCTTTATTTTCCTATTTTTACAAACCAATCTCTGAAAAATATATAGATTAGATAACAAAAAGATAGGCATTACTAGTACTCACAATCCTCGTGGGAAGGACACTCGGTACTCAATAATATATACTATAAAATGATAGGTGCATTTGCCTAAGGTTTGTAGAATAGCTTTCGAGCCATCAGTAAATCCCAAATCCTTGATGGTGAACATAGCATCCAAATATTCCTTGAGTGCAACAATCTCCAGTGGACTAGAACACGTCACCAACACGTCATCCACATACACAAAGAGTGCCAAAAAAGAAGTGGAACTGGATTTGACAAACAGACAATAATCTGCAATGAACTGTATGAAGATAATAATCTACCAATGGCATCCATACGCGACAAAACAAACAGTCCAGTGGGAGTTTATAATGCAGATGTAGTGGTTACATTAGCCGCACAGGTCGAAGCTTTGACCCAAAAGATCGATGATTTGGCGGCTCCTAAACCACCACCACAAGTTTTATCTTATGAAACTTTGGAGGATCCCATAATCATCAAGAGTGTCCACACACAATACCACAAGCTGAACATACTAATTATATTGGGAACCAAGCCCAGAATCCTCCGATTAATCCTTTCAGCAATACATATATGTTGGGAAATTTATATAATAGATTTTAATGATACCATGTAAAACTTAGATTAGGAAGTTGGCACCCCAATTCAACTGTAAATCAACTTATAATAGATAGGATTATGTAAGCTGAGTGGAAGTAGCCAAGTTGAAGATTATAGGACTCGACTGAAGATCGAAGAGAAGACCCAGCTATGTGGCAGCTGAGTGAAGTTAAGCGAAGTTTCAGTCAAGTGACAGAAAAGCTGTTTTAGTCAGCTGACTGACAGCAAAGTCATTCCAAAATCATTGGAATTGGCTGTCAAAGGGGATATGCAGTAGACATGATCAAAGAAAGCTGAAAGAGACCCGTTGTCAAGCAAAGTCAAGGTTTTACTGAAAATAGGCATGTGTCAGACTGCCTACCTTAAAGCTGTTTTGCTGAAAGAGTGCAAAAAGCAAGGAGCCAATGAGATGTACCTAAAATCTTGCAGAGTTTAAGGAAAGGATGCGGAGCATTAAATTCAAGGTACAGTCCACATCAATGCTGCAAGACAAGACAAGCCAATGACCTGAAAGTGGAGTTTGAAAATGCATCTATCTCTTCAACGGATATATTTTCGAACCACCACTATAAAAGGCTGAGGATTCATCAGAGAGAAGGTAACCAAGCACGAATATGAATGCAAGCAAGCAAAATCCATTAACCTGCAAAGCAACACAGTATCTTTCAAGCATTCAAATATTATCCTCAAGCCTAAACTCGAAGAAAATCGATCCAACACATTCAGTGAAGGAAAGACAACTTCATTTGTTGAAGGGGAAAAACTTGTTTCAAGAACAAGCGGTCTACTCCCCAAGGTTGAAGGAGGTGTAGCAAGGTTCCAGATCGAACCAGAAGCTTTGAACCTGTTGGAGGGATGTGTGAACAAATCCAAAGGTTTGAAGGACTGAAGTAACAGGGCAGTCGTCTTGTGAAGAAGCTGAGTCCCAAGAGCAACTAGCTGTATGATCAAAGCTGTCTCGGACTGTAACCATTTCGTAACAAGTCACAGTTACATTAGTGGATTCCTCTAGGGGTTGGAAAAGAGTGGATTAGAGGAATTACCCCATCCTCGAACCACTATAAATTGATTGTGTCTTTTACATTCGGCATATTTATCTTTCTTGCTTATCTTTATAATTGATATTTGTTAATTTGCTAAGTCAACTGATAATAACCTAGCTTATACAAGTGTTGAAAAACATATTCAAAACATGGGTGAAAGTCTTCCGCTATTAAAAACCAAGTCAACTGTATTTTTAAAGTGTTAACTGAATCAGATGAGTTATACTATGAACAGCTCAATCGAGTCTGTTGAGTGGCTAACTCTACTATGAAAATCAACTTAGTTGTCCCCCAAGGACTTAGCTGACTTGAGTTAACTCTGAATTTATTAAAAAAAGTTGGAAAAGTTTATTCAACCCCCCTTCTAGACTTTACTTATCACCCCTTAGGACCTACAATATAATCCTGGGTGGTGACACCATCCTAATTTCAGTTGGGGTAATCAAGGCCAACCATGGCCTAATCCCAATTTTTATCCACACACGCCTCCCGATTCCAGCCGACATAAGAAAATCCTAACTTGGAAGAACTCATGGCAAAGTTTGTGCAATAAACAGATGTTCGATTCCAGGCAGTCGAAACTTTCTTAAGAAATCAAGAGGCATCTATCCATAACTTGGAGAACCAAACCAGATTGCGAAAATGATTTCTGAAAGGCTGCAGGAAAGTTTGCTGAGTAACACCAAGCCAAACCCAAGGAAACACGTAAAGGCAATTACCATTAGTTTTCCACATTTTAGGATAATTTATGTTTAGATTTTGATGATACCATGTAAAACTTAGAATAGGAAGTTGGCAACCCATTTTCAATGTAATTCAACTTGTAATAGTTAGGGCTGTATGAGCTGAGTTGGAGTCAGCTAAGTTGAAGATTACAAGATTCGACTGATGATCGAAGAGAAAACCCAGCCACCTGTGTGAAGCTAAGTGAAGGATCAGTCAAGTGACAGAAAAGTTGTCTCAGTCAGCTGACTGACAGCTAAGTCATTCCAAAATGATTGGAATCGGATGTCAAAAGGGTATGCAACAGACAAGACTTGAAGAAAGCTGATAGAGATCCGTTGTCAATACAAGTCAAGGTTTTGCTGGAAATAGGCTTGTGTCAAGCTGCCATCAATAAAGTTGTTTTGTTGAAAGAGTGCAAAAAGTAAGGAACCAATGGGATATACCTGAAAACCTGCAGAGATCAAGGAAAGGCTGCAGAGCATTGAATTCATGGTACGATCCTCATTAGTGCTGCAAGGACAAGACATGCCAACAACCTACGAGTGAGATTTGAAACATATGTCTATCTCTTCAACGGACATATTTTCGAACCTGCACTATAAAAGGCTGATGAAGCAAGTGAGAGAAGGTTACGAATTTCATAAGATTATCAAACATTCAAGCAAGCGAAACCTGCAAAATACTCTCAAGCTTTCAAAGACAATCCTCAAGCCTAAAATCAAAGGAACTCAATCCAACACACTCAGTGAAGGAAAGATTACTTCATCAAGTTGAAGAGAAAATTTGTTTGAAGAACAAAAGGGGTCTACTCTCTAAGGTTGAAAGAGAAGTAGTAAGGTTCAAGTTCGAACCAGAAGCTTTGGGCTCATTGGAAGGTTGTGTGATCAATTCCAAGACTTCGAGGGAGCTGAAGTAGCAAGACAACTGTTTTGTGAAGAAGCTTTGTCCCAGGAGCAGCCAGCTGTGTGATCAAGGCTGACTCGGACTGTAGACTGCTTTGTAACCAAGATCTGTTACTTAGTGGATTCCTCCAGGAGTTGGTGAAGAGTGGATTAGAGGAATTACCCCATCCTCGAACCACTATAAAAATTGCGTGTGTCTTATTTACTTACAGCACTTTAATTTCTTGCATATCTTTTATATTTGCTGTTAAGTTATAATTGATGAACTCAATTGATAATAACCATTGCTAAAAACAAGTGTTAAAAAATAAGTTTATAACAACAAGGGTGAAAAGTCTTCCATGAACAAAAACCAAATCAACTGCAAATTTAAGTGTTAGCTGATACCAGTTGAGTTATACTACAAATAACTCAGTCGAGTCTGTTGAGTGGGTAACTTTGCTGAAGTAAGCCAACCTAGTTGCCCCTCAAGGACTAAGCTGATTTGTGATTAACTCTGAAAATATTTAAAAGGACTAAATTGAAAATTTGGTAAGGTTTATTCAACCCCCCTTTCTAAACCTTACTACTCACCCCATGGGACCTACACACATAAGCATGATAATGCCAACACCCCCATGCAGAAATGCGTAGAGGATGACAAACCCAAAGAAAAGCCCAGGAATGGTTGCAGAATACAAGCCCAAGATCCCTTACCCGAGTTTAACTGAAGAAGATAGAAGGGAGGAAAAAATTGGTAAGTACCTCAAGTCATTCAAACAATTACATACCAATATTTCATTTGTTCAACCTCTTTCAAAGCATGCAAGGGATCTAAATGACATTATTTCTAATAAAAATAAGCCTAATGAATTATCAAATTTGCAGTTGAATGATGAATGTTCTTCCAATAAACTACCACAAAAATTTAATGATCGAGGAAGTTTTACTATTCCTTGTGTAATTGATGGTTTATATGTTGATAGGGCACTAGCTGACTTAGGAGCTAGTATCAATTTGATGTCTTATGAAACATTCAAGCATATGGGATTTGGTGAACTTAAACCTACTACGATGGACATTCAATCCTAGAGGTATTATTAACAATGTGTTAGTCAAGATCGATAAATTCATGTTCCCATTTGATTTTGTTATTCTTGACATACATGATGATATTGAGGATCCCTTAATTCTAGAACGTCCCTTTTTGGCTACTGCAAAATCACTCATTGATGTGCATGATGGAAAACTCACTTTGAGAGTAGGAGATGAACAAGTTATTTTTAAAATTCCTTTGACAAATTCTATTAATAAAGATGATACTTGTTTTTCTATAAACATGATTGGCACAAAGATGAATGATTATTTGCTTGATATGACATCTAATGAACTCTTGAAGGCTTATGTTGTTCAGTGTATAGACATATCCACAGAAAAATTTCTATTTAGGATTGAAAAATGAGCCCATCAAGGTCAATGAGAAGTGTTTGAAACTCAACTTTGGTGGCGGTGTTGATCAAGACTATAAGGATTATCATAATCTTGAGGCTCCGTTCGACTAATCTCCATATTTAGGTGAAATAGTCCAGCTATACGACTCTAAAGAAGCGCTACTTGGGAGGCAACCCGATGTTTTGTGTGCGTTTGTTTTTTTTTTTTTTTCATTCAAAATAGTCACAAGTCCTTAGAGTCATTTACAAATCACATTTTGGTTGTGTAGGGATTTTAAAAAAAATCAAAAAATTCGTACCGAACATGGTGGGTCGTGTTTATATACATGGGCGTGTTCTGGGTGTGTTTTAGTTTTACACGGTCGTGCTTTTATTCCAAAACAAAGAAAAAAAACATAGCCCGTGTTTTTTGTGTGTGTTTTGTGTGTTTCCCTTTTTTCATTCTTTTCTTCACCAAAACAAACTTTGTATGTCTTTCTTTGTTGTCTTAGTTGGGATGAGCTTCACGGTATTCGAGTTATGTACTATTTATGCTTGCTTAGGCATGACGATGCCGACGGAGATCATTTAGTGAATAACTCAATGGTCGCTCTATACTGATCTCACTCTTATAGTAAGGTTGTGTTTTTTCTTTTTCCTTCTTTCTCTTGCATTCCAATTTTTTTGTTTTTGTATGTTTTGTGTGTGTATGTTCATCTCTTTCTTTCACATTGAGGATAAATGTGAATCTTTAAGTTGGAGATGGACACAATTGCATGCTTAGAATATTTGTGTGCTTACTTTTAAATTGAGTCTATTGATAGGAGATATGATTTTTCAAGGAAACATGTAGGTCCCAAGGGGTGTGAAGTAAGGTTTAGAGGGGGGTTGAATAAACCTTACCAAATTTTCGATTTAGTCCTTTTAAACTAATTTAACAGAGTTGACTCAAACAGTTGTGTCCTTGATGGACAGCTAAGTTGACTTTTCAGCTAAGTTACTCACTCAACAGACTCGATAGAGCTGTTGATAGTATAACTCGGCTGCTCAAGCCAAACACTTAACTTAGCTGATTGGTTTTTAACAGCGGAAGACTTAACACCCTTAGATTTGATTTAAGTTTGTTTTTAACACTTGATTCTTAGTACTTGGTTATTAATCAGTTGGATAGCAAATATGATTCTAACAACAGATATAATGTAAATATGCAGGAAAGTAAATGACACAAATATTTTATAGAGGTTCGAAAATGGGGTAATTCTTCTAATCCTCTCTTCTCTAACTCCTGGAGGAATCCACTATGTAACAGATCAGTTTACAAAGCGGTGAATACGATCTGAGACGACCCTTGATCACACAAATGGCTTCTCTTGCGACTCGAACTTCTTCACAGGCGATTGCGCTTGCTACTTCAGCTCACTTCTCAAGTTCTTAGATTTGATCACGAAGCCCTCCAACAAACTTGATAATGGTTTGACCTGGAACCTTTCTACAATCCTAGCTTGGAATGTAGACCCCTTTGATTTCTTCAAAAGTTTCCTCTTCAACAATTTGAAGTTGTCTTTCCTTCACTACTTGTGTTGGATTGATTTCCTTCGAGTTTCATGCTTGAGGAATTGCTTGCTTGCTTATGAGCAAAATTGTAGGTTAAAAATGCTTGAATATTGCTTGCTTGTTCGTGGTTCAGGTAACCTCTTCTCAATAACTTCCTCAGCCTTTTATAGTGTACATTTGAAATTTTACCGGTTGAAGAGATAGGCTAATTTTAAATGTCACTTTTGTTCGTTGTTGTCTTGTTGCAGTCCTTGATGTTGACATTTCCTCGTATTAAATGTCATCTCAGCATTGCAGGTGCCTGACACAAGGTGCTGTGTTTCCCATTGGTTTATTCCTTTTGCACAATTCCGGGACTTACACTTTAGACCTGACAGCTTTGACATATTACTATATTGAGTAATATTCTTAACTTTAATCAACAGATCTAAGTCAGTTGTCTTGACTAGACTGTTGTCTTTACCCCAGGTGACTTGAGTCAGCTCCAGTCATTGGATAACTCAACTGTCACTTCAACTTCGAGACTTGGCTCCTTGAGATGACTTGACTGACACTTCTTACAATAGTTCCTCAGCTGACACTCCTTCAGTCGAGTCCTTGACTTTATTCTTGGCCATACTCAGCTGACACACATCAAAGTCTTCAATCCAGCTCGCAATTGACTTCTTGTATTTCTTGGCATAGCTAACTTGACTCAGCTTTTCCAGCCCTATCTATTACAGTACAAATTACAAGGAAAATGGTGTGCCAACTTCCTAGTTTAAGTTTTACATGGTATCATCAAAATCTACTCAATAAATTTCCTAACAATTTCCCCCTTTTTGATGATGCCAAAACTTAAAATAGTACAAAGAAAGTAAGCAGCAAAGATACATACAGACAATGCAGTAACAAAGAATGTATGCTTAAAATAGATCTTTTATTGATCATAACACTCTTGTTTTTTACACAGCTGTTTACATTCGGTATCAGAGCAATATAAAACTATACATGTCAAATCATAGTATATCTAAGCGAAGAAACATAAATAGTGAAATTTACAGGGAAATTCACTAAGTTTATTACTAAAGACTTACTTATATGTATTTTTAACAAAAATACACTAAGGGGTTTGTAGCAACACTTGAACGCCTTTTGTCTTCTTCCTTCTCTTTCTTTCTTCTTGACCCTTCTTCCAAATCGGCTCTCTTCTTCCTCTTTTCCTCTTCTTCTCTTTTCTTATTTTCGTAGGCCCGTTTGGCAGCAGGGTCATCCCTTTGCTTTCTCTCGAGCCATTCTCTGGTTTGCCTTTGATTTTCTTCTTCTTGCCTCTTTGCAGCTTCAGCGTTCTTTTTTTCAACCTCTATGTTGGCAAGGTGATCATATCCAACCCAGTAGATTAAGCGTTTCTTATCAGGATCTACATACGCTACGTCTTTGGGTTTTGGTCGAGACTGGGAACCTCTTCCACCACCACTTCTTCCCCTTCCTGACTCAGCTCTTCCACCTCATGGAGTGTATTGCACGGGAGTCTTCTGCTTACCAGCTGAGTGACTGCTGGAAGACTGCTGCTTTATAGCTGATTTGACCACTTCCAATCATTTCTCCCAATACAGATCCCAAGCTTGCGGTAGAGTCATTCCTTGAAGATAGCCTTCTGATTCCAGCGTTTTAAACTCCTCAAACGATCTGGGCTTAGATGCATCATCGGGCATCATAAGTTCTCTTGGGGGTTGAATCACAGTGTAGTCCTTTCCGACTGGAGGGCCACCATATTTTCATGATTTCCTAAACGCGAGCATCCTGCTTTTAAGCTTACTCCTCAAATCCTGCTTCAATAATCTTTCTTTTGTCTGCCATTGACACAACAGATTTCTCGATTGGTAAGGTCAGAGGGAGTTTGCTGAGGATAGAGGTAGTGACTTGACCTTGCTGAGGGGTTTCATCGAACATCACTTCTAACTTCTTTGAACTTCCTTCCCCCTCAGCTGCATCACTTTTCTTCAGCTTTTCTTCTTTCAAACTCTTGAGGGATTCCTCTTCCCCCCTTTTTGGCATCATCAAAGGAGAGAGGTATCCCAGGGAACATACCACCAAGGATAAAGTCCAGTCGGCTGATAGTGGAGTTGTGCTTGGAGTCGACTGCATCATATGCTGTACGAAATTCTGAGCGAGTTGCCTTAGACTCGGCTGATACTATCTTTATTTCAGCCATGAGAAGGCTGAATTTGTCATTCATGGCATTCTCGAGTCTGGCAATTTCATTCTTGTGGAAATGTTGCAGCAGATCCATCTCCGACTTATGGGATTGATTGATCCTTTTGATGTACTCCTTCATTCTCTTCTGATATGCTGAATTATCCACACTCCACAACAGCATTTTCGCAAACAATGCTTTAAAGTAGCGGACTTGCTCAGATCTCATAGTTGTCTGTTGTGCGTCCCATTCCCTGATGTGCACAATAATCCCTCTTAAATCGGCTATGAGGGTAGCATCACGATTGTCCAGGCGGAGGTCCAACGATGCTTGATGGCGTTCCATTTTCTCAATCTCTTCACAGATAGTCTTGAAAGCTTTCCGGAACTCAGCTGCGGAGGTGGACTTGGCTGCTGGCCATTCTGCATCAAAGTCGAAGTTCATTGGAACAATTGTATCCGTGGGGATGACTGGCTCTTCGTGCACTGTATATTTCCTTAATTCCCTGGCAGATTCAGCTTCTAAGTCTGGCAATTCAATTGTGAAAGGAAAGTCTTCCTCAAAAACATCATTGCGAACAAAGGGGATCTCCGAGTCTCTTGCATGCGTCGCCTTTCCTTGTTCTAGATGAGTGGATTTAGCTCTCGATGACTCAGCAGCGGCAACTTTATCGGTAGTGTTTATAGCTGTGGCAGCCTGTGACGGAGCTAAGAGAGTCGTTACTGCTGCACTATGGGAGCCTACGCAGATGACTCGGTTCCAACTGGGGCATTTGAGATGTTTTGCACAGCTGAGTGAGCCTCAGCTATCTCAACAGCTTCCTCGGTCTCAGTGGGTTTTTCCAATTGAGTAAACGTGTCCTCAACTGTATTATCAGTGTCATTGGAGGATGACGAGACCTATGGAGTTGGCTCATCATCAAAATTGAATCTCATGG
Source organism: Rehmannia glutinosa (assembly GCA_016081115.2). NCBI lineage: Eukaryota > Viridiplantae > Streptophyta > Magnoliopsida > Lamiales > Orobanchaceae > Rehmannia > Rehmannia glutinosa. The sequence goes on along the minus strand of CM071933.1, from coordinate 48,790,467 downwards.
GAGCCGTCTTTTCACTGACTTGGCTCTGAGATTTGTGAACATCCTCTGAGATTTGATTGGACTCTGCTTCATCTTCCGATCCCAAAAACGATGTGTCAATGTTTTCTTGGGAGTCTTGAAGGGCACCAATAACTTCTTCTGTGGCAGCACCTTCAAGTTGTGGAATGTTCTCAGTTTCAACACCTTTACCAAGGAAAGTCTCAACCTCCCGTTGGCCTTCAATACCCCTAGCAGTCTCTACTGCTGTAGGGCCTTCAGCAATCCCTTCGACAGTCTCAACTATCTTAGGGTCTTCTATTCTCCCTTCAACAGACTCAGCTATTTTAGGGTCTTGGACATTGGCATCCAAAGGAGTCTCAACCCCTTGGATTGCACTTTCAGGCCCCAGAGTGTTAACTCCCGGGGCTTCACCATCCTTTGCCTCAACTGTGATAACAACGTCATTGGCCTTCAAAACAGTCAACATTTCAGCTGAGACAGACTTAATTGTCCGAGCTTCGTCAATATCACTCTGCTGTTGTTCAATTTCTTTCTCACCTTTGCCTCCTTCCTTCATTGATGTGTCTCCCACATCAACCTCCAACTTATCTGTGGTGGAGAGAGTTTCTCCCTCAGCTGGCACAACAGTTGAGTCACTGATTGTGGGGTCACACTGCTCCAGAGACGCGGCTTTGTACGTTGAGTGTTCAGCCGCTGGGGCAGGTGTGAGAACACCTTCTTCAGGGGTAGGCTTAGCTTGGGTGCCCAACTTCCCAGCTTCATCGCCAGCTCCCTTTGATCCATCCTCTGATTGCACGGGGGACGTGGCTGCAATAACGTCCGACACAATCTGATGTGCCACTCCCAGAGGATTAGTCTGCAGAAGAGTTTGAGATGACTCTCTTGGACCTTCTAACAAACGTTGCTCGTGCAGGGCTTTGGATTCCTGCAAGGCTTGCTGCATCTCCAACTTCTAAGCTGCAGCAGCAGGATCTATGTCCTCATCGCTATCGGAGAGCTTATCAAGATGCGTGTGAGTATGCTCTAGAGAGCCTGTAAATTAGCACATCTTGGATTTCTCTAAGCCTCGGGCTTGCCGACAGCTCTCTCATTTTCTTCCTCTTTGAGAATGCGAAGGATGTCTAAATAGTTTTCTTCATTTAGGGCAGATCGAACATCATTTACGCAGAGGAATCGGAGAAGCTCTTCTTCTTCTTCAATGAACTCAAGGCGAGTGAACTGTACCCTTGAGTGATCCAGCTTCCATGATCTCCATTCTCTTAAGCATCGTTGAATATCTAGATAGACTGGAGAATACATTATTACATCATCATCATCATCATCTTCACCTCCAGTTTTCGGAATGGGAGCCAAGAGACCTTGCTCTTCCTCAGATGCAGCAGCATCAGTTATAGGAGGGGAGACAACTCTTTCAACATCAGGTTCAATTGTCTCAGCTTCTTTGCTTTCCTCAGCTGTCTTTCTCACAACTGAGTCTTTGATAGATATCTGCTGATCATCATCAGCAGACTGCATCATATCATCAACAATTTCCGAGATCGCTCTTCCGAGCATTAGCGATCTCGATTTCTTTCTCCGACCGAGTCTTTGGATTTGGTTGTCTTTTCAAGCTCAGATCGCCTGAACAATCTTTGCTTCCTGGAAGAGAGCAGAGGAACTTCTGGTTCAACATCCTCAGGTTCCTCAAAAGTGAAAGCTTTTGGACTTTTCTTAGAGGCAGTTGCCTTTCGTGACTTGGCAGTCCTCTTCTTCTTTACGATAGGGGAGGGAATATGGTGTTCCTCCTCTATCTCTCGACTCGACGGCTCGGGCGGTGACTCGGATGCATGGGCGGAGTGCTTTGGACTTTCTTTGCGGGAGAGCAGTGCTTTCTTTGGCTTGGGCGTGGGGCGGGGAGCGAGGGGCTTGGGCATGCCGCAGCTCTCTTCTTCGGGGGAGGGGTCTCAGCTGAGTCTTTAGGGTCAGCTGATTCCCCTTCACTTGTATCGGCTTTCTTAGCATGAGCTCTCTTCTGGGCACCAGAGAGATTTGCCCTGAACATCTTCTTGTTCACGTGGAAAGGCTTGCAATGGCGAAGAGCAATGCCCTTTACCTCCATGAGATGGCCAATAACAAGGCCATAGCCCAATGAGCATCCAAAGGACTCATCCTTCTTAAAGGTCCTGTTCAGCACATTCTGGCAGAGTCTGATGTAAACAAACTCAGCCCAATTAACCTTCTTTCCTTGCATGATCACACCCATCACGATCAGCTTAGTTTTGGACAGCTGATTGAAGCTTCCAACTTTCATGTCAATGCATTTCGGAACGACATCCATCAGCTTGTGATAGTCGTCTTTCAGTTGATCTTTCTTGGCCGTATAGACCACTTTCGCAGCATACTCAGGTTTGGCAATTTCCTTCCAAGCAACAACTAAGTCGACATCAGCCTCATAGATCTCCCTTAAGCCCTCGAGAACAATAAGTCGATGCCTCATAGATCTCCCTTAAGCCCTCGAGGCAAAAAGTGTCAAGGTCTTTTGCACTGAGTTTTATGACCTTGCTATGGACGGAAGATTTTATTTTGTCGTCCTGCACTTCTGCATTTACGTAGAACATAGCTACCTCCTTGAGGTACGTATGAGAGTATTCCATTGTCAAAAGTCCTTCAGCCCAGACTTTTCCAACATCGCAGCTATCTTCTGAACCAGGGTTTCATCAACACCCTATTTGATCATCCCGTCAAAATTCACTGAAAAACCAGTGTGGATTTGTTTTGAAAGCTTTACAAAATCATACTTTGAGGCCATTTTCAGACGTTTCTACTGATCGAAAATACGAAAATCTTGCTTGAGAAAGACTAGGGTTTGCACTCGGTTTCAGAGAGAAAATGCTTCTTTTGCTTGAAGATGAACAGTTTGCGTGAGGAGAGAGAAATGCAAAGTTCCGTATATAAAGGTCATGAAATGACATATTTCGGATTTTGAAATTTTTGATCAAAATCAACGGCTAAGATTAAAACGTCAACACTGCATTTAATTCCCCGCATTAAATGCAGCAGCATTTATATCCAATCATATGGCTTACTATGCATCTTTTACTGTGATCGTCGTTATTACGCTGACGTCATCCTTAAAAACATTCACGCTCAATTAAAACGACTGCGTCTTGTCACTTAGCTCATAAATGATTCAGCTTATATCCAACGTGACTTAACTCTGCTTCTCTCTTCTTATGAAGTAACTCAACTGTCAGCTAACTTGATACAGCTGACTTCCCGATAAGGTTGTTTCACTTGGCTCAAGTGTGAAACTTGCTCTGCTTTGATTTTCTCATCTTCTTTCTCTATTAATTGAGTCTTTTGAGATTCAACTCAGCTCAATTAACCCTAACTCATTCTTGAGCTCTTCAAATCTTGATTCACATAGAGGCTTTGTGAATACATCAGCTAATTGTTTATCAATTGAGATGTATTCCAAGGTGATGTCTTTCTTTTCAACATGATCTCTTATAAAATGATATCTGACATCAATGTGCTTTGTTCTAGAATGCAACATAGGATTCTGAGTGATTGCAATAGCACTAGTGTTATCACACATAATTGGAATCTCTTTTTCTTCAATATCATAGTCTCTTAGCTGTTGTCTCATCCATAAGACTTGGGCACAACAAGCGCCCATGATTTGTTTTTGGATGTGGCATTGAATTTTGTTTCTTCAACCAAGAAACCAATCTATTTCCAAGCATTTGACATGTACCTTGAATGTAACTCTACATCCAAGATAGTGAGTAACCAATCTTGAATCTTCCTTTGGATACCATAAGCCAACTTCTTGGGATCCCTTCAAATATCTTAGATTCTCTTTACATCAATGTGCTTTGTGAAAAACTTGCACATACACCTAATTGTTTGTTAGATCAATGATCCAATGAGTGCTATTGATCAAGGTGATTTGCATCCATCTCCATCTTGGTATTCATTGGAATTTTCAACATGATTCTCTTCCATAAAATTTCTTCATCAAATCTCTGGTATATTTTGTTTGACTTATGAAGGTTCCATCCTTCATTTGCTTGACTTGAAGTTCTAGGAAGAAAGTCATCATCATGCTCATCTCAAATTTACCTTGTATGAGGTTTGAGAACTTGTCACACAACTCTTTATTTGTCGAACCAAAAATGATGTCATCCACATATATTTGAACAAGCAATATACTCTCTCCATCTTGAATTCTCAAAGAGTGTTATCAACTTTGCCTTTGGTGAATCCATTGTCTTTTTCTTAAGACAATGTATCATACCATCTCTTGGTGCTTGTTTCAATCCATATAATGCTTTCTTGAGCTTATATACCTTATCTCCAATAGTTTTCTGCTCAAAACCTGGAGGTTGTTCAACATAGGCTTCTTCCTCTAATAGTCTATTTAGAAATGCACTCTTTACATCCATTTGGTACACAATGAAGTTTTTATGTGCAGCATAAGCAAGAAACATCCTTATTGCTTCCAATCTTACAACAGGAGCAAAGGTTTCATCAAAATCTATACCCTCTTCTTGGCAATACCCTTTGGCTACCAATTTTGCTTTGTTTCTTACAAAAAATCCTTCTTCATTCATCTTGTTTTTAAAAACCCATTTTGTGCCAATAACATTCTGATGGATTGGTCTCTGCACTAATTCCCATACTTTGTTTCTTTCAAATTGATTCAGCTCTTCTTGCATGGCTTGAATCCATTGTGTGCCATCCAATGCTTGAGACACATCTTTAAAATAAAACAAGTGAACATTTCATGTTGTGCTCTCTCTATCTTAACATTTCCAATAACTAACTCGGTGGATGGTCTCTCAAATCTCTTTGAAGTAAGTTTCTTTTGGATTCATCTCATTGATCTTGAACAGCTCTTTCTTCTTCATTCAGCTGTAAACTTTCCAGTTGTCTTTGAGATTCAGCTCTCTCATCTTCATTTGGGTTGATTGCTCTTACTTCAGCTTCAACATACGTACTCTTTTGTATAGTTGGTTGATTCAGCTTATCAGCTAACTCTTCAATGTCTTCTCCATTTACATTAGGTTCATCAAAAACCACATGGATAGACTCTTATGTAACCATAGTCCTCTTGTTCAGCAATCTATAGGCTTTACTCTCAGCTGAGTATCCCAAAAAGATACCTTCATCAGCTTTAGCATCAAAAACCTTTAAATTATCTTTGCCATTGTTATGGATGAAACATTTACATCCAAATATCCTGTCCAAATCTCATAGGGAGTCTTGGTCAATTCATGTTGATCATGCATCTATTTTTTAGTATAGCATGTTGTGTTAATGGCTTCAGCCCAAAATCTCTTAGGCAATCCAGCTTCAGCTAACATGGTCCTTGCAGCTTCCTTGAGAGTTCTATTCCTTCTTTCAGCCACTCCATTCTGCTGTGGAGTTCTTGCAGCTGATAACTCATGAGCAATTCCATTTTCAACACAATACTGAGTTATTATTCCATTGACAAACTCAGTTCCTCTGTCAGATCTTATTTTTATAATGGTTTGACTCTTTTCATTTTGAACTCTTTTCATCAGCTGAGGTAACTTCTGCAAAGTTTCTTTCTTTTTACACATGAAGATTGTCCATGTATATCTTAAGTAGTCATCTACCACCACCAAAGTGTATTTCTTTCCACTTATGCTGGCTGGCTCAACTGGACCAAATAAATCCATATGCAACAGATGTAATATCCTTGTTGAAGAAGGACTTGGCTTATCCTTGAATGAAGACTTTATTTGTTTCCCCATCTGGCATGTATCACATACACTTTCTTTCTTGTACACTGAGTCTGGCAATCCTTCTACAAAATGACTTCTTGCAAGCTTGTTGATTGTCTTGAAATTCAGATGACTCAGCTTCTTGTGCCACAACCAACTTGATTCGGCTGTGCTCTTTGCTAGCAGACAAGTGCTTGGAGTAGCAGCGGACCAATCTACCACATACATATTTTTCTGTCTTGATCCTTGCAGCACTATTTCATTTGATTCAGCATCTTTGATCTGTCACACTCTCATGTTGAATCCAACATTGTAGCCTTTATCACAGAGTTGGCTGATGCTTAACAAGTTGAAGTTGAGGCCTTCAACATAAGCAACATCTGTGATTTCCAAACCATTCTTCTTGATAGATCTTGTGCCTTTGATTTCCCCTGGAGCTTCATTTCCTCCAAATATGACTTTTGCACCTCTAATCTCCTTGAATCTTGACAGGTTTTTCTTGTTTCCTGTCATATGTTTGGAACAACCACTATCCATGTACCAGGTTCCTTGGCAATCAGCTGTTCCTTGAACCTACAATCAAGGAAATCAGTTTTTAGGTACCCATACTTGCCTGGGTCCTGAGGGGTTAGTGCTATAAGATGATCCAACCAACCTATAGCCAAACGACTTGACTCTAAGAGGTTGCCATCTATCAGTACCATAATCATAGTGCACATTAGCAAATTGCTTGGGGGTTTTAGGTTCATACATCTGTCTCTTTTGTCTGTATGCCTGTGTTTGTGTTTTAGCAATTGCTTTCTTGGGATAGTTGTGGTATTTCTGAGTGTAGTACTTGGGTGCGTATGCGTGCTGATAATAGCTCTTTTGCCTTTGTAATGACCTTTGTTGAGTTTTAGGTCTTTGCCATCTTGGCTTGTATTCCATAGGTCTTTGCTGATATTTCACATTATTCCAATCAGCATAGTTTGGATAGTTTCTACCATTCCCATCATGTGTGTTTCTCTAATGAAACTTATGGGGTTTCTGGTAGCTTTGTTTTCTTTTCACAGAGTATTTTCTGTTTGGAGTTTGCTGAGGAACTCGGCTGGATTTCTTCTCAGTTGTCCTCTCAGCATACTCAACTGGTTGTTTTCGTTTTCCTTTGTATCCAAGGCCAGTTTGTTTGTGATTATACTTTGGAGTGAATGTGGGTGCAGCATTTGGTGTTTTGGATTTTTGAGATGCTTCATTACTTGAAGATCCTTTTTCCAAAATCACTCTTGGAGTTTGACTGTGCAGAAAGGAATTAAATCATATGCATGTCTTATCTCCACATTCTTTTTGACTCATGATAAGATCATCCAATGATTTGGATGCCTTTGTAAATGAGGTAATCACATTTTTGAGATATTTTTTCCTCTTTTCTATAGCAGCTAACTCTGTTGTGATCTTTGCATTTACAGCCTTCAACTTAGTGTTCTCATCAGCTATATGACTCAGAGTACTCAGCTCTTTAGTCAGCTGTGAGTTTTGGCTTTTAAGCTGGTTGTTTTCCTTATTTAGAATTGTGTGTGAGGATTTTATGTGTTCAAAATCTTTCATCATTTTGCCTAATGAATCATAAAGATCAGTAGGTGATGAAGTGTGTGTATCACAATCACTATCACTTGAATCTGAATGAGATGAGTTAGAGTGTACCTCATCTTCTTGATCTGGTTGATCTTGTTCTTTAGCCATAAGGCAAATCATAGCCTCTTCCTCAGAGTCACTTGAGTAGTCAGCTTCACTACTCCCCGAGTCCTTTTGCTTCTTTTTTAGACTCGATCGTCTCGGCTCAACATGGCAACATGGCTTTCTTTTTCCTCGTCTTCTTTTCCTCAAAGACTTTTCTATCTTCCTCATTCCTATATTTGTTGGCTGGTGGGTAGGAACAATCAACTGCAAAGTGTCCTGGTTGTCTGCAGTTCCAACACAGGTTCTGAGCTCTTTGATTAGCTCTTTCTGTTCTTGGATTATCAGCTCTCTGATATTCAACCCTTTGATGTTCAGCTCTCTTGGGTGGCATGTCTTCCCTTGACTTGGAAGGAGTTGAATGTCTTCTGGAGGTCTCACCCTTGTTTCTTTTATAGTTCTTATTGAAGAACTTGTTGAATCTTTTGACCATCAGGACAATTTCCTCCTAGTCTATGTCTTCCTTGGGTTCAACTCTCTTTCCATCATTGGCCATCAGTGCAACTGTCTTGGGTATAACTGTCTGCTCTTGCTCTTTTCTTCTCAGCTCAAACTCATATGCTTTGAGTAGGGATGGCAACGGGGCGGGTCTGGGACGGGTTTGGCCAAATCCAAGACCCATCCCGCAAAGAGAATCATGGACCCGGGACCCTACCCGCCCCGCCTTAGGACCCGCCCCGCATTGGACCTGGGACCCAGTGGGTTCAACCCACCGGATCCGCTACAATGAAAACTCTACTGCTGCACGTACTCAGTACTAATCAGGCTCCTCTGTAATTCTAACTTCAATTCTTATTCATTCAATTCTATATTAAATTTTAGTCTTGTTCTAAATTATAACAAATTCATCAAAAAATTCAAGTTGTAATTAAAGTCCACTTTTTTCCAATTATAGACTTATCTCTGAATTTGCAAACATTAATAATCTGACTCACAAAAAAGCCATCCAAAAACCTTTAGATTTCAGAGAATAAAAAAGCCACCCAATGTCTTAAGTACAATCAACATTTTATTTTACAGCCAAAAATTCAAAACAAGGATAATTATTAACTATTAGTCTTCAATTACATATTAATTTGACATTTTCTAAATGCCCAAACCCTAGAGCTATCAATATTAAATTTAAAGAGACGGAATTTTTTATTTGTTGCCGAGAAAAATTGAACAGAATCTAGTGAGTTAAACAGTAGTCCTTAGAACTTGACTTAAAAATTAAAAATATTGACTAAGTTAATTGTATACGGGGCGGGTCCGCGCGGTAAGGACCCGTTACCCACCCCGGACCTGACAGTTTTTCCAAAATGGGTCCAAGACCCGCCCCGGGACCCATTTGACTGGGTTTGGACCCGCCCCGAACGGGGCGAGTTTAATGCGGAGCCGGGTTTTGACCCGCCCCATTGCCATCCCTAGCTTTGAGATCTGAGAATAACTCATGGTTAGATGTTCGTGAGAAGGTCCATTGAATGTCTCGGGGCCATAGTCTTCATTTCCCATTCAGCTAGGAGGCTTCTTAAGATCTTCATACACATTTTCTTTTGTGTATATTCCTTCCCAAGAGCTGAAAGCTCATTCGTGATCTTAGTGAATCTGACATCCAACTGATACATGGTTTCACCTGCAAGCATTTTGAAATTTTCAAATTTTTGAACAGCAACAGACATTTTATTTTCGTTAATTTGTTCTGATCCTTCACAAATTAAAGTCAGTTTATTCAAGATTTCTCTTTTGCAGATTTGCAAGATTTGACTTTATTGAACATTGCTTTGTCCAATGTCTTGTAGAGTATGTCCTTGGCCATATTGTCCAAGTTGTATCTCTTCCTATCTTTATTAGTCCACTTAGTCCTTAGCTTTTCAACCATGGCTGGTCTTTCCTTAGCAACAACTTCTTCTCCTTCAGCTGCAGCGGCTCTTCTTACAGCCGTATTCACTTTTAGTATTTGCAGTGGCCCATCCTCTATCACAAGCCACATTTCATCATGTAATGCAGATAGATGAGCCTACATGCGAATTTTCCAATCATCAAATTCTTCAACAGTGAACATAGGAATGCGTGTCAGATTTGCTTCCATGATGATAACTTTGCTTAAAATGAAAGACTTTGAAAATACAAGTGTTTAAAAACTTTTTGAAAAGATAGAGATCTAGTTCAGTAACCAGTGCGGAAGGCTCAATGAACCAACTGCTCCGATACCACTTGTAGGTCCCAAGGGGTGTGAAGTAAGGTTTAGAAGGGGGGGTTGAATAAACCTTACCAGATTTTCCATTTAGTCCTTTTAAAATAATTTAACAGAGTTGACTCAAACAATTGTGTCCTTGATGGACAGCTAAGTTGGCTTTTCAGCTAAGTTACCCACTCAACAGACTCGATAGAGCTGTTGATAGTATAACTCGGCTGCTCAAGCTAAACACTTAACTTAGCTGATTGGTTTTTAACAGCGAGAGACTTAACACCCTTAGATTTGATTTAAATTTGTTTTTAACACTTGATTCTTAGCACTTGGTTATTAATCAGTTGGATAGCAAATATGATTCTAACAGCAGATATAATGTAAATATGCAGGAAAGTAAATGACACAAATATTTTATAGAGGTTCAAAGATGGGGTAATTCTTGTAATCCTCTCTTCTCCAACTTCTGGAGGAATCCACTATGTAACAGATCAGTTTGCAAAACGGTGAATATTCTAGAGACAACCTTGATCACATAGTTGGCTTCTCTTGCAACTCAGCTTCTTCACAGGGCAGCTGCCTTTCTGCTTCAGCTCACTTCTAAAGTTCTTGGATTTGATCACGAAGCCCTCCAACAAACTTGATAATGGTTCGACCTGGAACCTTTCTACAATCCTAGCTTGGAAAGTAGACCCTTTTGATTTCTTCAAAAGTTTCATCTTCAACAGATTTGAAGTTGCCTTTCCTTCACTACTTGTGTTGGATTGATTTCCTTCGAGTTTCAAGCTTGAGGAATTGCTTGCTTGCTTATGAGAAAATTATAGGTTAAATGCTTGAATATTGCTTTCTTGTTCGTGGTTCAGGTAACCTCTTCTCAATAACTTCCTCAGCCTTTTATAGTGCACATTTGAAATTTTGCCCATTGAAGAGATAGGCTAATTTCAAATGTCACTTTTATTCATTGGCTTGTCTTGTTGCAGTCCTTGATGTTGACATTTTCTCGTATTAAATGTATTCGCAGCATTGCAGGTGCCTGACACAAGGTGCAGTATTTCCCATTGGTTTATTCCTTTTGCACAATTATGGGACTAACACTTTAGACTGGCATGACTTTGACATATTACTATATTGAGTAATATTCTTGACTTTAATCAACGGATATAAGTCAGTTGTCTTGACTAGACTGTTGTCTTTACCCTAGGTGACTTGAGTCAGTTCCAGTTATTGGATAACTCAATTGTCACTTCAACTTCGAGACTTGGCTCCTTGAGATGACTTGACTGACACTTCTTACAGCAGTTCCTCAGCTGACACTCCTTCAGTCAAGTCCTTGACGTCCTTCTTGGCCATACTCAGCTGACACACAGCAGAGTCTTCAACACAGTCTGCAGTTGACTTCTTATAATTCTTGGCATAGCTAACTTGACTCAGCTTTTCCAGCCCTATCTATTACAATACAAATCACAAGGAAAATGGGGTGCCAACTTCCTAGTTTAAGTTTTACATGGTATCATCAAAATCTACTCAATAAATTTCCTAACAAAACAAATTGAGTATTTGTTAGTTAATAATTTGGCCCAATTACGCATGAATTAGCTTTATAATTTGTATTTTAAATACAAAGCAATTGATTATCTTGAATAGATTGACATGGATGTGGGTTGAATTTAGACGAGACTTCTAACACTACGATGCTAGATTTGTTAAAACATATATGAGTATAGCTATGAAAGTCTGAGAACTCTTGATTTAGTGGTGGTTAGCTAGTTGTTAAACCAAACCATTGAACCAAAAAGAAAAGAAAAAGAGAATGGCAAAAAAAATAGACTAATCGAGGTTATACTCCTCTATTTGTTGTTTCTTAGTAACTAGGAGCATTTATGAGCCCCATGTTTGCCTTTTACGTAAAACGGCGGCACAAATATAAGTATGGGGAACCACCCTAGGAGGTATTAAACTGAAATTCAAAATTTAAACCTAGTGGAAGCATGCATCGAACGTCCTAATAAAAAAAAGAAGAATTTATATTTGCTTGCATTTCTCATTCCAATAAAGTTGAAGAAGCTCGGCTATATGACTAGTAGACTAACTGCAAAAATCGGTTGATTTCTTATATTTTCATGGCGTTATTGGATTGAAGTTGCGCATAACTATTAGTATTCGTGGAGTGATGAGTTCAAGTTTGAATCAGGCCCATTGATATTAACGTTTTTACTTGACAATCAAGCACTTTGCAAAACTTTGTGGCTAATTTGAGTTGAAAGGGCTAGGAATTTGACTGCTTATGTTCATTGTGTTGAGCAAAAGATCTTATTTGTGTGTTGTGATGTATTGAATCCCTCATTATTGTTTTATGTTTTGCTTGAGGACAAGCAAAGTTCTAAGTTGAAGGTGGTTTGATAAGTATCTTTTTTTATGCATGTTTTATGTGTTTATTGAGTAAAATTTGAGTTATTTTGTTGTTAGTTTCATAAATTTTTTATTGTACATAGTTCATATTACTTTGAGGTTCTTTTATTGGTGTAGATTGATCATTCAAAGCTATTTTTGGTGAATTTTGGACCATGGTTTCATGTCAAAACATATCCCGGGATTTATGGATGCAAAAATCTCAAAATTCCAAGCTAAGCGCGTTATTTTGAAGCCTTTCGAGCTGAACACGGCCCATGTGTGCTTTTTACACGGCCATGTTAAAAATAAACCAAAAAAGACCAAAAACATGGCCATGTCGTACCGAACACTGCCAGGCTGTGCTTTTTAACACGGGCTTTTCTGGAGGGTGCAAAATATGTACAAGACACTGCCAAGCCGTGCTTTTTAACATGGGCTTCTCTGCAGCTGCTTTTTGGTGGAAATTATGGAAGCTTTCCCACCTATCTTTTTGACAACTTTTGTGCAATTTTTACTTCTCATTATGCTGCACTAAGTCCCATTATTCTCTCAATTATCATATAAAAACAAAGATTCAACAATCCAACCATGAAATGAAGCAATTGTTTAACAATGATGACATTGTTAATGTGTTCTTACACCAAGTCAATGTCTATAAAGGCCAAGAGTATGGGTTGGGACATTCAATATTCAAGATTCATCCAATTCATCCTTATTTAGATTCATTTACATAGAGAGCAAATTATATTGAGAGAAAAGAGGAAAAGTAGAGTTCGAGATTGAAGAGCTTGGAGAGAAAGAGAAGATAGGGAAAGTAGAGTTGGAGATTGAAGAGCTTGGAGAGGAAGGCTTGGAGCATAGCATCATTTGAAGACAACCAAGGAAGAAGTCTTTTTGTGATCTTGATAAGAGATAAGTTACCATGTTTACAAAATTTAAATCTTCTTGTGTGGTTTACTCTTTTGTCAAAATCATGTGTAGCTAAATTATTAGTGTTTGAATGTAATGAACTCTCAGAACTCGGATTTGTGATTTAGGTTTATATGTTTTTAATATAATTTTCATGTCTTATAAGATTTACTTATATTATGCTTTGTTCATTCGAGTTAATATTTCTGGTATATTGATTTGAATTTTATTCCCCATCGGGTAACCGAGGGATTTATGGTGAGAAAGAACCAATATAAGTGATAGGAGTTGCATGTGATCCTAGATATAGGATGACATAAATCTTTCGGATTAGGATCAAACCTAAATGAGAATTCATAAATCGTTATAATGCAATCTTGGGGGTTTTAACTAGAAAGAGATTTCAGTTAATCAACTTGAGGTTAGGAGTTTTTTGCCTTGAAAGAGGGTTTAACTTAAATTGAGAATTTCTACGGTCCATGAAACATGAGATTATATTAAAAGAGGATGATAATTGCTTAAGGATTTAAGGTTGCATTTTATCTTGTTAAAATCACAAAAACATTCTAGAGGGATTTACATTCGAAAAAACTTTTATCTCTTGATCTCTTATACAATCTTCCTTTATTTTATCAATTGTAATTTGTTGATTGTCTAGATTCTTTATTTTCCTATTTTTACAAACCAAACTCTGAAAAATATATAGATTAGATAACAAAGAGATAGTATTACTAGTACTCACAATCCTCGTGGGAATGACACTCGGTACTCGGTAATCTATACTATAAAATGATAGGTGCACTTGCCTAAGGTTTGTAGAATAGCTTTCGAGCCATCAGTAAATCCCAAATCCTTGATGGTGAACATAGCATCCAAATATTCCTTGAGTGCAACAATCTCCAGTGGACTAGAACACGTCACCAACACGTCATCCAAATACACAAAGAGTGCCAAAAAAGAAGTGGAATTGGATTTGACAAACAGACAATAATTTGCAATGGACTGTATGAAGCCAAATTCAAAGAGTTTGCTGTATAACTCAGTGTTCCACTGTCTTGAGGCCTATTTAAGCCCATAAAGTCTCCTTCGAAGATGACATATTTGCCCTGGCAATGCCTTAGTATATCCCTCAGGTGGACATAAAGATATCCTCATCGAGAAAGCCATGCAAGAAGGCATTATTAATGTTCAATTGGTGCAACTCCCATTGTTTCTGTGTTGCAAGAGCAATCAACAATCAAATTGTAACCATTTTTGCCACCGGTGAAAAACTATCTAGATAATCAACTCCATAGACTTCGTGATAGCCCTTGGCTACCAACCAAGCCTTACACCTCTCAATTGTCCCATCTTGTTTCACCTTAACCTTAAAAACCCATTTTCACCCAATAGTTTTTTTACCCGGAGGCAAGTTAGTCCGATCCTAAGTATGGTTGTTTTCCAATGCATCCAATTCATGTCTCATGGCCTCCACCCATTCAGGGTGTTGACTATCCTGAAGGTAATTTTTGGGTTCTATGATATTGGACATATTTGCCAAAAAAAAAGTGTATGTGGGGGTGAAATGAGGAGAAACTGTATAAGAAAAAGTATGAATAGGACAAAGGGTATCTATGACCTGTTCTTGAGGTATGCCAACAGTAGGAATAAAGTTAGTAGAGGCTGCATAAGTCACAAAATCAGATAACCAAGCAGGTGGCTTGGTGACTCGCGTATTTTTTCCTCGAAGCAATAGGAGAAGTAGATGGAGGATCAGAATTGACAGAAGCAGGGGAAGGTACAGAGATGGAAGTATCAATAGATTATGAGACAGGAACTTGAGGCAATGGTGTAGAAGAACTAGGGGAAGCACATGAGTGAAAACGAAAATTATGTTCAACAAGCACCACATCTCTTGAGACAAGTAAGTGGTGTGTATCCAGATTATACAATTTATATCCTTTTTTCCCCTGTTTCATAGCCAAGAAAAATGCACTTCAAAGCTCGAGGTGTAAATTTGGACTTGGAAGGTAATAAATTTGTGGCAAAGGCTAAGCATCCAAAGGGCTTGAGCCTGTTATAATCTGGCTTACTCCCACAGAGGATTTCATAGGGAGTCAACCAACCAATAGGCTTTTGTGGAAGTCGGTTTATGTTAAAAGTTGCAGTAAGTATGGAGAAAGGCCAGATTTTAGCTGGTAGCTGAGAGTGAAACATCAAGGCTCTAGCCACATCCAAGAGGTGCCTATGTTTTTTCTCCACGATTCCATTCCGTTGTGGTGAGCAAACATAACTAGATTGGTGAAGAATTCCATGTGTTTGAAATAGAGACAAACAATCCTTATTGACAAACTCAGTGCCATTATCACTTCGTATGGTTTTGACAGAGGTATTAAATTGAGTTTGAACCATTTTAATAAAGACTTGCAATGTGTGAGGAACCAGGGATTTATGGGAGAACATATACACCCAAGTGGCTCTACTATGATCATCAACAATAGTCAAGACATATGGAACATTGTATAAAGAATTGACATTATAAGGTCCCCAGACATCAATGCGAACTAGCTTTTTTTTTTTTTAAAGGAATGCGAACTAGCTTAAAAACACAAGAAGCATAAGAATCACTAAGAGAGTAAGGCAATCTATGTTGCTAATCTTTATGACAAACTTCACAACTCTGAATATTTGTTCTAGCTTTATTAGTACACAATGGTTTTATGAAATCTAAGTGTTCTAGAATGACAAGAGAAGCATGGCCCAATTTTGCATGCCACAATTCAAAATAAGTATTACATTTAGTGGATGTGTGAGCCAAATGAGCTTGAGGTATGAAGGTACATGAAGATGAGGGGTTTAAGATGTACATCCTCCAACTGCTTTTCCCACCGCTGCCACAGCCTCAGTCTACAGGTCCTGCAACTCATAATGAGAAGGATAAACAACACATTTCAGGTTAGAGCATTGAGTGAGCTGCGCAATGGACAAAAGATTGTACTTAAACGATGGAACCAGTAGAACATCAGTGAGAGTGAGTTTATCAGTAAGTGTTACTTGACCAGTGTGAGTGACTTGTTTACTTGAACCATCTGGTAAGAAAACTGTGGCAAGATTATGTAATGGCCTAATATGTGACATATGTGAATGGTCCATGCACGTGTTTTCTTGCTCCGGTGTCTAAGATCCATGAACCATGACTAACAACATCAAACACTGATAAGGCATAGGAAGAGTCATGTGTGAAGGCTTTGCCTGCATATTCAACAAAATGAGCATGTCACTGCCATGGATCCTTACAAATGTTACCACCTGTGGAATTAGACTGTCCACTTATGAGCTTAGCCAACTCCTGCTGAATCAAGTGCGAGATATTTGTCAAGTTAATATCCGTCTGATGTGTCTCTGAAGTTGCATTCCCTCTTGTACCATAAATTGATTTAACCATGTATGCTTGAGGCCTAACTCGTTGTTCCTTCAGCTTAATATACCAATCAAGTATCCCATGCAATTTAAAACACTCCTTAATCCCATGTCCAGTCATTTGACAGTGCTCACACACGAGTTTGGCCTTTTCCTCCTTGGTTCATCTATACATTCCTCTGTCTCTGCCTCCAATCCAGTTTGAAGCACCATTTATAGGCCTTTAATTTCCTCCTCTTCCTGTCCCAGACATTTTAGTATGCATTGCAACATTATTTTCAAATTTTGGAAAACTCAATTGTATAGATATTTGTTTCTTAACTCTTAGAACCATTGAGTATGCTTTGTTTACCATAGGTAAGGGATCCAGAAGTAACACTTGACTTCTAATATTTTCAAAACTATCATTCAGCCCCATTAAAAATTGCATAAGTTTTGTTTTCACATCAATCTCAGCAAGAAGTTTACTAACATCATAGGTACATGGAGGAAAAGTCACCAAACTATTGTACTCATCCCAAAGTCGTTTGAGTTTATAAGTAAAATAAACCACCACACTGTCATTTCCTTGTTGAATCGTCGCAATCTCCTTTTGCAACTGTTATATGAGAGGTCCATTACTATCTCCAATACGCTCAACAATGTCTTGCCACAATTCATACGCCGAATTAGCATAAAGGAATGCATCTACAATATCTTTGGATAAACAATTCAAAATCCAGCTCATCACCATGTAATCAACCTTTTTCCATTGCTCAAATTTTTAGAATTCTCTTCAGGAACAACAACCTTTCCATTAATAAGATCTAGTTTATTTTTGCACCTAATGCTATGCACATCGATCAACTCCAACCAAATAATTGTTACCTGATAAAGGCGTAGAAACCAGTGCCAGACCTGGATGATCGGATCCATGCAGTTGAAACGGATCATCCTCTCGCACATCGATCTGATTCGCAAAATTAGGATGGTTTGCCGCAACATCTTTCCAGCCAACAGCGACCGCACTCCAGGGTAGAGGCGTTCAACCATGGAATTCGTAAAAACAAAATCAAGTAAAGCTAGCTCTGGATACCATGAAGGAAGCGTGAACAGATAACATGAAGAAAGAGATGCAGGAAATTTTAATATATGTATTCTGTAAATCCAACTGAAAAATTACAAAGCCAGTGGCATTTATAGCAGAAGAGATAGAGAAACCGCTAAGTTGTAAAATACTAAAAGCACGATTTATGAACCCCCAACTAACAAAGTAGAATATTAACTAAGTATTCCAATATGTTGTAAACTGAGGAGATACTTATATTATTCGACAAAAATATTTTTTTCGTTGTCCATATTTTAAAGTTTTCAGAAAAAAGTTTCAGCTTTTTACTGAAGAAGAAAAATGTTGGTGGGTTGAGGAAGAAAATTCTAAGCTTTAATAAAAGATGAGGTGTATTTATAACTTTTTTTATGTGTGTAATGGTATTATAGTCTTTTAAACTAATGTCATTTTTGAAATTATATGGAGGTGAGTGTATTTATTAATTTTGGGGGTGTGAACAGCGCCCCCTTCTAGTTTGTATTTTGAAATAGCAAAATATGATTGTTCTTCACAAACCAAAATAAATAATTAATAAATAAAGGTATCCGCATCAGTACTTGGTTTCCAATTTGCAAAATAAACAATTTAATGAACAATGGTCGACAATTGCGACGGCGCCACTGCAATTGTAGTGGTTGAACTTTGCTTCTTTTGGTTCTAAAAAATTGTAGTGGTGTTGCATTCCTTGTGGTGTAGGAATGAAATTCGTTTACTGTTTTTATTGTGTTCATCAACGAACAAACTCTTTGACAAGTAAACCTTCCCCGAGAAAAGGATTATCTTGTGTTCCTCCAGGCAATGCCGAGTCGAAATAACATCTCACGTTTGTATAAGTCTACAAAATTGCTAAAAATATTCAACTTCAGCCTTCACAGTGTTAGACCAATCAAATTTATTTATATAACTCTTCATTTACAAAGCAGTATAAATAGTTTCTTCAGATGGTTAGTAATTACAAAAATTCTTGGCCCTGAGCTGGAAAACAGTCAGGTGATCCTTGAAAATTTTCTTTTCGCTAGAGAATAATGAAAAAAAGATTCTGATGAAAGTTTTTGGAAAATTTTGAGAGTGTGAATGGATATGTAATGATAAAAGTTGATTTGATTTGAAAATAGTAAATAATGATTGGACGTGATTGATAGTTAGAAATGTGTGAGTGAGTGAATGGTGAAATTTGTGGGAGAATGTGTAATAATGATTAGTTTTTTATGAAAAAATGTGTAGATGCGATTGGTGAAAGAAAAAATGAGAAAAAGTGAAAGTGAGAGAATAGTATATTTTCTGAAAATTTTCATAAATAATCGCATGTTTGGTCAAAAAAATTTCTCCAGCGGAACGAAAATGAAATCTCGTTCATATCCAATCGCAGCCTGAACATTTCATCTCACCCACAATACATATTTAAATATGTTTCATCCAAAGCACACCAGAGAAGATAACTCAACTCAGATAAGATTGAATATTTTACAATTTTCTTCATAAACAAAATAAATTTATCATTCCGCCATAAAAATTTGCTCATTTTTGGGGAGACAATGGTGGGGTGGGGGATAAAATTGCTAAAAATAAATTCAACTGTTCATCGAATCGAATTTGAATTCTTCGACTTCCTTAGATCGAATCAAAAATTTTAAACCTTATATAACTCTTTAATTCAATCGAATTTAAACGAATTGGATTTTTCGATTTCGAATCGAATTCATTTCCAAATTTATCGATAAAGTGAATAAGGTTTGGATTCATAACATAATTCTTTTGGACTATACCCATAAAATTCTGATTTTGTTTTTTCATAAATTATCGACTAACCATTTTTCATTGTTTAATTTACAAAATTATAAATTCTTGAGCTCCCTTATATAAATTTAATTAATCATTTTGTGAATTTTATACCAACACTAGTTACTTGATAAATAATTTTTATTCAGTATGAGATATAATGAAAAATTTATTATTGTAATATGATATGAAGATAAATTTTAATATAGTGTATAAATATTAATGTATAATGCATATTGGAATAAGAATGGATAAAAAAGTCAAAGACTAATTGTATAAATGTATATTTGATTTGAAAATAGTAAATAATGATTGGGCGTGATTGATAGTTAGAAATGTCACCACATGCCCTGAGTGAGTGAATGGTTCTTGAAATTTTGTGGGAGAATGTGTAATAATGATTAGTTTTTGTATATAAAATCAATGTGTAGATGCGATTTTTTTAGTTAATATTTATTTGTATTTTTTTATACGGCCCAAGAAAAAAATGAAAAAAAGTGAAAAAATTTAGGAATCAATGAATGAAATAGTATAAAAATTTTTAACTAATTTTTTTAAAAATACCTAAAAAAAAAAAGAGGGTGTTTGGTCTCCGAAAATATTATTTATTGCTCTAGGTCCCTTAAAACCTTGGACCAACGAAAAATCAAATCTAATATAAATAAAAATAAAACATACATGCTTTTATAACAAAATTACATGAAAATTTGGGGAGGAGGGGCAAAATATGTTGGCTTACATTTTTATATACTATATTAATTTATTAAATAATTATTATAGGGTTCATCTCACCCACAATACATATTTAAATATGTTTCATCCAAAAACATTATTTGAATATGAAGATAACTCAACTCAGATAAGATTGAATATTTTACAATTTTCTTCATAAACAAAATAAATTTATCATTCCGCCATAAAAATTTGCTCATTTTTGGGGAGACAATGGTGGGGGGTGGGGGATATTGAAACAGCCAAACCAGCTCCAGCAAACCCTCCAAATTCCTATACCTCCACAAAAAAGTAAAAAGAAAGGGGAACAAATAACTCTGGAGCTACCCTATAAGCAATTTTAATACAGAGGAAAGCTCTCTTAAGATCCACGAACGCAGAAAAAAATACCTTAACTAGTTAACTTACTGAATATTTCTCATCACCATCAAACCGCTCAAAAATTTATTTGATTATTTCACAGCCGGACTCCATATTCCTACTCGAATCGGATCAGTTGCTTCAAATAAAACCTTATATGAATCAAGATTGTGTCAAATGTTTTCTCTATTCAATATTTTTTGGTTCCAATTCATCTGCCCGTATTGCTGTTGAGGTATAGATAGCAACTGCGGCTGTGGGTGGATTTGTGGCTGAGGATAAGAACTGAGAGGAAGAACCATAGACTCTGCTGTTCCCCCTGTTGGCTGAGGCTGCTGGAGTGTTTGAACTAAGGATGATGTTGACATGTTCTGAGTTGGATGATAAATACCAGCAAAAGAATTGTGACCAACTTGTGCAGGTGGAAACGCAACAGGTTGTCCTTGTGGAAGGTTGTAGAAAACATTTGATTGCAAATCCTCGTTCTGCAAATATAAAATTACCAACATTAGTTTCAAATTAGTACAAGCACTCAAGTAGACGCTATTACTGCATTAGAAGAGTTAACTTGAATCCATTGCTTACAAGCAGTTATTCTTCTGCCGTGAAAGAAGTTGGTGTGTTAAATGTATCATTTTTGTACAAGTACTTACATAGATATGCAGGATGACATAAGTAATAACAAATCTCCTTATCTTAATGCTTGTGTGACTATACTCCCAAATGGTCAGATACGTGTCTCTATGTATAACCCAGTTAAAGTCCCCAACTAATACAGGGATGGGAACATTTAATGTGCATATCAAAACTGTTACGTTTAGATCTTGTAGTCTAATGGCAATTCCACGTTGAAAGAATTTTCAGATAAGCAAGCTATTACAGACCTGTTTAATTGCGGAGAGCATATTCATTTCTTTCAGCTCAGATCCTGCAATATCATCACTGCTAGATGTTGGCAAAGCAGCACCAGAACCATAACCCGGTCCAGAAGATCCATATGAACCATAGCCAGAAGAAATTCCAAATTGTGTCATATTTCCCGCCATATTTCCTGGTCTGTAAACTGGGGGGATGGGGAATTTAGCTCCTGAAGCAGCAGCAGCAGCAGCAGTTGGTGGCATATAGATGTTGCCCATTGAAGGTTGATGAGGGAATCCAGTGTGGCTCAACAACTGGTGAACATTTTGTGGGGGCATATAAAGCTGGGAAAAATAAGGACTGTAGGGTATGTAATTAGGAGGATATGGTTGCCGGTAGAAAGGAAACAACTGTGGTGATACAGCAATAGAACTCTGAACAATTCCTCTGGGTTGGGCCATAGTTGGAGTTGTACCAGTTGTTAGCACTGAATTTCCTCCCTAGAATGGAGAAAATATAATATAAATAACAAAGTACAATTTGAAGCCTGGAGGAGTGGAAGAATATAAAAAACAAAAAGTGATAACAGGAAAGGAATACTTTATAGCATCCCAGCAATAGAAAGGAATACGAAAAGTGCAAATAAAGAACTGTAAATGTGGATACAGGTTCAACTCGATCAGGCAATGCTAAGAATGTTAAACTAAAATCAGAGAGCTGAGTAAGACCACTGAAATTTCATGCAGATAATAACATAAACTCATGAAAGATCAGTTATAATGTTAGAATGAGACATATGAAAGGACAACATGCCTGTGGCTCAAGTCCTTCTAGTTGTACAAGATGGGATCCTACAGCAGGGGGTATTAGACTCAGACCATAGTCTGGCATGGGAGGAACAAGTGGGTTGTGCGATCTTCCAACAGGTTGCAACATCTCCTGCTTTGACTGGTCATATCTCAGAGCAGTGTCAGATGAAACATTTTCTTGAGATGATGTTAAACTCACTAGCTCATGGGATGGAGACTGGGGCTGATCAGGATAATCACCGTGTCCAGATATTGGGGATGAAGACTGCGTGCTGCAACCAATAATGAATCACTCAATGTAATTTTATATTTAACCTAGGGCATAGATGAGAGGTATGTACATACATACTAGAGCAGGAAGACCGCCTATAAGGCTATATAACAGAGAATAACTTGAAAGTGCAACTGCATGTAAATTACAATCCCATCCAACTAGTTTAATTTTTAAGAAGAAAAATATCCCATTACTTACGTCGGAGAAGGTTCCTCAGACGCTTCAATGTTGGTTGGAACTGAAGCATCTCTAGGATCGGAGCCCTCATTGTTCTGTTCTAGTGAAGGATCCAGACTTCCAAACGTCAAAACGTTCTTAAAAGCTTCAGGTACATGAAGATGATTAGGAAAGATAACAGACTGCCTAGCAGAGATATGAAGCTTATGCAGCTTAATATCAAGCTCTGAAGTTGCTTGCTTTGAACAAGGATCCTCCAATGTAGGAAGAGAATGTAAATTATCTTCTAATACAACACCTGCATCTTGAGACAACATCACAGAAACACATAATTATGCACAATTAAATAATATACAGCCACTTTGCCAAAAAAAAATAAAAATAATAATAATAATAATATACAGCCAAAACACATCACATGTGCACATGTCCTGTTCAATTCCTTCATTTAAAGCAACAAGCAACTTGTTAAGTAAGAAGAAATAGTCCCTAGAACAACATATTATCTTTCAACTTTAAACATACACTTGTTTTCCCAGTAAAATACTTGAAAGAGAAACAATATGATGAGAAAGGAAATAATAGTGTTTCTTATTGTAAACAAGGTAAAAAAACCTATATTAGACCAGACTGATTGATAGAATAAAGTAATTATATACTTGTTTATCTTTCTGGAAAAAGAAAATGATTCAACTATAATCCACCCAAAAGATTTGTTTAAGTATTCAAAGCCCATGGCATCTTAGCTTCACTTTATTTATACATTTGACTCTGGGAGCAACTTAACAAGGACACCTCACCATTTCTACGATTAAAATGAAGTATCGCCATTCGCCATACAAGGGAATGAATGAATAAAATAAATTAGTTAGAACAATTAAGGTAGTTAATGGAAGAATATGTAACGGAAATAAATAATGCAACAGGCCATATACCAATTATATCTAAAATCAATACCGTGGATATATTATACATCTCTTGGTTTACACCTTCTGTGTATAGCTCTACAATTATAGGAACTCTCTTAAACGGTCAATTATGCAAATTCAGAAATACAGCAAAGTTCATTAAATCTCACTACTCTGTTATCATAAGAATTTGACAACTGAACATTGAGCAAAGAGACTTATTACATAACATTACAAAATGATACCTTTGGAATGTCCATTGACCAGTCTAACTGAGCAAGTTTCCTGGTTGCTCTTGGCAGCATGGAGATGGTGACTAGTTGAAGATGGCAATCGTGAAGACATAGCCAGCTGACTCCTATCCAATCCTTGGTATTCTGTTGGCTGCGACTGCGTGTTACTAGTCAAGACAACTGATCCAGAGACTGCTTGGTCAATGTTCACATCCTGAACATTATTCGATCTGCTATCATCCAGGAGATTAGCATTAATTTCAGCAGCTTTACGCTGATTCCGAGTCTCACGCTTAATTATACCTACTGTGCCAGGGTTTCGTGGATTGAGCGATGGCACTAAGACAGGATCTGATGCAGAAGAATACAGGCCTGACACAGAGAGTGAACCAACACTATTCCCAAGATGACTCGATTTTGACTTGAAGCTTCCACCTGGTATTCTAGCTCTCGATGTTACTGTGGAGGGATTGGTAGGTGTTGAAGTGGGGGTGGGACCAGGATCTAATGCTGAAAGTTGCTTCACGGTGACAGGCCGCAAATATGACAATTTTCTGGACTTAATATCATAATCAGCTTTAGTATCTTTGGTTGTACCTCTAATATTATGCTCATCTAGTTGAGAGGTCAATTCATGGCTAGAGCTTCCATTGCATACACTTGTTGAACCATCGGCAGGGGCTATGGAACTGAAAATTCATTCCACAGTAACAGTAAGTTCATGCCAAGTTGATAAAAAATTCTTAATTATCCAATGAAACATATTTGGCATAACCATTCAAATAAAGAAAATAGCTAATCAAAATAAACTTTACCTTGCAACAGCAGGTACTTTATTGCTTTCTTTATGAAGAACCGACGTAGAGGGTTTAGAAGCTCTCCCCATTGCGCTATTGTAACCATTTCCTTTACGAGCATTTGTTTGTCTTCTACCTACAGCATCTGATGAAATTGTAATGCACATAATGCAAGATTATGCCATTGTTGAAAGCTCACTTCACATATAAACCATGAGCTGAAATGTAAAAGCGCATAATTTGCATCCAATGAACTGGTAAAGATCAAATGACTAATCTTGAAGAATGGCATTCACCATTTATAATTTTGAAGTGCTGCAGATGAACCCAATTAAATTAGTATGTCGGAAATTTTGCGAGACTACTGATCATTATCAAGAACTAAACTCAAGCATCCTCTTTCTGAGCATATCTTTCTCAACTCAGTTAAATAAAAAACAAAAGGTTGTACGAAATAAATTTACATTCCAGAAACATGTGATTGTCCACAAGCGACAGTATAAAAGAAGGACAAATATTCATCATTCTCCACAATTGATTTAGTATCCCACACTTTAGGCTTTAAGAACTGTTAAAAAATGAGTACCCTGGAGAAATATCTGCTAGTAAAGAAAGAAACCGTTCATCCTAACAATCTGGAAACTCCAGCAATTTAAAAATGTGTAGTACAGCATGAATACCCATTAAGACTCCATAGGTCTTCTTTAATACCCACAGGTCTTCTCCATAGCATGAATACCCATTAAGACTCCATACATCTAAAACTTTACAAAATTGATTTCCTCATTATTTGATTTAGATGAATAATGAAGATCTAAAACTCTACAACTATAAAACTCAGAATAGAATCATATTGATCAAATATGGATATTTATTAATTTCATACTAGTTGATTTCCACTTTACTTTTGAAATATGACAATTAATGAACTTAGAGACAGAAATTCAAATTCAAAAAGAAAGAGGTGAAGTTACAGAAGAGAGAGTTTTCAATCTACAGGTGGAAGGTATACCATCAGAATTATAAGAAGAAAAATGGTTGACACTCCTAGTCCCTCGCCGCTGAATGCCAGGTATTTGCCGATGTTCTTCCAATGCTCTGTTGTAAACACTCTGCAACAAGGCAAAACAAAAATTGAAATATGGCCTGCCAGGTGACATATAGCAAAACTCCATGGACACCCTTAAATTTGGAAGAAGAAAGAAAGCCATAATACATATCAAATTACTTAGTACAAATTCGATAGCATTAGCATATCTATTAACAATATCACATGATTGTAAGCCAGCTGCAGCCTTGTGAAGACAGCAAATACAGAATGTGAAATACAATAATGATGTTCTCGGGGGAAAATGCAAGCTCTTTCACAATATTATTTATGCCGAATAACAAAATTAAACCCATTCATATAACAAAACTCTAGTATTTTCATTTAGTAGGTGTCCCATCACCTTCCATAGTTTAACGATCACCCATCGGCCATCATAGCTGGATTTGTCTTTTCAATGTTAAGTGTCTTCTTTTATTTTTCCACCAGTCAAGTGGTTTATGCGCTAGGTTGAAAGATCATTTTGGAAGGCTTCCAACAAAATTACACAACTCAACAGCATAGAATGTGTACACAATGCAAGAACACTACTGGAGGGCACCACAGAATGTGATGATATAATGAAGCACTAGATCATGGATAAAACCTTAATCACGAGTTATCAACATTTCTTTGAAGTTAGATAAATCTATTGTAAAGCCATAATCCTGCTAAAGTATCCTTCCCAGTTCTCAAACTTTTGAACCAAATATTAACAGAGCAGGAAAGCCAGAATCAGCTGAAGAGTGGGTGAGACAATCTCTACCAGAAGATGCAAAAAAAAGAACACGCTCAGTGAACTCTCTTACCGCTTTCCTCCGATCACGTTTCCTTTTGACCTCATGGAACGTATCTGCAAAAAAATGAAAAGAAAATCATCATCATTGTGAATAGATTACCAAGACGTTGAATTGACAAACATCACATACACATCAGCTTTCAAATCACTCAGTAGAATTTCCAAATCACTATTAAATAAAAAGAGAGAACAAATGAGAGGGCGGTACAGAAAAGCCAGGAGTTCACAATGGAAAGCAGAGGAACAAACTAAGTCAATAGACTATTGAATGATAACATATTTAGCTCAATGGACGACGTGCAACACAATACCTATGTATACAAAAAAAGAACAAATAAAGAAGAATGAAGATCCACATAAATGGAACTAATGACCGTAATTATTCAAATCTGTATACATATCAAATAACTCAATCTGCTCAAAAATATGCCCAAAGGCTTATACTGTCCAAAAAAAATACTAGCAGCAAATTAGAAAGGAAAATCTTTATTTTGCTACATGTTATGTGAATCTCGCAACAAGAAAAAATCGTGTTACAGTTATCCTTGTTTAGAAAATACTGCATACTATCCACCGAATGTCCATTTAACAGGCTCGTGATTTAATAATGACCAAATGATGCAGAAGATATTCTTGGTCGAAGGATGACTCTCGAAACCAAGGCACTAAATGTTGATTGAATAGAGTTATTGGTCAATATGAAAGGCTCTGGTGATTTTAGAGCTTTTTTCTTAAGTTTACATATTTCTCATTGAATTTAAGAATCAAAAGGTATATTGGTAATCATTAGCCTAGCCTGAGTACCCAATCTTAAATTGACTTAATTAGTTCTTCCAAGGTAGGATCTTATTTCCTTAAGCTTAGGTTTGATAATCATAATACAATCATTTCGACTGCTTGACATTTCTGTGCATTGTAGTGGTTTTAACCTCTCTTATCTTCCTTGTTCCTTTTCTTTCTTTATTTTATCTCTTCTTGTCGCAATTTTTTACTTTGTTTACATTTAAACTTGCTATGAGATTTCTTCTGGGACTTTATAAGGTCTATTCTTCTGACTAAACCAATAAAAAACAGTGTCAACGTCCTAAAAGATACTGATCTCAGGTGCTGTTTATCAACATACAAACAGCCTCTGCATCTTCAAGTCCCCAAAGAAATTTCATACACCTTACAACAGAAATAAGTAAATCAGGATGCTAGCTGGTTCTCTATTCAACAAATCGGTTACAACATTTATTAAACAATAAATATCTATATATTTAGTAGCCTCCTCCCCATTTAGCATTGTATTGTTTTTCCATTATATTTGTTGTATTTCTCAAAGAGTTCTATCAATTCATCTTCTTCATTTCTCTATCATGTGTACCAATTAATCTAACATGGTATCAAGAGCAAGGTTTTAAAAGTATCATTTCCGATGGGTGTACCAGTGTCAGTTCGAGGATCCGGTGGGTATATCGCGATTACACAAAAAAACAATGAGTATGTTGCAGCTTTGTGTTATTTTCATTCGATTTTCGATCTGTTAGCACTTGTTGGGTTTGGTAGAGTTGGCTTGATTTGTTGGATATTTGTATCGATCTATCTAGTTGTTTGGTTGGTATTTTGGTTTGATTTTTCTGTCATTATTCATTATGGTTTGGTGAAAGAGATGATTCGTTGCAATCGATTAGTGTACGCTTGAATGGAAAGAATTATTCATATTGGAATTATGTCATGAGAAATTTTAAGAGGAAAAAAATTGTGGAGTTATATTTACGAACACAAAAGCAACTTTGTTGAGAAAGATAATACTAAATATGTTGAGGAATTAGAGGTTTGGGAAGTGAACAATTCGAAAATTATCACTTGGGTTAACAATTCAGGAGAACTCTATTGGTATGCAATTGGCTAAATGATATCTTTTGCTAAAGAAGTTTGGGAACATTTGGAACGGTTGTATACTCAATCGAATTTTGCTAAACATGATACAGATTGGAAATAGATATTCGATCTCTTGAAAAAAAAGATATGACATCCAAGAATTTTATTCTCAATGACGATCTTTGGGATCAATTAGCCATTTCATCAATCTAGTGAACTTCGCGCGCATTTGCCCCCTATATTGCTCGTAGAGAGGAGCAACGATTGGTTCGATTTTTGATGGCTCTTCGGGATGATTTTGAGTCCCTTCGTGGGAATATATTGCACCGTCTTCCTCTACCATCGGTTGATTCTGTTTGTAAGTGAATTGTTAGCGGAGAGGAATTACGCCTCAAGTCTCGGGCGGGAAAAGGAGTTCTTCATGTTCCTCCTTCATCCGTTCTTCTTTGCCCCATCGTCCACCTTCTCGTTCCTTTCGCACCTCACCCAAAGGTTCGATAATGAGTGTAGTTATTCTTGTAAACAACCAGGACATTGGAAGGCTCAATGTCCTGAGTTGAATAAAGGTGGCCAACAACGCTTTCAACAGAAAAATCCACGACCACCCCAACACCAGTTTGTCCATCCAAATCAACGTGGTTTTAGGCCGCCCCACCGACTCGTGTTCTTCACCATCACCTCATCGATTCTGTGATGTCCGGCACTCTTACCTCCAATAACCTTCTATGGATACAATTGCCGAACAATTTCCTTAAATTTCTTGCCTCATCTCATGCTTTGTCCGCCTCGGGTTTGTCAACTCCGAGCTCGTCAGGTATATCTTCCTCTATTTGGGTATTAGATTAAGAGCTTTTCATCATATGTCCCCGATATATCATGTTTTACTTCCATTTCACCCACATATGCTAGACTGTTGTTCATTCTAGCCGATGGTACTTTGTTACCCTTAGCAGAATGGATCTGTAGCCACACCTCAATTGTCTCTTCCACATGTCTACCATATTCCCAAACTTGCATTAAATCTTGTTTCAAGTTGCCAATTGTGTGATTCAAAGGTTACTTAGTATCATTCTCTTCTACTTCTTGTTGTGTGCGGGATCCAAATTCCGGAAGGCGATTGGGACGGGCCGTAGGCACGGAGAGTTATACATTTTGGATGAGCTCAGTACCCTCTATCGCAGCCTTCTCTTTGTTGATTTGTCTTCTTTTCGTTTGAGTCCTTCATCGTCTTTTTTATTTGTGGCATTCTCGTTTGGGTCATGTTTCGTCTTCACGTTTAAGATTTTTGGCGTCTACGAGTTCATTAGGAAAATTGTCATCTCATGATATTTACGATTGTAGTGGTTGTAAACTCGCAAAATTTTCCGCTTTACCTTTTAAACGAAGTGTTTCTAATTCCCTATCGCGCCATTTGATTTGGTTCATTCGATGTGTGGGGACTGCTCCCATTCCCACAAAGGGGGTTCTCGATATTATGTCTCTTTTATTGATGATTATTCTCGTTATTGTTGGGTTTATTTTATGAAGCATCGTTCGATTTTCTAAGCATATATACTTCATTTCGAGCTTTTGTAAAAACTCATTCTCTCGCTATCATAAAATGCTTTAGATGTGACTTGGGTGGGAGTACACCTCTAATAATTTTCGTGAATTGCTTGCTTTGGATGGGACTTTACATCAAACTTCTTGCACGATACTCTGAACAAAATGGTATTCTTTGAAAGAAAACATAGGCATATCATTGAAACTGCCGCTCACTTTTACTATCTAGTTCAGTTCAAGTGAATTAAGGGGAGCCGTTCTTACACTGTCCATTGTATAAATAGGATTCCATCATCCATTACATCGATTTATCACCATTTCGGAGACTATATGGTTCCACCCCTAGTTATTCGTCCCACGAGTCTTTGGTTGTGCATGTTTTGTCCTTCGTCCTCATGTTGAACGCAAAAATTATCTTCTCGTTCGGCACTATTTGTGTTTTCTTAGGATATGGAGAAGGTCAGAAGGGATATCGTTGCTTTGATCCTGTTGCTCAAAAATTATATGTGTCTCGTCATGTATTTTTTCTTGAGCATATTCCATTCTTCTCTATTCCCTCTAGTCCTCATAGCATCTCCAAAACTGATCTTGTTCATATTGATCCATTCTCGGATAATACAGATAGAGACTCATCGATCTTCGCTGCTCCGCTCCGCGCTATGGCACCCCAATCGCTTCCTGAAATTGTGGATCGTTTGCCTCCTCGATATCCCCAACGTACACGTAAGTCCACTCAGTTACCTGACTTTGTTTATTCCTCTTATTCTCCCGCCTTTGCTTCATTTTTGTCCTCTATTCACCAAATTTCTGAACCACACTCCTATAAAGAGGCAGTTACTGATCCTTTATGGCAGCATGCTATGACTGAGGAACTTTCTGCTTTGCATAAAACAAACACTTGGGATTTGGTATCTTTACCACCTGGTAAACGGGCAATTGGTTCGCGTTGGGTTTATAAAATTAAAACCAAATCTGATGGTTCAGTTGAGCGATATAAAGCACGATTGGTTGCTAAAGGTTATTCACAACAGTATGGTATGGATTATGAGGAAACATTTGCCCCTGTTGCAAAAATGACTACCGTTCGTACTCTTATTGCTGTTTCTTCTGTCCGAAACTGGCACATATCTCAATTGGATGTCAAAAATGCCTTCTTGAATGGTGATCTTCAAGAAGAAGTTTACATGATCCCACCACCTGGAGTTCCTCATAATCAGGGCGAAGTTTGCAAGCTTAAGAAAGCATTGTATGGTCTCAAACAGGCTCCACGGGCTTGGTTTGAAAAATTCTCTGTCGTGCTTACTTCACTTGGTTTTAGTTCCAGTAACCATGATTCTGCTCTTTTCTTCAAGCGTACATGTGCTGGTATTATTCTTCTTTCCTTATATGTTGATGACATGATCATCACCGGTGATGATGTTGATGGGATTGCATTGTTGAAATCTGAGTTAGCTTCTCGCTTTGAAATGAAAGATTTGGGACCTTTGCGATATTTCTTGGGTATTGAGGTAGCCCGCTCCCCTCGAGGTTATCTTCTTTCACAGTCCAAGTACATTGCTGACATACTTGATCGAGCTCGTCTTACTGATACTCGGACAGTTGATACGCCTCTTGAACTTAATGTTCGATATTCTCCTTCTGATGGCACACCATTGTCTGATCCTACTTTATATCGCACTATTGTTGGAAGTTTGGTTTATCTAACCATTACGCGTCCAGATATTGCATATGCGGTTCATATTGTGAGTCAGTTTGTCACTTGCCCCACTACCGTTCATTGGGTCATAGCTTTACTCGTATCTTGCGATACCTCCGTGGTACTCTTTTTTCGAGAGTCTTTTGTTTCCATCTACATCTTCATTAGAGTTGAGGCATATTCTACGATGCGGATTGGGCGGTGATCCTACCGATCGAAAATCCACCACCGGTTTTTGTGTTTTTCTTGGAGACTCACTTATTTCTTGGAAGAGTAAGAAACAAAATGTTGTGTCTCGATCCTCCACAGAGGCAGTATCGGGCAATGGCTTCTACTTCACAACCGAAATAGTTTGGTTACGTTGGCTTCTTGCGAGATATGGGTGTTCATTTGTCCTCACCTACTCCCATGCATTGTGATAACCAAAGTGCTATTCGATTGCTCACAACTCGTTTTTCCACGAAAAAGAACAAAGCATATTGAGATTGATTGTCATGTCACTCGTCATCACTTGCAACATGGGACCCTCGACTTACCATTCATCTCATCATCTTTACAGATTGCGGATCTTTTCACCAAGTCGCATCCGCTTCCGCGCTTTCGTTTTTTGGTTGGCAAACTCTCGATGATTTCTACTACATCATCATGAGTTTGTGGGGGGATGTTAGAGTTATATGTATGTTATGGGGGTAGTTTTGTATTTTCCCTTTCTTAGTTGATAGCTAGGGTTTTATCTTTTATCTATATATTTAGTAGCCTCCCTCCCCATTTAGCATTGTATTGTTTTTCCATTATATTTGTTGTATTTCTCAAAGAGTTCTATCAATTCATCTTCTTCATTTCTCTATCATGTGTACCAATTAATCTAACACTTACAACAGAAATAAGTAAATCAGGATGCTAGCTGGTTCTCTATTCAACAAATCGGTTACAACATTTATTAAACAATAAAGATTCAAATAAACAGTTAATTTTCTTGTTTCCTTTAGAATTAAAAAATAAATAAATGACTCGAATTAGAAGCACGTACAACTATAAATTTTATTTAAAAAAAATATCCAAAGTCCAAGTACAGTACATTTGACGACATTATGCAACTAGGTCTACGTATCTTTTAGGTTCACCTTTGTCAATCAACCTTTACAGAAGGTAATTGCTTATTTATATGGCCAGAATAACCATAAAGTTGCATTAGCTTTTCAATTCGACATCAAGTAAAAAAAGGTTTAAAAAATTTACATGTTTTTCCTACAATTAATTTAATCAACAAAAGAAAAAAATTAGTACTTTGATTAATTTATTTCTCGCTCTGCCTACTATTTCAGCTACTACTAGTCGAGAAAAGCAACGAAATATGCGAACAGATCAGAACACCAAAAACAATGAATATGTATATTAAAAACGAAAAGAACGCACCATACACGACAAGACACAAATGTATCCAGATATATGGATATGCCTGATTGATATATGCATGCACTCGTTGACACACACATATATACGGATGCGTATCATGAGCATGTATGTATGTATGTACCAAGATAAAGGAGTCTCTGAGCGGTTTCATTGGGATCCATGTTGCACTCCTTGAGCATTGCGTAAACATCTTCATCGCTGTGTTTACCTGTGATCTCCTTGATATCCTGAATCGTTCTCCGGAGACTATAGGGAATTGAAACCCTAGAAAACCCGCTCATTGTCTCTCCCACGAATGCCACAATAAATTAACAAGATATGATTTCACTAATCAACAAAATGAGGTTAATATTCATTTATTTTTAGTAAATATAAATATAAATAAATGTGGGAAGAGTGAGACATGCAGGGAGGGGGTATCGTATGTTATATAAACGGAGAGCTTGAAAGCGCGAATGGGGATTTGGGTGGGGGTTCACATAATAAACAACACACAAATAACTAATTATCGTGTGTATGACTCGTATGTGAATAAGAGTATGACCTCCTATTTATATAGGCGCTATCTTGTGCCTCAAGACACCTACAAAATATATACAACCATACCAAAAGTAAATCACATAAAATTAGGAAACAAGATAAGTATCTAAAAAAATCTATATTATCTATACAATATTAATATCAAATCCTATAAAGAAGAAATAAGATTAACCAAAAAATTTCCTAATCTATATCTAACAAAATAACAAAATCTTTCCTTGTAAAGATAAAATATTTTTCCTAACCAAATCAAATCAAATATACATGAAAAAATTCTAGAAGCACAATATATCTATCCATCATTAAAAATGAAAAATCTATAAAATATGTCGGAACTCGTTAATGCCGTGTAGAAAGAGAATTTATGTGATGGTATGATTTATGGCGCCTTTGTAGGGATTGTGATCAATATAAAAGGTAACAGATCATGTGATTGATTGTCTTTTGCCCGTGCGATACACAGTTGTATATTTGTAAGGAGTTTATTTTGTACTGTGACATGCAGTGACAAAGCCAAGAATCTTGGGTAGGGGACCCAATCTATATATATATATATATATATATATATATATATATATAAAGCAACCTGTTTCTAAAAATATTTTCTCACCCATTTGCTATTTCTTAAAACGAAATTTGATGATTTTTATTTAAAAAAAATTAAGAAAGACTTTAATTAAGGAATGGTCTAAATGGTGTTAGATTTTTAATTAAGGAAATAAAAGACTTTTAAGAATAAATCATTCATTTAGTTGAAAATTTGCATGGATTAGGAAAAGGAAAGCGCTATTAACACCTCTAAAATCTATTAATACACCTCATCTTTTTAATTATAAAAAAAGCATGAACTGAGAAGACTAAAATGTCCTTAATATGTCATTAAATCTCTAAATACACCATCATCCTTTAATCCTTATAATCTTCTTCCCCTACCTCACCCAAATCCTTTTTCGTTTTCCCTCGTTTTCCCTCTTTCTTATTCTCCTTCTCTCTTCTCTTCTCTCTTCCTTCTTTATTCCCAAACCTTACAAGTTACAACATGTGTAAAATTATAAAGATCAGTCGACGAACATAAAACATTAATCCATTAAAACACCAAAAGTGAAATAACAAAGTTAAACAAGCAAGCTAAAGCCATCTCTGTTGAGTTAGTGGCCCTCCTTTGCTCACTAATGCTCTAACCTATTACAAGCACAAAAAATGTGCAAGGAATTCATTTAGGAGAAAGAATTTCATCACGATAAAAAGCATTAAGAAAAATTATATGCACTGTAAAGTGAAAATAGTTATACAAGAAGAAAAATTCGTGCAAATAGAATTGTGACATGGTTTGATATTACTATTTTTTTTTATTTAAAAACATATTTTTGAGATATAACGTGCGTTGGGTATATATGTTGGGTGTATGAGTTTATATTTTAGAAAAGAATTGAGGTTTAATTGAGTGAAGGGTAAATTTGGAAATGTTAGGGGGTGTATTAAGTAAATAAGTTATTTTTAAAAATGGGGTAGGGTGTATTAAGAAGATGGGGTGTATTGATAGATTTTGGGGGTGTTAATAGCGCGTCCATTAGGAAAAATATTTATCCAATTGAAGAAACATACATCCCGGAAACATCCATGTCAACAACATCAATCAACAACATCAGTTTTTTAACATTCAATAAAAATTTATAATTCTGAATTTCTTATAACAAATTTAATTTATAATTCTTGAATTTATGCATATAATTTAAAAAGAAAAAGGAAAAAATATACATTTTGGCAAATAACAATAAGAGACAGAAGGGAAAATCAAAGAAATTGAAGATAGGTACGAGTCATTTAATCTCTTAGTGTTTTGGTTT
Source organism: Rehmannia glutinosa (assembly GCA_016081115.2). Taxonomy (NCBI): domain Eukaryota; kingdom Viridiplantae; phylum Streptophyta; class Magnoliopsida; order Lamiales; family Orobanchaceae; genus Rehmannia; species Rehmannia glutinosa. The sequence goes on along the minus strand of CM071933.1, from coordinate 48,755,349 downwards.
AAAAATTAATAATCAATGGCTAGCTTAAGTAACAAAATTGACTCTAAAATTACGATATTTTGGGTTCAAATTCCAATAAAACCTTAGCCCATCGTAAAAAATAAAAAAATGGTTATATAAAAGTTATTACTGAATGTTAAAAAGTTGGGATATTGTTGATAAATAAAATCTATATATATGTATCTACATATATATAATAACAAACATATATATAATAAAAATTTCCACCTAAAACACTTCGATAAAAATAGCAAAATTTGTTTTAATGCTTATGTTGGGAAATTTATTGTTTAGAATTTGATGAATGCCATGTAAAACTTAGAATAGGAAGTTGGCACCCCAATTTTTGTTGTAAACTGCATTGTAATAAATAGTAAATTTGGTCAAGCCGAGTTAAGTCGACTATGCCCAAACATGCAAGAAGACAACCGGAGACCGAGGAGAAGGAAGACTCACGCAAGACAAGACAAACAAGTGAGTATGGCAAAGAAGAGAAGACGGGAACTCTATCAAGGAGCAAGGAGATGCAGATGCGGTGAGTGGAGTATCGACCAAGTCAACTCAAGAAAAGCCAAGTCTCAAGTTGAAGTGACAAAGAGTCATCCAATGATTGGAAGTCGACTCTAAGTCACCTGGGAAAGCAAGGAAATGCAACAAGACGAGATAATCAAAAAGATCCGTTGCACGTAAATCAAGAGAATTACTTAAACAAGTAATATCTCCATGCTACCTTTCTCGACGTGCTCGATCCCGAGAAGCATGCAAAAGGAATAAACCAATGGGAAGCACTACACCGTGTCGAACTCGAAAAGGTGAAGAACAATTCATACGAGGAAATGGCAATTCCAAGGACTGCAACAAGACAAGCCAACGACCACAAGTGACTTTCAAAAATTAAGCCTATCTCTTCAACGGGCAGATTTTTGAAAGATCACTATAAAAGGCTGAGGAATGACTCTGAGAGAAGGTGACCAGAACCACAAACATTCAAGCAATTATTAGAACTGTAACCTGAAATATTCTCAAGTCATTAAACGCTCAATCCTCAAGCCTACACTACGAAGAACATCAATCCAACACTCACTTGTGAAGGAAAGATAACTTCAATTAGTTGAAGAGGAAATTATTGAAGAATCAAGGGGTCTACATTCCACGAAGGATTGTAGGAAGGTTCAAGGTCGAACCAAGTCTTGAGCTTTTGGAGGGCTTCGTGATCAAATCCAAAGAGCTTGAGCAAGTGGGCTGTAGTAGCAAGACAAAACCTGCCCTGTGAAGAAGCCGAGTCGCATTTAGAGAAGCCAACCGAGTGATCAAGGCGTCTCTGCATGAGTCCCAAAGGATCAAGTCACCGAGTGATCAAGACTTGTATGGATCAAACGTTACCACTTTGTTTATGTATCTTGATCAATACCTAGTGGATTCCTCCAGAGTTGGAGAAGAGAGGAGTAGAAGAATTACCCCATCTTCGAACCTATATAAAAATCTTATTGTGTCATTTACATTTCAAAGACTTTAATTCTTGCATCATATTTATTTAATTCTCACGACATTTTTGCACTATCCATTAGATAACCTCTAAGTATTAAATCAAGCTCTAAATCTCTACTTAACCAAACTTAAGGGTGTTAAGTCTTCCATTGAAAACAAACCACAGCTTGTGTTAATTTAGACTTAAATAAAAAATGTCGAGTTATTCCATCAAGCCACTCGGTTGAGTCCATTGAGAGACTAACTCTACTCGATTAACTAAATTGGTTGTCCACCAAGGACACAATTGTAGTATCAACTCTGAATTTTTAAAAGGACTAAATCAAAAATTTGGTAAGGTTTATTCAACCCCCCTTCTAAACCTTACACTTACACCCCTTGGGACCTACAAGTGGTATCGGAGCGGTTGGTTCATTGAGCCTTCCGCACCGGTTATCAACTAGATCTCCAAACTTTTCAAAGTCCGCTTTAGTACTTAAACTTTCAAAACTCTTTTTATCATTAAAATTTATTACCATGGAAGCAAATTTGACACGCATCCCTATGTTCACTATTGAAGAATTTGATGATTGGAAAATTCGTATGCGAGGCTCATCTATCATTACATGATGAGATGTGGATAGTGATAGAGGATGGGCCACCGCAAATCTTAAAGGTGAACACAAATTGTAAGAAGAGTTGCAAAAATGCCCAAATTGAAGGTGAGGAGGATGTTGCTCCCGCACCAAATGGTTGAAAAACCAAGAACCGAATGGACAAATGATGACAGAAAAGATACAATCGGACAATGTAGCCAATGACATCCTTTACAAAACCTTGGACAAAGCCATGTTCAATAAAGTCAAATCATGCAAAACGGCTAAAGAAATCGGGACAAGCTAACATTGATTTGTGAAGGCTCGTGAGCAAATCAAAGAAAACAAATTATCGGTGGTCGTATGAGAAATTTGAGAACTTCAAAATGATCTCGGGAGAAAACCTGGATCAACTGGGCGCTTCGGTTCACGAAATCACCAACGAGCTATCTCGCACTTGGAAAGGAATATACACGTAAGAAATGTGTATGAAGATTCTAAAAAGTCTTCCAACTGAATGGGAAATGAAAGTCATGGCACTAAGACATTCCATGGACCTATCAAAGACATCCAACCATGAACTATTCTCAGACCTCAAAGCCTACGAGTTTGAGCCGAGAAGAAAAGACCAGAAGAGACAATCTGTACCCAAAACAAATTTGCTCTAATTGTTAAAGATGGGAAGAGAGCCGAGGTCAAAGAAGTCATTGACCCGGAAGAAATAGCCCTACTAGTAAAAAGGTTCAACAAGTTCTTCAACAAGAACTACAAGAGAGGCAATGGCGAATCCTCCGAAGACACTCGGCTCCCTCCAAATCAAGGGAAAATAGGCCAACCAAGAGAACAGATCATCAAAAAGTCAATATCAAAGGGCCGACAATCCAAGAATGGAAAGAGTCGATCAAAAGGTTGAATATCTATGCTTTGACTCGTAGGCAACCAGTCACTATGCCATTGATCGCCCATATCCTCGTAGTCAACAAATACAGAATGAAGAAGAAAGAAGGTCTTCGAGAGAAAGAAGACAAGAAAAGAAAAAGGCAATGTTGGTCGCAAAAATGCAGTCAAAAGACACAAATGATTGAGAGCAAGAAGCCGACTACTCAAGTGACTCAAGAAGAAGCCCCGATCTATTTGATGGCCAAGGAACAAGATCAACCCGACCAAGAAGATGAGGTAAACTCCAACTCATCAAACTCGATTCTAGTGATAGTGACTCGTGACACACACACCTCATCACCCACGATCTTTATGACTCATTAGGCAAAATGATGAAAGATTTTGAACACATTAAATCCTCACACACACTACTAAATGAGGAAAACAAATTTACTCAAGAGCCAAAACTCACAAATTGACTAAGGAGCCGAGTACTCTAAGTCAAATAGTGATGAGAATGAAAATTTAAAGGCTTTGAAAAAGTCAAGCTAATAAGCGTAAATTGCTTTGCCATAGAAAAGAGGGAGAATGACCTCAAAAATGTTATTGCCTCATTCACTAAGGCATCTAGATCATTGGATGATCTTATTATGAGTCAAAGAGAATGTGGAGACAAGACAGCTTAGGATTTAACTCCTCCGTGATATGTCAAACTTCGAGAGTAATTTTGGAAAAAGGATCTTCAAGCAATGAAGAGTCTAAAAATCCAAAACTCTAAATGTTGCACACACATTCACTCCAAAGCACAATTACAAGCAAACTGGCCTTGGTTATAAAGGAAAAGGAAAACAACCACTTGAGTGCGCTGAAAGGACAAATGAGAAGAGATTCAAATGAGTTCCTCAAAAACTCCAAACAGAAAATACTCTGTAAAGAAGAAGCAGAGCTACCAAAAACCCCAAAAATCTATAAAAGAAATACATATGATGGGAATGGTAGAAAATATCCAAGCCAAGTCGATTGGAATGATGTGAACTATCAAAGATAGACTTATGGAATATAAGCCCAAATGGCAAAGGCCTAGAACTCAAAGAAAGGCCATTCCAAAAGTATAAGAGCTTTCACCAAAGACACATATGCACCTAGGCACTACACTCAAAGACACCACAATTACCCAAAGAAGGCGATTGCAAAACACATATGCAGCATATAGACAAAAGAGACAAACCTGTATGAACCTAGAATCCCCAAGCAATTTGCCAAGATTAATTATGATTATGGCATTGATAGATGGCAACCCCTTAGAGTCAAATCATTTGGCTATAAGTTGGTTGGATCATCTTACAATTATAACCCCTCGGGACCCGCATAAAGTATGGGTACCTAAAACTTAATTTCCTTGATTGCGGGTTCAAGGAATGAAAACAAGCCGAAAAGCCAAGGAACCTGGTATATGGATAGTGGCCGTTCCGGACATATGACAGAAATAAGAAAAATCAAACAAAAAATTCAAGGAAGTTAAAGGAGCAAAAGTCATATTTGGAGGAAATGAAGCTCCAGGTGAAATAAGAGGCATTGGATCCATCAAGAGGAATGGATTAGAAATCACAGATGTTGCATATGTTGAAGGACTCAACTTCAACTTGCTAAGCATCAGTCAACTCTGTGACAAGGGCTATAATGTTGGATTTAACATGGGTATATGCCAAATCAAGGAGGTCAATCGAATAAAGTTGTGTTGCAAGGATGCGGATAAAAGAACATGTATGTAGTAGATTGGTCAACCGCTACACCCAAAGACTGCCTACTAGCAAAAAGTACAAATTGAATCAAGTTGGTTGTGGCACAAAAACTGAGTCACCCGAATTTCAAAACGATTAACAAGCTTGCCGTATAGTCTTGTGGAAGGACTTCCGGACTCGAGATACGAGAAAGGAGAGTATATGTGACGCATGTCAGAAGGGAAAACAAATCAAATCATCATTCAAAGAAAAGACATGCCCATCTTCAACAAGAATATTGCATCTGCTACATATGGATCTATTTGGCCCAAAGGAACCAAATAGCATAAGTGGAAAGAAATACACCTTGGTAGTAGTAGATGACTACTCAAGATATACATGGACAAATATTCATGTGTAAGAAGAAAGAAACTCTACGAAACTACCACAATCGATGAAGAGGATTCAAAATGAGAAGAGCCAAACCATTATCAAAATAAGATCAAACAGAGGAACCGAGTTTGTCAATGGAATAATAACTCAAAAGATTGTATTAAAAATGGTATTGGTCATGAACTATCTCATGCAGCAAGGACTCCACAAAGAATGGAGTTGCGAGAAAGAAGGAATAGAACTCTCAAAGAAGCAGCAAGGACCATGTTAGTCAAGCAGGCTACTAAAAAAGATTTTGGGTCAAGCAATCAACACAAATTTCTTGCTACACTCAAAACAGATGTATGATAAAGAAAAAGACACAAAAGACTCCCTATGAGATTTGGACTGAAGAAAACCAAATGTTGCATATTTTAGAATATTTGGATGTAAATGCTTCATCCACAACAATGGCAAAGACAATCTAAAGGCCTTCGATGCTAAAGGCGATGAAGGTATCTTCTTGGATACACAAAATTTAAAGCAAAGCCTACAGAGTACTCAACAAAAGGTCTATGGTTGCGGAAGAATCCATTCATGTGGTATTCGATGAGCCAAATGTAAATGGAGAAGACATTGAAGAGTCACCGATAAGTCAATCATCCAACCATACGTAAGAGTCCCTCTTTGTCAAGCTAAAGCCGGAATTATAAACTCGAGAAGAAGATGAGATAGTCAATCTCAAAAACAATTGGAAAATTTACAGCTAAGTGACTACGAGAGAGCTAATCAAAGCAACACAAATGCTAGACGATTGAATCCAAACCAACTTACTTCAACCTTTGATGTAAGATGGCCGAGAGACCATCCACTAGAACTTGTCATTGGAGATATAAGAGAAGGTGTCAAAACAAGATCCGTAACTCAACAAGAAGCTATGTTCACATGCTTTATCTCGCAAATAGAGCCCAAAGATGTGTTACAAGCATTGGATGACACACATTGGATTCAAGCTATGCAAGAAGAGTCAATCAGTTTGAAAGAAATAAAGTATGGGAATTAGTTCAAAGACCCACCCATCAAAATGTTATTGGTACTAAATGGGTGTTCGAAAACAAGATGAACGAGGAAGGTTCTGTGGTAAGAAACAAAGCAAGACTAGTAGCCAAAGGATATTGCCAAGAAGAAGGAATAGATTTTGATGAAACATTTGCTCCTGTAGCAAGATTGGAAGCTATAAGGATGTTTCTTGCCTATGCACTCACAAGAATTTTATCGTATATCGATGGATGTAAAAAGCGCATTCCTAAATGGTTTATTGGAAGAAGAAGTGTATGTTGAACAACCTCCAGGATTTGAGCGTAAAGACTCTTGGAGATAAGGTATACAAACTCAAGAAAGCTCGTATGGATTAAAACAGGCACCCGAGCATGGTATGACACTTTGTCACAATTCCTAACCGAGAATGGATTCACAAAAGGAAAAGTAGATAGAACACTTTTCGAATTCAAGACAAAAAGAGTATACTTTGCTTGTTCAAATATATGTGGATGACATCATTTTTGGATCCACAAACAGAGAGCTATGTGAAAAATTTTCAAACCTCATGCAAAGTAAATTTGAAATGAGCATGATGGGAGAACTCGACAATCTTCCTTGGACTCCAAGTGAAACAACTCAAGGATGGAACCTTCATAAGTCAAACAAAATACACCGAGACTTAATGAAGAAATTTGGTATGGAGGAGAAGTCTTCTCGTGAAAATACCAATGAATACATCAATCAAAATGGACATGGATGCAGATGGCAAGCCTCAGTAGATTAAACAAGATACGAGCACTTATTGGATCATTGCTCTATCTCACAAAGAAGCAGCCGTACATCACCTTTGTTTGTAGGTGTATGTGCAAGATTTCAATCACTCCAAAAGAGAGCCATATGACAAAGAAAAGAAATATTGAGATACTTGAAAGGAAGCCAAGAAGTTGGCTTATGGTATCCAAAGGAAGGTGGATTCAAGCTAATTGGCTATTCGGACTGACGACTATGATGGATGCAGAGTTGACAGAAGAGCACCTCGTGCACATGTCAAATGTTTGGGAAACAGATCGATTTCCTGGTTTAGCAAGAAGCAAAATTCAATAGCCACCTCTACAAAATTGTGACGAGAATACATAGTCAAGGGCAAATTGTTGTGCCCAAATCCTATGGATGAGACAACAACTAAGAGACTATGAAGTTGAGGAAAAAGAAATTCCAATCATGTGTGATAACACAAGTGCAATTGCAATCACTCAAAATCCTGTGTTGCAATCAAGAACAAAGCATATCGATGTCGATATCACTTCATAAGAGATCATGTTGAAAAGAAGGACATCATCTTGGAATATATCTCAACCGATAAACAATTGTCCGACATCTTCACAAAACCATTATGTGAGTCAAGATTTGAAGAACTCAAGCATGAGTTAGGGTTAATTGAGCTGAGTGACACTCGAGAAGAATCAAAGAAAAGAAATGGAACACAAAAAGGGAAAAAGAGTCAACTCACAAATCAACTAAGTAAATCACCAGATCGTAAAGACAACTATACCAAGTCACCGACAAACCGAGTCACAAAGAGAACCGTGAGAAGAAGAGTTAAACCACTAAGGGTAAAAGTCCGAGTCATTTATGAGCCAAGTGACAAAAACGCAATCGTTTTGACTAAGCGAATGTTTTTAAGAATTACGTCAAAGATAATTATGACGTGTACAAAAAGTCGCACACCAAGCTTATGATTGGATATAAATGCCGCCGCATTAAATACGAGACATTAAATGCTAAATCGGCGCAAAATCTAAGCCGTTGATTTCGATCACATTTCATAAACCACCCGCACGTCCTTTCATAAACCATACTTAAGCTTTCCTTCTTCTCTCTTTATTTTACCAAAACCGTTCATTTCTTTGAGAAGCAAAAGCAAAACTCTCTCAAAACCCTATCTATCTTCAAATCAACCTCTAAGTTTTCTTCGGTGAAATCCTAAAAAATGGCACCAACCTATGATTTTGTCAAGTTAGGAAAGCAAATCCACACCGTCTCATCTGTGGATTTCGACGGCATGGTGAAACAGGGGGTCCAACGACACCTTAGTGAAGAAAATTGCCGAGAAATTGGAAACGCCTGGGGTCGTAAATCGTTTCGACGTTGGAATATCCGATGACCTATGTGGAGGAGGTCGCACGCTTCTACGTGAATGCCGAGACTCACGATGAAGGGATAAAGTCATCTTCTCACGGAAAGAAATTCACCATCTCTCGCAAGGATTTGGTCAACACCGCCACTACCGACTTTTGGGAAGCATCGAAATCAACGATCTTTGATGTAAACCTGGCCGCCGCTTGGAAGGAAATAGCCAAGCCCGACTATCTTTGATAAAATAGTTTACACAAAGAAACAAGAGGTCAGAAGGAGGATTACCACAAACCGTTGGACATAGTTGCCAAATGCATAGACATCAAATTTGGCGGCTTTGACCAATCACAAAAAGCAAAATTGATCGTGAATGGCCGCGATCATTGAAGAAAAGAAAATAAATTGGGCTGAGTTTGTCTACACAGAGACTCGCTTAAATGTAGGAATAAATCCTTCAAGGAAGATGGTGCATTTGGAGGATCCCTAGGATATGGCCTGTGATTGGCCGACCGATGGAGGTGAAAGGAGTCCCTCTGGACATGGAAAGGCGTTCCATGTAAACAAGAGGATGTTCGATCAAACCTCTCTCGGCGCACGTAAGAGAGCCCACGCCAAGAGAGCCGACACGAGTGAGGGGGAATCACCGACCAAGATACAAATGCTTTCCTCTCCACCAAAAGAAGAAAGTCGCCCTGCAGCTACTAAGAAGATCACGCTCATGCAAAGAAAGAAAAACAAACCTACTCCCGCGCCCGCAGCCGAGTCACCGTCCCCGCAGCCGTGTCTCCCGCCTCAAAGAAGAGTGGTCGAGAAGACTCTCAAATACCTTATCCGATCGTCAAAAAGAGAAGAACTCGATAAGCCAAGACGGCCCTCCTCGAAGAAAACACCAAAGACGCCCCGCCGCCCCGCACTCGAAGAAACTCTCTCAACCGTAAATTCCTCCTCGTACAAACTAGAGACGAAGAAGAATCATCAAGCACTCCGAGCTTGAGAAACCGGCCGAGTCGATCACTCACCGAGGCAGATACGGAGATCGCCAAGAAGTAGAGTCCCCGGATATAATTGATGAAACAAATAAGTCTCGTGAGGCGATCAATGAGGCAAATCAAGACACACTGTAGTCCGCACAACCGAGACACAAGAAGAAGATGATAGAGCCGATAGTGATGTGGTGATCCTATCCCTACTTTACCTAGACATCCAAAATCGTCATGAGAGTGGAGGAAGTGGAAATTGAGTCGATCAAGGGAACAGTTCCAACGGCCTGAATTTATAGAAGAGGAAGAGGAATCACTGAACTTCCTCGGGATCGACCATCGTGGTCCAAGCATTGGATGAAGAAAATCGCACGTATATCTTGCGATCTTCAAGGACAAGGAGAAGGAACGACAGTGCGAGAGGAAGGCGAGGCACGTGAGAAGGCCAAAGATCATCGCCTATCACCGCACCACGTAACACACATATCATCTCCTTGATGTCTTATCCGACAGTGATGAGGATCCTGACTCTGCCGCCGCCACGTAAAAGTTGCAAATGCAGCAAGCAATGCACGAATCCGAATCCTTCACGAGAAAAGATTGATGGAGGGACCAGAGAGTCCTCCAAAACCCACCGAAATTGATCCAATGGGAGTGGTTCAAAGAAATCGCCACCGTTGTTGCTGCCACCACTTCCCCACTCACTCGGAAGAAGGAATTAAGGAACTCGGCGATGAAACCGGGTTAGTGGGGACCCCGGTTGAGCCAACCCCTAATGAAGGTGTCTTACCACCGCCCCAACTACCGAACACTCAAGAGAAATAGCCAGGAGTTTGGAGACGAGTGACCCCATTCCAAGTCACTCACCGGTGCGCCACCGAGGGGGAAACTCTCTCCACCGCAGCAAGGTCGGAGAATGCTGCGAGATGACTCCACGACGAATCTAGGAGGCGAAGTGGAGAAGGAACAACCACAAAGTACACAAAAAGTTGTCATCAACGAAGCTCGATAGGCGATTGAGATTGTCTCACCGAGGTGCCAACCGCTCCGAAGGCTAATGATGCCGCCGATGCGATCGAGGCACGAGGAGGAATGTACCGGGAGTTAACACTGGGCGATGAAAGTGCAATCCATGGGGTTGACACTCCAATGGATGCCACCACAGAAGACCCTAAGACACCGACACACTTTGCCGAAAGGAGGTCCAAGGCCTCACCGCAGCTTGAGACCGTAGGAGGTAATGAAGGCCCACGGGAGGTTGAGACTTCCCGGGGTAAAGAAAAAGCTGAGAGAACATCCTCCTGCTATCATTGATCCATCCGAAAAGGAGATAAGCGCGCTTCATGATTCCCAGGATAATCCCGATGTCACCTTTTTGGGATCGGAAGGCGACGAAGAAGTTCGAGTCATCCCCGTGATGATCCAAAAGACTCACCATGCGGATGTTCCCCGCACGAGCAAGTCGATCTCAAGACTATTCACAAACTTTCAACTTTGATGATGAGCCACCAATGGAAATCTCATCATCGTCCGATGACGCTCGATAAGGCCGAGGACCACCCACTCAATTGGAGAAACCAAATGAGACCAACGGTCGCTGAGACAAATGAGGCTCGCAAGTCGGGTCCACTTCACAAAAGACCCCAAAAAACAGAGTCCACCGCACAGGCTCCTCAAGTCGCTGCAGATTCGACTCCAAAAGGAACTTCACGCGCACCTCTCATCATTGAACAAATCCCAAGAGTCGTGATGATTCCTTTGTAGAATCATTTCCTTTCTCCCCGGAGGTACCCAACCTCCCGAAGAGTCGAGAACGAGCTCGCACGCTTCCACGACCAGCCTCCGTCATTCCGTCAGTACCATCGTTCAAATGACTATGACTTTGACACCAAGCATGGCCATCACCGCAAACGGAAGAAACAAATGAAGTTCGGGAGGTGTTCAAGGCATTATTTGCTGAAATTGAACGGATGGAGAGGCACCAGTGCCTCTATGGACATGCGACCGACAACAGAGATGCCAACCAACTTATCTGGCGACTTGAGAGGCATAACAATCAGATAAGGGAATGGTGGCAACAAAGAAAGAAACAATGCGTGTGGAACAAGTTAGATACTTCAGACATTGTTTAACAAGTCAGCTTTGGTATGGAGAGCCGAGAATGCTTGATGCAAAAATGAAATTGAGAGAACACATTGAGCACATGCATGAAGCTCACACTCGCCGAGATAAAGTCTGCTGCGTGAGCAAAATAAGAGTGATCTACAACAGTATGGAAGAAAACATGAATAGAAAATTCAGCCTTCTCATGGCCGAGATGAAGCTAATTTCAAAGAGAGTCCAACGCTACTCGATCCGAATTTCGTGCCGCATACACCGTAGCAGACTCGAGGCGAACTCCGGCTATCGCCAGCTCGACTTCCCGCTTGCCAAGATATGTTTCAGTGTTCCTCTCTCCTTTGATGATGCCAAAAAGGGGAAGAGGAATACTTTAAAGCGCTAAAGAGATCCGAAGGTGAAAAGGAGAAAGCATTGTAAAGGGAAAGACAAATGAGGAAGTGTCAAAACAAAAGAAAGGAAAGTCCGTTGAGGGGGAAGGATCGAAAGATGTGACCTTGATGATTGCACAAACCCCCAACAAGGTCTTGTCACAAATGACATTATCGCAAAAGAAACTCCCAAAGGACTCGCCACTCCAACACTCTACTATATCTATGGTGAAAAAGAGAAAAACAATTGAAGCGGGGATGGAGGAAGTGGAAGGAAGAATGGATGCCCGAGTTATGAACATCTTGAAACAACATGGAGGCATTCCAAAGAGACAGAGACACTTATGCCATCTCGGATGTCGGGACCGAGCCACGATCAATTGATGAATTTAAAACGCCGCATCCAAGGATACTTTGCAAAAATGTCTATGGCTCAAGCTTGGGACTTGTCTTGGGAAAAGGGTCTCACGTTATGTGAAGAAGGCCGACAGCAAAGACTACCTGATCGCTCTGCTTTCACTCACTCCGGTCACTCAAATTGGAAAGAAGAAGACCCCAAGACAATACACGCCCGGGTAGAGGAAGAAGCGATGGTGGAGGAAGAGGTTTCGACTGGGCCTCCGCCCAAAAACATTGAGTACGTAGATCCAGGCAAGAAAGGAGGGATCTCTTTGGGCTGTCTTGACCAAGTTGCCAATTTGCAAGTGGCTAAAAGTAATCTTGAGTATGCGAAAAGAATAGAAGAAGAAAATAAGAGACAAACTCAGCTATGGGAGGAAAGACAAGAGAGATTAAGAAGAGATGAAGCTGCCCGAAGGCATATGAAAAGAAGAAGAAGGCGGTGCGATGAGATGAGAAAAAGAGAAGAAGAGCGAAAGATCTTGAACAAGATGAAAGAAGGAGACAATGATGAAGGAGATGAAGTGTTGTTGTCCACCCCTTCATGTATTTTACTATGTAAATACATACTATGTAAGTCTTCTGCAATAAAGCTATAAATTTTTTTGTGTAGACAAATGTTTGCTCTGATACACCTTGTAAACAGTTGTGTAAAAGAACAAGAATGTTATGATCAATAAAAGGATTGATTCTACGCATACATTCTATGTAAAGACACTATTTGTATGTATCTTTGCTATTTACATTTTTTTTAATGTTTCAAGTTTTGGCATCATCAAAAAGGGGGAAATTGTTGGGAAATTTATTGTTTAGATTTTGATGAATGCCATGTAAACTTAGAATAGGAAGTTGGCACCCCAATTTTTGTTGTAAACTGCATTGTAATGAATAGGGCTGGTCAAGCTGAGTTAAGTCGGCTATGCCCAAACATGCAAGAAGACAACCGGAGACTGGAAGGAAGACTCACCGCAAGACAACCGAGTATGGCAAAGAAGAGAAGACGGAACTCTATCAAGGAGCAAACAGATGAGATGCGGTGAGTGGAGTATCGGTCAAGTCAACTCAAGAAAAGCCAAGTCTCAAGTTAAAGTGACAAGAGTCATCCATGATTGGAAGTCGACTCTAAGTCACCTGGGAAAGCAAGGAAATGCAACAAGACGAGATAATCGAAAAAGATCCGTTGCACGAAATCAAGAGAATTACTTAAACAAGTAATATCTCCATGCTACCTTTCTCGAAGTGCTCGATCCCCGAAGCGTGCAAAAGGAATAAACCAATGGGAAGCACTACACCGTGTCGAACTTTGAAAAGGTGAAGAACAATTCACACGAGGAAATGGCAATTCCAAGGATCGCAATAAGACAAGCCAACGACCACAAGTGACTTTCAAAAATTAAGCATATCTCTTCAACGGGCGATTTTTTGAAAGATCACTATAAAAGGCCGAGGAATGACTCGAGAGAAGGTGACCGAACCACAAACATTCAAGCAATTATTAGAATCAGAACCTCAAATATTCTCAAGTCATTAAACGCTCAATCCTCAAGCCTACACTACGAAGAACATCAATCCAACACTCACTTGTGAAGGAAAGATAACTTCAATCGTTGAAGAGGAAATTATTGAAGAATCAAGGGGTCTACATTCCACGAAGGATTGTAGGAAGGTTCAAGGTCGAACCAAGTCTTGAGCTTTTGGAGGGCTTCGTGATCAAATCCAAAGAGCTTGAGCAAGTGGGTTGTAGTAGCAAGCAAATGCCTGTGAAGAAGCCGAGTCGTCGAGAAGCCACCGAGTGATCAAGGCGTCTCGGGATCGAGTCCCAAAGGATCAAGTCGGTTGTGTGATCAAGACTTGTATCCGGACTTACCACTTTGTATACTTGATCAATACCTAGTGGATTCCTCCAGAGTTGGAGAAGAGAGGAGTAGAAGAATTACCCCATCTTCGAACTTATATAAAAATCTTATTGTGTCATTTACATTTCAAAGACTTTAATTCTTGCATCATATTTATTTAATTCTCACGACATATTTGCTATCCATTAGATAACCTCTAAGTACTAAATCAAGCTCTAAATCTCTGCTTAACCAAACTTAAGGGTGTTAAGTCTTCCAATAAAACAAACCACGATTGTGTTAATTTAGACTTAACAAACCGAGTTATTCCATCAACACTCGATTGAGTCCGTTGAGAGACTAACTCTCTTGATTAACTAAATTGGTCATCACCAAGGACACAAATTGTAGTATCAACTCTGAATTTTTAAAAGGACTAAATCAAAAATTTGATAAGGTTTATTCAACCCCCCCTTCTAAACCTTACACTTACACCCCTTGGGACCTACAGCTTATATCTTAATTTTCATCTAGATTAATGATTTAAATTTGGTAAGAGTTTGGTACATAAAATTAATATTTAAATTTTTTACTGATTATTTAAATATATTCAGTATAATTATGATATTTTCTTCTATCATAGACATTGTTTCTATATTTGAAAAATTATCCATAAATCTGGTTTCTAAATATTTGGTAAGATTTGCATAGTTTAGTCGTGTTTTTTGTTCCAATCTAATTTGGTTATTACATTGTGAGTTTTCTTCTTCAATAATTCAGATTAAATGTTGTTTTCATATTTTTTAAAATAATTAATGACAAATCATCGTAATGAAATTATTTTGGGTATGTTTTAATGTGCTTAAGATAAATTTAAAGTTGTACAAATAACGATAAATATGTTTTGTATTAAATATTGTATCTATATGAATCATACAATTTATACCCAATTTAAGCAAGATCCTAAAATATAATTATAATCATTTAATTTTAGTTATTAGATATTGACTTTTTATTTTAATTTTAATGAATGTATATTGTCTTCCTTATTCAAATGACTAATAAAAAGGTAAATCAAGTGAATTGTGTTAGATAAATGTTTTTATCAAGATTTTGATGATTATATTTAAATGAGTTTTTATACTAAAACAATGTTAATAAATGTTGTCCAAATACTCCTAAATAATTTAAAATGTTTTTTGCTAATTTTTGGAGTATTTCTTATAATTTGTTTTTCGATAAAAATGGACAACATTTTAGATGGTTTTGTTTAAATTGGTTTTTACACCAAAACAATGTTTATAAATGTTGTCCAAATACTCCCAAGTGATTTAAAATGTTTTTACTAATTTATTGGAGTATTTCTTGAAGTTTATTTTTGATAAAAATCGGACAACATTTAATATTGGAGGTCGACCGGTCGCCCATAACGTCGACCGGTACCTGAAGAACTCAAAATTGAAACAGAACTCACTGGGTCAAAAAAAAATGAAGAGGGGTACCGGTCCAGCAGGGGGCCGACCGGTCGCACCCTAGGGCGACCGGTCGCACCCCCCTGTCAACTGGTCGACCCCCCTTTCGACCTGTACCTGGATTGCACTATTTTTTCAAAACGTTCGAAATCTTATTACAAGGCAACCGGTCGCCCTATGTAATTTTTGACAGCAAAAATTCCAACTGTTGCAATCCTTATCAGCAAGATTTACTTTTTATTTTTGTACAATATTTCTACATCTTGTGATCCTCTTTTTGTAGACAAAAGTGAAGAAGAAGGAGCCTATGTTGGTGAAGACTCTCCTATAAATAGAGGATGAATTGAAGACACAAGATAACAACACAAGCAAATACACAACAAGAAATCTGCAAATTTCCAAGCTTTCATATTCAATACTCTTGTTGTATTTATAGCCTAAGTATTTCACTTTCACATCTTGAGGTCTAGGCTTTATTTCTTGATTACACTTGCACTCAAATTGTAATATTCATTATTGAGTTGTAATCTTGATTTTTGTCATCATTCAACACAAGACATCCTTGTGAGTATTCTTGTGGAAAGAATATACTTGGGTGATCTAGGTGATAGGTGTTTCAAGAGTGTGGTGCTCTTGAGGTATTGAAGAATTTCGTATTCTTCAAGGTTGAAGATTGTGGTAATCTTCACAAGGTGCCGTTGGAGATTGTGGTAATCTTCAAGAGAGATTGTGGTAATCTCAAAGGTGGTGGTGTAGAAGAGTGTAGTGCTCTTCAAGGTGATGTTGTAAGGTGTTGTATTAATTTTGGTAATTAATAAAATCTTTTTTCTTTTTGAAATCCATCCCGGAGATACTGGGGTGGTAGAGGATTAGGCCCTAGGTGGGTTGAACCTCTATAAATCGACGCGTGTTGTTTACATTCCGCACCTTTATTATTATCTTGGCGTAATTGATTCGAAAAAGTGAGCGAAATCGAAAAGATGGAGATAATCTATTCACCTCCCCCCTCTAGATTATCGTAGCCGCTTGGACTTACAAGTGGTATCAGAGCCAAACTCTTTGGCAAGCTCGTTCCACATCGCGATTAAAGAGGAACGATCATCGGCTACGAACGAAGTCTACCTTACCGGCGCCTCCACCACCAAGCCACTACTATTCGATTCAAAAAAATTTACATTTTTGAAAGAAAGAATGGAATGCTATCTACAAGGTTGCGGGTTCGATATTTGGAATACGGTTGTAAATGAAGAATCCATTCCAATAATGGACACACCACACAAAGGCCTCAAAGAGCTCAATAATGAAGAAAAGAAAATCATCTCCTTAAATGGTAAAGCTCTTAATATTTTGTATTGTTCACTTACCATTTTGGAATACAATCATATTGTAGGAATTAAATCGGCACATGAAGTATGGAGAAAATTAGAAGAAGTATATGCAAATGAAAGGAGCCACTCAAAAGCATCTACTTCTCAAATGGATACAAACTCAACATGGGATGAGCTTCCTACAACTTCCGACGTCGATGAAAACGAACGGTGTCTTATGGGCTTCGAAAAAGAAAACGAGGTAAGTTCAAAACCCTCCACTTCTTATGATAATGAATTACAAAATGATTATAGAGATTTGCAAAATGATTTTGATGAACTTCAAAATGAATTCCAAAGCTTACTTGTTAAATACAAAAATTTGAAAAAGGAATTCAATATTTTGAAAATTGATAAGGATAATTTATTTTCCTCTTATGAATCACTTTCATGTGAACACACTGATAAGCGTGAATTTTGCATGTGTTTTGATGCGTATTTCGAGCTATAATGATAAGTAAACATGCATATACTCGCGTTAAACGTTACATATTCACTCCTTGTGGAAAAGATATTACACTTTGCTTATTTTGTAGGAATTTCATGATATTTGAAGCTAATTGAATAAGAATATGAGGAAAGCAAAGTAGAAACGCGGTGAATTGAGTGGATATACGAAACGTGAAGCCTAAAAGAGCGAAAGTTGAGCGTTCATGGAAAAAACAGGGGGCACACGGGTTGGGCGTGCCTCAAGACACCACCCGTGCACCCCTGTATAAGGTTGATGAAAGCGACATGGCGCGGGTAGCCCATGCATGGGCGCACCACCCGTGCGCCCTACGAGAGATGTTAGACTATCTCACGGGAGTGGCGCACGGGTAGGCCGTGCTCGACGCACCACCCGTGCGCCCATAGAGAGTTGGGATATTCCGGCGGGGTGGCGCACGGGTAACCGTGCGTGGGCGCACCACACCACCTCTTGTCTGCTGAATCCCATGTCTATCTGCAAGATTAAGCCCTAAACATGATGAGAGGTATAAAAAGGCTTTTTGGGGCGCACACAAGGGGAGATTCTGGCATTTTTGGGATCTACAACACAAGACAAGAGTCAACTCTTGGAAGGAGACATCAAGGAGATAATCGGGTTGCATCGGAGCTTGAAGAACGGAGATATATCGAGAGATTGTCGACGTTCCTAAGTTTTCTTGCTTCTCTTTTAGTTTCACTCTTTTAATTTCATTTGTAATGACTTTGAACACTTTGTGTGTAAGTTGTTTAATCATGTGTAGCTAAACTCTTGTGATTTCCGGGTTTTGGAAGTAGATTAATGAACTCTTGTTGAATGTTTTAATCTTAGTTGAAGTTATTATCTTGAAGCCTATTTGAGTACTTTGAGCTTATTCTTGTTTTATCACTTGGCCAATGATTTAACATGTTTGATATATTGATTCATAATTCGAGAGATTAGTTTCAATATTAGATCTTAAGTACTTGACACGAATATTTGCATGAATCGAGAGGTTTGCGAATATGGTGAGGACATTTGATCTTTGGTGCTTTTGGGAGTTGTGTATCTTTTGTTGAGTAGAGATGCTAGCATAGATATTTCAATCTACATTTTATATGCATCTCGGGAGGGAGGATAAAATAGCTTTGTGATCGTCTTATAGGAATATTGATAATAACCTTAGCTTTGATTAAATCGGACAACAAGAGGATTATTAATCGAAACCTTAACTCGGAAATCCATTTCATCATCTTGATACTTCTTTCATTTGTGTTATTGTATTCTTGTGTTTTAGTGATTGAAATTGTCTTAATCTCAAAACAACAACCATCAACTATTGATCGTCTAAATAGAAGTAAAACTATCTTGGTTCAATACTTAGCCTATTGATTTATTAGTCTCCGTGGATACGGCCTTGCTACCCTATTCGATAACGAACACCGTACACTTGCTACCCTATCCGATGGAAGAGGTAAATTATGTGAATAACCGCAAGTGTACGCTGTTCGTTATCGAATAGGGTAGCAAGGTCGTATCCACGAAGACTAATAAATCAATAGGCTAAGTATTGAACCAAGATACTTTTACTTCTATTTAGACGATCAATAGTTGATGGTTGTTGTTTTGAGATTAAGACAATTTCAATCACTAAAACACAAGAATACAATAACACAAATGAAAGAAGTATCAAGATGATGAAATGGATTTCCGAGTTAAGGTTTCGATTAATAATCCTCTTGTTGTCCGATTTAATCAAAGCTAAGGTTATTATCAATATTCCTATAAGATGATCACAAAGCTATTTTATCCTCCCTCTCGAGATGCATATAAAATGTAGATTGAAATATCTATGCTAGCATCTCTACTCAACATAAGATACACAACTCCCAAAAGCACCAAAGATCAAATGTCCTCACCATATTCGCAAACCTCTCGATTCATGCAAATATTCGTGTCAAGTACTTAAGATCTAATATTGAAACTAATCTCTCGAATTATGAATCAATATATCAAACATGTTAAATCATTGGCCAAGTGATAAAACAAGAATAAGCTCAAAGTACTCAAATAGGCTTCAAGATAATAACTTCAACTAAGATTAAAACATTCAACAAGAGTTCATTAATCTACTTCCAAAACCCTAAATCACAAGAGTTTAGCTACACATGATTAAACAACTTACACACAAAGTGTTCAAAGTCATTACAAATGAAATTAAAAGAGTGAAACTAAAAGAGAAGCAAGAAAACTTAGAACGCCGACAATCTCTCGATATATCTCCGTTCTTCAAGCTCCGATGCAACCCGATTATCTCCTTGATGTCTCCTTCCAAGAGTTGACTCTTGTCTTGTGTTGTAGATCCCAAAATGCCAGAATCTCCCTTGTGTGCGCGCCCAAAAAGCCTTTTTATACCTCCCATCATGTTTAGGGCTTAATGTCGCAAATTATGGGATTCCAAATACAGACGCACGGTGGTGCACCCACGCACGGGTTACCCGTGCGCCACCCTCGCCGAATACCCCAACTCTCTATAGGGTGCACGGGTGGTGCGTCGAGCACGGCCTACCCGTGCGCCACTCCTGAGATATAGTCTAACTCTCTCGTAGGGCGCACGGTGGTGCGCCCATGCATGGGCTACCCGTGCGCCATGTTGCAGCTTTCATCAACCTTATACAGGGGTGCACGGGTGGTGTCTTGAGGCACGCCCAACCCGTGTGCCCCCTGTTTCTTCCGTGAACGCTCAACTTTCGCTCTTTTAGGCTTCACGTTTCGTATATCCACTCAATTCACCGCGTTTCTACTTTGCTTTCCTCATATTCTTATTCAATTAGCTTCAAATATCATGAAATTCCTACAAAATAAGCAAAGTGTAATATCTTTTCCACAAGGAGTGAATATGTAACGTTTAATGCGAGTATATGCATGTTTACTTATCATTATAGCTCGAAATACGCATCAAAACACATGCAAAATTCACGCTTATCACACACCACCACACTTGACAAGGTTAGAAACCTTGAAAAAGAAAATAGTACTCTTGTTGAGAATATTAATTGCATGAAAAATGATTTATCAAAATCCAACTTGAGTACCGATAAAATGACCGATATTATTGATGTTCATAGTTGTGATAAATTGAAACAAAGACTTGATCATAAGCCTAGTGTTGCTAATTATGTGAAAAGAAATCAAGTCCCTATGCATGTTGGTCATTATGCTCCCAAAATTACTACTTGTTTTTATTGTGGTAAAACGGGTCACACGGTTAATACTTTTCGGGCTAGAAATAGCTCTAATTATTATTGGAGACCTAAAAGTCTCAAAGCTAATTCCAAAGGACCCAAACACTTGAGGGTACCACAAAATAATGTCATATTAGGTACCCGGCGAAATAATAATCGAAGAAAATTCATACCGCCAAGAAAACATCAAATGACCATTTCATTTGATTAAAGGAGAAAATATTTTCAACAAAGTCATTTTCCAAGAAAAGGAAATAATCAAAAATGGGATGAACAAAATCCTTGGAAGTGGCAAAGACATCATCAACAAGATGATTTTCCAAGAGAAAGACACTTTCAAAAATGGGAAAGCCACAATGCTTGGAAATGGAGCAATTGGAGAAACCATCATCAACAAGAAGATTTTCAAAAGGGAAGATACCATCAACAATGGGAACGGCACAACCCATGGAAATGGCGAAATTGGTAAACCGTATCTCCCTATTTAAATATGCATTTTATCTTCTTTGCATGTTTTTATTTGTGTCTTTATGGCAATATGAGTTTTCATATTTTTAAAATTTAGGTCTTCAATATATTTGTGAGTTTCAAAATATTTTTGAAAAGAAGACCTTGCATGATGTTTCTAAAACTCTTGTGCATTTAATTAGACTTATGTGGTTTATTATCTCCTATGTAGTTATATAGCACAAGCATGCTTAAGATATCTCTTATTCCTTAGCCTACACATGTATTATTGTGTTTGTGCAAAATTTGGTTGAAGAATTGTGTAGGATTTACATATGGTTATCTACTCGTAATATATCAAGAGAAACATGAACTATCGAGGTACGCTCATTATTGTTATTCATCTCATAGACTCGATACTTGTTGTGCCATATGCCTATGTGCTTATTTTATACAAGTGCCATTAAGAGGATGTTTTTGATTTTTGAGAAGGCATTATTTAACATAGCTTGTTTTATCCAAGATTTTTAAAGGATTATATTTTGTTTCGAAAAAAAAAATTAATCTTCTAGTTATGCATTTTATTGCACATATAAATACCATTATTCTTGGATGCTTATGTTAAAGCTCTTGTTCATATGATTCTTGTGATTGAGGTCTCAACTATGTGCTCTCGTATTTTCATATTTCAAAAGAAACCTTATATAGCTTTCTATAAGCTTATTTGAACTTATATGGTGTAGTATATTCTTGATGATTTTCTTTAAGCATAGTATGTGTTACTTGTTATTATGTCTCTATTTTTCGATATTACTATGCTCTTGTGCAAGATATCTTCTTAAGATTTTGCAGAAATTTGTGGTATTTTGGAACAAGCTTGATGACCAAGGCAAGGTTAGTAGCTCTAAGGTATTATCAAGAAGAAGGTATTGATTTTGATGATACATTTGCTTCCGTGGTTTTTCACATTTTACTTGTCATTATTGTTTTAAGACAATTTCAAGCTTTACCAAATGGATGTTAAATCCGCTTTTCTAAATGGTATTATTCACGAAGAAGTCTATGTAAAACAACCTCCGGGGTTTAATATTTTTCTAGGCCAAATGATTTTTAAAAGGCCTTGTATGATTTAAAATAAGTACCCCGTGTATGGTATGATAGACTTAGCTATTTTTGCTAAATGGTTTTACAAGAGGTAAAGTTTATACTACTCTCTTTGTTTTTGAAAAATGGCAAGATTGTTTACTTGTACAAATTTATGATATCATTTATGGTGCTACTAATGAATCATTGTAGATGATCATGATGGAGGAGCTAAAATTTCTTCATTGGACTTCAAGTTAAACAATGCCAAGAAAGTGGTTATAATTCACAATCAAAGTATACAAAAGTACCTTTGAAGAAGTTAGGCATTGAAGAAGGAAGAATCATCTCAACCTCTATGGCCACCAATGTAAAGTTTGACAAAGGTTGAGGAAGGCATATTGATTGACAAACATAATAGAGGTATGTTCACGAACTTTTCTTATTCCTTTAGACTCGACATTTTCTATGCCTTATGTCTATATGCTCGGATTTTAAAACTATCCCAACGAATCTCATTAAAGTGCCGTTAAAAGAAATTTTCAAATATTTGAAAGGCACTTTTTCTTATGACTTGTATATCCAAAATTTAAAACGTTCACATTTTTCGGGATAACAAGTCCGGTGATAATAATTTTCCAAAATATGGTTCATTATAATCGAACTATATATATTTGAGATTCGATATATTTTTAAGGAATTGTGTTTCTTAAAAAAAAATGAGATGTGCTTAATTCCGTCTCAAAGATAACTTGCGGACATTTGTTTTTTTAACAGCCGAGTATTTTACCTCATTTCGAGCTTGATTATGACATAATCCATATTGAATGAGGTCTATGATTGCATTTTGCACGTTTTTAAAACTTAGGGGCAAAAAATCGGATTTTTGGTTCAAACCTCGGATTTTGGAAAACAGAATGAAAAACTAGTCTGACTGGGGCAAGGTCGACCAGTCGCCCATGACGTCGACTGGTCGCCCATGCCCCCAACCGGTCGACCACAGCAAAATTTTGGATAAAAACGTTTCTGTTCTCAGTTTCATCATTTTTGGTCTTTTGTGTTCATTTTTCGTCCCCTACGCACTTTTCACACAAATTTCACTACAAATTTGTTTTATTGCATACATTTTATATTTTTGGACTTCATGAGGCTCGATTATCATCATTATTGTTCATCTTTACCAATTAAATGGTAATAATTTCTCCTTTTAATCTCAATTGGGTTGAACCCTTGAGAATGTGCTTGTATCTTGATATCTTGTTGAAATTCTTGTATTAATATGTTGTTTATGATGATTGATGATGAATGAATATTGTTGTATTAAAATTGGTGATGAAAATTTTTGGCTTAAACGAATCACAAAGGCGTTATATTTCTCTTGTTTTATTCAATGCACGCCAAGTGTTCGACAAAATGTTTCAATGAAAAACTCACCACCTACATGATTCTCTTGATTTGAAAAGTCCTATAAGTTTATAGAGATCATGTTTTATCAATCAAATGAGCTTTTACAAATCAAATGAGCAATTTTTTCCCTTTTATTCGGAATTTAAGCTTAAATGCTCAATATGCTCGATAAATCGATTAAATTGCGCACTTTGATATAATTGTATGATGTTTTTATCGTGCTAACATTCTTTTTGATGATTCCAAAGGGGGAGAAACAGAAAAAACGCTCACATGCTTCTATAAGCTAGGGCTCTTAAAAGCCAAAAGTTGTGAACAATACTTAGTCCATGTGATGTATTATGGACGTTTATGCTTGACTAATGATGTTTTGTGACAGGGGGAGCTTATAAGCTCATGATATTCAAGCTTAAGTTGTAAAAGCTAAAGCTTTAAGCTTTTAGTTGTTGCTTCTATACTTACTCTTGCTATGCTTGTTGATAGGGGGAGCTTGTGCAAAAATGATTTTGAAAAATCTTTGCTCCTATCCTTGTGTGTTTGTACTTATGATAAATCTTGCTTGTAATGGTTTGTTGTTTTAGACCGGAAAATTGGTTTTGTTTTAAAATCGACTTCCTAAAATTGTTTTGGTTTGTAATCATCAAAAAGGGGGAGTTTGTTAGATAAATGTTTTTATCAAGATTTTGATGATTATGTTTAAATGAGTTTTTATACCAAAAAAATGTTTATAAATGTTGTCTAAATACTCCTAAATGATTTAAAATGTTTTTTGCTAATTTTTGGAGTATTTTTTATAATTTATTTTTCGATAAAAATGGACAACACTTTAGATGGTTTTGTTTAAATTGGTTTTTACACCAAAACAATGTTTATAAATGTTATCCAAATACTCCCAAGTGATTTAAAATATTTTTACTAATTTATTGGAGTATTTCTTGAAGTTTATTTTTGATAAACATCGGACAACATTTAATATTGGAGGTCGACCGGTTGCCCATAACGTCGACCGGTACCTGAAGAACTCAAAATTGAAACAGAATCACTGGGTCAAAAAAAATGAAGAGGGGGACCGGTCCAGCAGGGGGCCGACCGGTCGCACCCTAGGCCGACCGGTCGCACCCTAGGGCGACCGGTCGCACCCCCTTGTCGACCGGTCGACCCCCCCTTCGACCTATACCTGGATCGCACTATTTTTTCAAAACGTTGGAAATCTTATTACAGGGCAACCGGTCGCCCTATGCAATTTTTGACAGCGAAAATTCCAACCGTTGCAATCCTTATCAGCAAGATTTACTTTTCATTTTTGTACAATATTTCTACATCTTGTGATCCTCTTTTGTAGACAAAAGTGAAGAAGAAGGAGCCTATGTTGGTGAAGACTCTCATATAAATAGAGGATGAATTGAAGACACAAGATAACAACACAAGCAAATACACAACAAGAAATGTGCAAATTTCCAAGCTTTCATATTCAATACTCTTGTTGTATTTATAGCCTAAGTATTTCACTTTCACATCTTGAGGTTTAGGTTTTATTTCTTGATTACACTTGCACTCAAATTGTAATATTCATTATTGAGTTGTAATCTTGATTTTTGTCATCATTCAACACAAGACATCCTTGTGAGTATTCTTGTGGAAAGAATACACTTGGGTGATCTAGGTGATAGGTGTTTCAAGAGTGTGGTGCTCTTGAGGTATTGAAGAATTTCGTATTCTTCAAGGTTGAAGATTGTGGTAATCTTCACAAGGTGCCGTTGGAGATTGTAGTAATCTTCAAGAGAGATTGTAGTAATCTCAAAGGTGGTGTTGTAGAAGAGTGTGGTGCTCTTCAAGGTGATGTTGTAAGGTGTTGTATTAATTTTGATAATTAATAAAATCTTTTTTCTTTTTGAAATCCATCCCGGAGATACTAAGGTGGTAGAGGATTAGGCCCTAGGTGGGTTGAACCTCTATAAATCGACGCGTGTTGTTTACAATCCGCACCTTTATTATTGTCTTGGCGTAATTGATTCTAAAAAGAGGGCGAAATTGAAAAGATGGAGATAATCTATTCACCCCCCTCTAGATTATCGTAGCCGCTTGGACTTACAAATTGTTGGTCAGGTAATTTGTGTGTATATATATATATAATTCACATTAACTTCACAAACGATTTATAAATAAAAAATTAATATATTGCGGTATATCGAAAAAAAAGTCTTCCAATTTAATTTCATTCAATAATTTTATTATATTCACATATTGTAAAATTAATGGCATAACTTATAATTGAAAAACGTCATATTTCAATTCTGCTAAAAATGAATTTCGATATTTTTTAATTTGAAAAAAAAAATGTTACATGGCTAGGCAGTATATTTCAATTGTAATACTTAACATAAACCATTAACTCTCTCTATTTCAATTTAGGAATTGTAAGTTGATAATTAAATATTGTACTGATAAAATTAGAAAGATAGATAAGATTTCAACCAAGATTGTAAAATAGAATCATATGCATTTAATTTAAATTATCCGATATTGACTTTCTATTTTATTTTGTCCGGCCCATTAGACCCAAAAAGTCGGGCTGATCCAATCAACCAGGTCATCTCATCTCTATTTTCATGGGGTGGGTTGGGACAATCTAAAAAATAACATCTAGATGGAATTTCAGCCCCACCCCAACTATTATTTCTTTAGCTCAGCAGACCAGCCCCTGACAATTCATTTGACAGTTCTACTTATTATTAGGACAACCCGTGCATCGCACGGGAGCCTCATCAAGTTAATATTAATATAAAAAGACTCCATCGGATTTTTTGTCACTTCTCCATAAGAAAAATAGTTTTAACCATATTTTCTTAGCCATTTTTTAGTTCAAATTTGCACTTTGTCATTTTTTTTTCTTTTTTAGAGACTGTCAATGACCCGATACCGAAAAATGTACCGCATCAATTTTCTAAAATATAACCAAGTGCCTTATCAGAGAATACACGAAGGGTATGACCGTGTCAAAATGGCTAAAAAAATATATTTTCAGAAAATATGACTATTTTTTATATTTACAAAACATAAGTGGACAATTTGTCCATTACCACATGTAAAAATTAAAAATAATACATCAAATTTAAAATAAGTAGAATTTTGATTAAGTCATTGAATTAATTCAATCACATCTCAATATTAAAACATAAATAACAAAATACAATTACATCAATATACCAAAAGGGACAAATAGAGACACAAGAGAATAATGCAAAAATTCAAGTTAAAGATAAAATATACAAATTTTTTAAAAAATGGGAAAAATGACCAAGACTCGTATTTTTCAAGATTCACAAATGAAAGTACAAATGAAGAATGCAAGATAATTGAAGACTTTTTTCTTTCTGTTTTTCTATTTATTTTATTTATTTTAAGATTAAAAATTAAAAGGACCAAAATATCCCTACTTTTTTTTTCAAAATTTGGTTGGGGGGTGCCCCCTTGGCCCATACATGCTTTCGTCACTGGTGACATGTGTATTTTCTTAATAGTTCTACGAATTTTATCTCTTGCATTGTAATAATTTTAATATAGCATCAAACAATAGGTTGAAAATATTATTTAATATTTTTTATTAATAAAGTCAAAACGAGAAAATATCATACTTTAAAATCATACAAAAAATAAATAATAAATAATCTAAATCTTGAGTGTTAATTAAAATTGATCAATGGGTGAGAGTTGTTACATGGCTCCCGTGTGATGCACGGGCTGTCCTAATAATAAGTAGAGCTGTCAAATGGATTGTCCGGGGTTGTTCTGTTGGGCTAAAGAAATAGTGGTTGGGGTCGGGCTGAAATTCCATCTAGCTTTATTTTTTAGATTGTCTCAACCCACCCCATGAAAATACAGATGAGATGACCTGGTTGATTGGATCACCAACTTTTTGGGTCTAATGGGCCGGACAAAATAAAATAAAAAGGCAATATCGGGTAATTAAATGCAGATGATTCTATTTTACAATCTTGGTTGAAATCTTATCTATCTTTCTAATTTTATCGATACAATATTTAATTATCAAATTACAATTCCTAAATTATATTGATAATCGTACCAAAATTGAAATAGAGAGAGTTAATGGTTTATGTTAAGCATTACAATTGAAATATACTCCCTAGCCATGTAACTTTTTTTTCAAATTAAAAAATATCGAAATTCGTTTTTAGCAGCATGGATAAGTTTTTCAATTATAAGTTATGCCATTAATTTTACAATACGTGAATATAATAAAATTATTGGATAAAATTAAATTGGAAGACTTATTTTTTGATATACCGCAATATATTAATTTTTTATTTATAAATTATTTGTGAAGTTAATGTGAATTATATATATATATATATATACACACGCACACACAAATTACCTGACCAACAATTCACTTGATTTACCTTTTTTATTAATCATTTGAGTAAGGAAGACAATATATATTCATTAAAATTAAAATGAAAAGTCAATATCTAATAACTAAAATTAAATGATTATAATTATATTTTAGGATCTTGCTTAAATTTGGTATAAATTGTATGATTCATATAGATACAATATTTAATACAAAACGTATTTGTCGTTATTTGTACGACTTTAAATTTATCTTAAGCACATTAAAACATACCCAAAATAATTTTATTACGATGATTTGTCATTAATTATTTTACAAAACATTGAAAACGACATTTAATCTGAATTATAGAAAGAAGAAAACTCACAATGTAATAACCAAATTGGGTTGGAACAAAAATACGATTAACTATGCAAATCTTACCAAATTTTAGAAACCAGATTTATGGATAATATTTCAAATATAGAAACAATGTCTATGATAGTAAAAAGTATCATAATTATACTGAATATAAAATTTAAATAATCAGTAACAAATTTAAATATTAATTTTATGTACCAAACTCTTACCAAATTTAAATCATTAATCTAGATGAAAATTAAGATATAAGCATTAAAACAGATTTTATTATTTTTATCAAAGTGTTTTAGGTGGAAATTTTTTCTTAGGAATATGTTTGTTATTATATATATAGATACAGATATATAGATTTTATTTATCAACAATATCCCAATTTTTTAACATTCAGTAATAACTTTTATAACCATTTTTTAATTTTTTACGATGGGCTATGGTTTTATTGGAATTTGAACCCAAAATATCGTAATTTTAGAGAGTCAATTTTGTTACTTAAGCTAGCCCTTGATTATTAATTTTTAAGCCAAAACACTGAGAGATTAAATTAGTCGTACCTATCTTCAATTTCTTTGATTTTTCCCTTCTGACTCTTATTGTTATTTGCCAAAATGTATATTTTTTCCTTTTTCTTTTTAAATTATATGCATAAATTCAAGAATTATAAATTAAATTTGTTATAAGAAATTCAGAATTATAAATTTTTATTGAATGTTAAAAAACTGATGTTGTTTATTGATGTTGTTGACCATTGATCATGCATGTTTCCGGGACGTATGTTTCTTCAATTGGATAAATATTTTTCCTAATCCATGCAAATTTTCAACTAAATGAATGATTTATTCTTAAAAGTCTTTTATTTCCTCAATTAAAAATCTAACACCATTTAGACCATTCCTTAATTAAAGTCTTTCTTTAGTTTTTTTTAATAAAATCATCAAATTTCGTTTTAGGAAATAGCAAATGGGTGGGAAAATATTTTTTGAAACATGTTACTATATATATATATATATATATAGATGTTGCCCCATAATCGCTCTTTAGTTTCTGCAGTTTTGATTTTATGTGTTTTTCATATATTTATAATTTAAATTATATATTGTTGATTTCCAAGAAATTACATTAATTATTACTTGCCAAAATTATTTATATTTTCAAAGAATCTGTAAAAAGACTAAATGTTGATCTTTTTTAAAAACAACATTAAAGGTCCATAATCGCTCTTTAATTTATGCAATTTTAATTTTATGTATTTTTCATACTTTCTCAATTTAAATTGCAGATTTTTAGGAAATTAAAATAACTGTTATTTGCTATTTTTTCTTATATTTTTCAATGAATTGTATTTATAATAATTGAATATCTACATATTCATACAACAAGATTTTCGTTCTAATATCGAAAGTTTCGAAAAAAATACCTTATTTGTTTTTGCTACTAATACCTTATTAGTTTTGTATTATAATTTTTATTGTGTGAATTTATATTTGTATTTTTTGAAAAATATAATATTAGTATATTAAATAGTTGATACCATAATAATCGTGGTTAATATAGAATTGGGTTACTAAAATAGACAAAATAATTATTAAAATTGTGTTTAAATTAAAAATGATACAGTCATTCAAATATTGAAATACTTTCTAATTTAAATTATCTATTATTGATTGACAAGAAATTACATTAAATACTACTTCACAAAAAAATAAACTTCCAGGGAATCATATAGATAATGATTACAGAATATTCATACAACAAGATCTTCGTTCTAATGTCAGAAGGTTCAATAAATACACGAACATATTTAGTTTGCGTTCTAATATCGGGAGGTTTTAGAAATAATATCGAATAAACATTGTGAGCTTTTTGGTTAAATATAAATTAATAATTATTAATAATTAATTAATATAAAAATTGGTTCAATAATAATCATGGTTAAATACAGAAAATCTTAAAATTATAATACTTAATCTTCAAAATCATGGTTAAATTAAAACTGGTAAAACATTAAAATACAATCATTCAAATATAGAAATATATCAAACGAAATAAAAGAAATTATAAGCATGCAATTGGTCTATAAAACTATTTCCTTAAATAATCCCTATGGTTGTGCTATATATATGTGTGTTGATATTACTCATATTCATTTTTACACAATTCACTTTTATATTAGAAATCATCTTACGAGCAATTATCTTCCAAACTCAAAAAAAAAAAAAAGGCTCCCATGTTGACCCGATTCAAAGACTTGAACATGGCAAATAACATGGCAAACACATGAGCTATAAAACTTCACCTTATGCAGCTTTATGAGAAGCCAACGTACAAACACAAAACACAAATTTAGAAATTCACATCCAGTTCATCCCACCGTGCATCGCACGAGTCATAAACTAGTTGTAATAAATAACATAAATCATTACCACGAGCTTGTAGCTTAAATGGTATCGCTCACCTTTGTGAGGGTGTTGACCAGGGTTCGAACCTTGTATCTTTCAGTTTCTTTGAAATTTATCCCCTCCCTCCAACCACTACTCCCAACTTATTAAAAAAATAACATAAATCATTG
The DNA here is from genome assembly GCA_016081115.2 of Rehmannia glutinosa. Lineage (NCBI taxonomy): Eukaryota > Viridiplantae > Streptophyta > Magnoliopsida > Lamiales > Orobanchaceae > Rehmannia > Rehmannia glutinosa. The sequence continues at coordinate 48,724,670 of CM071933.1, read as the reverse complement.
GCTTTTTAATTACCTCTATTTTGGTAAGGTTATCAATCTAGTGTAGGAATTGGCCTATTTGGAATTTAATACTGTATCTATATAAATCATTCATTTTATACCAGATTTCAACAAGATTCTAAAATACAACGACAAAGACTTATATAGGACAATCTTGCACATCATTTTTTATAAAATGGGTCGCGTCCAACCCACCTGGCCGGCTTTTTATTGGGTTTTTAGGGTTTTACGTTTAGTTTTTTTCTCTTTCCTTTTGTTGTCATATTTTTCTTCCCATTTTCTCTGCCTCTTTCCCTCCGTCTGCCAATCTTGTTTTTTTCGTTCCGTTTTTCCGCAGCATCTCTCCCACTCCATCTCTCTCTATCTCTCGTTTGTTTTCCTAATTTGGAAGGTCTCATATGATTTTAGGTGTGAAATGAGCTTATTGAAATACTTTCTAATTTAAATTATCTATTGATTGATTCAGAAAAAATCTATTCACAAAAATAAACTAATCATTAATTAACATACAACAAGATCTTCGTCTAAAACACGAACATTAAAATAATATCGAATAAACATTGTGAGCTTTTTTGGTTAAATATAAATTAATAAATTAATAATTAATTAATATAAAATTGGTTCAATAATAATCATGGTTAAATACGTAAAATCTTAAAATTATAATACTCTTCAAAATCACGGTTAAATTAAAATCAAAAACATTAAAATACAATCATTCAAATATAGAAATATATCAAACGAAATAAAAGAAATTATAAGCATGTTTTCAAATCTGTGAAAAGAAAAGAAAAAAAAAGTTTCTGATTGGAGGCGTGATTTTGATGTTTGTGAAGAATTTGAGTTTGGTGGAAGGTGAGAGTTGGAGTTTGGTATTAGCTGTGAGTTACACCTATTTTTGTTTTCTTTTTTAGAAAATAAAATTATTTTCTTCTAGATGGAGTGAAGACATGTTTAGTTATTATTTTTTCTTGCTTTATACTTCAGATCTCATCCGTGATTATTACTTTTCCGACAGGTTTTGGTTTGATTCATGGTGGATGTACGACAAGGATCTGTGTTTTTATTTTTGCAAATTATGTTGTTGTCGTAAAGATGTTTTTCATATACTTTTGGTAAAAAGTAATACACATTTGAGTAAAAAGTATTAATGTTGAACTGAAAAATATTACACGTTTAAGTAAATAACATTACATGTTGAACTGAAAAGTATTACACATTGAACTTAAAAAGTATTACAGTTTTATATGAAAAGCATTACATGTTGAACTAAGAAAATATTACAATTTTCAGTGAAATGTATTGCATGTTCAGATAAATGTATTACATATTGAATTGAAAAATATTACAATGTTAAATAATAGTATTTCATGTTTAAGTGAAAAAATAGTACACGCTGAACTGAAAAGTATTACAAGTTAAATAAAAAAATATCACTTATTCCTTAAAATCATGTCAATTTTCTCGCTACTAGCCACTATGTGAGTCACTCTTGCCCATTTTTATCATCTTCAGCATCATATTTAACAAAATGTATCACTTTTTTTTTTATCAAAAGTATTACATGTTTATAATTAAAGTATTACCTTTTTGGGAGTTTTGACTTTTTGTTGGCCGCAAATTCCCTATTGACCCGCGTATTTCTTATTGACTTAACCCGACCCGACCCATCTCACTGATAGAGATTTGTGAGATGGTCTCACAAGAGACTTTCTCAAATACAATTGTAATCATTTAATTTTAGTTATTAGATATTGACTTTCCATTTTAATTTTATTTCAATATATATATATACATATATATTGTCTTTTCTATTCGGATAATTAATAAAAAGAAAAGATCGAGTGAATACTAGCCAAATATATATAGTGTTGAGATTAATTCCATAAACGATTGATAAATGGAAAATCAATATATTGCTCTATATCAAAAAATAATCATCCAATTTAATTACAGTCAATAATTTTATTAATATTCACATATTGCAAATATAATGACATAATTTATAATTGTAGTAAAAATAATTATGGCCCAAGTAATTTAATACTTACATAATTTATTAAAAATCATTAGCTCATAGTCAAATTCACCTATTATGAATAAATTATTGGGTAAGTCTCACTTTACCCTCTATATTTTCCTTGAGTATTACTTTACCCCCTTGTACTCTAATTGTATTACTTTACCCCCTTATACTCTTAATTAGTATCACTTAGCTTTATCCCCTTATGCTTTTAGAATTATTTTACACTCATATACTCAAAACAATGATCATTTTACCCTTTTATTAGTTTTAGTAAAATAACAAATTATTTTAAAAGTATTTAATATTAATAAACTTGTACTTAGTTCTAAATTAACTTTCACGACTTGATTAATTAACGCTTAATATTAAATTTATTATATTTTAGTTTCGTTGCTAATTATTTAACTTTGATATAGTCTCTATGAAACTAATATATAAATGATATTATAAGCTAGTACATTTATACTATTATTTTCTTATTCATCACAGACTTAAACTTAAATAATATTATATAATATATTTTAATTAAAAATGAGCAATATTATTAGTAGTTTCTAATTACTGAATAATCATAATTCAATAAAATTTATGATAAATAGAATAATAGTAATTTTTGTGGTTAATTTTTTTATACAAAATATTATTTACAATATAATAAAAAAATTAAATTTATTATTGAAAAAAAATATTTATGAATATATCAGTTTACAGAAACTGTCCTACAATATAGTTATTTAGTAGAAACTATTTTAAATTTAGTAAATAACATATAAAATTTGAAAAAACAATTATATGTATTTAATGACATTAATTTAAATTAAAAATAATAGTGAGGACAATTAGGTCATTTAATGAAGGAATGGGAGGATACAATGATATTTTAATTGTATAAGGGGGTAAAGTGATACAAATTGATAATACTAGAGGGTAAAGTGATACAATTAAAAATACAAGGGGGTTATTCAATAAGTGTATATGGGGGTAAAGTGAGATCTACCCTAAATTATTTGAATTTAAACAAAAAAATAACAAAACAACTAATAATAAATCTGATATTGTCAAATTACTATAATTACTCTTCTGAATTCCTTATATATATATATATATATGTTAAATCAGTTCATTAGTAACTTACACTTTCACATGGAAAAAAGAAAGTTTGCTCTATCATATAAGGTTTAGAAAATTAGGGTATTAATGGCATCCATGATTACACTAATTCGTGACTTGAATTGATTTATGATATTTCTACATTTTATTAATCTAAATCGTTTTAGAGGGAGATCAAATTCATGTAACTATTAGGCGTGAACTAGAAACATAGTTTCATTCATAGTACTGTCTTAAAATGACTAGAGACATCATCCGATATGGTTGGCATATGAGCCCGGCCTATATCAGGTCAAGCAAATAGAAAATAAAATAGCAGCTCACAATAAGTATTTGTCTGATTATTGTGACATAATTCGATGAACTTTCATGTTAATACGTCTGTGTGCAACTTGAACTTAGTAAAAATTATTTTTCAACCGCTGTAATAATTAAGCATATATGCCTGATTCATTGTTTTGGTGATTGAAATTTTGGTAATTTCTTGTACCAATACCATAATTTTGGTAGATTTCAACGACTAAAATGCATAGACGTATTTAGTTTGCGTTCTAATATCAGGAGGTTTTTTAAAAAAATACCAAATAAACATTGTAATCTTTTTGGTTAAAATGGAAGGAAGTTAAGAATATTACTCGATATAGTAATACGTCCAAGCTGCCAGGTCTTAAAGTGTTTGGCCCAAAAATATGCAAAAGGAATAAGCCAATGGGACTCACTGCAACTTGTGTCAGATCCTGAAAAGCTGAGAAGTCAATTAATCCGAGGAAGGGTCAACATCACAAGTGCTGCAGACCAAGAAAAGACAAGCCAACGAACAAGAAGTGTCATTTGAAATTGGCCTATCTCTTCAACGGGCAAATTTTAAATTAGCACTATAAAAGGCTGAGGAAGCATTTGAGAAAAGGTTACGAATGACACAGATCTTTTAAGTAATTAACCTGCAACATTCTCAAAGCTTATCAAGATATTCCTCAAGCCTAAAACTCGAAGAAACTCGATCCAACACACGCTGTGAAGGAGAGACATCTTCAACCAGTTGCAGAGGAAACATTTGAAGATAAAAAAGGTGTCTACTTCCCAAGTTGAAGGATTGTATAAAGGTTCAAGGTCGAACCAAGAGATTCAAGTTTGTTGGAGGGCTGTGTGGACAAATCCAAGGACTTGAAAGTGAGCTGTAGTAGCAAGGCAACTGCCTCGTGAAGAAGCTGAGTCGCAGGAGAAGCCAGCTGTGTGGTCAAGGTTGTCTCTAGACTATTCACTGCTTTGTAACTTGATCTGTTACTTAGTGGATTCCTCCAGGAGTTGGAGAAGATTGGATTAGAGGAATTACCCCATCCTCGAACCACTATAAAAATTACTTGTGTCAATTTACTTTCAGCACTTACATTCCTGCATATTTTATTATATCTGATATTAGTTAAATCTGCTATCCAACTAATTAATAACAAGTGCTAAAACAAGTGTTAAAAACGAGCTTAAATCAATCAAAAGGGTGTTAAGTCTTTCACTGTTAAAAACCAAATCAACTAAAGTTAAGTATTAGCTTAAGCAACTGAGTTATACTATCAACATCTCTATCGATTCTGTTGAGTGGGTAACTTAGCTTAATATAGCCAACTTAGTTGTCCCCCAAGGACACAAATGGTTTGAGTAACTCTGTTGAAAAATCATAAAAAGACTAAAATTGAAAATTTGGTAAGGTTTATTCAACCGCCCTTCTAAACCTTACACCACACTCCTTGGGACCTACAAATGGTATCAGAGCAGTTGGTTCATTGAGCCTTCCGCACTGGTTACTGAACTAGATCTCATTCTTTTTCAAAGTCTTTCATCTTTAAGCAAAGTTATCATCATGGAAGCAAATCTAACTCGTATTCCAATGTTTAATGTGGAGAAGTTTGATGACTGGAAAATTTGTATGCAGGCTCATCTATCTGCCTTACACGATGAAATGTGGCTTGTGATAGAGGATGTGCCATTTCAAATATTCAAAGTCAATACGGCAGTACAAAGAGCAGTTGCAGCTGGAGAAGAGGAAGCTGCTGCTGAGGTAAGACCAGCCATGGTTGAAAAACCACGCACAGAATGGATAAATGAAGATCGAAAGAGATATAACCTGGACAATGTGGCCAAGGATATACTCTACACGACGTTGGACCAGACGATGTTCAAGAAAGTCAAAATCGTACAAATCTGCCAAAGAAATCTGGGAAAAGTTAACCCTGCTTTGTGAAGGATCAGAACAGATAAAAGAGAATAAATTAATTGTTGCTGTTCAAACATTTGAAAATTTTAAAATGCTTGCAGGTGAGACTCTGGATCAGCTGGATGCCAGATTCACAGAGATAACAAATGAGCTTTTAGCTCTTGGGAAAGAATACACTCAGAAGGAGATGTGCATGAAGATATTAAGAGTCCTCCCAGCTGAATGGGAAATGAAGGTCATGGCCGTGAGACACTCAATGGACCTCTCAAAAACATCCAATCATGAGCTTTTCTCAGACCTTAAAGCTGATGAGTTTGAGCTGAGAAGGAAAGAATAAGAGGAAACAGTTGTACCAAGGACAACTGCATTATTGGCCAGTGATGGGAAAAGAGCTGAGCCAAAGGATACCATTAACCAGGAGGAGATTGCCCTCATGGTAAAGAGATTCAATAAGTTCTTTAATAAGAACTACAGAAGAAACATGGGTGAAACCTCCAGAAGACATTCAGCACCTTTCAAAGCAATGGAGGACAGGCCGCCCAAGAGAGCTGAAAATCAGAGAGTTGATTATGAAAGAGCTGATAATCAAAGGACCGATAGAGCTGATCAAAGAACTGAGAACCTGTGTTGTAATTGTAGACAACCAGGACATTTTGATGTTGATTGTTCCTATCCACCAGTCAACAAATACAGAAATGAGGAAGAAGGAAGAGTCTTAGAGAAAGAAACTAAGAAAAGAAGAAAGTCATGTTGGCTGCTGAGACTGCTGAGCCAGCTAAGTGCAAAGAAGCAGCAGACTCAGATAGTAGTGAAGCTGACTACTCAAGTGACACAGAGGAAGAAGCTTTGATCTGCCTCATGGCCAAAGAACAAGATCAAGAAGATGAGGTACATTCTAACTCATCTCATTCTGATTCAGGTGATAGTGACTGTGATAAACACACTTCATCACCCACAGAACTTTATGATTCATTAGGCAAAATGATGAAAGATTTTGAGCACATTGAAACCTCTCACACACTTTTAAATAAGGAAAACAGCCAGCTTAAAAGCCAAAACTCACAGCTGACAAAAGAGTTGAATACTCTGAGTCACATAGCTGATGAGAACACTAAGCTGAATGCTGAGAATGCCAAGATCATAGCAGAGTTAGCTGCTACAGAAAAGAGGGAAAACGATCTAAAAAATGTGATTGCCTCATTTACAAAAAACATCCAAATCATTGGATGAACTTATTATGAGTCAAAAAGAATTTGGAGACAAGACATGCATATGATTTAATTCTTTTGTGCATAGTCAAACTCCAAGAGTGATTTTGGAAAAAGGATCTTCAAACAATGAAGGATTCCAAAAACCCAAAACACCAAATGATGCACCCACATTCACTGCAAAGCACTATCACAATCATACTAGCCTTGGTTATAAAGGGAAAGGAAAAAAACTAGTAGAGTATGCTGAAAGGACAGCTGAGAAGAAATTCAGACAGTTCCCTCAACAGACTCCAAACAGAAAATACTCTGTAAGAAGCAAACAAAGCTACCAAAAGCCCCAGAAATTTCATCAAAGAAATACATATGATGTGAATGGTAGAAACTATCCGAACCAAGCTGATTGGAATAATATGAAAATATCAGCAAAGACCTATGGGAAACAAGCCAAAATGGCAAAGACCTCAACCTCAACAAAGGTTATTCCAAAGGCAAAAGAGCTATTATCAGCACGCATATGCACCCAAGCACTACAATCAGAGATTTCACAACTATCCCAAGAAAGCAATTGTCAAAACATACACACAGGCATACAGACAAAAGAGACAACTGTATGATCCTGAATCCCCCAAGCAATTTGCTAATGTGCATTATGATTATGGTACTGATAGATGGCAACCTCTTAGAGTTAGATCATCTGGCTATAGGTTGGTTGGAGCGTCTTATAGCACTAACCCCCCAGGACCCATCAAGTATCGGTACCTAAAAACTGATTTCCTTGATTGCAGGTTCAAGGAACAACTGAGTGCCAAGGAACCTGGTACATGGATAGTGGCTATTCCAGACATATGACATGAAACAAGAAAAATCTGTCAAGATTCAAGGAGATTAGAGGTGCTAAAGTTATATTTGGATGTAATGAAGCTCCAGGGGAGATCAAAGGCACATGATCCATCAAGAAAAATGGATTGGAGATCACAGATGTTGCTTATGATGAAGGCCTCAACTTCAACCTGTTAAGCATCAGCCAACTCTGTGACAAAGGCTACAATGTAGGATTCAACATGGGGATATGCCAGATCAAAGATGTTGAATCAAATAAAATTGTGCTGCAAGGAACAAGGCAAAAGAATATGTACGTGGTTGATTGGTCTACTACTACACCAAGCACATGTTTGCTAGCAAGAAGCACAGTCGAATCAAGTTGGTTGTGGCATAAGAAGCTGAGTCATCTGAATTTCAAGACAATGAACAAGCTTGCAAGGAGTCATCTTGTGGAAGGATTTCCAGACTCAGTGTACAAGAAAGAAAGCATATGTGATGCATGCCAGATGGAAAAGCAAGTTAAATCATCATTCAAGGATAAGCCACGTCCTTCTTCAACAAGGGTATTGCATCTGTTGCATATGGATTTATTTGGTCCAGTTGAGCCAGCTAACATCAGTGGAAAGACATACACCTTAGTGGTGGTGGATGACTATTCAAGATATACATGGATAATTTTCATGTGTAAAAAAAGGAAACACTGCAAAAGTTACCTCAGCTGATTAGAAGAGTTCAAAATGAGAACAGTTAAACCATTATAAAGATAAGATCTGACAGGGGAACTGAGTTTGTCAATGGGATAATAACTCAGTATTATGTTGAAAATGGTATCACTCATGAGTTATCAGACATCCAACATAGTCTGAGTCTGAGTATCCTACCAGCTTGAAATCTTTCTTCCTTTGGATACCATAAGCCGACTTCCTGGCATCCCTTCAAATACCTTAGAATTCTCTTAGATGCAGTCATGTGACTCTCTTTTGGTGCAGATTGAAATCTAGCACATACACCTACTGCAAAGGTGATATGTCAAGAAAGTTATATGTGGAGAGTATTCAAAAGGCGGAAAGGGAAAATATTTTCGATGATGATAAAAATAAGGATAAGATAATTAAACTTGATGAGCCAGCTGAACATGTACAACCTAACAAGGAGATGATGGTAGTTGAGTCGGTGCCGGGGGATCCTGATAAGGTCACCAAGGTCGGGAAAGGCTTGTCGGATGAACTAAGGGAAAGGCTGGTAGAACTTTTGAGAAATAATATTGATGTGTTTGCATGGTCGGTGAAGGATTTGGTAGGAGTTGATCCAAGTATAGTTGAGCATAGGCTCAACGTGAACCCCTCGTATAGGCCTGTAAAATAGAAGAAAAGAAATTTTGGTCCTAAGAAGGACGCAATAATCCGAGCTGAAGTACAGAAGTTATTGAGCGTCGGGAACGCGATGTTAGTCCCAAAGATGGAGGATGACTGGAGGATGTGCGTAGACTTTCGGGACCTGAATAGGGCTTGCCCAAAGGATTATTATCCATTGCCTAGAATCGATCAATTGGTAGACTCAACTTCAGGATGTGAGTTTCTCAGCATGATGGACGCATCACAGGGATACCATCAGATCAGATTGGCAGAGGAGGACCAAAAGTGGGTGAGTTTCACCACCTCTTTTGGCATTTTTGCTATGTGGTGATGCCGTTTGATTGAAAAATGCGGGGGCCATGTATCAGAGGTTGGTAGATAAAATGTTTGAGGGACATCTCATGAGGAATATAGAGGTATATGTGGACGACATGCTAGTCAAGAGTATGAGAGCGGTGGATCATGTGAAGGACTTGGCAGAGACATTTGATACTTTGAGAAAATACCGAATGAAGCTCAACCCTAAGAAATGTGCCTTTGGTGTGAGGATGGGAAAATTCTTGGGGTATATGGTGACGGAGAAGGGAATAGAAGCTAATTCGGATAAGGTCGGAGCCATTAGAGAAATGGCACCACCTCGGGACGCCAAAGAGATGCAGTGCTTGATCGGTAGGTTGCCAGCCTTGAATAAATTCATTTGTCGTCTGGCGGAGAGGAGTTTGCCTTTCTTTAAGGTGTTAAGGAAGGCTAAGAAGTTTGTTTGGGATGAAGAGTGCCAAAGAGCTTTCAAGAACTTGAAAGATTACTTGGCCAATTTGTTGTTATTGACCAAGTCGGTCCCATGGGAGCCATTGTACTTGTATATCTCGATGGGAGAGCAGGGGGTCAGTACGGTCTTGATCAGGGAAGAGATGTCTTTTCCGAAGCCGATATACTATGTCAGAAAGGTACTTAGGAATGCAGAGTTGCGATATGCGGAGATTAAGAAAGCAGGTTGGGCGTTGGTAGTAACTGCGAGAAGGCTCCGGCCATATTTTCTCTCACATAAGGTAATTATCCGAACTAACCTCCCACTAAAGAATGTGATGAGTAAACCAGAATTGGCAGGGAGATTGGTGAAATGGGCTATTGAGTTGAGTGAGTACGATATTGAGTTCGAAAGCAGGTCCGCCATCAAGGCTCAGGCATTGGCAAATTTTGTGCAAGAGTTAACAAAAGCCAACAGTGAAGAAGGAGCATGGGTGGTTATGTGGATGGTTCAGTATGGAGCTCGAGTTGTGGTGTTGGTATTGTCTTAATCAGTCCACAGGGAGTTGAGAATGATTTTCCTGTAAGGTTGGAATTCAAATTGTCTAACAATTAGGCGGAGTACAAAGTATTCATCAGAGGCGTCCAAATGGCTATTGAGATGGGCGCTGCTATAATCGTAATTTATATGGACTCATAGCTCGTCCATAAGCAAATCATGGGAGAATTTGAAGTTAGAGAAGAGAGAATGAAGAAGTATGTAGAAACATACCGAGCTCTGGAAGGGAGGTTGAAAGAGGTCAAGATTTGCCAGGTTCCGAGGGCGGAGAACGGTCGGGCGGGTTTTTTGGCAAAAATGGCCAGCTCGGCGTTAGAGAACCAGGCCAAAGAGATAACGTTCCTGATGGCGAAGGAGACTCTATTGAGTTTGGAAGTCGAGGAGATTGAAGAGAATGAGGATTGGAGATCGACTATTTTGGCCTATTTGAAAGGAGGAGTTCTGTCAGAGAAGAGGAGCAAAGCAGCTCGACTAAAAATTTGGGCTACACATTTTTGCATTGTTGGAGATAAGTTGTACAAAAGAGGCTTCTCTATGCCTTTGCTGAGGTGTTTGAGCGGAGAAGAAGGCACGTATGTGTTGAGGGAGATACAAGAGAGGTGCTACGGAAATCATATGGGAGCAATAATCTTGGTAAAAAAAAGTGTTAAGGGCGGGGTATTTTTGGCCTCATTTGAAGGAGGAAGCAGAGAAACTAGTAGGTGTATGTGAGAAATGTCAGATTCACGTGTCGCTCATACATCGACTAGCAGAGGAGCTCATAACTATGATTCGGCATGTCCTTTCGCAAAATGGGGGATTGATATAGTGGGACCATTTCCTCCGGCTTCGGGTCAGAGGAAGTTCTTGATCGTAGAAATCGATTATTTTAGCAAATGGGTGGAAGCTGAACCATTAGCAAAAATAAATGAGGATGCAGTGATGAAATTCATTTGGCAGAATATTGCTTGCAGGTACAGAACACCTCGGGTTCTTATATCGGATAATGGAACACAATTTGCAGGAGCTGGGATTAGAGCATGGTATGAGGAGCTGAAGATAAAGAAGAATTTTACATCGGTAGCTCATCCACAAGCCAATGGGCAAGTGGGAGTTACCTACAGGATTTTAGTCCATGGACTCAAAGCTCGGCTGGAGAAGGTAGGAGGTGCATGGTTTAGAGAGCTCAGCTCAGTTTTGTGGGCTTATCAGACTAATCCGAAGGAAGCCATGGGGGAGACTCCTTTCAGCCTGGTATATGGAATGGATGCGGTCATACTTGCAGAGATTGGGATGGAGACTCATCGAGTGTAAACTTTTGTGGAAAATGAAAATGAAATGATGGTTCAGGAGGCCTTAGACACTATTGATGAGAAAAGAGAGATGACATTTTTACAGATGGAAAGAATAAGAGAAAGGATTAAGGCGGCGTATGACAAGAAGGTGATGAGAAGGGCTTTTCAGGTCGGAGATCAGGTGCTAAGAAGATCGAATGCTAGCAAAAACAAAGGAAAATTGGATGCAAACTAGGAAGGACAACTTCGGGTGACGAAGGTGTTGGCTGGAGGAGCATATGAGTTGGAAGAATTGAATGGTCGATCAAAGGGCATGGAACAACATCAATTTAAAGAAGTATTATTCCTAGAATAGAAAATACCTGATGTGATGAAACTATTTCCTATGATTTGAATGAAAATGACATACTTCCCAGAATTATTTGTTCGTAAATGAGTATCGAGGAATTTGACAAGTATTTGGAGCTCAGCTCGAGCTAGACTCCATATACTTGGGGCCACGAGGCTAATGCAAGGAGCTCGGCTCGAGCCAACTACCTTTGAAATAATTGACAAGTATTTGGAGCTCAGCTCGAGCTAGACTCCAAATACTTGGGGCCACGAGGCCAATGCAAGGAGCTCGGCTCGAGCCAGCTACCTTTGAAATAATTGACAAGTATTTGGAGCTCAGCTCGAGCTAGACTCCAAATACTTGGGGCCACGAGGCCAATGCAAGGAGCTCGGCTTGAGCCAGTTACCTTCGAAATAATTGACAAGTATTTGGAGCTCAACTCGAGCTAGACTCCAAATACTAGGGGCCACGGGGCTAATGCAAGGAGCTCGGCTCGAGCCAGCTACATTTGTAGAGATTGACAAGTATTAATTTGGAGATCAGCTCGAGCTAGACTCCAAGTACTTGGGGCCACGACGAGATAAGGAGTATAAAGAACCAAATTTTTTGGTTACAAAAAAATAAAATCTGGCATTCAAATTAAAGATTTGAGATGTGGAGTTTAGCCAAAATTGATTAAAATTAAAGAGGTTTTAATCCAAGTTGTGGTGCAAAGAACAAATGAGATAAGATCGGCAAATTAGAGCTATCATTTGAAGAAAATGATTGCAAATATTGAGGATTTAACTGGAGCTCAGTCCGAGCTGAGCTCCACATGCTTAAGCAAAATTCGAGTTGTTACTTAAACAAAAATAAAAGAGCAAAGATTAGCAAACAAGATTCGTGGAAAACAAAATAGATCTTCATTACTTAGTAAAATGTGCAAGTACAAATTAAAAGTACATGAAATACATAAAAAAAAACCTAGACAGTAGGGGGAACGGTATCCATAGTCAGGTCATCCACAGAGATCGTTACATCATCCACAAGGGCGATCTCTGGATCTTCATCTTGAGTTCCTTTTAGGCCAGAGGAAGGGAGGGAGGCACCCTCGATAAGCCGCAGGGCCTGCTGATCTCCAGAAGAGTGTGAGGAAACACCCCCCGAGCTCAAAGCAGGGTGGAGAGAGAAAAGGAGCAGATAGAGACTCGATGAAGACTTCAGCAGGAGCTTGGTTAAGGTGATCTGCCTCCGTTGAAAACACAAAGCCCTTAGGATCAATAAGTTTTCTTTTTGGACTTTGCCTGTTAAGCTGCTCTGTAATGCCTTTCTCTTGAAGCTGAGCTTCGGCCTGATCGAAGGCAAAGTTATAGTACTCCATAGCTCCTACAGATAAGACTTTGATGAATTCCTTAGAGCTCAGAAAATCCAGCTTAACCCTGTCCCAAACTGCTTGGATAATGGAAGAACCTTCATGAGAGGTAAGAAAGCCCCGACGGCCGATCTCAAGGCCCTTAGCTCGAGCTTGGTCTATGTTGGTAGTGCACTGGATCTGAAGGTCATTCATCTCGGCCTTGAGATCAGAATTGTCAGCTTCTAGAGCCTTCAGTTTGCTCTCATAAGAATCCACAGTGACCTTGTGGACTGTAGCCTGATCCCTAAGCCAGCGGACTTTTTCCAAAAGCTTGGCCTCTCTAGAATTTAGCCATTGGCATTCCTTCTTGAGATTAATGAGTTCGGACACAACGGCAGGGTTGGCAAAGCCCACACGAGCTCGGGAGATTAGGGCAGCAAGCTTTGCCTCGGCCTTGGAGTGATCCATGCAGAATGAGCTCACTAGCTCAGCATCACTGTATTTCTCAAGAGCAGTGCGGTCTGGGCTGGGGAAGTTGCCTTGAACATATTGGATGGCCAAAGTCCCATCAGTGTTTTCAAAATGGAGTTACGTGTGAAGAAGGTTTGATTGGGGGTATGGATGGGATTGCGAACGAATGAGAGGGGTGTAGCAGTAGTGGCGGTAGTCTTGGATTTTTTGGCACCACTAGCACTGGTACCAACGGCAGGCCTCTTAACTGGAAGCTTGATAGCGGGAAGAGCTCCCTGGCCGGTGAGGTCAGCAATAACCACAGTGGCTGAGTCCGGCCACGTTGTTCGGGGAGAACAGAGGGAGTAGGGACAGCGCCAGAGGGGGGAGGGACAGAGCCAGAGGCATCCAACCTCCTCTCCTCTTTCTCCTGCTCGGTGACCATCTGAGCCATCAACATGTCTGCATAAGAGAGAACAGCAACCAGCAAATAGATAAGAAAGAATCAAAAGCCAAATGTAGATGTGTAATTACCGATGTCGCCCTCTAGATGAGCTGCAATGGGGCTCAGTTTAAAATAATACAAGAGAGAAGAAGTGATAAGACGAGATAAGTCGTATTTGACTAGGGTAAGCTTATTAATCAAGGTTTGAAGCTCGAGAGATCGGTCCCGAGGATTATCCTTACACTGAAGAGGAAGAGGCCAGGTCCATGTAGTGGGGAAACCCCAAGGCTGAGGAGATGAGATGAAGAAGTACTTGTCCTTCCAGAACTTATTTGATGAAAGGGTATTTACTCAAAAACTGAACATCACCTCAGGAGGTGATATAGAATAGACCTTTAGTGGTGGAGGTTTTTACCTGGAAAAGGGCGAAGAATAGCTCGGTGGAGGGCTCTATCTCTAGGTAACTAGTCAGCATCAGGAAGCCAGCTATAATCCGAAATGAGTTTGGGGCCAATTGGTTGAGGGGACACGATAGAAGGCAGACACCTCAGCCATGAAAGTATGGATGGGAAATCGAAGCTCCTCATCTATCTGACCTACAAAAAAGGCTAGGTTGTTTGGAGGAAGTCGGTTAGGTTTGTCTGAACTACTAGGCAAGATCAATTTTAAAGAAGAAGGGATTGTATTCCTCCTAATGTTTTGAAGTGTGTGGGCAGTTACATCAGTTTCTTTGAAGTCATGTGGGTACTCAGCTAAAGGGCCCGAGGTGGGATCTCGGATCTCGATAATCCCTGAATCTGTATCCGAGTTGGAACTGTATTCAGTGGCATCTGGGTCTGAGGAAAGAGGGATTTCAGTACTATGATAGGGCTGGGAAGGCGAGCCTGCTTCCGAGGACCACCATTCTAATTCAGCTATATATGGGTCCAGAGGGGTTGAACGATAAGAATAAGAAGCCATGGAAAGAAAAAGAAGGAAAAGTAACAAAAATTAAGAAAGGGAAAGAAAAGTACATACTGGGGAGAAGGAAGACTATGAAGTAGAAAGTGGAGGGGCATCGGAGTACGTGAAGACCATCGGAATCTGGAAAAACCCGCTGAAATGGTGACTGGGAACTTGGAACAGGCTATGAATCTTTTTGCAGAAAAGAAGATAAAGTGAAAAATGAAGGGGGAAAAGGCCTTTTTATAGATGGAGAGAGAAAAGGGAATTTGATAAGAGGGCATGTGAGCCGTCGATTAAGGTACAATCCAAAGGGGATGAATCGGCCTTGGGATTCGAAATGACATCTTGTCAGCCGTCTTTATGATAAGACTTGAAAGGACAAGACACTCAAGAGGCGGGAACTTGAAATGAAAAAAAAAACCCTAGAACAGTTCAGTTCGGCATTGATAAACTATGGTTGAAGTATATTCTAATCATAGTTAGGGGGAGCAATTGATGAGGGTCAATGTAGATGGGCCGAGCTGATGAGCTTTTTCCATTGGCCCGGGCTGATGAGCTTTTCCCATTGGGCCGATCTGATGAGCTTTTCTCATTGGGTCGAGTTGATGAGCTTTTCCCATTGGGCCGATCTGATGAGTTTTTCTCATTGGGCGGTGCTGATGTGCTCTTGCATTGAAGATTGTATTGATTCCCTATTGGGCTGAGTTGATAAGCTCTGCTTATGGGGTCAAACTAAGGTGCTTATTAATTAAAGAAATAGAATGGATATGGGCCAATAGGTTGAGAGCTGTTGGACCAACCTAGTGGGCTTTTGCTAAAGATGAACTGGTCTATTAAATCTTCATAAGTGTAAGCTTGGCCTAAAGACTAGGGTGGCCACTATATCCCTGGTAGGATTTCACACGAGAAAAGATGAATTACCGACCTGAAGTAGGTGAGGACAGCTTGGATCCGGTGAACCTAAAGGCAAATTAGGGTTTTGGAGATTCGATCTTATCTTAATCATGATTCTGTTACCAAATCGTAACAGAATCCGGATTTTACGGAAACCCTAATCCGGGCTAAGCTATAAAAGCCCAAGTCCAGGTTCATTTCTACCATAATCACACTTTTCTCATACTAGTAAGAAACACGTGCGGCGCACGTGATCCATATGAATTTTTTAAAATTTAAATAATTATAACAGCAAAATAAGTTTTTATATTAGCTTATGATCATATTAATCAATCTTTTGTGATAGTCTAATGGCTATGAAAGTATTTTTCTTAATTAATTTCAGATTGTTTTTAAAGTTAGATGCATTATGCATGATTATTAGGTAATTCATGAGCTAAAAATTGATATATCACAAGTTGTTACATTAATTAAAAATTTAATGAGTTGGGAAGAATGGAAGGGAGGGTATAAATCTAAAAAATACTGGAATACTCAGATTCGTATCAACATCCTTACAAAGAGTGAGCGATACCACTTTAACTACAAACTCGTATCAAAAATTTAAAATTTTTTATTAAATTATTTTTTACCAAAATCAAGAAACCTCATGCCTTTTTTGTAATTATTATTTCTCGAAAAACTTATAAAATAAAAGTTAATATTATGCTGGTATGATCGTGTATTTACTTCTTTCATTATCTCTAACTTCTTCGATTAAAGAAACATAACTCAAAAACAGATATTAAAGTATAAATATGTGCCAAAAAGATTAACACTTTTCATAAAAAATCCTAATTCTACTGCCAAAGTGAATATTTTTATCATAACATTTAAACATAAAGTTATAGCAATCCATTTATTTTAAGTGTATAATAAACCTTAACCCAATATAGATGAAAATTAATCCACTTTTGTCATTAAGAGTTATGTTTTTAAATGAAAAAAATGATAACTTAAAATCTAAATTTTGAAACTCTATTGATACAAAATATATTCACTTAATAAATAATTAAATCAAAAATAGTTAAAAACAAAAAATATCAATTTCCACATTAAGTCAAACTTCAACAATCAAATATAATACTTATTAAATTTTATATTTGAAAATTACTTTACAAAAACTTAAGTCTTTTAAAAGAATCACTAACTAAATTAATTTTAGAAATATATATTATATTATTACATATGATACTTGTAGTTGAATTTGACTATTTCTATTTATTATACAATATATAGTTGTAAATGTTCTAAAATATATAATTATACAAATTATAATATTCGTAATATGCTAAAATTAAATATATAATTACCCATGCCTTTTCATAAAAATTTAATGCCTTTATGAAGAAAACGAATATATATAGTACTTTAAGCTTTATAAAAAATTGAAACTTTTTGATCAAATAAGAAAATGTACTTGCTAAAAAGTTATATTTTAAGTTGTAAATAATCCCCAACTATTCTCTTGCACCTCCTTAGGCCCGTAGAATTCATAGTACTTGGCACGAAACGTGGTCATTTCGCTCCAGTTTAGTACTATATATGGTTTAACACTGTGAATTTCATACATAAATAGTACTATGAATATTATATTGCTACCTAATTAATATGTAATTTAATAAATACCAAAGTTTGACACATGTATCAAACCCTTTAATATAAAAATTTCTTTCATTTATTTTATTAGAATTTCATATATATTTATTTAGGCACTTTTTATTTCTAATTGTTTTCACATATTTTCTTATATACTTCATTTTGTAAAAGTTTAAGATATTTTATACTTGGATTTTGTAATAATTATTGTGTTTCTGCTTGAATCTTTATTACTTTTTAAAGGTGTGCTTTTTAAGTAAATCAATTTATTTTATCGAAAATGCCATATTATATATATGTATATATATTATGAATGTTTTTTTTAATTTTTCTTCAACAATTTCTAGCTATGATACGTATAGCATTTTTAGCTCTTTACTTTTTAATCTTTGAACCTTTTATATGTTCTTGTCAAAAAAAAAAAACTTTTATATGTTTTATTTGGTTAAACACGAAATTGTCTATTAATAACTTAAGTGTTAAATATTTGAACAATATCCCACAATATAGATAGTAAATAAATATTTTTAATGGAGTACAAGTAACTGAAATTATAATAAATTAATTTTGACATTGACTATGGAAAATATATTTTTTTCTAATCAAAAGTTTCAAGAAACCATCCAATCAATTTACTCTTTTAATATAAGTATAGATAAATATATAGAAAATAAAGTATAAGTATAGTATAGATATTTAGATATTGATAAAGAAAATTATTTAAATATTTTTAGTTGCTTTGTGAATTTATCGCAAGTATCGCATTGATTTTTAATTTTTATAATCTTTTAGGAGTGTAATTTTTAACTCGCAATCAAGTGTCACCGAGAAACTCAAATTGTATTGAATGACTTCTAAAAATTTTCTTCAAATTTTGTTAATAGGAAATATGTCAATTTTAACTCTATCACACTTAATTTCTTTTTATTTACTAATTTATATCATTCTTTTTTGTCATTAAATCATACATTTTCTATTGATAATATAAATTGAAATCATATATATCTTAATAAAAAACAATAACTTTAAAACCAAAGTTTATGATGTGAGGTATAAATATTATTTTGTAAAAGTCATATTGTTATCCATATTTAGAGTCTAAAAGAACATTTGTTTTGTCGCAAAGAAAATGCTCCGTCTTTCTTCTTGTTCTTTGTTAATTTCTTTTGTATTTTTGTCTATTAATATTTTAGGCGATGAAAAACAAAAAGCACAAGAAAAAAACTAAAATTAAAAAGAGATTACACTCTCTTATACCTCCATATTAAATACTAAAACTTTATCATAGGTTAGAAAATATTGCTATCATCCAGGTTTAGCTTACTTTTTATTTTTATTTTTTTAGAGCAGGATATTTTTATATTATTTTTTAATATACTTGCTTTAAAAGAATATTTATTTTACTGTAAAAAATTTGTTCAGTCTTTCTTCATCTTTTTTCTTTGTCAATTTTCTTTTTGTACTTACCTCCTATGTTTCAGGCCATAAAAAGTACAAGAATGCATATGAATACATTTCAAATAAAACAAAGACTTCTCTTATTTTATATGCTCTTTGTTATATCTTCACATTAAAAATTATAATTTTATCTCATGATAGTTTAGATATATTTCCGTCATCAAGGTTAGTTTATTTCTTGATTTTTTTATTTGAGCGTGAGATTGTTATATATTTTAGATATGTTTTTTTCTAAAATTTATTATGATAATGATGGGATATCTTATTAAAAAATCCTCAAAATTATTAAATATATATTTAAGTATAAATTGAGATATAAAATGTTAAAGGGTACATCCGTTATAAAATTAGAGATAGATTTGATAGTTCAAGAGTATTTGCATTGCAACCATAAACGTAATTCGTGGATCATGTATTTTGCTCTCTTTTTTATTTAATCAAAACTTCTATGATTAGATGTTTATTTTTTTCTTTTTGTTTCAATTGTAATTTCATATTTCATTTTCCTCTAAAATTATTATAACTATATTTTAATTGTTTAAAAATTAATTTTTTTTTTATAAATATACAACTTTGAATAATACCCAACTTTAAACCGTTAAAATTCTATTATACGAAGTCTTCTATATATGCTTATAATACATCGTTGGAAAGCTTTCAGAATGTAGTTTAATATGAAACTTATATTATTTGAAAATTCAAGATACATTAAAAGTTACAATTGAAGAAAATATAAGAAAAATTTGGGATATAAAAGGTCAATTGTCTTGTAACTAAACCAAACTAAATAAATAGCAAATTACTTCATTACCCCTAAAATTAACTATGTTAAAAGGGATACTTTTGTCAAATCAAAAGTTTCAAGAAACCTTTCAACCTATTCACACTTTTATAGTAGTATATATATATATATATATATATATATAATATATATATATAATATAATATATATATAGATATAGATATAGATATAGAATAGATATAGATAGATATATATTTTTCATATTTTTGCCTCTTTCTTGTGAAGCACTCTTCTGACTTAAGCATCGGAGAGGGCACGCCGGAGCACCCCTCCGGCCCCCCATTTTGTGCAGGTTCACGGTGGAGTTCGATCGAAGAGCAATTTCAAGAAAGCAGAGCATTTTAGGAGCAACCACAACGTACAACGAAAAAACACAAATTAACACTTGTATATAGCACAGGTCAAAAATTCGTTATCAATAAAAGTCAAATGTATATTGATAATATATACTTTTGTATATTTATATATTATTATTAATAATAATAAAACATATCGTAATTTATAAATTTATTTATTTTGTGTATCATTTAGAATGGGGAAAGGTTAGGAATAGCCTATTTTTAATGCACATGTTCAAATTTAGCCTTACTTATTCAAAAGTTTCAAAAATAGCCATCTTTAATGATAAAACCCCAAAATACCCCTTATATTGAATTGAAGGTAAACTAATGGTTTTTAAAGGTTTTAGGGGCCAGAAAAATGGTATTATAGCCTAGGTTTATTAAGAACTTTTAGTTAAATTTATTATATTTATGTAATTAACAATTGGTGAGGAGAAATTACTCCGAGAACATGGATCTGGACAATTGTCCAAGATGTACACCTTACAGGACTTATCGTCAAATTTTGACGATGTACGCACAAGATCACCAAGACAAGATAGCATATTGGCAAAACCAATATGATGAAAAGGAACGCGCAGGAGCCGATAGGGAAACCTTGAGACACTGCCAGAAAAAAATGGCATATTATCTGAGTTTTCTTACAGTAAACCAGATAATATATGTCGATCTGATGAATCGTCAAGAAGAAGTCCATGAAAATGCCCATCAGAATCATGATTCCTGATGGAGTACCATAATGGAGCGAGATACTTTCGGATACATCTAAAATCTCAAAGGATATTAGAGAAGTCCAGAAGACGGTGCAGAATTATGGCAACCGCCATATTCATCTACCAGCACAAGTTCATCAGATCCAGAACCAGATGGAGACGATGGTGAAATATCAGAAGGAGACTCTAGAAATCCTTCATGATATTCAGAAACGAGTTAAGAACCTGGAAAACAGACCAAGTTCATTCGGAGGAAAGAAACGTATTGATTTCGGGACAGTTCCATATTTACACCAAAAAGGGAAACCAACCGAAGTTATACGAAAAATGACAGATGATGAAAAGCTCATCGCTATCATCAAAGGAAAATCCATCACACATTAAAAAGTGATGGATATGGAGAAAATGAATCTTAAAGATCTACATGACCTTGCGGAATCCTTCGCAGGTTTAGGAATTGTAGACTTAAAGATGAACACATGAGATGAAACAACATTGGTTACCTATGACACAGCAAGTAGACCAATTCCACCTCCACCACCACCAGTTAATCCCAACGTAGAAGAAAGCGCGGGCTCAAATCATGGAACCCGGGATGAGAGGATGCATCACGTTGGAGATTTCACCATAGGGGATGAACCACTTTCAGGAACAGGAGCTCGACAACCTCTTGCAGGAACTCGACAACCTTCTAGAAGGCCAAATGTTCATCAAACGCCTTATGGAAGATCGCATCTCGACCCAATACATCCATATGGGTTGATGTTAAATCTGGATATCCCAGATTTTAAAAATCGAGAAGTTCTCATTGATGAATGGGCATCAGCTATGAGGATTGTAGCAGGAACCCTTGATCTTACGAAAGATTCATTCATCTTACTCCTTGAAATGAGTCTTGAGGGATCTGTAAAGATTACCTGGGATATGACCGATGCAAGTACGAAAAGCGCGGTTACATCAGGAGAGTCACTAAAAGGAATTGTCGATGATATGGAAAAATTATTCAAAATCCAATTTATCGGCACAGGTTACTTTGAGGGATTAGAGGATGAAAAAAGAAAAAGATATAAACAAGCCCTCTATAGCCTTGAGTTACATGATATTTGCATATCGACGAATATATCAAGTTGTTCACCGAGTATAGGTGGAAATCCAAGATTGGAGACAGAGAAGCTTCACAACTATTCTTTGCAAAGATTCCAAGTCCTTGGAGGGAAATGCTAATCAGGGAATACAAGGATGGATCAGAATTAGATACAGTGGCTAGAAGAATGTCTTTCTTAAAGGCCAAGTTATGTGAATGGTGCTACCAAGCATCATTGTACCGGAATTATAAGAGATTACGAGGAATTAACAAAGCAGTTCCTCTATGTTGCGTGGACGATGATATCCCAACAGTTGTGGGAGGTCAACCAAGGCAGCACAAGAAGAAGAAGGATAGAAGCCATCCATACCGCCGTGGAAGCAGCAGTAAAAGAAGTAGGTCTTCATGGAGACCTAGAAGGTTCTGGTCAAAACAAAAGGCTCGGAGTTACAAATCGGGCAAAGACCAACTGACGGGAGTAGAGCCTCATCATCAGGCTCGAATCAAGCAAGTACCAGAAGAACCCCAGGGAGAAGAACTTTCAGGCGAGCTCATACTAGAGCTAATGAAAGTTTCAAAGATTGTAATTGCTGGACATGCGGAGCAAAATGGCATATCTCAACGGATTGCCCAGACAATCAAAAATGAGAAGTTAGACAGTTCGAAGCTACCCCAGAAATCGAAGAAGCTGTCTATTATCAGGATTTAATACAGGTGTATCAGTTTGAGGATATTCCCTCAGATGAAATCATCTATGAAGAAGAGATCTATTCTGACGATGGAAGTGAATCCAGTTCAGAATCAGAGTGAAGAAGAAATTCTTCAACAGACGGTTAGGGAGGATATGTCAGGATTCCTCTCTCACAATACGGTGTCTCATAAGACTCTTATGAGAATTATGAAGGAAGATCCAAAGCTTCAAATCTATGATGGATTTGCAATTGGAGCGATGGAAAAGGCTTTGGATAAGATTGGGTTTCGTAATAGAAAACACCAAATTATCCACAGGGTAACAACCGGAGAATTTGCCATTCCGATGGAGGTTACCGGGAACCTGATCGAGATGCAGTTGGTCCCTATTAGAGAAATCCAGGAGTCAAAAGCAGAGTTAAAAGAGAAGTTGCAAATACACTCTCATGGATTCATATCGGAGCCATAAGAGTTATTATTAAAGCAACATTCAAAGAAGGGATAGATTCGCCACTCAATCTGGCTATCTTTGACAAGCGAATCTCAAACCTCAAGGATTCATGCCTTGGAGCGGTTACAGGAAATTTATATGCTGGAAAATTGGCATTTAATGTCTATCCTAGAATTGCATACAATTTGAGAGATCGAGATTTCAACAGAGTCCTAACCCTTCATCAAGATTTCAAAAGAGACGATTTGATGAAAGAAGGGAACAGACCCTACTCGATCACATACAAGATATCCTATGCTCTCTCGAATACACATCATTCAAAAGTATTCTTGAGAAAGAAATTTATTGAAGTCCCGAGAATCTTCGAGGACTTTGGCAGGGTGGTTCTACCAGAAATCATGGAGTCTCCGACTATCAAGGAGATCGATATGAAAATACAAGATCAAACAGTCTTCAACAAAAGTCGAAGTCTCAGAGTTGAGCCCAGAAGGATGTCTTTCCAACAGGACAGAATGGTGAGCAGTAGCCGTTGGGAAGAAAAGAGACCAAGTACAGTTCAGCGCATTCCAGATGTTTTCAAAATAGCAGGAGAGCTAAAATGTCCAGAAGAATGGCGATAAGTTGAAGTAATATTCGACATCACTCAAAAGGATAATATTTTTCCTTGTGATGTTCTATATTATCTCCAACAACCAATAGTTGGAAGATATCAAGGAAGCCTGAAGATAGGAGAAATTGAGCTGACTATCTCAGGAGTTGCAGGAAAAATCCCAGAACAATTAATACTGGGAATTGAATTTCTTGAGGATCATAAACCTTGGGAAAGATTACAAGACGGGATGGAGTTCACAGTGGCAGATAAAAGATACAGAATCAGATGACCACTAGTCCATTCTCCATATACATTTCTATCGGAATGTTATATGTTGAGTACAAGGCTGAGTATTTCGCCACCTATATTGATTCAGGTGCCGGAATATATACTGCAAAGCCAGATGTTTTTCCTAAATAAATTGGAGAAGATTTACCAGCTATTGCAGGAACAGATTTCTCTAAAAGAATTCTTATTCTTAACAGAGGAATTAAACAAGCGTAAATCATGATCGGAGGCGCAGGCGGTACCCCATGGTACAAAGTGAAGACGCCACCAATCTATTTCCATGATACAGGAGCAGATGTATTGCTAGGAAACAATTTCCTACAAACATTCAAGAGATTTACACAGGAAAATGAGACAAGAAGACTTATTTTCACAATATTATGTGATCATAAGATCATTGTCAGAGACTGCGGGAAGCATTTTACAGAAAAATGCCTATTAATTTTCGCAGCAAGCGTGGTAATGAAGCCAAACTTCGCAATCCAAAAATGGCGGATCGAAGGAAATTTGGTGAAGCGTTATTATCCTATAGACAATTCGGAAGACGAAAGGATAAGAAGATATGGGATAATAACTTGTATTCATTCAGAGTACAAGGAGAAGAACGAGTTACTCCAGAAGCCATTGTAGAATTATGGATGAGCCTAATGGAGAGTCCACAGAGTGATGTGACCCTTGAGGAACAAATATCACTCGAGGATATCAAGAAGAAGATCCAAAGGAATTATAATGAAGATCCTTTGGCATGGTGGGACAAGAACGAGCTCAAAGCATCCTTAAAGGTTAAGCCAGGAAAGGAGTACGAGTTCGTGAGATTCAAACCAATCCTTATGAACCAGGAAGATCGTGAGGATATGCAGAAGATACTTAAGGAACATCTTGACCTTAAGTTGATTTCACCAGGAGTTTCTCCATACAGTAGTCCAGGATTCTTAGTCAGAAACCATGGAGAAATCAAAAGAGGAAAGCCACGACTTGTTATTAATTACAAGGGGATTAATAACATTTTGGAGTTCGACGGATACTATATCCCAAGCAGAGAACATCTGGTTAACTGTATCAAAAGTGCCAAGATATTCTCAAAGTTCAATTGCAAGTCCGGATTTTACCAGATTAAGATGGATGAATAAAGCAAGAAGTTCACAATTTTCTCCACGATGATATTCTTATCGCATCAAAGAACATGAAGGATCATCTCAAGCATTTGGAGATATTTTCAGATGTTTGTCATAAGGAAGGATTAGTGCTTTCGGAGAAGAAGACGGTGATCGCAACAAGACAGATTGAATTCCTCGGAATTGAAATCGACAAATCTGGAATCATTCTACAAATTCATATTGTGGAAAAGATACAGAGATTTCCAGATACGTTAAAAGACAAGAAGCAGCTTCAGAGTTTTGTGGGAGTTGTCAATTTTGCTGGAATGTTCATAACACATTACAGGAAGGTGTTTAGCCCATTGCTTAAAAAAGATGCAGTATTCAAATGGGAGGATGAACATCAAGAAGGAATTAAGCAGCTTAAAGAAATTTGAAAAAAGCTTCCGAAACTTGCAATTCCACAGGATGAAGATGAACTAGTTCTTTACACAGATGCCAGTGATTATTGGTGGACAGCAGTTCTTACAAAAGCCACACCAAACGGTGAAGTGCCATGCAAATACTGCAGTGGTTTATTCACACCCAGTGAATCGACTCGGTGGCATATCAATGAGAAAGAATTCTTTGCAGTCAGAAAGGCTTTCAAAAAATGGCCTTTATTTCTACTAGCTAAAAGGTTTATCTTAAAAAGAGATAATTCAAGTGTCAAAGCTTTTCTGAAAAACAAAATTGAATCAAAACCAGAAAAAGCTAGACTACTTAGATGGCAAGTTGAATGTCAATATTATGATTATGATATTGTCATTATAAAATCTCATGAAAATGTTCTTGCAGATTTTCTAACAAGAGATGGAGGGAATTGAAGTTAATTCCATCCTCACAGCCTCAAGACATCTTGGAGACCAGCTTGAAATGCTACTCCGAGAATTTGATACCCTGGTCATCAATGCTGATTTAGCCGGGAAACTACAAAGGAGTGATCGGGACAAAGTAAACGATCGTATACGAGCATGTGTCCGGTCTCACTCTCAGTTGAGAACGGCATTTCAAGGGCCACTCCTCCAGGCCGCTAATAAGCAAACGGAGCGTTTAGAGCGCAGGGCTCCCCAACCTGTAGCAGAGGATTCCAGTACCTCTAGCACAAGTCCTAAGCTGGCAGAAATGTTGGCCCAAGGAAAAACTGATACTCCGAGTCAAATCCCGAGTTATCACATCAACCTAGCACGTCCGGGGTAAAGGACGAAGAGATCAATCTTAGGCCTATGATGGACAATTATAAGGTTGATACTAACGAGTTTAAAGTTTCTTCTTCTTGGCAGGAATACCAGGCGAACTGGGAGAAACTTATTACAAGGCAAGGGATATCTCCAGAAAAAACGAAGATAGATATCTCTGGAAAATATCCAAGGGTTTGGATGTTACCAAATTCCAGCCCTCAAGAAGTAAAGAGGTGGTACGAGTTTGGGGCTTTGGCCTCGATCTATACTACTTCACCAGCCTTCCTGGAGATCAAGCTATTACCAAAATGGATCCAGGAAGCAGTGTACGAGTGCTGGTCCAATAATGACAGCCTAATAAAAAACGAGGGGATACATTGGAGTTGTATTTCATAAGTGCAGCAACAGAGCCCGTCGGAAAGAGTAGACATGAAGCCTTCCATTACATCAGGCTTCGATGACCAGATGAAAGAGCCTTCAGAAATATCAAGGAGGCCAGTTCAGAAGAAGTACAATTGGCCATGACCTTCACTGAAGATCAGATTACTACAAGAAGGGCATGGGGATTGTGGGTCTATCTAACGGAGATGGACAAAGTCAAGTTTTCGTTCAAGTTCTACCAGAATTCGGTGAACGGATCATTCCTGTTGAATACCATGACAGGAAAAACCACAAGATTTGCAGAAGAATTATTTGAAAAGAAAAGAAATCTTCTGTGGGATAACAAGCTGCCGGGGAGTAAAGAAACTCGCCAGAAATATTGTAATATGGCTCATATTGGCCATTGGGAACTTCGGGTATGTCCCGAATGTCAAAACCAGAAGGAACCAGAGTTCGGCAAAGGATTCCGGCCAAAAGTCGATCGGAGAAGACCCGGCGACGGAGAAGACAAGTCACAAAAGTAACCAAAGTTTCGGGGACCACCAAAAAAGTAGATTCCCCGACAAAGTTAAAGGAGACATGTGACTCAAGGATAACCCACTTAACAAAGAGACAAAAGGTGGGTCAGATCTAGTAATTGGCATCCAACTCAACAAGATGCTGATAATTCAAGTTAATGACGTAAGCAATGATGTCATAAGATTTCATCTAGCTAAAAGAAGGAAGAAAAAAAGTCATTAGACTTTGGAGCCTTATCAAACTGCCTTGGATACCAGACAAGGAGGGTCCCAAGCCATGTGAAGATAATAAAGTATTCCACTACTTTCAGCAAGTGGAGGAAAGAATCCAAGAAATAGAGGCATCACTTACCTCTATATAAACCAGAGTTTGAAGGAGGCTAAAGGCATCGAACATTTCTGTAGGTCCCAAGGGGTGTGAGTGTAAGGTTTAGAAGGGGGGGTTGAATAAACCTTACCAAATTTTCGATTTAGTCCTTTTAAAAGTTCGAGTTGATACTACACACCGTGTCTAGGTGGACAGCCAATTTAGTTAATCAAGAGTTAGTCACTCAAATTTCGGACTCGACGAGAGAGCGTTGATAGAATAACTCAAATTTTAAGGCCGATTAGCTCAACCGTGGTTTGTTTTCATTGGAAGACTTAACACCCTTAAGTTTGGTTTAGTAGAGATTTAAAGCTTGATTTAGTACTTAGAAATTATCTAATGGATAGCAAATATGTCAGTGAGAATTAAACAAATATGATGCGAGAATTTAAGTCTTTGAAATGTAAATGACACGATAAGTTTTTATAGAGGTTCAAGATGGGGTAATTCTTCTACTCCTCTCTTCTCCAACTCCCGGAGGAATCCACTAGGTATTGATCAAGATACAAAGTGGTAACAGTCCGGATACAAGTCTTGATCACACAAATGACTTGATCCTTTGGGACTCGATCCGAGACGCTTGATCACTCACCGGCTTCTCGTGCGACTCGACTTCTTCACAGGCAAATTTTGCCTTGCTACTCTGACCCACTTGCTTAAGCTCTTTGGATTTGATCACGAAGCCCTCCAAAAGCTCAAGACTTGGTTCAACCTTGAACCTTCCTACAATCCTTCGTGGAATGTAGACCCCTTGATTCTTTAGCAATTTCCTCTTCAACTGATTGAAGTTATCTTTCCTTCACAGGTGAGTGTTGGATTGATGTTCTTCGTAGTGTAGGCTTGAGGATTGAGCGTTTAATTACTTGAGAATATTTTAGGTTACAAAATATTTCTTTCTTGCTTGTATGGTTAAGGTAACCTCTGTAACCTTCGTAACCTTTTCTCAGAGTTATTCCTCAGCCTTTTATAGTGATCTTTCAAAAATCTGCCCGTTGAAGAGATAGGCTTATTTTTTAAAGTCACTTGTGGTTGTTGGCTTGTCTTGTTGCAGTCCTTGGAATTGCCATTTCCTCGTATGAATTGTTCTTGACTTTTGAGTTCGACACGGTGTAGTGCTTCCCATTGGTTTATTCCTTTTGCACGCTTCTGGGACTGAGCACTTCGAGAAAGGTAGCGCATGGAGATATTACTTGTTTAAGTAATTCTTTTTTTCTGTGCAACGGATCTTTTTCAGTTATCTCGACTTGACTGCATTTCATTGTTTTCCCCAGGTGACTTAGAGACAACTTCCAATCATTGGATAACTCTTCTGTCACTTCAACTTTGAGACTTAGCTTTTCTTGAGTTGACTTGACTGATACTCCACTCACCGCATCTCACCGCTCCTTCAATGAGTTTCCATCTTCTCTTCTTTGCCATACTCACTTGTCTTGCAAAATGAGTCTTCCTTCTAGTCTCCGATTTGTCTTCTTGCATGTTTGGGCATAGTGACTTAACTCACTTGACCACCTTTTTTTATTACAATGTAGTTTACAACAAAAATTGGGGTGCCAACTTCCTATTCTAAGTTTTACATGGCATTCATCAAAATCTAAACAATAAATTTCCCAACAATTTCCCCCTTTTTGATGATGCCAAAACTTAAAACATTCAAAAATGTAAATAGCTAAGATACATACAGATAGTGCATTCACATAGAATGTATGCGTAGAATCAATTCTTTCATTGATCATAACATTTTTGTTCTTTTACACAACTGTTTATAAGGTGTATCGGAGCAAACATTTATCTATACAAAAAAATAAAGAATTTACAGCTTTATTGCAGAAGACTTACATAGTATGTATTTACATAGTAAAATACATGAAGGGGTGGACAACAACACTTCATCTCCTTCACGCTTCTTCTTTCTTTCATCTTCCTCGATTCAAATATCATCTTCTAGTCTTCTTCTCTTTTTCTCATCTCCAAATTTCTTCTTCTTCTTCTTTTCATATGCCTTCCGGGCAGCTTCATCTCTTCTTAATCTTTCTTGTCTCTCCTCCCAAAGCTGAGTTTGTCTCTTATTTTCTTCTTCTATTCTTTCGCATACTCAAG
The DNA here is from genome assembly GCA_016081115.2 of Rehmannia glutinosa. Classification (NCBI taxonomy): domain Eukaryota; kingdom Viridiplantae; phylum Streptophyta; class Magnoliopsida; order Lamiales; family Orobanchaceae; genus Rehmannia; species Rehmannia glutinosa. The sequence goes on along the minus strand of CM071933.1, from coordinate 48,695,222 downwards.
ATTGCTTTTAGCCACTTGCGATTGGCTACTTGGTCAAGACTTATTTCAAGAGATCCCTCCTTTCTTGCTTTCTTGATCTATGTACTCAATGTTTTTGGGCGAGGCCTGGTCCGAAACCTCTTCCTCCACCACCGCTTCTTCCTCTCGGGCGTGTATTGTCTTGGGGTCTTCTTCTTTCCAAATGAGTGACCGGCGGAGTGGCAGTGAGTGATCGCCGGTGTCTGTCCGCTGTCGCCTTCTTCACATAACGTGAGACCCTTTTCGCAAGACAAGTCCCAAGCTTGAGCCATAGACATGTTTGCAAAGTATCCTTCGAGATGCGGCGTTTTAAATTCATCAACGATCTTGGCTCATTTCCGATCGAGATGGCATAAGTGTCTCTGTCTCACGGAATGCCTCCATGTTGTTTCAAGATATTCATAACTCGGGCATCCATTCTTCCTTCCACTTCCTCCATAACGTGAGACCCTTTTCATCTTCTTCACATAACGTGAGACCCTTTTCCCAAGATACAAGTCCCAAGCTTGAGCCATAGACATGTTTGCAAAGTATCCTTCGAGATGCGAGCGTTTTAAATTCATTAACTCGATCTTGGCTCATTTCCGGATCTCGAGATGGCATAAGTGTCTCTCGTCTCTTTGGAATGCCTCCATGTTGTTTCAAGATATTCATAACTCGGGCATCCATTCTTCCTTCCACTTCCTCCATCCCTGCTTCAATTGTCTTTCTCTTTTCACCCATAGATATAGCAGTGTTGGAGTGGCGAGTCACTGGAGTTTGTTGCGATAATATCGGTTGTGACAAGACCTTGTTGGGGGTTTGTGCAATCATCAAGGTCACATCTTTCGATCCTTCCCCCTCAAAAAGACTTTCCTTTCTTTTGTTTTGACACTTCCTCACTGTCTTTCCCTTCACAAATTCCCTCCTTTCCAGCTTCGATCTCTTTAGCGCTTTAAAGTATTCTTCTTCCCCTTTTTGGCATCATCAAAGGAGAGAGAACACTGAAACATACTTGGCAAGCGGAAGTCGAGCTCTGCGATAGCCGAGTTCGCCTCGAGTCTCTTGTGGAGTATGCGGCACAAAATTCGAGCGAGTAGCGTTGGACTCTCTTGAAATTAGCTTCATCTCAGCCATGAGAAGGCTGAATTTTCTATCCATGTTTTCTTCCATACGCGGAGATCACTCTTATTTTGCTCACGCAGCAGCTTTATCTCGGCGAGTGTGAGCTTCATGCATGTGCTCAATGTGTTCTCTCAATTTCGTTTTACATCGATCAATTCTCGGCTCTCCATACCAAAGAGACTTGTTGAACAATGTTAAAATATCTAGCTTGTTCCATACGCATTGTTTTCTTTGTTGCCACCATTCCCCCGATTCTCGATCAATGCCTCTCAAGTCGGGGTAAGGTTGGCATCTCTCGTTATCCATCTCATGTCCATAGAGGCCTGGTGCCTCTCCATCCGTTCAATTTCAAGAAATAATGCCTTGAACACCTCCCGAACTTCAATTTGTTTCTTCAAGGTTGCGGTGACGGCCATGCAAACAAAGTCATAGTCACCGAACGATGGTGTCGGATGGAAGAATAGGATGCAGTGCGTGGCCAGCGAGATCGTTCTCGACTCGTCGGGGAGGTCGGGTACCTCTAGAGAGAAAATGAAAATGATTCTACAAAGGAATCATCACGGCCAACCGGGATTTGTTCAATGATGAGAGGTGCGCGTGAAGTTCCTTTTGGAGTCGAACTCTGCGGCAGGGGAGCCTCGCGCAGATGGACTCTTTTTGTGAGGTCCTTTGTGAAGTGGACCCGACTTGCCGAGCCTCACTGTCTCAACAGCTTCTTCGTCGGTCTCACCGGTTTCTCCAATTGAGTGGACTGGTCCTCGCCTTATCGAAGCGTCATCGGACGATGATGAGATTTCCATTGATGGCTCACCATCAAAATTGAAAGTTTGACGAGTAGTCTTGAGATCGACTTGCTTGCTCGTGCTTGGAACACCCTCAATGAGTCTTTTGGATCATCACGGGGGGATGACTCGACTTTCTTCGTCGCCTTCCGATCCCAAAAGGTTACATCGATTATCCTGGGAATCATGAAGTGCGCTTATCTCCTTTTCGGATGGATCAATGATAGCGGGAGGGATGTTCTCTATTTCACCTCTTTATCCCGGAAGTCTCAACCTCCCGTTGGCCTTCATTACCTCCTGCAGCCTCAATCGCAATGAGGGCTTGGACCTCTCTTTCGACAATGTCACTGTCTTAGGGTCTTCTGTGGTGGCATCCATTGGAGTCTCAACCCCATGGATTGCACTTTCATCGCCTGCAGTGTTAACTCCCGGTCTTCCTTCCTCGTGCCTCGACTACATCATCAGCAGCGTCATTAGCCTTCGAGCGATTGGCACCTCACCGAGAGAGATCTCAATCGTCCGAGCTTCGTTGATGGCAACTTGCTGTTCATTTTGTGTTTGTACTTTCTCCACTTCGCCTCCTAGATTCGTTGTGGAGTCATCTGCAAAGATCCTCCGACCTTGCTGCTGGTGGAGGAGGTTCCCCTTAGCCGGCGCGCCACCGAGTGAGTGACTTGGAATGGGGTCACTCGTCTCCAAACTCCCTACTGTATCTACTAAGTGTTCACCGTTTGGGTAGGTGGTAAGACACCTTCAATAGGGGTTGGCTCGACCGGGGTCCCCATTATCCCGGTTTCATCGCCATTCCTTTATTTCTTTCTTCCGAGTGAGTGGGGAAGTGGTGGCGAACAACGGTGGCAATTTCTGTTGAACCACTCCCATTGGATCGATTTCAAAGTGTTTTGGAGGACTCTCCTGGTCCCTCCATCAATCTTTTCTCGTGAAGGATTACGATTCGTGCAATGCTTGTTGCATTTGCACTTCTTCCGTTGGCGGCAACAGAGTCCGGATCCTCATCATCATCGATAAGACATCAAGGAGATGATGTGTGTGTTCTCACGTGGTGCCGTGATAGGGCGATGGCTTTGGCCTTCTCACGTGCCTCACCTTCCTCCTCTCTCTTTCCTTTCCTTCTCCTTGTCCTTGAAGATCTGCAATATATATGTGCGCTTTTCTTCATCCATCTTCTTGAGATCACAGTGGTCATCCAAGAAAGTTCAGCATTCTTCTTCCTCTTCTATAAATTCAGGCCGAAAACTGTTCCTGGATCGACTCAACTTCCACTTCCTCCACTCTCGCAGACGATTTTGGATGTCCGGATAAGGTGGGGATAGGATCATCACATCACTATCAGCTCTATCGGCCTCTTTCTTGTGTCTCGGTTGTGCGAACTACGATTGTGTCTTGATTTGCCTCTGTTGATCGTCTTCACAGACTTAGCGATTTCATCAATAACATCTGGAGATTCTACTTCTCCAGCCAGATCTCCGATATCTGCTCCAAATGAGTGGCGGCTCGACTCACCGGTTTCTCAAGCTCGGAGTGCCCGATGATTCTTCGTCGTCTCTTAGTTCGTACTGAGAGGGATTTCTGGTTCGAGAGAGTGTCTTCTCGAGTCTTGGGTGGCGGGGGCCGTCTTTGGTGTTTTCTTCGAGGAGCTGGCCGTCTTGGCTTTATCGGATCTCCTCTTTTGACGATCGGAGAAGGTAGTTGAGAGTCCTTCTCGACCGCTAACTGCTGCTTTCTTTGAGGGAGACACGGCTAGTAGGGCGGTGACTCGGCTGCAGGGCGGGGGCGAGTTTGTTTTTCTTTCTTTGCGGAGAGCAGTGATCTTCTTAGCAGCTGCGGGGCGCTTTCTTCTTAGGTGGAGAGGAGAGTTTGTATCTTCAGGGTCACCGATTCCCCTCACTCGTGTCGCTCTCTTGGCGTAGGCTCTCTTCATGCGCCGAGAGAGGTTTGATCTCGAACATCCTCTTGTTTACATGGAACGCCTTTCCATGTCTAAGAGGGACTCCTTTCACCTCCATCACCGCCAATCACTGTGGCCATATCCTAGGGATCCTCCAAATGCACCATCTTCCTTGAAGGATTTGTTCCCTACATTCAGCGGCAGAGTCTGCTGTAGACAAACTCAGCCGATTTATGTTCCTTTCTTCAATGATCGCAGCCATTACGATCAACTTTGCTTTGTGATTGGTCAAAGCCGCCAAATTTGATGTCTATGCATTTGGCAACTATGTCCAACGATTTGTGGTAATCCTCCTTCAAAGCCTCTTGTTTCTTTGTGTAGACTATTTTATCAAAGATAGTCGGGCTTGGCTACTTCCTTCCAAGTAGCGGCCAGGTTTACATCACCGTTGATTTCGATGCTCCTTCCGTCGGTAGTGAGCGATGTTCACCAAATCCTTGGCGAGAGATGGTGAACTTCTTTCCATGAACAGATGATTTTATCCCTTCATCGTGAATCTCAGCGTTCACGTAGAATTGTGCGACCTCTTCCACATAGGTCATCGGATATTCCAACGTCAGAAACGGTTTCAGCCCAGACGTTTCCAATTTCTCAAAGAATTTTCTTCACTAGGGTGTCGTCGGACCCTGTTTCACCATGCCGCCGAAATCCACAAAGAGACCCGGTGTGGATTTGCTTTCCTAACTTGACAAAATCAAAGGTTGATGCCATTTTTCAGATTTCACCGAAGAAAACTTAGAGGTTGATTTGAAGATAGATAGGGTTTTGAGAGAGTTTTGCCTTTGCTTCCGAGAGAAATGAACGGTTTTGGTAATATGAGAGAGAGAAGAAAGAAAGCTTAAGTATGGTTTATGAAAGGACGTGCGGGTGGTTTTTGAAATGTGATCGAAATCAACGGCTTAGATTTTGCACGCCGATTTAGCATTTAATGTCTTGTATTTAATGCGGCAAAGATTTATATCCAATCATAAGCTTGGTGTGCGGCTTTTGCCTGTACACGTCATAATTATCTTTGACGTAATTCTTAAAACATTCCCGCTTAGTAAAACGATTTGCGTTTTTGTCACTTTGCTCATAAATGACTCGGCTTTTTCCCTTAGGCGATTTAACTCTTCTTCTCACAGTTCTCTTAGTGACTCAAATTGTCACTTCGGTATAGTCATTGTCTTTCCGATCTGGTGATTTACTTAGGCGATTTGTGAGTTCAACTCTTTTTCCCTTTTTGTGTTTCATTTCTTTTCTTTGATTCTTCCGAGTGTCACCACTCAATTAACCCTAAATCATGCTTGAGTTCTTCAAATCTTGACTCACATAATGGTTTTGTGAAGATGTCGACCAATTGTTTATCGGTTGAGATATATTCCAAGATGATGTCCTTCTTTTCAACATGATCTCTTATGAAGTGATATCGACATCGATATGCTTTGTTCTTGAGTGCAACACAGATTTTGAGTGATTGCAATTGCACTTGTGTTATCACACATGATTGGAATTTCCTTTTCCTCAACTTCATAGTCTCTCACCTTTGTCTCATCCATAGGACTTGGGCACAACAGCTTGCCCGCACTATGTATTCTCGCTTCACCGAGAGGTGGCTATTGAATTTTGCTTCTTGCTAAACCAGAAATCAGCTGTTTCCTAGCATTTGGCATGTGCCTCGAGGTGCTTTTCTGTCAACTCGCATCCAAAGATAGTCGAGTCCGAATAGCCAATTAGTTTGAATCCACCTTCCTTTGGATACCATAAGCCAACTTCTTGGCTTCCTTTCAAGTATCTCAAGATTCTCTTAGTGCTTTGTCATATGGCTCTCTTTTGGAGCAGATTGAAATCTTGCACATACACCTACAAAGAAAGGTTATGTCCGGCCCGCTTCTTTGTGAGATAGAGCAATGATCCAATGAGTGCTCTGTATCTTGTTTGATCTACAGACTTGCCATCTGCATCCACGTCCATTTTGACTGATGTATTCATTGGTATTTTCACAGAAGACTTTTCTTCCATACCAAATTTTTTCATTAAATCTCTGGTGTATTTTGTTTGACTTATGAAGGTTCCATCCTTCAGCTGTTTCACTTGGAGTCCAAGGAAGAATGTCAGCTCTCCCATCATGCTCATTTCGAACTTGCTTTGCATGAGGTTTGAGAATTTATCACACAACTCTTTGTTTGTGGATCCAAATATGATGTCATCCACGTATATTTGAACAAGTAGTATACTTTTCTTGTCTTGAATTCTGAAAAGTGTTCTATCCACTTTTCCTTTTGTGAATCCGTTTTCAGTTAGGAATTGTGACAAAGTATCATACCATGCTCTGGGTGCCTGTTTCAATCCATACAGAGCTTTCTTGAGTTTATATACTTTATCTCCAAGAGTCTTCTGCTCAAATCCTGGAGGTTGTTCAACATACACTTCTTCTTCCAATAAACCATTTAGGAATGCACTTTTTACATCCATCTGATATACAATAAAATTCTTGTGAGCTGCATAGGCAAGAAACATCATTATAGCTTCCAATCTTGCTACAGGGGCAAATGTTTCATCAAAATCTATTCCTTCTTCTTGGCAATATCCTTTGGCTACTAGTCTTGCTTTGTTTCTTACCACAGAACCTTCCTCGTTCATCTTATTTCTGAACACCCATTTAGTGCCAATAACATTTTGATGAGTGGGTCTTTGAACTAATTCCCATACTTTATTTCTTTCAAACCGATTGATTCTTCTTGCATAGCTTGAATCCAATGTGTGTCATCTAATGCTTGTGACACATCTTTGGGCTCTATTTGTGAGATGAAGCATGTGAACATAGCTTCTTGTTGAGTTCTCGATCTTGTTTTGACACCTTCTCTTATATCTCCAATGACAAGTTACGGTGGATGGTCTTTCACCATCTTACATCAAAGTTGAAGTGAGTTAGTTGGGTTCGATCGTCTAGCAATACCGTGTTGCTTTGATCACTCTCTCGTAATCACTTAGCCGCAAATTTTCCAAATTGCTTTTGGGATTCACTATCTCATCTTCTTCGAGTTTACAATTCCGATTTCGACTTTAGCATAGGGACTCTTTCGTATGGTTGGATGATTCAAATTTATCACCGACTCTTCAATGTCTTCTCCATTTACATTTGGTTCATCGAATACCACATGAATGGATTCTTCTACAACCATAGTTCTTTTGTTGAGTACTCAGAGGCTTTGCTTTGAGTATCCCAAGAAGATACCTTCATCGCTTTAGCATCGAACGCCTTTAGATTGTCTTTGCCATTGTTATGGATGAAGCATTTACATCCAAATATTCTAAAATATGCAACATTTGGTTTTCTTCCATCCAAATCTCATAGGAGTCTTTGTCACCGTCTTTTATCATATATTTGTTTTGAGTGTAGCAAGTCGTGTTGATTGCTTGACCCAAAATCTTTTTGGTAACCCCCGCTTGACTAACATGGTCCTTCTTTGCTTCTTTGAGAGTTCTATTCCTTCTTTCTCGCAACTCCATTCTCATTGTGGGAGTCTTTGTGATTAATTCATGACCAATGCCATTTTCAATACAATATTGATTATTATACTATTGACAAACTCGGTTTCTCTCTCGATCTAATTTTGATAATGGTTTGGCCTTTCTCATTTTGAATCCTCTTCATCACCGTGGTAGTTTTTGTAGAGTTTCTTTCTTCTTACACATGAATATTGTCCATGTATATCTTGAGTAGTCATCTACTAACACCAAGGTGTATTTCTTTCCACTTATGCTAGCTTTGGTTCCACTTTGGGCCAAATAGATCCATATGTAGCGATGTAATATTCTTGTTGAAGATGGACATGTCTTTTCTTTGAATGAAGATTTGATTTGTTTTCCTTCGACATGCATCACATATACTCTCCTTCTTGTATCGAGTCCGGAAGTCCTTCCACGAGATTACTTCTTGCAAGCTTGTTAATCGTTAAAATTAAGGTGACTCGGCTTTTTGTGCCACACCAACTTGATTCAAAGGTGTTCTTTTGCTAATAGACAGTGTTGGGTGTAGCGGTTGACCAATCTACTACATACATGTTCTTTTGTCGCATCCTTGATCCTTGCAACACAACTTCATTCGATTCAAGATCCTTGATTTGGCATATACCCATGTTAAATCCAACATTATAGCCCTTGTCACGAGTTGACTGATACTTAGCAAGTTGAAGTTGAGTCCTTCAACATATGCAACATCCGTGATTTCTAATTCGTTCCTCTTGATGGATCCAATGCCTCTTATTTCACCTGGAGCTTCATTTCCTCCAAATATGACTTTTGCTCCTTTAACTTCCTTGAATTTTGACAGATTTTTCTTGTTTCTGTCATATGTCCGGAATGACCACTATCCATGTACCAGGTTCCTTGGCACTCAGCTGTTCCTTGAACCTGCAATCAAGGAATTTAAGTTTTAGGTACCCATACTTGTCTGGGTCCTGAGGGGTTAGAGTTGTAAGATGATCCAACAAACTTATAGCCAAATGATTTGACTCTAAGGGGTTGCCATCTATCGATGCCATAATCATAATTAATCTTGGCAAATTGCTTGGGGATTTTAGGTTCATACAAATCTCTTTTGTCTGTATGCCTGTGTATGTGTTTTAGCAATCGCCTTCTTTGGGTAATTGTGGTGTCTCCGAGTGTAGTGCCTAGGTGCATATGTGTCTTTGATGAAAGCTCTTATACTTTTGGAATGGCCTTTCTTGAGTTCTGGCCTTTGCCATTTGGGCTTATATTCCATAAGTCTATTCTCGATAGTTCACATTATTCCAATCACTTGGCTTGGATATTTTCTACCATTCCCATCATATGTATTTCTTTTATAGATTTTCTTCCTGGGTTTTTGGTAGCTCTGTTTCTTCTTTACTGAGTATTTTACATTTTGGAGTTTTTGAGAACTCGATCAATCTCTTCTCAATTGTCCTTTCAAATACACTCAACTCGGTCAAGTTTTCCTTTTCCTATATAACCGAGGCCGTTTGCTTGTAATTGTGCTTTGGAGTGAATGTGTGTGCACCATTTGGAGTTTTGGATTTTTAGACTCTTCATTGCTTGAAGATCCTTTTTCCAAAATTACTTTCGAGTTTGGCATAGCACGAGAGAATTAAATCCTAAGCTTTGTCTTGTCTCCACATTCTCTTTGACTCATAATAAGATCATCCAATGATTTAGATGCCTTAGTGAATGAGGCAATCACATTTTTGAGGTCATTCTCCCTCTTTTACTCGTGGCGCTATTTCTCGCTATTAGCTTGGCATTTTCACCTTTAAACTTTCATTCTCATCACTATTTGACTTAGAGTACTCGGCTCCTTAGTCACCGTGAGTTTTGGCTCTTGAGTAGGCTGTTTTCCTCATTTAGTAGTGTGTGAGGATTTAATGTGTTCAAAATCTTTCATCATTTTGCCTAATGAATCATAAAGATCAGTGGGTGATGAAGTGTGTGTGTCACATCCACTATCACTAGAATCGAGTTTGATGAGTTGGAGTGTACCTCATCTTCTTGGTCGGGTTGATCTTGTTCCTTGGCCATCAAACGGATCGGCTTCTTCTTCGAGTCACTTGAGTAGTCGGCTTCACTTCACTACTCGACTCGGCTATGTCTTTTGACTCGATTCTCTCTGCAGCCAACATTGCCTTTTTCTTTTCTTGTCTTCTTTCTCTCAAGACCTTTCTTTCTTCTTCATTCCTGTATTTGTTGACTACGAGGATATGGGCGATCAATGGCATAGTGACCTGGTTGCCTACGATTCCAAAGATAGATATTCAACCTTTTGATCGACTCTTTCCATTCTTGGATTGTCAACCCTTTTGATATTCACTTTTTGATGATTTGTTCTCTTGGTTGGCCTATCTTCCCTTGACTTGGAGGGAGTTGAGTGTCTTCCGGAAGATTCGCCCTTGCTTCTCTTGTAATTCTTATTGAAGAACTTGTTGAACCTTTTAACCATCGGGCTATTTCTTCGGATCAATAACTTCTTTGACCTCGGCTCTCTTTCCATCCTTAACAATTAGAGCAAATTTTTTTGGGTACAACTGTCTCTTCCTCGATCTTTTCTTCTCACCAAATTCGTAGGCTTTGAGATCCGAGAATAGTTCATGGTTGGAGGTCTTCGATAGGTCCATGGAATGTCTTAGTGTCATGACCTTCATTTCCCATTCACCGGGAGACTTTTTAGGATCATCATACACATTTCCTTCTGTGTATATTCATTTCCAAGTGCGATAGCTCGTTGGTGATTTCGTGAACCGAGCATCCAGTTGATCCAGGTTTTCTCCTGCAATCATTTTGAAATTCTCAAATTTTTGTACACCACCGATAATTTATTTTCTTTGATTTGCTCCGAGCCTTCACAAATCAATGTTAGTTTGTCCCAGTTTCTTTAGCCGTTTTGCATGATTTGACTTTATTGAACATGGCTTTGTCCAAGGTTTTGTAAAGGATGTCCTTGCTACATTGTCCAGGTTGTATCTTTTTCTCATCATCATTTGTCCATTCAGTTCTTGGTTTTTCAACCATAGCCGGGTCTAGGGGCAACATCCTCTTCACCTTCAAATTTCTCTTCTTACACTTGTGTTCACCTTTAAGATTTGCGGTGGCCCATCCTCTATCACTATCCACATCTCATCATGTAATCTTTGATAGATGAGCCTCGCATATGAATTTTCCAATCATCAAATTCTTCAATTGTGAACATAGGGATGCGTGTCAAATTTGCTTCCATGATAATAAATTTTAATGATAAAAGGAGTTTTGAAAATTTAAGTACTAAAGCGGACTTTGAAAAGTTTGGAGATCTAGTTCAAGAACCGGTGCGGAAGGCTCAATGAACCAACCGCTCCGATACCACTTGTAGGTCCCAAGGGGTGTGAGTGTAAGGTTTAGAAGGGGGTTGAATAAACCTTATCAAATTTTCGATTTAGTCCTTTTAAAAGTTTAGAGTTGATACTACACACATGTGTCTTAGGTGACATGACCAATTTAGTTAATCAAGAGAGTTAGTCACTCAACAGACTCGACCGAGTTGTTGATAGAATAACTCAAATTTGTTAAGATCGAATTAGCTCAACTCGTGGTTTGTTTTCATTGGAAGACTTAACACCCTTAAGTTTGGTTTAGTAGAGATTTAAAGCTTGATTTAATACTTAGAAATTATCTAATGGATAGCAAATATGTCGTGAGAATTAAACAAATATGATGCAGAATTTAAGTCTTTGAAATGTAAATGACACGATAAGTTTTTATAGAGGTTCAAGATGGGGTAATTCTTCTACTCCTCTCTTCTCCAACTCCTGGAGGAATCCACTAGGTATTGATCGATCAAGATACAAAGTGGTGGTCCGGATCTACAAGTCTTGATCACACAAATGACTTGATCCTTTGGGACTCGATCGAGATGCCTTGATCACTCACCGGCTTCTCGTGACGACTCGAAACTTCTTCTTCACAGGCGTGCGCCGCTTGCTACTACACCCACTTGCTTAAGCTCTTTGGATTTGATCACGAAGCCCTCCAAAAGCTCAAGACTTGGTTCAACTTGAACCTTCCTACAATCCTTCGTGGAATGTAGACCCCTTGATTCTTCAAGAAATCTCCTCTTCAACGATTGAAGTTATCTTTACTTCACAGGAGTGTTGGATTGATGTTCTTCGTAGTGTAGGCTTGAGGATTGAGCGTTTAATAACTTGAGAATATTTTAGGTTACAAAATATTTCTTTCTTGCTTGTATGGTTAAGGTAACCTCTGTAACCTTCGTAACCTTTTCTCGAGTTATTCCTCGGCCTTTTATAGTGATCTTTCAAAAATCAGCCGTTGAAGAGATAGCTTATTTTTTAAAGTCACTTGTGGTTGTTGGCTTGTCTTGTTGCGATCCTTGGAATTGCCATTTCCTCGTATGAATTGTTCTTGACTTTTGAGTTCGACACGGTGTAGTGCTTCCCATTGGTTTATTCCTTTTGCACGCTTCCTCGGGACCGAGCACTTCGAGAAAGGTAGCATGGAGATATTACTTGTTTAAGTAATTCTCTTGATTTACGTCTGCAACGGATCTTTTTGATTATCTCGACTTGATTGCATTTCATTGTTTTCCCCAGGTGACTTAGAGACGACTTTCCAATCATTGGATAACTCTTCTCATCACTTCAACTTTGAGACTTAGCTTTTCTTGAGTTGACTTGACCGATACTCCACTCACCGCATCTCACCGCTCCTTCATCGAGTTCCCATCTTCTCTTCTTTGCCATACTCATTGTCTTGCAAATGAGTCTTCCTTCTAGTCTCCGGTTGTCTTCTTGCATGTTTGGGCATAGTGACTTAACTCACTTGACCAAATTTTTATTTATTACAATGCAGTTTACAACAAAAATTGGGGTGCCAACTTCCTATTCTAAGTTTTACATGGCATTCATCAAAATCTAAACAATAAATTGCCCAACAATTTCCCTTAGTCTTCTAACAATAAACTTTCTTTGTAAAATTCAGTAGTGAGTTTAAATTTCCAGAGTGTTTTCAGTTTTAGTTTTTAGTTTTTTAATTTTATGTACAAGAGTGTGATAGCCTTTATGAGAGGCTAAACAGGTTTTCTCCTCCCAAAAGGAGATTACTAATGTAATAAATTTTCTTTAAGTTCTTAATAAAAAAAAGGTTTTTGTTCAACATGTGTTCATAGTGTACTATTAATCTATCCCTTTGAAGAATTACTTATACGCCCGGGTAGGAAACGAACCAGGATGTCTTTGAAAATTCTTTGAAGGAGTCGGATAACTTGCGGATCATCTTCCCCGAGGTGTGAGGTTGAACAATGAGTAGTTTTTGTCAAACGATCCGGGGCGATAATTTTCCGATTTGGTGGTGTTGCGAGCCATCTCACCCGGTCTTTTTTGGTCGAAGGAGGTATGAATTTTAAGGGATTTATTAATTTTACTAAGCATGTTGGGCCGATATGGTCGTAATGGACTATTTCCATTTTCACCTGTAAACCTTAGTTTGGAACTGATAACATAGAATCGAACATCTTTTAATTCTATGACCTGTTAAGTTTATCGGCTGGAAACCTGACATGATCTATTTAAAATCTCCGTATGGAGACTGGATCTAAGTAGGTGTAACAATACCACGAATGAAACAGGTGACAGAAATTGAAAGTGTTCATATTCTGTGATATCTGGAACGAATTTAACCATGTTTCCTTATTTATTATAAAGGGTATAATGAGAACTTCAGTGAATATTTGAACTCTTTAAATATGGAAAGTTATAGTTGTAACTGAAACATCAAAAAGCCATTCTTGAACTTACCCCATTTAGAATAGAACTCGTTTCTGTTTTATGGTTCGAGTTAAACTAACAAGAGATTTTCATGTACAAGTACAACGTTGCATTTCCAAATCTTAGACAAGAAAACCTACGCCCCCGCCCCCTTCTTCACCCAATTCTTTTGTTTTAGCGTCTCAGACCCGGATTACTTAATTCGGTTTCAGTAAGTCATGGGTGGTGAGTCGCGGTACGAGATCCACCAGAACGCCTATATAAAGCTGGTCCTCCACGCCCTAAACCACCGGACCTCCGCCGTTAACGCCGTCCTCCTTGGCCGCTCCGCCGCCGCCGCAGTGGAGATCGTCGACTCCGTACCCCTTTTCCACTCTCAGATCGGCCTCCTTCCTCCCCTTGAAATTGCTCTCAGTATGGTCAGTCACTCAACACTCTTAACACTTCCCAGTGCTTGCACGTCAATTATCTCTTTTTGTTGAATTTTGAAATTTGAAATTTGGGTGGAAACTGATAGATAGATGAGTATTATGGAGAAAAAGGGTTGAGTATTGTGGGTTATTTTCATGCTAATGAGAGGCACGATGATTTGGAGCTCGCGGGTGTGGCTAAGAATATTGGGGATCACATAGCTCGGTATTTTCCTCAGGCCCCCGTGCTCTTGGTACGTTTTCTTCGGTTCAATTTGTTTGAAAAATATTCAAACTTTTTATTTTATGGATAAATTTTTTATGCTTATATTTTCGATTTAATTCAGTTGGATAATAAAAAGCTCGAATCTTTATCTAAGGGAAAAGAACGAAGCCCAGTGATGCAGGTAATTATGCTTGCTATATTCTTAACCTGGCTGTGTCAAAATTTTGGTTTGTTATTTTTTGAATGCTGACAAACAGATATATCCTTAAATGATTTAAACTATTTGCCTGTGAGTGTTTAGTGATCCTTTGGCTGGTAATTCATTGACATTGTGCAATAAGTTTTAAAACTTTTATCACAGCTAGCTTGAGTTCGTTAGTTGCAATCAATGCCTAAAACTTGAGCTACTCGTGCCAGAAGAATTTAGAAATCAACAAGATTTATTGCAAATTTAGTAATTTAGAAATAATAGAAGGAACGCAATTCATGTGACGAGCAATTTAACAACGTGCATAGTACTTGTGACTATATATACTTTCTAATTCACCACAAGCCCCTCTTATCCTACCCTTTTTAAAACTTGGCTTGCCCAGATGGTTGTGTTGTCTCATTGTATGCTCTTAGTTTAAATCTCTCTCTCTCTCTCTCTCTCTCTCTCTCTCTCTCTTCAAAATTAAATTTGTATCCCACTGTATTGATCAGCTTTATACCAAGGATGCATCTTGTAGTTGGAAGCTAGTTGGGTCAGACGGAAACAGCCAGCTCACTTTCAAGGAGCCTTCAGCAAATATAGTGCTTTTGGATTACATATCATCTGAGAAATGGAAGGACATCATAGACTTTGATGATCACCTGGATGACATCAGCAAGTAAGAATCACTTTACTAGTCTCTCCATGAGTATTTAAATATATATTCTTTGGTTCATCTTATCGAAACTGATGACTGAGATTTAAAATTTTTGCAGGGACTGGTTGAACTTGGAACTTTTCAAATAAGGTTCAAAGATTTAAAGCTTATGTGCTAAATGCTAGAAATTCTACTTGATATCCTTCACTCAGTTACTACTGAGATTTTGTAAGACTCGTTTTATATCGTGTTTTGATGGTTATATTTTCTGGACTTACTATGTCAGGATGAACTCATTTCTCCTATGGTTCTCCTATGGTTCGTGGGACTTCCTTAATGAGACCCCAAATTCAGTATTAACCTATTCTAGCATGATTATCGGAAAGTTGGTTAATTTCCATGTTCTCTTTTTCTTTTTCTTTCCTTTTTTCTGTTATAAATCTTTTCCTGTTCTAATGTCATAAATCCTGGGGTTATGTGGGTTGTTCTTGTTCCTCATATTCATGTAATTTGATTGATTCACTAGTAACTGTCTAAAATCATTGATCATAAGGATCATGGCAACAACACGGTTGGTTGTGGAGTCATTTTGTGTTATGAGTCATGGCCGTTTCTGGTGAAGACTTGATTGACATGTTTGGTCTTAATTTAAAGATGGATTCAGAATTTTGTCCACGAAGCACATGTTTGGTCTTAATAAACAAGCGCATTTGTATATTTTTCATATGCTTTTTGCTTCTTTTCTGTTGCAGTCTTTAGTTACACCACCAATGTTTTTCCTCATTTCCAGTAACTAGGATACCCAGAATTATCCATGCAGATTATGTCAATTGAGCGATTCAAAAACTGATATTGCCATCAGTTTCTCTGTATTCCTATGTTAGTCTACTTTTGGCAGTATATGCAAGGTTATTGATTAGTTTTCTTGGATTGCATGCGAATATGACTTTTTATTTAACTATATATAGATGAACCTAATGCAGTTCTAATCTACTTTTGAATGTGAAGGAAACTTAATTAAACTAAATACTTGTTTCAACATTACAGTTCCCCTGAGAAACTGAAAACAGGACATTGATCTCAGCCTGTGGGGTTTATAAAATCGTTGAAATTTCCCAAACCACCATGACATGTCGCTAATAAAATCTTTGTAAATTTATTATGAAAAGGAAAAATTGGCCTTCATCACACATTAAATGTACTCAAGTATAGAATAATACTTCAAGAGGTAGATGGTATTATTGATAAAGTTATGAACGACTAAAGTCATACCTTATTCATTCTCTTGTTCATTGTACATAAATATCGAATTATGGAAAATTCAATGCAAGTTGATGGGGTTATTTATTATTGAAGTAATTAATTAAGAGTATGTCTCTCATAGGACCGTCTTACGGATCCTCATCCGTAAGACGGAACCATGACCCTGATCCATACATTTCTCCTCCTTTTTCTCTTCTTTCTCTTGCACACACACACACACACACTCTCTCTCTCTCTTTCCTCCTTTTCCTCTCTCTCTCTCTCTCTCTCTCTCTCTCTCTCTCTCTCTCTCTCTCTCCCCTTCTTTTTTTCTCTTCCATCGTGTTCTCTCTTACTTCCTCCTTATTTTCCTCTTTCCTCCATTCCCTAATTTTTCAGATTGTAGTTGTAGACCTGTATTGATCTATGCCTTTTTTTTATTCACCCATGAATTTCTAGATTTTGGATTCTACATTACAAAATAGCAGGAAAAACATTACTTACAATCATATTCAGCAAAAAAACATGACATTTTAACTCATAAAAGTGTTACTTTAACTCAGTTTTATTTATTTTTTCTTCTTCGATGTACTGAATTCCTAATATATGACTATATTAAAAACATGATACTTTATCTCAAAAAACGGATACTTTTACCCATAAAAATGTTACTTTAACTCAGTCGTACTTATTTTTCTTTCTTCACTATATTGAACTGTGACTTTATTAAAAATATGATACTTTATCTCAAAAAATTGATACTTTTTCTCATAAAAGTGTTACTTTAACTCTGTTATATTTATTTTTCCTTCTTTATCGTACTAAATTCATAATTTGTGAGTATATTGAAAGAACACGATACTTTATCTCAAAAAATGGATACTTTTACTCCTAAAAGTGTTACTTTAACTCTCATATTTATTTTTCCTTCATCAGTATAATGAATTCCTAATTTGTAACTGTATTAAAAAAATATGATACTTTATCTCAAAGAACGGATATTTTTACTCATAAAAGTGTTACTTAACTATGTCATATTTATTTTTCCCTCTTCATGTGTACTGAATCCATAATATGTGATTGTATTAAAACATGATACTTTATCTCATATAACGAATCCTTTTACTCAGAAAAGTGTTACTTTAACTCTGCAATATTTATTTCCTCTTCACTGTATTGAAATTAATAATTTGTAACTCTATAAAAAAACATGATACTTTATCTAAAAAATGTATACTTTTAACAGAGAGAAAAAAAGAGAGAGGAAGAGAGAATTTATTGGTTGCGGCCCACGAGAATAGAGAGAGAGAGAGAGAGAGAGAGAGAGAGAGAGAGAAAACACGGCCCACGAGGAGAGAGAGAGAGAGAGAGGAAGAGAGAGAAAAGCAAAAATACTAAAATAAAAAATTAAAAAAGGCGGTTAGGTGGGTCAAGGGAAAGGTCAAGATCCGTCTTACAGACCCGTAAAACGGTCTTATATAAGTTTTTGCCATTAATTAATGTTAAAGAGTGTTTGCAAACTCTAAAAATAGTGGTTCTCACTTCTAGATGCAATATAATATATATATATATATATATATATATATATCGTGTGACAGCCTCTTACCGTGTGGAAGTGTGGATTGATCTCATCCATCCACACCTTTTATTCAATGGTCTAGATTGCTATTAAAAGTAACTAATTTATCAATTAATTAATAGGTGGAAAGAGCATAATAGTAGCAAAATACCATAAATCACGCACATACAATCAATGGATTGATTAATATCACGTTTCCATAAACTGAAATTTTGCATCATTTTAATAGCTGAACTGTACACCATTTAATAACTGACTGTACACCATTTTATATCTAACAGTGCATCATTATATATTTAATTCTACATCGTCTAAAGGAACTATAAAGACAAAATGGTGTAACCATCTTCCCATTTAATAACTTAACTGTGCCCCATTTTATATCTAACAGTGCATCATTATATAACTAATTGTACATCATCTAAAAACCATATAAAGACAAAAGGGTGTAACCATCTTCCCATAATGACGCCCTACAATCATAGATGTGATAAAGATCACGTTTCCTTAACTGAATTATGCATCATTTTTAATAGCTAAACTGTGCACCATTTAATAACTGATTGTGCACCATTTTATATCTAACAGTGCATCATTGTATAACTAATTGTACATCATTGTGAGTAAACCACAATTGAATGAAAAACGGGAACAATCGTAAAATCAAATCCCATAAAAAATGATGGGATTGAATGGTGTACAATTAGTTATACAATGATGCACTGTTAGATATAAAATGGTGTACAATCAGTTATTAAATGGCGTACAGTTCAGTTATTAAAATGGTGCACAATTCAGTTATGAAAATGTGATATTAATCAATCCTTTGATTGTAGGGGTGTGATTTATGGCATTTTGCTAGTTACTATTATTCTCTTTCCACCTATTAATTAATTGATAAATCAATTATGTTTAATAACAATCTGGACCATTGAATAAAAGGTGTGGATGGATTGGATTAATCCACACTGCCACACGGTAAGCCCCCTGCCACATTTGATTCTAACCATATATATATATATATATATATATATATATATATATACACACACACACACACATATATATATACACACACATATATATATATATATGTGTGTGTGTGTGTGTGTATGTGTGTGTGGACTGATCTC
Organism: Rehmannia glutinosa; assembly: GCA_016081115.2. Classification (NCBI taxonomy): domain Eukaryota; kingdom Viridiplantae; phylum Streptophyta; class Magnoliopsida; order Lamiales; family Orobanchaceae; genus Rehmannia; species Rehmannia glutinosa. The sequence continues at coordinate 48,676,639 of CM071933.1, read as the reverse complement.
TCTAGTGAGACCACTCTCCTAGGTGAGACAGTGTGGACTGATCTCAACCATCCCCCTACATACATCAAAAGCTAGGATTAATATAGGATAATAATAGATTAATCAATTAATTAAATCCCAATAAGGGTAAAATTGTCAAACAAAAACGTGTGGGGACCGTCCAATACGGAATCAGTTATGGAAAGAGAGAGAATCACACTCATTAATGTGTGGGGACCGTGTATGTGCTCTGCGATGATTCTACTGCATATTTAACATATATTTACTGCATATTTAATATTATTATACTGCATATTTAACATATATGTATTGCATATTAAAATTGTCAAACAAAAACATGTGGGGACCGTGAATTAAGGAATCAGTTATAGAGAGAGAAAATCACGCTCATTATTCTACTACATATTTAACATATATTGACTGCATATTTAACACTATTATACTGCATGTTTAACATATATGTACTTCATACTAAAATTGTTCAACAAAAATATGTGGGAACCGTGAATTAAGGAATCAGTTATAGAGAGAGAGAATTACGTTCATTAACATGTGGGGACCGTGAATTAAGGAATCAATTATATATATAAGAATCACGCTCATTATTCTACTGCATATTTAACATATATTTACTGCATATTTAACACTATTATACTGCATATTTAACATATATGTATTGCATATTAAAATTGTCAAACAAAAACATGTTGGGACCATGAATTAAGGAATCAGTTATAGAAAGAGACAATCACGCTCATTATTCTACTGCATATTAACATATATTTACTGTATATTTAATACTATTATACTACATATTTAACGTATATGTACTACATATTAAAATTTCAAACAAAAACACGTGGGGACCGTGAATTAACGAATCAGTTATAGAAAGAAGAGAGAGAGAGAGAGAGAGAGAGAGAGAGAGAGAGGGGAGAGAATCACGCTCATTATTCTACTGCATATTTAACACTATTATACTGCATATTTAACATATATGTACTGCATATTAAAATTGTCAAACAAAAACATATGGGGACCGTAAATTAAGGAATCAGTTACATGACAAATGACTAATCTATCCTCATTCGAATTAAAATAGATAAAAAACGCTGAAATTTCAATTAAATCTCAGTCTTTGAAAAAATTAAATAAATGGACAGGATTAGTCCACACTGTCTCACCTAAGGAGGGTGGTCTCGTTTGAACCAAATCTTATATTCAAATGAGACCAAGCCCTTTAGGTGAGACCATAGGGACATATCGTGGCCATTGGATCTAAACGAATAACGGTCCAGATTTTTCCTCTTATTTTTAGTAGGCGCCGGTTTTTTAGGGAGGATTAAGGGTAATTTGGTATTAAATTAATATCCTTAACAATTATTGGTGAAAAAATCTTACCATATCTCTCTCCCGCAATTTAAGGTATCAGTTACCTTTTTAAAACACATGCCTATTCAGTTTTGTTTCTCAATCCATTTCACGTCCCTGTTCAGTTCTAAGTATACACAATAACAAAACTATATATGCAATATTCATATTCTAAATAAGCACACTATTAAAATTTAATATAATACACTTTGTTCATACTAAATATGCAAATTTGGAACACTATATATGCAGAACATAAATATGCAGTATGCAAGGTATAAATCATAAGGACTAATGCCTAATGTATTTGAATATTTTATTGTTTTATTCTAAGTATACACAATAACAATCCTATATATACTATATTCCTATTCTAAATAAGCACACTATTAAAATTTTAATGTAATACACTTTGTTCATACCAAATATGCAAATTTGGAACACTATATATGCAGAACATAAATATGCAGTATGCATGGTATAAATCATAAGGACCAATGTCTAATGTATTTCCATATTTTCTTGTTTTATTCTAAGTATACACAATAACAAAACTATATATGCAATATTCCTATTCTAAATAAGCACACTATTAAAATTTAATGCAATACACTTTGTTCATACTAAATATGCAAATTTGGAACACTATATATGCAAAACATAAATATGCGATGATGGGTATAAATTATGCAAAGATGTTGAAGAAGAAGAGAGGATGATTGACCGCATGATTGAAGCAACGTGATCAATAACAGATCACGGTCCTAATTTGTAGGAGAAAAATTAGGGCGGTTATTTTTGGTATATTTTTCTATTCCTATTTTGCCCCAACACGTGATCAATTGCTGCATTTATTAGATGTATCTTGGCCATCTATTTTTTTTCATGGTGTAGATCTGTACCTACGGTCTCACCTAGGAGGTGATCTCACAGGATCTCCTCCCTATATATATATATATATATATATATATATATGTGTGATCAAATTAGACCAAACCCTTTGTTAGATAAATGTTTTTATCAAGATTTTGATGATTATGTTTAAATGAGTTTTTATACCAAAACAATGTTTATGAATGTTGTCCAAAATACTCCTAAATGATTTAAAATATTTTTACTAATTTTTGGAGTATTTCTTAGAGTTTATTATTCGATAAAAAATTGGACAACATATTTAATGTTTTTGAGTTAATTGGTTTTTACACCAAAACAATGTTTATAAATGTTGTCCAAATACTCCTAATTGATTTAAAATGTTTTTACTATTTTTTGGAGTATTTCTTGAAGTTTATTTTTGAAAAAAATCGGACAACATTTCAAGTTGAAGGTTGACCGGTCGAGCAAAACGTCGACCGGTACCTGAAGAAAAGAAAACTTGAAACAGAACGTGCACTTAAAAAAATCGAGCGGGGGACCGGCCGGGGGAGGGCCGACCGTCGCCGCACTGGCGCGGCCGACCCCCTCCGACCGGCAACCCCCCGCAACCCGCACTGGATCGCACTATTTTCATTCAAACGTTCGAAATTTTCTATAGGGCAACTGGTCGCCCTGTGTAATTTTTGACAGCAAAAATTTCAACCGTTGCAATCCTTATCAGCAAGATTTACTTTTGATTTTTGTACAATATTTCTACATCTTTTGATCCTCTTTTTGTAGACAAAAGTGAAGAAGAAGGAGCCTATGTTGGGAGCCTATGTTGGTGAAGACTCTCCTATAAATAGAGGATGAATTGAAGACACAACTAGAACAACACACAAGTCAAAACAACAAGAAAAATCTGCAAATTCTCCAAGCTTTCATATTTTACATTCTTGTTGTAATAAGCCTAAGTTCTTACACTTGCACAATCTTGAGGTCTAGGCTTTTTATTCTTGATTACGCTTGCACTCAAATTGTAATAATCATTATTGAGTTGTAATCTTGATTTTGGTCATCATTCAACACAAGACATCCTTGTAAGTATTCTTGTGGAAAGAATACACTTGGATGATCTAGGTGATAGGTGTTTCAAGAGTGTGGTGCTCTTGAGGTGTTTGAAGAATTTGGTGTTCTTCAAGATTGAAGATTGTGGTGATCTCCACAAGGTGCCGTTGAAGGAAGATTGTGGTAATCTTAAAGGGAGATTGTGGTAATCTCCAAAGGTGGTGTTGAAGAAGAGTGTGGTGCTCTTCAAGGTGTTGTTGTAAGTTGAATTTGTATTAATTATGGTAATTAATAAAATTCTTTTTTTTTTCAAAACCCATCCCGGATATATTGGGGTGGTAGAGCACGTAGTTCCTAGGTGGGGTGAAGCTCTATAAATCGACGTGTGTTGTTTACTTTCCGCACCTTTATTCTTGTCTTGGCGTATTTGATTCAAAAAAGAGGACATAATCGAAAAGATGGAGATAATCTATTCACCCCCCTCTAGATTATCGTAGCCGCTTGGACTTACACCCTTTAGGTAAGAACATAAGACCGCATCTAGATCACTTGATTTAATAATCAATGGTCTAGATTTTACTCTCTATTTAAGGCATGGCTGTTGAGGGTAAGGGTAGAAAAGTAATTTTGTGCCTTTAGTTAAGGGATATATTTGTAAATCCCTATTTTTTCGAATTTGGGAAGTCAAAACTGATATCCATCATCCCGCGATTTTCTCCTCTTACTCTTTTCAAAAATCAGAAACCGTTTCTCCATCTCTCCTCCGTTCCTTCTCCCTCTGTGAAAAAATCGAGAGAGTGCTTCATCTCATCCTACTGAAACTGCCTTCTCTATCCCTCTCTTTCAAAAAATCGATTACTGAAGCTTCTAGGGTTCGAATATCTCTAATTTTTGGTGCAACTCGTTGATAGGGTTCAACATAAGCTTCTAGGGTTCAATTTCAGTGTAAGTTTTTTTGAATGATTTAATGTTTCTTGCTAATAGGGTTCTATTTTGTGTTTTTATGGTCGATTTTATTATTTTCATTCTGTCAATTTTAGGTTTAAACATATATTGTATTATTTGATCTTGCCGATACGTTTGATGAATAGTTTTTTCTTGTGATTTTTGTTGTTCTTATGTTGTGTGCTTGTAGTTTAGATTTCTTTCGACTTCTCAGTTCCGGTTTATCTTGGTCGATTTCGCACCTTCGTGCACTGTGTTGTTAGTTGTGTATATATAGTTGCATAATTATGTATATTTAGTTATGAAATTATGTGCATTTAGTTATATAATAATGTGTGTTTAGTTATATAATAATGTGTATTTAGTTATAGAATACTTTATTTTGTTACTTGTGCGAGCATGTATATATGTTATGAAATTATGTATATTTAACTATAGAATAATGTATATTTAGTGTTGTTATAATATGTAGTTAGTTTTGTGATAATGGACAGTTAATGTACTTTTATGTTTTTAATAATGTGTGTTTAGTTATGAAATTATGTGCGTTTAGGTGTATAATAATGTGTGTTTAGTTATGTAATAATGTGTATTTAGTTATAGAGCACTTTATTTTGTTACTTGTGCAATCATGTATATATGTTATGAAATTATGTATATTTAGCTATAGAATAATGTATATTCAGTGTTGTTATAATGTGTTAGTTTTGTGATAATGGACAGTTAATTCGTGATAATGTTATGGAATTATGTATAGTTAGCTATATGGTAATGTATATTTAGTTTTGTTAAAATGTATTGTTAGTTGTATTTTTTGTATAATAATTGGTGCTATATTTTTTGTAGGTTTGTTTTATTAATTAAATGGCAGATAGCAAGGGAAAAAGGGTCGCGGAGAGTGGGGCCGAAGACGGGCGGGGGAAGAGGGCAAATGATTCATATACGACATTATCAACTAGGTCGAATCCAAGGGTGTTGGTAAACGCGCTGGTTGAGCAAAAGGGCAGGTGTATGGAAGAAGCCTGAAAGTTTTGGACGGGGAAGAAAATATTGTAGTGCTGTTTTAATAGACAATGTACAATGTATATTTCTGCTCATCTTTTTGTATAGTTAGTGTTCTATATTTGGTGTTTTTTTTTTGTATATGACTTAGATGTTTTGTTGAATTCTGGATATGAATGGATCACAACATGTGTTGTTTTCTTTTTAATCAATATAAATTTGTATTTTCATGTACACTTGGTCCGTATGTTTTCATATAACTTTAATATTTTATATGTAGTTACAATGTTTTGTGTACTTACGAATAAAATTATGTATAGTCAAGTAGGCTATATATTTTGGTTACGTAGTTATTAAATTCTGTATATTTACGCATAGGATTATGTATAAAATCCATACAATGTAGATTAGATGTGTTTTGTACACATAGTCAATAAAATTGTATAAGTAGTTATAGAAATTTGTACATTTATGCATAAGAATATGTATTTTTAAACACTTGTGCATATATTGATTCTGCTATTGTCACATAGAAACAATGTATAGTGTAAACACACATAATGTATAAATAGGTTACAGATATTGTATGTTTAGGTATAGAATTATGTACAACACATATAAATTGCCATAGTGTATTGGATATGTATATTTTAGCATCCGATAATGTATATTTAGTTTGCCAATGTCGTATTTATTACACAAAAAATTGAAATCAATAACAAATACATATTTTTCAGACTTGTAAAATTGTATTACAACATCCAATGTACAAATTGAAATCAATAACAAATACATATTTATTTTCCTTGTAAAATTGTATTTCAGCCTCCAATGTACGGAAATGCATGTCGGGACGAGAAATTTTTTCTTGATCCACCTCTGGGATCCAATATTTAGTCGATCCTGGCGAGATTTCGAGCCTCTGACAAACATAAACTGTGTAATCTGGATCTTGATCTGGTAAAAACACAATATTTACATATTAAAATTGAATATTATGTACACAGACTTTCAATGTATGGTGTAAATTCATATTATGCAGTTTTTGTCTTTTAAGTACACGTTTTAAACGCACATTATGTACATAATGACTACTCTAAGCATACAAAACTAGAATACTATATTTACAGAACATGAACGTATGGTGCAAAATCGTAATCACCAATATTTGTCTTATAAGTACACATATTTAATGTCCATTGTGTACATAATTACTACTCTAAAAACGTATTGCAGAATATATTATAAGTGTACATATTTTTCGTACTAAATACACAAATTTGAAACACTATACACATATATCATTAATACGAACGAAATACATGATTTCTTATACAAATCCTCATATGTTCCAATATTTTCTTATAACTATACACATCAAAAACACTATACATGCATTATCCTTATTCTAAACTAGCATACTAGTAAATTTTTTGCTTGTTGTTATGTGAGATTATGTTTTACATAATTAGAAAGCTATATGTACAAAATACTTATAGTAAACACACATAATATTTGTTATTATTACACATCCCTTCTGCGTTGCTGGGGTCGTAAATTTTTTCATTGTTCAACATTACATGCATCGGAACAACATATTTTATGGATGAATTGGTTTGAAATTATTACCTTGATGCGAATGGATCGTGGAGGGGGAATCCTGTCTTTGAGACATCGCAATCTCGATTTCGTTGATGTGTATGGTGATTTTCAGGTGTTTTAGTTGATTTGATGGTTTGTGTTTTGATGCTTGATTTTCAATCTTGATGTTGTTGCTGGTTTTAATGTCGATTTTCTCTCTATTTTGCAGGTTCTATTTTTACGTGGGAATGGATCATGGAGGAAGAAGATGTTTATTATGGACGTGTTATTGATAGTAATAGGGAGGAAGAAGATCTCATTCCCTGATTTTTAGGGAAACATTATTTGGGTCAAGTTGATGTTACTTTGTACCGTATTTGGTCCCCCCCAATTTTTTATTACTAAAAATCCCATTAAATCCTAGCCTTCTATTATATTTTATTGGATGGTGTGGATTGGTCTTATGTTCTTACCTATAGCTATGGTTTCATAGGATCTTCCTATTATATATATATATATATATATATATATATATATTTTCTATCCAGAAGTTTGAGAAATTTTCCAGTACTGAATGCAAACATTATAAATATTACGAGAGTGAGGACACAAATTCCTCATACTACCAGTATCCATGATTGTGATTTTAGATTGAATTTATTACATGCATAGGGTCTATTACTTAACGATGACCACATCTCAAAAATGTAATCCAAAAGTTTTCCGATCGATCAAGATATGCTATATATTATGTTGCAGTATAGTTTATAGAATAAGCTCAAAGTCCTTATCAATATTTCAAACATTTTATGATTTAATTACATTTCCCAAGCAAATATATTACCTAATTACAATGTTTGCTGCCACTTGCTTATTATTTCTTCCGGCATACTTTCTTGAATTGTCACATTTAGTTTTAATAATTGGGTATCATAAATAAGAAAAACATATATTCCTCTATGCTTTTATAAGGTCCCTCAAGTTGAAACAACTCTTCCTTTTGGGGGTGGGGGGGAGAAAGGAAAATAATGATGCAAATGCAAGCGAACGCATTGAGTTTATTTTAAGAAGCCATATTACAAGGGTGCTAAGTTCAATAATGATTAAAGATTTTGTGTAAATGATCTCACGAATTCGAAGCAGAGAATTTGTATGTTGGTCTCATGCATCGATGCCAAAAATTCTATTCAATACATTTAAGAATTAAAGCCCACTTAAACTTCAGCAATGCAAATCCATTAGAACATATAGGATGGTTCTAAAAGAGAAGCAGCTATATGAGTGATTCCAAAAGAAACTAACAGTATTGAAGAACCCTGTATAAATTGCACAAATGCACAGAGTACTTAATGAGATTATACAAAAACATCACAAGTCCACCACCACATTGCACTTATCATAATTTAAAATCTAATTCAACCATTGGACAACATAATTACCTCTGTTTTGACACAGAACGCCTTTGTCTCTTGTACTTCCTCTGGACATCCTCTTTGGCAGCTGCAGACTCAGTCTTAGTACCCTGGGACTCTCCCTCCGGCGAAGCCTCGACTGGTGATTTTCCATAATTATGAACAGCACCTCGATCGGGTGAACCAGAAGTTACGTTATCCATGGCCTGCCCTTTCCTCTTGCCTCCACCATCTCCTACAATATCAGAATCTGGCCCTTCAACCTTCACTGTTTCATCTGAAACAGGATCCTCAGCTCTCTCTTGATTCATTGCCGAAGGCTCAGGGATATTCTTATCACCCAGTTGAGAGTCGGGCTTTGAGTCTTTCATTCCCGGGCTGGCTGAGTCTGATGGTATTAGAGTCTCAGTATCATTCGATTGAGGAATGGATTCGGTGTCTGGTCCATTAACATCGGTTGACATCTCATTAGGGTCCGGATGGATGGTCGACGCTTCCGGTTCTGATGCACCCTGAGGAGAGGAGTGGGTCCAGTTGAAAATTGTGGGGTCCGCATATTCTGGTTGTACTGGTTCACGTCCACATGGTTCCGATGCAGGAGGTTCAGATTTTGGCGGCAAGATTTCGGTACCTACACCATTCTCTTCTTGTGCAGTGACAGGTTCAGGGTTATCTGTAGATTCTGTAAACATTGGTGCATTATCTTCTTTTACACCCGTCAACGGCACAGCTGAATCCTGATTGTCTGGTGGATCGGATGGAAGATCTAGCATAGATGGGTTGGCAGGAGATGGTGAAGCTTCTCTACTCCCAGTTATGGTGTCCAACTCTATCATCTCCAACTGTAAGTTGTCCTGAAATTCTGGCAGCGGAGTCTCTCTCGAAAGTGGTGTAACCAAAGGCTCAACATCCTGTTCGGGACTATCGTGCGGCAGTGAAGGAGAATCATTAGGTCCCAATGAAGCAGATGGTGTTGGTGACGATGCTCCAGGGGTACATGGAAAATACGAATTGATCCCTGAATTCGCACCGATCAAGTATCCGCTCATTCCACCTCTCCTCCTCGGCTTACAATGCTTTGATTTAGGACCATCTGCAATCGCATCATGTGCTGATAGCATGGCCTGGTTTCCACTACTCGTTCTCAGAGCAAATGCACAAATATCTCGAATCTTGCCAAGGGCCTGTATTATTGGGTTTGTAGTTTCTGCAAAATCCAACGATAATGATAATTTTGCATATGTTTCATATAATCAAGTTTCAAATACGGATAATTACAAAAATAGCCTTGAGGTTCAGTCTAATTAAAGAAAAATCCAAGTATCTTTCAAAAATACAAATACCCTGTTGATATTTGTTTCTATTTTACAAATTAAACCATCAAGAGTCAAGAGGGGGCCATTTGTTGTGTAAAAACAAACTTTAAGGGGGTGTTTTTAATATCTTAAGGAAGTATTTGTAATTTTGAAAGTTAACAAACAGGGTTTTTGTAATTTACCCTTTCAAGTACGAATGCATGAAATTGTCTACTATTTGGTGCCCAAACATAGAAATTTTTAGTTGAGCGTTCACAGCACCTGTAGCTTCAGGACCCAATTGCATTGTGTTTGGATCTAAAGTATCCTCCTGGAACTCAGGTGCACTGAGCGAAGAATCCCACGTCTGAGGCGTATCTGAAGGTTCACCAACATTTGCTGGAATAATACTCGTAGGCTTAAAAGAATAAGACACTTCTGATGAGGTGGGCTGCATTACTGGCACATACGAACCTCTTCTTCGGCTCTCAGTTGCTCGTCCACAAGTAAGCCCGCCTCGCTTCCTCGGCCTACCTCTCTGTACCTTAGGGGCAAGAAACGGGGATGCCACTGGAGATGTTGCTCTCAAATCGGGACGCACAGCAAGACGGTGGTCCTCATGAGCTGCCCTCAGAGAATATGCACATATATCTTGGATCTCTCTAAGAACATCTTCCCCACAGACCTCATATCCTTCGTTCATAGCATCAGTGGCACGGTGGTATATTTTTGTAAGCTCTGGGCCTGAAAAAAATAGAAAAGTCGATAAACCATGAGCGTGAAAACAGCTATAGCTAAGAGGGTGGTCAAATCATAGTCTACCATTGCCTCCATTGCACCCCCGACTCCCTGGTATCCAGTATTGGGACGAGTAGCAGGATTACCAATCAACAAGCGAGTAATTCGTCGGTACCATATCATGTATGGATCACTCTGATCCATCGGACCATCAATAGGAGGTCCAGATACAACACGGGCACAGCGGTCTGTCCACATATCAACAAATTGTCTGTGATGATGGGCCCAATCATAATTCTGTCTTCCACGACGATCAGTCAAATGGATGTCCGGGATAGTGTCACAAACGGCAGGGATGGTTTGTTGTTGTCCAAATTGACGCAGAACACGGTCAGGATGGTGGAACTCCACTACATCAAAGCAGATGAGAGGAGACACTGTCTGCCAAATACGTTTTCCTGACAAGCAATACTCTGGGAGGCTGGCCAAGACATCAGCAGGATATGGCTCCCAGACAAACTAAACCATGAAGAATAGAAAATTATGTCAGAAATACAATGAAACACTGCTGGTAATAGTAAATATGTAAAAATGAACAAGAACCTGGTCATCCTTCATATTGTCTAGCTGGTCTCTATATAAGACTAGCACATGAGTTCCGACAGTCTCCAGCTTGAAACCAACATTCCACCTTTAAACAAAGAGTATTACTTCATAAACCACACGTGTTAACGCATATCGAGTTGTTGGGTATCAGCAAGAATACCTGGAACCATAAGGGGCCACAGGCAAAGGGTGATCTCCTGCAACTATATCAGGAGGTGGCTGCTGTCGGGGTGCTAATCTTCCAGGACGGATGAAGGGCACTCTCTCCCACGCCCAGATCTATGTAATATAAAGACCATAAAGCTCTTCGATCGTATGTGATGTAAAAACACCAAATTTCAAAATAAGTAACTTCTCAGTAAGTGGCTCGTGTTACCTGCAAAAGTACCAACGGCCCACATATATCTGATGTCTCAGGTTTGGATGCTCGGCACAAAGCACGGTACAAACAAGCAAGGACAGCACCACCCCAGCTTAGCCTGCCAGCAGCATCGAAATCCCTAAGCAGGGGCAAGTACATCAACTTTACCTTATTATTAGACATATCCGACAATAACTGCCCCCCAAGCAATTGCAAAATATATGCCCTGGCATAGAACTTCACAGTGTCCTCAGATGCACCATCTGGCAATGTTTTAAATCTTTCCTGTAAGCATCGGATCTTAAGCCGGCCGCGATCGAAATCTTCAGGTGGCGGTCTAAATCCCAATAGCTCATTACAAATGTCCTGCCATTCATCCATTGTCCGATTGGTATCAACACCTGTAATAGGGTCACCATCTACAGGGAGACCCCACAACACAGAAATGTCCTGAAGTGTAACAGTGGCCTCACCAACCGGCAAATGGAAAGTATGTGTTTCAGGGCGCCATCTCTCAACTAATGCTGTGATCAAAGCATGATCCAGCCGCATGCGACCAACCTTATACACCCCATAAAAACCTGCTTTCAACATCATTTTCTGCACTTGCGGGTCCAATGTACCCAAGCGCCAAAAGTGGCCATCACATCTCCTACAAGTTAGGGGCTCAAAGTTCTGACCATCCCATATATCCGTAGATCTGTGATGATCCTGTAATGTAAGTATAGAGTCATCAATGGGTCCAGGATGCAACGTGTGACCCAATCCAGAATCCATATTCACTGAAGTTCCTGCAGCATTTATTCATAAACAATAAAATATTAATTGTAAAATCAGCCGTACAGATGTAAATATAATCAGCAAATAAAAATGCCCTCTTCAATAAGAAACCCCTTTTCAGTCCTTAGGTACAAATAATTCACAGAGGAAAATGGGGTTCTTATTCTATCATTGTCAGGTCATCAACCACTTCTTTTCCCTTTAAGTGCCAATTCTGCATGCAACTTTATAGATCCTCAATGTAAGATGACTATGTCAGCCCATTATGAGCCTTGCAGAGGATGGAAATTCTTAATGTAACAAATGATGCTCTTCTCGGTGATAACGTGTTGGTGATGAAGTGTTAGTCTGGCAGTTTCTAGGTGTTACAAGTTCGGATAAAGTGGGCAGGATAACTGGCATGATCATTTTCATATTCCTGGGCAAGATGCAGACACATACGGGGTTAATTATCAAGATTGACTTATTGAAAGTGTAGGATATAATTACTTTGTTTAGCTCAAACTCCTCCAGAACTTATAATCCATCAGTACTTGATTGCAAGACTCCTCCAATCAGGAAAATAACTAGCATATACTTTGAACTTTTGTTCTTCTGTTCAGTTCTTGGCAGCATATACGCAATAGGGACTCAGATCAAGACACAATCTCCATAGCAATAAACCTCAATAAGTATACTAACAGAAAGCAACTAAGTAGTAACAGCCCTGAATGCACATTAAAGCTTCAAATTTCCTTTATGCAACAATTCAACGTGCACGGAAAATGCACCATAATTCCACAAGCGAGCCTAAGATAAGCTTAATTTGAGAACCACAACTTTATCCATGTACTTAATCATGAAATAAGAGAGAAAAGAAACAAATGTTGAAGAATTAAAATAAATCAGCACATCATGACTATAAATACAAAACCCAACTACTTTTTTACGGTTTTGTTAGTTACATTAATAATCCATAGAAAATGCCATTGACAGAAGAGAATCAGCAATTTAAAGAAGATTAGTTCTCAACGTAAGCTCCCCCAAAGAAACCAAACATCATCTCTCAGAACTGATAAGTGAATCTAAAAACAAAAGAAGAAATTGCTACCTCAAATTCCCAGGTAAAAAAGAGAGAATTTTTACCTAAAAAGAGAAACCCACAAGCCCCAGTGTCTCCAGAGCACGCCCAAGCCTTCAATCACCCCGACAGATGCATACCATATCTTTATCGATTTACGGGTATGGAGCTTCCATAAACCCGAGAATAAAACAAAAGATTGAGCAAAAAATTAAAAGGGTATGGGGTTGTTAAGTTTTGCAGCGGAGAAAAAAAGGGAGGGAAGGAGGGACTGTGCGAAACTCCAACGGCTATTCAAATCTGTGAATCTACGAAACAGATCTCCATTAGAAACGCTTTCACGACTTCACCCCGTCTGCGCGTTTTGGAAAAGATGATAGCGTTAGGGTTTTTGTTATGTGAGGAGGCAATCGACAAAACCTAAAAGCGTCCCTCTTCTTTATCCACATTTCTGTTTATTTGTCATATCAGTTCTAATTTTTATCTAAATCCCAATATGCCCCCTGAACTTTACACTAATCTCGATGCTTCCCCACTGTTTCTGTGATCATGGTTTTTAGTTTTGACCTTTCTCAATAATCCTAATTGTGCCCCTTGACTTTCACTTATCTCGATATTTCCTCGTTGTTTATTTGTGATCTCAGGTAGGGATGACAATTTTGATCCGCCCTGACCCGCCCCTGTTTGGGTCGCCCTGTCCCGTGACCCAAAGCGGACGGGGGCGGGGTCTCACTCCGCCCCGCCTAGAATTTGTAGTTTAAAAATATATTTTACACAAAAACTCCTATCGACCGTCTAACTGTCCGACTGTTAAACGGATCGACCATGCGGATCCAAAGTGGTATTTAAAGTAATATTAGCAAAGTGGTGTTGTAGTAGTTTTCAAGGAGCACCAGTATTAGTAGTCCTTCTGAAATGTATTAGTCGTCCTTCTAAAAAGTATTAGCAGTTCTTCTGAAATGTATTAGTAGTTTCCTGAAGAGTTTTTTTGTATTTCTCCTAAATATAATCCCGAAATGTATTAGCAATCCTTCAAAAAAGTATTAGTAGTTCCTCGAAAAAGTATTATTAGTTCCTTGAAATAAATTAAAATTTTCTCCCGAAATGTATTAATAGTACTTCTGAAAAGTATTAGTCGTCCTTCTAAAAAGTATTAGCAGTTCTTCTGAAATGTATTAATAGTTCCCCTGAATATAATTAAATTTTTTTCCCGAAATGTATTAACAATTCTTCTGAAAAGTATTAGTCGTCCTTCTAAAAAGTATTAGCAGTTCTTCTGAAATGTATTAGCAGTTCCCTGAAGAGTTTTAATATTTCTCATAAATATACTCCTGAAATGTATTAGCTGTCCATCGGAAAAGTATTAGTAGTTTCTCGAAAAAGTATTAGTAATTTCCTAGAGAGTATTTTAGTAGTGCTCCTGCAACGTATTAATTTTTCTTATAAAATGTATTAGTATTTCTCCATAAAAGTATTAGCTGATACTAAGACTTGTATCATTTAGTTCTCCAACACCGAAAGTATTAGTAGATCATTTTCAATAGTGCCAAGAGGCGGCTGCGCCGCAGCAAAAGTCATTTGTTGTTGTTGAGATAAATTCAGCGGTGCTCCGCCGCGGGAAGCGTGGTTGACGATGACGACGGCGGGCCGAGTCTCGCTGGCGGCGTAGGTGAAATCAACATCGGATTTAGCCACCTTGCGGTGGCTTCTCTTTATTATCTTGTTGAACATGTCACCTCAAATGCACCGTGTTTGGGTAGATTAGGTTTTAATTGCACAGATTGGTTCAGACTCGTGGCTGGCGAAGTTTAAGAAATGGGAGCAATCTGGTGAGCCTTTAATCCTATTTTACTTGGCACTATATCCATGTTTCATGAAATTCCTCGTCCTTGTTGAATAGTTAATTCAGACGGCACTATGAAATATCCACCTTGCACTACTCCTTCTTCAGTGATTTGTGTGAGAGGAATGGAAAAGAGATATGAACACGATTCAGTGATTTGTGCGTGATTTGTGTAGATATACATAAATATACACATAGACACACGTATATTAGAGAGAGAGAGAGAGAGAGAGAGAGAGAGAGAGAGAGAGAACGTGAAGAAGTGGGTTTTTTTTTGGGCAAATCCGGGTTAGGGCTGGGCGATGGGTAGGATATTTAGACCCGTCTAACGGATCTAGATCCGTTAGACGGTCTGACAGGAGACTAGCTCTATATTTTAATATATATTTTGCATATATAATATATTATAATATAAATTTTATGTATTCTTATATTATATTTAATATTTATTAATTGATAATAATAAATTTTGTAAATAATATTTTATAAATGTATATTTTTTTCAAGTTTTTTTAAGTTTTTAATTTAATTTAATTTAAAATGGGGCAGAACAACCCGCCCCCACCCCGCGACTCGTGGCGGGTTGACACGCCCCGCCCTGTTCTAGGCATGGGACGGGTCTAAGTCTTGGCCGACCCGCCTCATTACCATCCCTAATCTCAGGTCTTATTTTTCCCCAAATACACAATTTGCCCTTCTTTTCGCTTAAATACTATTTCTCATAGAGCATTTTGCTATTGGAATAATTTTAGTCGAGGAAGCTACATTTTAGAAACAAGCCTTAGGAGCATGTGCACTTTTGTAATGTGTAATTTTATTATTATTATTAATATAATATATGGCAACCTTTTTAATATAAGTTAGTTTTTATGATTAACAAAAAATCTTGTGTAATTGCCAGGCAAAGACATAGCTAAGGGTAGCTTGTCCCTTAAAAGAGTAGGGGGGTGTCCACAATACGGCATATCGGGCAAATCGTACCGATATCGAAATTATATAAATGTATATAGTTTTTATTTAGTTTAAAAACATAAAATTAATTTGAAACTAAAAACTAAAAAAGCTAAATAAATTAAACTAAAAATTGAAAAGCCATAATCTAAAATAAATTATGTTGTGGTTTATTTGGCTTTTCATTTCTTCCTTTTTTATGGTTTGTTAAACTTTGTAAAAGAATATCATTTCGAATATGACAAAGACTTGGGTTAGATCGTCTAACGGTCTTTTTCGTTAGACGGATTCAATCCGACCCATATTTTTTTGTAATGTCATGCACCGGTGTACATTTTTGTAATATTCTAGGATGGTGCCATAGGATCTCCGGACCGGTGGCATTTTTGTAATATTAAGGGTCTTTAAAAGTGTTAGTTTTTCCTCTGAATAGTATTAGTAGTACATCTGAAAAGTATTAATAGTACATCTGAAAAGTATCAGTAATCCCCTTGAATAATATTAGACAGTAAAGTAACATTAGGCAACCCTAAAAAATATTAGTTTTTCCCTTGAAAAGTATTGGCAATTCCTTGGAAATGTATTAGTAATCCCCTAGAAAAGTATTAGTAATCCCTTGAGCAGTTTTTTAGCAATCCTCATGAAAAGTATTGGTTTTTTCCCGCAAAAATATTAGTATGTCCCCTAAAACGTCTTAATAATCTTATTGCAAAGTATTAGGTTTTTCGATTAAAGGTATTTTAGTATTTCTCCTGAAAAAATATTAGTAGTCCTCCCAAAATGTATTAGTATTCCTCCTAAACAGTATTAGCAGCAGTCAACGGATGTTATTGTTTTAGTGTTAGTGGTTGTGCGGGTCAATAGGCGGATTGACCGCGGGTCGGGTATTTGGATTCGTCTAACGAGTTAGATCCATTAGACAGTCTGACAAGAGACTAACCCTTCGAATATATTTTTTAAATTGAATATTTCTTCAATAAATTTGATTTGCATTATAATAGGTAGGGGTATCAATTTCGGACTCAGCACACAAACCCGATAGGAACCTAACACGAAATTAATAGGTATGAGTCAATGCTTCATGGGTACGGGTTGAAATCAGGTTGAACCCGAATTACCTGCCAATTAAATAGGTTGGGTCCGGGTCAAGCTGCTACGACTCGTTTAATCCATATAACCCGTTTATAAATTTAAAAGAAAATTAAATAATTAAGTAACTGTAAAATAATAGAAAATAAGACATCCTTAAAACTTAAATTCTAAAACTTCCTTAGTTATGTAGTTATTATTTTATATGTCTTTTTGTATGTTGTCATCAAAATATGATTTGTATGTAATGCTATTTATGCAATTATGTTATTTCTTTTAGCATATTATGAATTGTGATATTTATTATTTGATTGGATAGAGCATTGTGGTTGATTGTAAAAAAATAAATTTATTCAGTTGAAACTATTAAATATAAATAAAAATAATTTTATTTAACGGGTTAAACAAGTCGGGTTTGGGTTAACATGTAATTAATAGGTATGAGTCAATGCTTCATAGGTACGGGTTGAAATCGGGTTGAACCCGAATTACCACCAATTAAATAGGTTGGGTCCGGGTCAAGCTGCTACGACTCGTTTAATCGATATAACTCGTTTATAAATTTAAAAGAAAATTAAATAATTAAGTAATTATAAAATAATAGAAAATAAGACATCCTTAAAACTTAAATTCTAAAACTTCCTTAGTTATGTAGTTAATATTTTATATGTCTTTTTGTATGTTGTCATCAAAATATGATTTGTATGTAATGTTATTTATGCAATTATGTTATTTTTTTGTATATTATGAATTGTGATATTTTTTTATTTGATTGAATAGAGCATTGTGGTTGATTGTAAAAAATAAATTTATTTAGTTGAAACTATTAAATATATAAAAAAATAATTTTATTTAACGGGTTAAACATGTCGGGTTTGGGTTACCTGTGAAATAAATAAGTCGGATCCGAGTCTAAAATTCGGACACAAATACTTAAACTGGTGTTCGGTATAAAAAAATGGCTTATGGAATTTCAATAATCCGAAACTCTGGTACACTATGGTTTGGTTGTAATGTCTGCACACTCTTAGTGTAACATGACACAACTTTCAAGTTTTGACATACTTATTTACATTTGATAATGCAAACCAAATGACGATTTTGTAGATGCTACACCTGAAGTAATATACCTGGCGTAACATCTACTATTTATATGTCATTTTTTAGGAGGTGAGATTGATGCTGCTTTTTAGGGCAGATCACTCCAAAACTATGATTTCTGATAAAGTTTTTCTTCCCAAGGGAGAAGTCTTCAAATTTTCTTCTCGGGAGCTGGAAATTCTTCAGAAAGGGACTTGCATGCACATATGCAAACGTTAGAGGGCCTCTTAGCTGTCCCAAGGGGGCCCCTCTCATGCTCAAGTTAGCACAATGATCGAGAGAGAATAAGATAGTAAGCGAATACTTCAATTAAATGCTTCAAAGTAATTATGAGTGAATGTACTTACAAATGAATATGAGGGCCCTATTTATACCTGAGTAGTGGGCCTTGTGGGCAGCATAGGAGAAATCGGCCTATGGGCTAGTTCTGGACTCTTTTGGGTCAGATTATTCTGTTAATAGCCCATTAGGCAATTAATATTAAATTAATATATAAATCGAATTATGTATATAATTATTAAATATCATTTTTGCCCCCAACATAAGCCCCCAGCTCCGGTGCTGCGGAGGTATGAAACAGTGTGGGAGCTGAACCGGTATCGTGTCTGGCTTATCTTGTTCTGAGATTTCTTAAAAATTTAGGAGGACCCCTCCCCTCCGGGGTCTTAGTTAGAGAGGGTTTAACTTTTCTATAACATCGAGAGAATCTCCGCGAGGAGACACCTTCCCTCCGGGGTCTTAGCCGGAAAAGGGTTTATTTTATGAGGAGCCCCCCTTTGGGGGGAGCTCAGCTTTGACCACGTCTTCCAATTCCCTTGTTTGGTAGACCACTTAGTGAATTTTTCTTGAAAATTTTAGAAGAGTGCACATGGAGATTTGTAGAGAGGAGTGGAGTACATGGAGTGAGGAGAGTCGAGATGAGAGTCTGAGAGTTGAGAGAGATTGCTGCTGGGTGCCTCTCTCGGAGCGGAGTGCATGCGCGGGGGGGCATTCATTCCTTGCATTTTTGTCAATTATTCCTAGAGTTTTCATATATTTCGAATCGGATTTCGGATTCCAAATCCTTTTTCATTTCTGTTCGGGGGCCGAGATGCCACTGGACATTCAGTCTCCGGTTCCATCACTTTGTTTCCACCTTTGCCCGTAGATTTTGATATTCCCTCTCTAGCTCTAGATTTATGTTATGATGGTGAGGGGGAAGTAGATCTTGATTTAGATTCAAGTTCAAGTGATGAGGCTCCCGAGGAGGAGTCCAAGGAGGACAGTCCAGAAGAGGTCCATCGACCCAAGTATCAACATAGGCCTTCTCCCGGGTGTCGGGCCATCGTCCCGGGAGAGTCGGTTAGCAGAGTTTTGTCTTTTTGTCTTCATAGGTTGCGAGAGCGGCTAGAGCTTCCTTCGGCATTTGTGATGTTGGCCCTGGGCTTGGGCAATAGACTTACTCATCCTCCCAAGGGCTTTATCACGGTGTATCTTTATAGTTTCTCCATTGGCTTTGTTCTTCCTCTGGATAATTTCCTTGTTATGATCCTTAGATCCGTGGGAGCATGCATTGGACATATAGTTTCTCAAGCTTACACATGCATACGGGGGGACACGAGTATGACATGCGGAGGTTGGATATGTCTCCCACTGTGGATGGGTCCCACTCTTTGTTTTACGCCAGGAAGTCTTCTGACGACACCTTCTTCCACTTCTTCCCTCGCCCCCAGTGCAAGTTCCTTATGAGGCTTTGATAAGTGTGTAATATACATGCATTTAGAGGCTTAGTTGCGTATATAATTGATACATTTGCATGGATATTTAGGATGTTTTGGTTAGTTTTCTTTGTTGGGCGTGATACTGCGTATTCTTGTATACTTTAGTGTGTAATATACATGCATTTAGAGGCTTAGTTTTCTTTGTTGGGCGTGATACTGCGTATTCTTGTATACTGCGTATTCTTGTATACTTGTTATCAGTAGGACGATTCGGACAAGAATGCCGGAAGCTAAGAGACGATCAAATACGTGAAGAAAACGACGAAGTGCAAATAACATGGTCTGTCTGTGTATTTTACACGACCGTATGGTTTGTTTTTTGTGCCATTTTACATGCCCGTGCAACTTAATTGAGGGAAGGATTTTAGAGACACATTACACGATTTACCCATGTGAAATTACACGGTCGTTTGAAATAATTCGAGCCAGAACAGAGATGAAAACTGATTACATGGTCTACCCGTGTAATATTACACGACCGTGTGATTTGTTCTCGAGTTGAATTTATTTCCTAATTTCGTCGGGACTCTACCAGGGATCTCTCTAGGCAACTATAAAAAGAAGACTAAGCCCTAAAATCGGAGACACAAAATTTTAGAGAGAAAACACACATCAAAGAGAGAAAAACACAATACAACAAAGAACAACACAAGACCTCTATCAACTACGAATGCGTGAAGGTTCAAGATTGTGAAGACGAATCCATCTACAGGAGAGGGTTCTACCATCATAGTCTAGGGTTTTTGTTCTATAATTCATTCCATGTTTGACTATTTGTTTTCAGATTTGTCTATGAATTTGCAATCAAATATGTTAGGCTAAATCTGTTGATCTTAGGGCATAATCAAAACTGTGGATTCATGTTAATTCTAATTTGATTGTTTCTTCTTAATTGGTTTCTTGTGTTCTATTTATAAATTCGTGTGCTTTTCTAGTAGATTATCTGGTCAGTAATTTACATGTCTCATTTGTTAGTTCAAAATTCAGAAGATGAGATTTAACTTGTGATAAACGAATTCATAACATAAATGAGTATAGAGTCGGGAGGCTTATAACATTTGTGGTGGTTTACTTCAATTCTATGTGCTTTTGAGAATTGATATTAATTGTTGAATAGGTATACCAACAATTCTTATTAATCAATGATTTGTTTACAATCGGGAGAGGGAATAAACCACTTTAGAATATGAACCCTTAGATACACAGAAACTGGTTTGGATGTAACATTAATTGGAATTAATATTAATGAAGTATATTAAGATCATGGTCCTAGGGTTGCTTTTCGTAATTGTTTAAGTTTTTGTGAAGTTTGGGTTATTATAATATTTAGATATTTTAGTTGATAATTTTAGGGTTACTTTAGATAACACTTTTTGTTTTCAATCGCTTCAATAAAATTGGAGTACTATATTTACTATACTTTTTGTGTTATGGATTCAATCACTGAAGAATACGACCTTGCTCGCCGTTATCTACTAGCTACACCATACACGTACGGTTAGTGAAAAGATTTTCACGATCAAGTTTTTGCCGCGTTCTTTGGGGATTGAAAGATTCAACATAAATATCTTTATCTATATCTATATCTATCTATCTATCTATCTATCTATCTATCTATCTATCTATCTATCTATCTATCTATCTATCTATCTATATCTATATTATCTTAAAAGTGTGAATGTTTCTTTCAATTTTTGATTGGACAAAAATATCTTTTAGACATAGTAAAATTTTAGGACAACTAAGTAATTTGATATTTATTTAGCTTCTATTTGTTTAATTATAAAACAATGTGACCTTTTATATTCTACATTTTAAAAGTATTTATTCTTTCAGCTATAACTCTTAAAGTATTTTTAATTTTCAAATATATTAGCTTCATAGTAAACTAGATTTCGAGAGCTTTCTAACCATATGTCATAAGCATATATAAGGACTTCACCTGAGAAATTTTTAACATTATAAAGTTCAACACTATGTAAAAATTAAGAATTTATGTTTTTCTATAGTTTTCAACTGTATGTTCTAAACATATACACAAGTCGTTATAGAAGAAAATTTTACTATTTAACTTTAAGTATGATGCCAAAATTGTATATTTCTTATATTCTTTTAAATTTTCTCAATAATTAAATATGTCTATTATAATTTATAAGAAAAAGATCAAATTACAATATACACGATAAGAAAAACAAAATAAAAAACATTTTAGGTAGTTTTAATGCTAAATAAAAAGTTGAAAAAATACATAATTCCTTTATGGTCGAAAAATTCTCCCTCAATTAGTAATATGCAATTTAAAAATTAATTTATTGATGGTTGTTAAAGAAATAATATTGAAAACAAGAGTTTATCTTTTACATTTCTTTAATCGAAGAGTTGAGATAGAATGAAAGAAGTAAGCACACGAAGTATAAGAATTTGACTAACCTTTATTTTATTTTATTTTAATTGAAATAACAATAACAAATAAAATGATGATATTATGATTTTTTGTATAATATTTAATTAATTATTTTTTTATTAATGTGATAACTTGCATGTGATTTACTAATCATTAGCTTATGATTTATAAGCTAAATTATTTTTCTATCAACTGTAAAATGGATCCAATGCTAAAAGAATTCAAAAATCATGTAAGAGAAAAGACTTTTCTAGCCATACCAATGAAATAAAAGACCGATGAATGTGATTGTAAGCTAATACAAAACTTATTTCGTTGTTATACTAATTGTAAAATTATTGTGGGATTGAGTTCTTTAAAATGATTATTTATTCATATCGATCTATAATTAAAGTAAAACAGAACATATATTAAATACTGTGTAATATTTAAATTTAATTAATATTTATTTCACTTTTTAATATTTTAATATTAATCAATAAAATTATTAAATGATAAAATTATTTTAGTAAAGTCATGTGAATCACGTGCGACGCACGTGTTTCTTACTAGTAGTAATAAGTAATTCAATCTTAATTGAAACATTTTTTATTTGATTTTAACATTATTTTTGTTGAGTGCAGACAGTGCATGATCATGCGTTCCCGATCAGTTGAACCAATGCCCATTGACTTGGAAATTGAAAGAACAACGGCTAGCGATTGAGGAAATAGTCGAAAGCAATGGCAATGAGGGAAACGATGGGAATAGTGTGAAAAACAGGAACAATGAGGAGCGTCCATTGTTACCACCGGGTGATAATGGACAAAATCTGATAGTGGAAAGGCCTGTGAGAAGGGCCATGACAGATTACTTCTAGCCGAAGTTAATCTTAGATATGGGGGAGTGGCACGTCCGTCGATCAATTCAAATAACTTTGAACTGAAATCGGTGTTGATCCAGATGGTATCACAGAACCAGTTTGGGGGGCAAGCTGTGGAAGATCCAAATGCGCATCTGGCGCAATTCTTAGAAATTTGTGACACGATAAAAATGAATGGTGTTCCTGAAGATGCCATTCATTGCCGTTTTTCGCATTCTCTCTATGCAATAAGGCCAATAGATGGTTATCTTCATTGACACATCTACTGCATATTGGAGAGATATGAGTCAGAAATTTCTAGCTAAGTACTTCCTCCCAAGTAAGACACTGTAGTTGAAAAGCGAAATCGCTCGGTTTAGGTAGTTTGATGGAGAGCTGTTGTATGAGGCATGTGACACATTTAGGGAATTACTTAGAAAATGCCTCCAGGATGGATATCCTAATTATCAACATGTACAGTACTTTTATAATGGTTTAAGTGGATACACAAGAACTATTATAGATGTTACATCTGGAGGTGCACTATTAGGTAAATATCAGGATAATGCACTAGAATTACTAGGGGAGATGGCAAATAGCTATCAATGGCCATCCGAAAGATCTAATGTCAAACAAGTGGCAGAGGTTCGGGATGAGGTAAAATTACCATGCTAACCGAGAAAATGTCCGTCTAAGTATGAAATTGAACGCGATCCAACAAGCGACTCCAAGAGAACCAACAATTGTTGAAGAAGAGGCGAATTTCGTGGGACAATGAAACTTCAATAACAATTATAGGATCAATCAGGCACCCACACATTATCATCCGGGGCTGCTAAACCACGAAAAATTTTCTTATGCTAACAATATAAACGTTTTGCAGCCACCTCCGATTTTTAATGTGGGTAATCAAGGTAGAGCAGAGTCGAGTGAGAAGAAACCATCTTTGGAGGAGATGTTAGCCTCAATTATTGGAGAGACAAGAGCTAGATTAAATAAAGATAAGGCTAAAATAGATAGAATTGAGGAACATGTTGCTCAACTGAACACGAATGTCAATGCGAGGTTGAAATATTTGGAGACGGAAGTGGCTCAAATCACAATAGCAATGGGAAACCAACATCAAAAAGGCAAATTCCCAAGCGATATAGAAACAAATCCAAGGGAGCAATGCAATGCCATTAATTTGAGGAGTGGTGCAGGATACGAGGAACCAAAGATATCAACTGAGACAATACAGAGAGCAAAATAAGAAAATTAGGCGTATGGCTGAAGACGTAAAACTTAGCACTTTTGGAAGGCAACCCAAATTTTAACCGTCTTTGTTCATTTGATTTTGGTTTTCACTAACTTAATTTTGAGTTTTATTTGTTTTTGTGAGTTGTTGTGTAGGAGGCGTCATGCACACTCTGAACTTCTCAAAAAACGAATTCGAAAATATTTCATATGGACCGTGTGAATTCACACGGCCACGTGAATTCACACGAGTAGAATACATGGGCAACCCTTGTAAATTCCCATAGGTATGGGAATTGTCCGAAGTAGAACAGAGGCAGCAGAAAAACACGGGCCACCCATGTAATTTTACACGGCCCGTGTGCGGCCCTGGGTCTAATTTTTCTTCCCTTTTTAACTTCCACGCACTCCAAATTTATCATACTTCTTCCCCTCTCAACCCTAGGTCCGAAAACTCCTTACATATACACCATTCCCATCACAAATTCTTCAATTTCAACATTAAATCTCCAAGATAGGGTTCACATATCTCTTCCCTTAAGAAATTCACCACAAATTTCTTCCAATTCTCCATCTTTACTCATTCTTCTTCAAGTTTGTGGGGAGAATTTCGAAATTTTCAGATTTTTCAAGCTTATTTCTCAAATTCATGGCTTCAAGAGGTATATATGGTGGTTCTAAGAGAAATACAAGAAGAAGAAGGGACCCGACTCCGAAACCTGAGTCGGAGTATGAGATAGACACACCGGAATTCGCCAATGTCAATCTCACGGATGAAACACACCGCAGTCATTGGGAGACCCTCTTTCACTGAGATATTCATTTAACATGGTATCCCGATAACCATTGTCTCACTACTTTGGGAATGTTAGATGATTTTAGAGCTTTATGTGGGAGAATTGATTGGGATGTGTTGTTAAATGAAAATTGGCATACTTATGTGATTTTAACTCTTGAATTTTCGAGTAGTTTTGAGTTGGTCACAAGAAAAAGAAATATGATGGGTGTGAGATTAGAATGGCGAATGAGTCGAGGGAGCTTACCTTAGATAAATTGAATGAGATATATCAAACCCTGACATACGGGGTAGAGGAACATGAGAAATTTGATATCCTTGACGTTTGGAGAGAGATTACGGGGCATATGATTTATACACTGGGACCTCCAAAGCTTCAAGTATTAGAAACCCCATTTTTTGATATGTACAACGCACTTGGTAGAAACCGTGTTTGCTAGGGGTGATAGTAAGGGGGTTCTCCGTGCTGATGAGATGTTTTTTTTATAGTGTATGACTTCGAGCACTGAAGTGGTGTCCAATGCTGGGGCATTTACGCTCGATAGTTTGATAGGGTGAAGAATCAGCAAAAGGGGGAAATCTGTACTAGAGGGTTGATTACACCAATTGCAGAGCATTTTAATGTAAATTTCAGTATTTATGCGAATGCGGGAGGTGGGAGAAAGATTGATTTGAATGTTCTATCCGCCATGAAAATGATACGGCTTGATGGGCATGACTATTGGCTTTTACATACATATCAGACTAAGATTAAACTCCCTAACCCGGATGCCTCCCCAATCCGCGAACGGGCTAATTGGCTTATGAAGAAAGGGCCAGCTGCAGCCGCACAGGGAGAAGAGGCCGGAAATGAGCCGCAAGTTGAGACCGATAGGCTGGAATCCTCCCGATGAGAAGGTAGGCAAATGGGGGATTTGAGAGAGAGGATTGAGCAGTTGGAATCCCATGTGGGATCATTAATGGATGATACTTACCAATTGACTGCTACAGTCGACGAGTACCATACTGAATACTTGTAGCAATTTGGTAAAATAAACCAATGACAACAACAAATGTACGAGATAATTTCTTGTATGGATCAGTGGCACATCCAGCAAGGCCACTATCCTCCGTCTCCTCCACCACAGTGATCCAAGTAAGTACTTATCGCGCTTTACTCTTTTCTTTTGATAACTTCCTTATATTTTTGGGACAAAACATGATTTAAGTTTGGGGGGTTGTCAAGAGTGCACGATATTATACTGTTGCATGTTTGCATTGCATTTAGGTTGCATGTAGAAGCATATAAAAAATTGCATAGAATTTTTGTTTTTTTTAGTAGGCACGTTTATTGTTTTAGCATGTTTACTACTTTTATGTGAGTTAGATAGAGACATGGAATTACTATAGAATGTTAGATCAATGTTTTTATTTTAATTTTGATGATTTCATACAAATGAGTTTTATACCAAAACAATGTTTCCAAAAGTTGTCCAAATACTTCAATACATTTCATTTGATTTTTACTAAGTGTTGAAGTACTTGAACTTTATTTTTGATAAAAATCGGACAAATTCTCTATGAAGAGGTCACCCGGTCGCCCTGTTGGGAGACCCGTACCTGAATGTTTTAAAACTTGGAACAAAACAGAGAATGTTTTTGGGGCATAGCGACCGGTCGCCCCCTATGGATGAAAGTTTGAGTTTTATTGTTTTCTTCTCTGTTTCTCCAGCGAAAGATCACAATCCATAGCAACCAGTCGCCATAGAAAGCGACCGATTGCCCTTGATGCCATATTGTGTCAAAACTTTGTTCAATGGTTTAATAATTCAATTTTCAACATAGTGACCGGTCGCTATACTCCTTTGACAGTAAGTAGAACACTTCTCAACAAATTAAGGCTTTATATTTATTAACCATTTCTTGGTGCTGTTTTGGTCGCTATACTATGCTTTCACATCTTGCTTATTAGGTTTTCTTTCTTGATTACACTTGCACTTTTGAGTTGTAATATTTAATTCAAAGTGTATCGTATTTGTAAAATCATCCAAAACAAGACATACTTGTTGAGTGTTCTTTTGGCAAGGACACACTTGGTTGATTTATTAGGTGTTGAAGAGTTTGGTGCTCTTCAAAGGTGTAAGAAGAATTTGGTACTCTTCTAGGTGGTTGTTGTAATAAGAGTTTGGTGTTCTTCAATGGGATGTTGTACTTGTTTGGTATCAATTAATAAACTTTTTCTTTTCAAAATCCACTCGGACATATCAGGTGGTTGTGGATTAGGCTCTAGGTGAGTTGAACCACTATATATCATTGTGTTCATTCTTCTTTTATCTACTTCATTCTTGAGAGATTATCACATATTTGGAAAAGAGAAGAAAAATATGAAAAATCGGGAAAATCTATTCACCCTCTCCCCCCCTTTAGATTTTCGTAGCCACTTGGACTAATAAGTAGTATCAAAGCCAAACTCTTTGGCAAGCTCGTTTATCTTTGCGAGTAAAGAGGAAAGATCCATGGCTATGAACGAAACTTATCTTACTACCGGTGCCTCAACCAACATGCCACCTGTATTCGACGCCAACAACTATGCATTTTGGAAAGACTGAATGAAATACTTCTTACAAGGTTGTGAGTTTGATATTTGGAACGCAGTCATTGAAGAAATAACTCAACCAACCAATTTGAGGATGGAACTGTAGCTCCCAAAAGTTTTAAACAATTCGATGAAAGTGACAAGAAGTCTTTCTCTCTAAACATTAAGGCTTTAAATATTTTGCATTGTTTACTTACCGCCACCGAGTATAATCGGATTAGAGGAATAAGGTCTGTACATGAAGTATGGAAAAAATTAGAAACTATCTATGAAGGAACTAATAAGGTTAAACAAGCTCGAAAAACCATACTTGTTAAAGACTTCAAAAATTTCATGATGTTCGAAGGAGAAGGAATATCAAAGATGATGGAAATGCTTGACAACATCATCAACCCTTTATTGGCTCGGAAAAGCCATCTCCGAAGAAGATAATGTAACCAAAGTATTAAATGTTCTTCCCGGTTCTTGGTCGAAAAAAGTTACGGCTATCACAGAAGCTCAAAATATTGAAACTCTCAAGTTTGATGAGCTTATTGGAAATCTTCTCATTTGTGAAGTCTATCTCAAAGAAAGAAAGAATTTCAAATCATCCACCTCTCAATCGGGTATGCAATCTACATCTAAAGGCCTTGCCTCAAGTTCAAATAATTCTTATTATGTTAGTGATTAGGATGATGAGGAAACGGCCACCCTTGTGCAAAAATTTGCCAAATTTGTCAGTAAAAATAAATGAAGAAAGACAAGAGGCAATTCGGGCTTTAAATGCGGAAAACCTGGGCACTTTATAGCCGATTGTCCTAAGATGGCGGAGGAAGAACAAAAGAAAAAAAGTTATTTCCAAAAATGAGGCTTTGAATATGGATGTCAAAACGTGGGATGAACTTCTTGCAACATCCGATGACGAAGAGGAAACCGAACAAGGTCTCATGGTCATAGATGATGAAAACAATGAGGTACGCTCTAATTCTTCCTCTTCATCTTTAATTGATGAACTTCAAGAAAATTATGATAATTTACAAATTGAGTTTAGAGATATGTTCTGCACATACAAGAGTTTGAAAAAAGGATTTTAAAGATTTAAAATTATAAAAAGATAAGTTATTTTCTTCTTACGAATCATGACCATGCTCATATTATTACTCTTGCTAAAGTTAAGAGTTTTGATTCGAAAAATAATTGCTCACAAAAAGATAGAAAATTTGAAAAAGGATGTGCGTGTTTTAACTTGAGTACCGATAAGGTTACAAAAATTCTTTGTGCACAAGGAAGTGAGCAATCAAAACTAGAACTTGGTTACAAACCTTTTCAAACCGATTTCAAGAAAAAGAACCAAGCTCCAACTTTTATATGTGCTAGTAGTCCTAAAATGATTACTTGTTTTTATTGTGGTAAAAATGGACATCTTGCTAGCACTTATAAAATTATAAATAGTAATAGCCATTTTTGGAGACCCAAAAATCTCAATGCTAACCCTAGTGGACCCCAACACTCTAGGGTATCTAAAAACAAATTAATTGTAGGTACTTGGGGCAATCAAAATCAAGGAGGATTCCAAATGGCTCGTGAGCATCGGATGTTCACGCCATATGACCGAAAAAGAATATATTTTTACAAACATCAAGCTTCAAGAAGAATGAATGGTTATGTTTGGGAATGGCAAAGGCAAAATCCTTGGCAATGGAGACGTTGGTAATTATTCTTTCTCTCTTAATGATGTATTACTAGTAGATGGACTTAAGTTTAATTTGATAAGTGTAATCCAACTTTGTGATTTAAATTATGATGTTCTTTTCAATAAAGAAAAATGCCATATTCTCAAAAATTGTAAAACTATTGGTGAAGCTAGTAGAAAAGGCAATCTTTGCAAAAATTTTACAAATGATTTGGTTAGTCAAAATGTTTCTTATCTTGTCTCTAGCAATGATTTAACTAGTTTATGGCATAGGCGGCTTGGACATGTTAGATACAAAAAATTACAAAACATTTGCAAAGCCAACATGTCAAAGGACTACCCAAATTAAATTTTAAAAATCTTGGCTTATGTGACACTTGTCAAAAGAACAAATTAGTTAAAAGTAGTTTTAAGCCTAAAGATGAAATTTTCACAACCAAACCTCTACAACTTCTTCATCTAGATTTGTACGGGAATATTGGCATGACTAGTCTAGGTGGAAAACATTACACTTTCATTATAGTTGATGAATTTTCTAGATATACTTGGGCTATTTTTCTTGCTAATAAAAATGATGCCGCTTATGAGTTGGCTAAGTTGTATAGACTTATAGAAAATGAAAAAGATGATACCATTAAATCTATAAGGAGTGATCGAGGAGGTGAATCTGATGGTGAATTTAGAGTCTTATGTGAAACCAAGGGATACACACATAATTTTTGGCTCCGAGAACTCCTCAAAAAAATGGTGTAGCCGAAAGAAAAAATCGGACTCTACAAGAAATGTGTCGGTCTATGCTCAACGAGTTCTCTCTTCCAAAATAATTTTGGGCCGAAGCCGTAAATATCGCTTGCTATGTTATAAATCGAGTATATCTTCTTCCAGAGTTGAACAAAACTCCATATGAGCTTTGGAAAGGAAGAACACCAAATATTAGCTATTTCAAAATATTTGGTTGCAAGTGTTTTATTTTGAACACCAAGGATCATTTGGATAAACTTGATCCTAAGACCGATGAAGCAATATTTATGGGGTACTCGACTAAGTGCAAGGCAACCGGGTATATAATAAGATAAGCTTGGTTGTAGGTCCCAAGGGGTGTGGGTAAGGTTTAGAAGGGGGGGTTGAATAAACCTTACTAACTTTTCGATTTTAGTTCTTTTAAAATTATAACAGAGTTAACTCAAAGAGCTGTGTCCTTGAGGGACAACTAAGTTGGTTATTCAGCTAAGTTAGCCACTCAACAGACTCGATAGAGCTGTTGATAGAATAACTCAGCTGTTTAACCTAAACTTAACTTGCCTTGTTTGGTTTTATTAGCGGAAGACTTAACACCCTTGATTTGTTTTAAGCTTGTTTTAACACTTGATTTTTAGCACTTGGTTATTAATCAGTTGGATTGCAAATATGATTCTAACAGCAGATATAATGTAAGTATGCAAGAAAGTAAATGAGCTGAAAGTAAATGACACAAATATTTTATAGAGGTTCGAAGATGGGGTAATTCTTCTAATCCTCTCTTCTCCAACTCCTGGAGGAATCCACTAAGTAACAGATCAGTTTACAAAGTGGTGAACAATATGGAGACAACCTTGATCACACAGCTGGCTTCTCTTGCGACTCAGCTTCTTCACAGGGCAGCTGCCTTGCTACTTCAACTCACTTCTCAAGTTCTTGGATTTGATCACGTAGCCCTCCAACAAACTTGATACTGGTTCACCTTGAACCTTCCTACAATCCTCCTTAGAAAGTAGACCCCTTTTGATTCTTCAAAAGTTTCCTCTTCAACAGATTTGAAGTTGTCTTTCCTTCACAGGTTGTGTTGGATCGATTTCCTTCGAGTTTCAGGCTTGAGGATTTGCTTGAATATACTTGAGAATATTGCAGGTTAAATGCTTGAATGTTGCTTGCTTGTTCGTGGTTCAGGTAACCTCTTCTCAGTAATTTCCTCAGCTTTTTATAATGAACTTTTGAAATTTTGCCCGTTGAAGAGATAGGCTAATTTCAAAAGTCACTTGTGTTCCTTGGCTTGTCTTGTCTGCAGTCCTTGATGTTGACATTTCCTCGTATTAAATGTCTTGCAGCATTGCAGATTTTCTGACACACGCTGCAGTGCTTCCCATTGGTTTATTCCTTTTGCACAAAACTGGGACTAACACTTTACACCTAACAACTTTGACATGTTACTATTCTGAGTAACATTCTTGACATTAATCAACGGATCTAAGTCAGTTGTCTTGACTAGACTGCTGTCTTTACCTCAGGTGACTTGAGTCAGCTTCCAGTCATTGGATGACTCAATTGTCATTTCAACTTTGAGACTTGGCTTCTTGATATAACTTGACCGACACTTCTTACGCTTGTTCCTCACCGACACACACCTTAAGTCGAGTCCTCGACTTCCTTCTTGGCCATACTCACCGACACACATCGTAGTCTTCAATCCAAATTGATTGACTTCTTGTATTCCTTGGCATAGGCCGACTTGACTCAGCTTTCCAGCCCTATCTATTACAATACAAATTACAAGGAATATGGGGTGCCAACTTCCTAGTTTAAGTTTTACATGGTATCATCAAAATCTACTTAATAAATTTCCTAACATTGGTGGTTGAAGAATCTATTCACGTCAAATTCAATGAAGCCTCCGGATTTGAAAGATTTCCAAATGATGATAGTGATGAAGAAGATGATTGGACCAATTGTTCCAAACTACACTCATAATGATCAACCTTCTACCGCAAATGTTCAACAAGAGGATAAGGGTGATACATCAGATCTTCCTATGGCTCTAAAATTCAAAGAAGATCATCCAAAAGATCTTATAATTGGGGATCCACTTGACAAGGTAATGACAAGAAGGAAATTTGCTGAAAAAGCTCTTATATCTCAAAAAGAGCCAAAGAATGCTAAGGAAACCATTAAAGATAAAGATTGGTTTCTAGAGATGCAAGAAGAGCTAAATTAATTTGAAAGGAATGATGTGTGGGAACTTGTGCCTTGGCCTCCATCTCACATTATCATTGGAACAAAATGGGTATTCCGGAACAAACTCGATGATCAAGGAAATATCATTCGAAATAAAGTAAGTGTAGTAGCTCAAGGTTATTGTCAAGAAGAATGTATTGATTATGATGAAATATTTTCACCCGTGGCATGTTTAGAAGCTATTCGTATCTTGCTTACTTATTCTTGTTTCAAAAATTTCAAACTTTACGAAATGGATGTTAAATCTGGTTTTCTAAATGGTTTTATTCAAAAAGAAGTCTATGTTAAACAACCTCTGGGGTTTGAAAATCTTTCTAAGACCAAATGATGTTTATAAACTCAAAAATGCTTTATATGGTCTCAAATAAGCACCCCGAGCATTGTATGATAAACTAAGTTCTTTTCTTCTAGAAAATGGTTTTACACGAGATAAAGTTGATACTACTCTCTTTGTTTTTGAAAAAGTTCAAGATAGCCTCTTAGTTCAAATTTATGTTGATGATATTTTTTTCGATGCCACTAATGAATCTTTGTGCAAGAAATTTTTTAAGTTGATGCGAGGTGAATTTGAGATGAGTATGATGGGAGAACTCAATTTCTTCCTTGGACTCAAAATCAAACAATTCCAATAAGGTATTTACATATCACAATTAAAGTATACTAAAGCACTTCTAAAGAAGTTCGAGATTAAAGAAGGAATAACCGTTGTAACTCCGAAAAGGTAAATCGATTGATGAATCCAAGTATCCAGGTATGATTGATAGTTTACTTTACTTAACCTCAAGTAGACCTGATATTCTTCATGTCATATGCCTATGTGCTCGATTTCAAAGCAATCCCAAAGAATCCCATCTAAATGTCGTAAAAAGAATTTTTCGATATTTGAAAGGTACTATTTCTTATGGCTTATTTTATCCAAAGAATGAAAATTTTTCTTTAAAAGGATGTAATGACTCGGATTATGCCGGTAACATTGATGATTGTAAAAGTACATCCGACTCGTGTCAATTTTTAGGCGATTGCCAAGTTTTATGGGTTTCAAAGAAATAAAATTGTGTATCTTTATCAATGACCGAATCCGCATACATTTCCACGGCTTTTTGTTGTACACAATTACCTTGGATGAAACAAACTTTAGCGCATTACAAAATTTCTTTTGAAAGCGTTCCTATTTTTTGTGACAATACTTCCGCTATCAATATTTCTTAAAATCCGGTTCATCATAATCGAACTAAACATATTGAGGTTCAACATCACTTTTTAAGGAATTGTGTTTCTAAACAAAAAATTGAGTTGTGCTTTGTTCCATCTCAAGAATTACTCGCGAATATTTTTACAAAGCCATTAATCGCTGAGTCTTTTAACTCAATTCGAGCTCGTTTAGGCATAATGCATATTGAATAAGGTCTTTTAGGTCCCAAGGGGTGATAAGTAAAGTTTAGGGGGGGGGGGTTGAATAAACTTTACCAACTTTTCAATTTTAGTTCTTTTAAGATTTTCAGAGTTGACTCAAGTCAGCTAAGTCCTTGGGGAACAACTAAGTTGGCTTATACAACAAAGTTACCCACTCGAACAGACTCGACTGAGCTGTTGATAGTATAACATAGTTGTTTTTAGCTAACATTTTGAAGTAGCAATTGACTTGGTTTTTAACAGAGGAAGACTTTCACCCTTAGTTTTTGAATACGTTTTTCAACACTTGTTTTAGTAGTGTTATATCATTGTGTTCATTCTTCTTCTATCTACTTCATTCTTGAGAGATTTTCACATATTCGGAAAAGAGAAGAAAAATCTGAAAAATCGGGAAAATCTATTCATCCCCTCTAGATTTTCGTAGCCACTTGGACTAACATAGAATGCCTTTGTGAGTTTTACTACGAATACTTGATTTCATGAGAAGAAATACTTAGTGAGCATGTGATAAATTTGAGAAAAGATGTCTTTTGCTTATTTGGTCCATTTTGAAAGTTGGGTATTTGAACATGATGCGAAAAATAAGCCTGTGAGCTTTTGTGCCTATAACTGCTGTTATCTTGTGCAGTCTTATTTTTGCTGAGTGTGTCATTCATGTTGTTAGAACTCTAGAACTTGAAATAGGATCTTTATTGAAACCACATGTGTGTACAATTTTTGAAAATGATTCAAGGCCATTTATGTTGAAGCCTATTTTAGCTTAAAAAACCTACCTATGAACTCACGATTCCCTAGTTAGTCAATTTGAGCCTTAACCTTGTTTATTGTTAGCCACATTTTGAGCTTTAACTTCCCATATCCATGTCCCAAGACTTGAGCTCATAGAGATGTATAAATTGAAGGGAGATGTGGTTTAACTTCGAAAAGGAATGTTGGTAAAAAGAGGGATGAGCAATGAGTAGGTGAAAGATGGAGCTCGAAAAAAAAAATTGAATGACAAGAAAAGAAAAATATCGAGCATATGAAAGGAGAAAATTCTTGATAATTGAGAAAATTGAGCTTAAAGCAAAAGAAAGAAGGCAAGGGCTTAAGAATGAAAAAGAAGAAAAAGGTGGAATAAGGAGTGTCAATTGAAATTGAAATAACAAGTGAATACTTCTTTGGATAAATTGGATTGGTGAGTTGAAAGTGGTACTTAAGTTCTATTTGCTCAAGTTTTAGTCACTTAATCCATATTTTTCCTACCCTAACCAAAGAGCCTACATTACAACCAAAGAAAAAGTCATTTTTAATTCTTGAATTGTACACACTTGAGTGATGGAGATGCTAGACAATTTGCAAACACACAGTCGTTCTACTTCATCGAGTTGATTTGAGAGTATACACTTCCTATTTACTTTGAGAGTTGAGTGATACATTTTATCTAGTTAGTCGCTATATTGAATACCCGAACGAGTATTAATTGCACCGAATTTGCAATTGATGACATTTTGAGAATGATTTACATGTTGCTAATGTATGGATTTGATTGAGATTTTGTATTCGTAGTGTTCTTGTGTTGTCTAATCTACTCCATTAGGTGATTATTTTTCTTATTTTTCTCGAGGAAGAGCAATGGCTTATGTTTTGGGGGATTTGATAAGTGTGAAATATACGTGCATTTAGAGGCTTAGTTGAGTACATATTTGATACATTTGCATGGATATTTAGGGTGTTTTGGTTAGTTTCCTTTGTTGGGCATGATACTGCGTATTCTAGTATACTTTTGCAGAAAACGGAGCTTATTATACGAAGATATCAGTAGGATGACTCGAACAAGAATGTCGGAAGCCAAGAGACGATCAAATACGTGAAGAAAACGACAAAGCGCAAATCACACGGTCTGCCTGAGTATTTTTACATGGTTGTGTGGTTTGTTCTATGCCAATTTACATGCCCGTGCAACTTGATTGAGGAAAAGATTTCAGAGACACATTACACGGTTTATTCGTGTGAAATTACACGATCGTTGGAAATGATTCGAGCCAAAATAGAGACCAAAACTAATTACACGGTCTACCCATGTAATATTACACGACCGTGAGATTTGTTTCTAGGGTGAATTTGTTTCCTAATTTTGTTAGGACTCTACTAGGGATCTCTCAAGGCATCTATAAAAGGAAGACTAAGCCCTAAAGCTGGAGACACAAAATTTTAGAGAGAAAACACACATTAAAGAGAGAAAAACACAATACAACGAAGAACAACACAAAACCTCTATCAATTACGAGGCGCAAAGGTTCAAGATTGTGAAGACGAACCCATCTACACAAGAGGATTCCATCATCATAGTCTAGGGCTTTTGTTCTGTAATTCATTCCATGTTTGACTATTTGTTTTCAGATTTGTCTATGAATTTGCAATCAAATATGTTAGGCTAAATCTCTTGATCTTAGGGCATGATCGAAACTGTGGATTCATGTTAATTCTAATTTGATTGTTTCTTCTTAATTGGATTCTTGTGTTCTATTTATGAAGTCGTGTGCTTATTTCATGTATATTATCTCGCCTATAATTTACATGTCTAGTTTGTTAGTTCAAAATTTGTAAGATGAGATCTAACTTGTAATAAACGAATTCATAACATAAATGGGTATAGATTTGGGAGGCTTGTAACGTTTGTGGGGGTTAACTTTAATTCTATATACTTTTGGGAGTTGATATTAATTGTTGAGTAGGGATACCTACAATTCTTATTAATGAACGGTTTATTTTCACTCGGGAGAGGGAATAAAGTGCTTAGAATTAAACCCATAGCTACACGTAAACCGGTTTGGATGAAACATTAATTGGAATTAATATTGATGAAGCATGTTAAGATCATGGTCCTAGGAATTGTTTAAGTTTTTGTGAAGTTTGGGTTATTATAATATTTAGATATTTTAATTGATAATTTTAGGGTTACTTTAGATAACACTTTATGTTTTCGATCGCTTTAATAAAATTGGAGTACGATATTTACTATACTTTATATATTTTGGATTCAATCCTTGAGGAATACGACCTTGCTCGCCATTATCTACTAGCTATACCGTACACTTATGGTTTAGTGAAAAGATTTTCACGATCAGGCTTCCCTATCCTCACGGGTGTTGGAAGGAGGACTTCTTCTACATGAGGGACAATGGTTGGGAGTTCCCTCACGAATGGGCCTCGGAAGCTATGTCAGCCCGAGGCACTTCCGCTTCTCGCAAGGAGATGGCGGAAGTTTATAGATCCAAAGGATTTTTTTAAGAGTCTTATGAATGTTAGGGATTTTCTAGGTACCCAACACTCTTTTACTTCTTAGTATTGCTTCTCGCTTTACTCGTATATTTGACTGCTTATGTTATCTGATATTGCTTCATGTTTGCTTTTCGTAAGGAAACTTATAACATTGCAGAGTTGATGGCCTTCAAGAAGAAGGATAAGGAGAAGGCCAAGGGCAAGCAAATCTGCTGGGTGGGAGCTCGAGCGCCCTACCCCGGAGTGATGGTGAGCAAGGGCGCGCCCTCAGCCGGAGGTTGACCGGCACCCTGGTTCTTATTTATGGGATCGTACTAATGTTGTTCCCGCTCCTCATCCTCCTTTAGGCTCTTCTGGAGGGAAGAGGCCGAGGACAGAGCCTGGTGATGCTTCTTCCAGGATCATTGGTCCCCATGTCTTTTCTGGCGGAGTTAACTTTTGTGATGGGATCTAGTCCCACTGGGACTACATGATTCGGCTTGGGATATGCTAGTATGAGAGGAGCTTTGTTGGCAGATGAACAATCCTATTTTGGGTCTCTGTCCTTCAAGGACACCTTTGAGGGGATGTTGCCCGGGTAAGCTTCCGTGTTTACTTGGCATTTTCATTCTTCATTATTTGTCTATTTTCATTTAGTTAAGACTTGTGCAAATTTTGGTGCATGTTTTGAACCTTGATACAATATCGAATCATCGAGGCGAGGGGGTGGAGTTGCAGAATCGCCAACTCCGAGATAAGGTGAAGAACCTGACAGAGAGCGCTAGTCGGCATGAGAGCAAGATGTCTGATCTATCAAAGAAGTATGAGTGGGTGAAGACCCAACTTGACCATGAGTTGAAGACGGGTGACGTCTTTCTTCAGTCTTCAGTTGGCGCCCAGTTGCTGGCCTGGGAGAGGTCCAGCTTGGTGGAGCCTTACACGGCTTCTACAGAGTACCGCTCGGAGTTGTTGAGGGAGTCTTCCACTTTCTTTGATAGGATGGTCTGCCACTGCCGGAAACTTATACGGTAGAGTGGAAAGGCCTCTAGCGAGGTGATAGACATCTTGGACTATGATGTCTCTGATGAGGAGAGGATGGGGAGATCAAGGCCTTGCAGGATCTTCTTGATGGAGCTGATTGCGGGGGAAACATCGATGGAGAGGAGCCTGGCAGAGCCAATCCTGCTGAGGAGACGGATCCCCCCATGCTTGACTAGTGATAGCTATATTCCAGCTTAGACGGGCTTTGATTTCTGCCCACCTGTTTAGGGCTTGCTTTACACACTTGGATATTTTTCGCTTCCATTTTTTTCTTTGAGATGTTTCTTTACCCCAAGGTGCCAGATAATACTCCATTTCTTTTATGCTACATTGATATTCTTCTTTATGCATATTTTCTTTATTTTATCAGGCTCTACTTGTAATATTTGCATGTGATTTCTTGTTGTGAAAGACTTGTTCATACTTTGCGTAGAGATGTATCATTCCCTTTGATGTTAGGGATGCCATTCCGTAGCCTAGCGAGGGTGCTCTTTCGGAGCCCGATGGGCGCCCTTCCAGAGCTTGGAGGGGGAACCCTTCTGGGGCATGGTGGGGGCACCCTTCCGGGGCTCAAGGGGCGCCCTTCCGGAGCTCGGAGAGGGCGCCCTTCTAGAGTTCGGAGGGGGCACCCATCTGGAGCCCAGAGAGGGCGTCCTTCCGAAGCTTTCCCATGTTATTATTTTATCATTTTGATCTCTTTCCCGTACGTGTTAGCATTTTTGCCTTCTTTTTCTTGCACATTTCCGTCGGGGAGAAAAATTTATGGGGACCCTTACGAGGAGGCCCCTCCCTCCAGGGTCTTAACAGAGGAGAAAAATTTACTAGACCCCTTGTGAGAGGCCCTCCCATCCGGGGTCTTAGCCGAAGGGGTCTTCCCACCCAGGGTCTTAGCCTTGTAAAGTCTTTCCCTCCGGGATCTTAGCCGGAGGAGGTTAATTACTAGGATCCTCGCGAGGAAGCCCCTTCCATCTAGGGTCTTAGCTGGAAGGTGTCTTCCCACCCGGGGGAAGGTGAGGTCTTCTCCTTTGGGGCCTTAGCGGGAGGAGGTTAATTACTAGGACCCCGTTGAGTAGGCCCCTCCCATCCGTGGTCTTATCCGAAAGGGGTCTTCCCATCCAGGGTCTTAATCCGGTGAGGTATTTCCCTCCTGGGTCTTAGTCGGAGGTGGTTATTTATGAGGACCCTTGTGGGGAGTCCCCTCCCATCCGGGGCCTTAGCTTGACAAATGTGGTTTGCTGAAGAGAACGCCCAAATGGTTATTGACCGCGGCCATATTTGGCAACTAACTGCATTCACAAAATCAGAGTAGTAACGTGAAAGTATTTTTATTTATTATTCGAGAATGACAAAGTTTTATGCCCAATGGGCGCAAATAATACTGAAATATAAATAAAAATATTTAATGCCTCCGAGGCGGAAATAAACAAAAAAAGAAAAATAACAAATACTAAAGTCGCTAGGAGCCGAGGAGAATCGGCGTCTGGGTCGGGCAAGGTTTTGTCGTTTGTCCGGGAGCTTTCTCATCTTCAAGGTGGCCACATAACACTCCCGCACCGTTTTGATATCTCTAATAGTTTCACATATTCCAGAGTCCGTGGGGAACTTCAGCTTTAGGTGAACTGTGGAGGGGATGGCCCGAAATTGGTTCAGGCTGGGCCGTCCCAATACCAAATTGTACGGAGAGAAAGTATCTACAATAAGGAAACGGACCATTTTCGTAACTTGGTTCAGGCTGGGCCGTCCCAATACCAGATTGGAACAGCTTGCAGTATGAGGCATCCGTCATGTTGTAGAAATCCGCCTTGGCGTAGAATTTGTCCAAGTTTTCCTGGGAATCTTTAGTTCCATCATACTATGGGAGATTAGAGGTCTTGATTCCTGAAGGTAGAGGCTCAGTCAAAATAGCAGGGGCCAAAGGGCTCCTTTTCAACAGGGCAGTAGCCCGTGAGTTGGCTTGGCTGGGCTGTGCTGGTTGGATTCTTCAACTGGCGGCAGCTCTTCACGGTTTTCGCCACAACCTTCTTCTCTTCACCCATGCCTCTAAGGTTAGGGTCTTCAGTAGCGGGCGGAGCCCGCAGTGGCTTTCCTACGACATCAACCGCAACCTAGTACCTCAAAGCGTTCCGGGCAGCTTCATCCAACAAAGCCTGGAGGGCTTCCCGAGATAGGCGAATTTCTTCGGTGGGCGGACCCCCCAGGAGGAGGGGGCGGCGCCCCTCTTGAAAACGGAGGAGGAGGTGGCAATCCTCCAGGGGGAGGAGGGCTGGTCCCCCATCTTCCAGGCGGCTGTTCTTCTTGCTGGTCTCTGGCCACACGGCCAGTAGCTTGAGATCCGACTTCACGTGCTTGCGATCGAATCTTCGTGTGCTTTGGAAAGTTCCCATAGACAGCGCCAAAATGATGCTTTTCCGCTTTTTAGGCGATCACTTCAAACCTAAGATTTCTGACAAAGTTCTTCTTCCA
Source organism: Rehmannia glutinosa (assembly GCA_016081115.2). Lineage (NCBI taxonomy): Eukaryota > Viridiplantae > Streptophyta > Magnoliopsida > Lamiales > Orobanchaceae > Rehmannia > Rehmannia glutinosa. The sequence goes on along the minus strand of CM071933.1, from coordinate 48,636,149 downwards.
AAGGGTGGAGTCTTCAAGTTTTCTTCTCCGGGAGCTTGAAGTTCTTCAGACGCGGGCTTACCTGCACACACAAATATTAGAGGGCCCTAGGGTTGTCCGAGGAGGGCCCCTCCGACACTCAAGTCAACACAATGATCGAGAGAAAATAGGACAGTAAGCGAATACAGAATTAAATGCGTCAAAGTAATTATGAGTGAATGTACTTACAAATGAAGAGGAGGAACCTTTTTATACCAGAGTAGTGGGCCTTGTGGGCCGCGTAGGAGAAACCGACCTATGGGCCAGTCTCGGACTTCTTTGGGTCGGATTATTCTATTAATATCCGATTGGGCAATTAATATTAAATCAATATATAACTTAAATTATATATTATTAAATATCGTTTTTGCCCCCAACAGAGACACTTGTAAAGCACACACACTAAGCATGACATGTGAATGATAGATGCTACACTAAATATAGTGCTCTATGTGTAATATCTAGAACACCCCAAATATCATGATATTTATAAACGTTTTCAGTGAGTTTAGGGAAAAAAAAAACCATTAAACTTTTTATAAGCACATCTAACAAAATAAAGTGGATCCTTCTAAATTATTTTATAGGAATTCAAACATGCAACACATTTAAATTATAAATTATGCGCATAGAAATAATGTCTTATTCCTGTTATACATGTGTAGCACACTTATCGCATTGATAAATGACAATTGTACCAACTCTTATATGGATGAATGATAAATATTTTAATTTACAAGAAATACAACACTTGTATGGTAAATCTATATCAAGGTTTTATCCACACCTAATATAGCATCTACAAGACCGAAATAATAATACATGCATGGTATCTATTAGGAGAGATATTAGTATGTTGAATGACACTAAACTCATTTTTTTGTTTAAATGATATCAATTACTTCGGAATCAAGTGACGTTCATTTTTAAATTTAGAATAATATTATTAATTTGTTTCAATCCCCTGTTTTGAGTAATGAGTTTTATTGACTTTTCAATAATGATATTAGAATCATATGAGTTGTCATAATGAAGTTGTTCCTATCCGATACTTTTTAAGAAATGAGTAATATGCTTATCTAATCATTATGAGCAACAGATAGTATCCGAATTAATGTTTTGAGCCCGTTAGAAAAAATTAAAAATTAAGTGTATAACAACTCACATGCCTATTAATGAATTAATGGAATACAACCATGCATATCAAATATCAAAATATGGGGGATAAAATGTAAAAGATAATCAGAAAATAAAAGAACAAAAATGAACTTCTGGATAGATGTAGTCTTTTGCAAAATAATCAACTTTAATTTCACACATTTGGCTACATCGGTACAAGATTCTTCTTAACTCTATCATATGCATGTAGTTTTGACCTGCTTGTGGTTAGTTTATAACAATTAATTTTAGAATTTTACAAATATAAATATTAAATAATTCAACATTGTGAATAAATTAATAAACTCAATTATTTAATTTTGTATGTGATGAAAATTCTATTGCGCTAATTCAACAGCTCACTTTAAAGTTTAAAAGTGATTAACTACTTGTCAACATTAAATCAATTCCATTCCGTTATTTAAGAAATAATTAAATAGTTTCTATATTATCATTTAAAATGAGTAAGGCACAGTATCCAAATCGAGATTTCTTAAAATTAGTAAAATAAGTAAATTTTGACGCGTAACAACTCATAGGTACGTGTATTCCAAATAAATCAATACAGTACAATTATTCATGTCAAAAGTTGAAATATGAAAACAAATTAATTATTCAAGATAAAATATTTCAAATAAAAAGAAGAAAAAATGAACTTGTGAATACACACACTCTATTGACTTTTAAACAACATTTTGGCAACCTCAAAAGAATTTCCTTAACTAGGTCAATTTTGTATTTCTTTTGACCTATTTTTGTTATTTCATAATATTTAATTGTAGAAAATAACATTTGTAAAATCAATTATTTCAATATTTGAGTAAATAAATGCAATCATTTAACAGAAATTTTATGATACTCGTTCAATAGTTCATACTCCTAAAAGTAATTACCCTAACAACGAGCTTGTATCTCAAGTGGTATCGCTCACCCTTTGAAAGGGTATTGACCAGGGGTTCGAATCATGTATCTTTCAGTTTCTTTGAAATTTATCCCCTCCCTCCAACCACTACTCCAAACTTATTAAAAAAATAGCAATTACCCTAATTCTTCTATTAAAAAAATATTTTATTTTTGCAACTAGCTAGGCCCATAGTAATTTGTTGAAGTATTTTATGACAATATTTTGTACTGACCAAATGAAAGTAAAACAGGTTACTTTTTCATCATATACATTTGCCCATGTACACTAGAACTGACAACAATCAATACTTTGCCCATTTTGCCCCTATCTTTCACAACTATTAACAAGACACCACCCTTCTTTTGCCCTTGTGGACTTATTTCTAAGGCTGCACTTGTCTATATATTCAAGCCAATTGCTTTGACACCAAAAAACAACAGGCATAGAGAAAAAAATAGTGTGCCATTTGTGTGTAAAACAAAGGGAAAACAAATTCACACATTAGAATCAGAAGTAAAGCTTGAAGATGGAAAGTGGAGGAAGCTCAAATCTAAGGCATAAATACCCTACAAGAACACCTAGAACTGGTAAAAGTTGCACAAAATTTTTGTATCAATTTTAGTTTTAGGACAAATCTATGTGAACAATGTGCATTGGATTTTTCTCCTATAGCATGCATGAAAAGCTTTAACTTTTTGGATCTTGATGTTTGACATTATTCTGCTATCAGCCACCTTGGTATGATTTTAAGTTCAGAAATCTATTGGATGCTTCATGGATTCCACAAGTGTAAATTAAAAAAAAACCGATCCTTTGTCGGCTTTCGTATATTATTCTATTTTGATTTTTTTTATTTTGACAAGTAACGTCTTTTGATTTATCACTTCATCGCTTCAATAGATTGTTATATTTCAATATTTTTTTGTGTGTGTCTGACAAGTAAACCCTTTTGATTTATGTTATTTTCTTGATTTTTTGACGGGCATGACACGCGTAAATATAATTTATTCAATTTTGTGCATGTGCTTGAATTAGTGATTTTTCCTTAGATTATTCTATTTCGTTTTTTTTGTGTGTGTGTGAGACAAGTAAAACATTTTGATTTATGTGTGTTTTTTCTTGATTTCCTGATGAACATGACACATGTAAGTATAGTTTATTTCAATTCTGCGCATGCGCTTGAATAAATGACTTTTTCCATAGATTATTCTATTTCAATTCTTTCTGTGTAAACCCTTTTGGTTTATATTTTTTTCTTGATTTTTTGACAAACATGAGACGTATAAAAATAATTTATTGCAATTCTGCGCATGTGCTTGAATTAGTGATTTTCCCAAATGTTTTTAATCAATTAATCAATCTTTTCTTTTCTTTTCTACATATATAGCTTATATATCAAAAGTTTTCTAGTTTAATAACACTACATTGTTAAGTCTCTAATCAAATCAATATTTTCATCAAGCGTTTGTAAGTTATCAGGATATCAAATTTGCCTCCTTATCTGTTTTATAAAAGCTCAAACATCAGAACTTCTTTCCGTTTGCAATTAAATTTGTGGTGATGAAAATAAATGATTCAATAATATTATTTATAATATTATTCTTTGAGGGCATTTGTATGTAGAAATCCAAAAGGAGCAAATACGAATAGTTATCAATACTCTTTTGTTGTTGAAACTGATTAAGTGTAATAAAGTTGTTTTATTATCTTTTGTATCACTATAAGAAGAAATCGGTTTACCTATAAAAAAAGTTTGTAGGTGAATATTAAGATAACTGTAAAGCGTAGGTAAAATCGTTATATGTAAAATCATTATAGTTAAATATTTACCAACAAAATCTAAAACTATTGGTAAAATATCTACATATTTATGTCGATAAATTTAAAACCTTTTGGTGATCTGTAAGTAATATGTCGGTATAATTTGGGGATAATACTATTTTATCCTATAGGCAACTATAAAATTTAGTGACTAAATTATTTTTGTCGGTAAACTAGAATTTTCTTCTAGTGTATATAGTTTGTTAACTATTGGACAATAGACCAACAATTTCATACCAATACCTGGCTTTTTGTATATGATGAAAATAGAAATTTTTCGAAATAATAAAGGGTTGTGTTCTATTGAAACAAGTCACACATTCATACTCTCCTCAATCATTTTCAGGCGGCATAGTCATCCGGGAGGGTGGCACCACCGCTAACAACCCCGCCATCCCTGGAAACCCCACAGATGTCGGCAACTTAAACCCGCAACAATCGTTCAAGCGCGAGGCGGATCAGTACATGCCCATCGCCAACGTGATCCGAATCATGCGTCGTGTCCTCCCGGCCCATGCAAAGATCGCTGACGATGCGAAAGAAACGATCCAAGAATGCGTCTCTGAATTCATTACCTTTATTACAAGTGAGGCTAACGATAGGTGCCATAAAGAGTACCGCAAAACTGTCACCCCAGAAGACGTGCTCTCGGCCATGGGGGACGCCAGGGGGGGTTCGATAATTACATCGAGCCCCGACCATTTTCCTAGACAAATACCGCGAACAAGACCCCGAGCGAGGCTCCATGCATCACGTGTCGTTTGTAAGGCGCGGCGGCGTATATCAGCCCGCAACTCAGACGACACGACCACCAGCGCCAGCACCACCACCACGGATGACAATGGGTTATGTACCCACACCGCCGACTACACATGCAGTGGATCGCGATAATTACGTTGGATTGCCGCAAATTATGAGTGATTACTTTATGGGTAATCTGAATCAGGGTGGTGGAGAAGGCTCCTCCAAAGGGCGCGTGGAGTTTAATCCATTTATGCAAAGAATTTAAGTAGAAGAGTTTGCTCTACTAAAAATACAGGAAAAAACTCTTCCATTATTTTAATTAAGAATCGGTTTGAGATTTAGTTTTCTTTGGATGAAAGGGCGTGTCAATTGGATCTATTGATAATTTCTTTGGATGAAGGGACATGTTTTTGATAATTTTTCAGATGATTTGTTTCTTTATTACGTTTAGTAGAGTGAGATTTTGCTACATTGATGGAAAACCTGGGTGAGTGTGAGTGGTTTTACCTTTATTATTTAGCCCTACAAAAAAATATATTATATAGACGGATTTAACAAGTTAGCATATCCTCTCAAAAAAACTAGTTAGCATATTATTGTAATTATTTTATTATTATTTTTAATATTATCAATACATATTAATTATTTTTTGACTAATAATATATTTCAGTATTATTTCAACCTTGATTAAATGTCTTAAACTTTACTAACATATCTGTTAGATTTAATACACACATTTTCATTTAATTCATATTATTGTGTAAGTAATAGTATAAGAAAAAATCTATCTCATACCCATTTTGTCTATTAGACTTGTCAATAAAATTTGAATTTGGATCACTCAGTTTTATGCAACTGCATGTTGTATTTATTTCTTCAACTCGCTCTACAACATTTCTCATTTTTGTTTTTTCTATTTTTAATGAGAAGTCCACTACGTACCTATGTCGTCTAGGGTAAAATTAACATTTATTCTTCAGTCTAATACATTGCAATAAAATTATATTTTTGATCCCATATGTATGTATGTTTATTTCCATTGTTTTCCTTTATGTTTGGAGTGTACGAGTTAAGGGATGAGATCTTCTATTCTAAATGGTGTTCTTCTCCTATTCACTGCACGAATAATTGTCACGTGTATAAAAATTAGTAAGTTACCATATAAAGTTTGAAGCATAAATGAAGCTCAAATTTTGTTTTTTAATATGGTAACTCTTATACACGTGGCGATCATCTGTGCGGTGGAATAGAGGATGAAACACCCTTTACACCATAAGAAATCTGCTGAATAGCAACGGAATTTAGGTCTAAATAAGGTCACTGAACTGGATGCGACATATATTAACGGACGTATTTAAAAAACTTGTGGTTGGAAGAAAATAAAACATATTTTGGGATTTGCCATATTGGAGCTCCAACTTGATACACACAATTTGGATGTTATGCACATTAAAAAGAATGTGTTTGACAATGTGTTCAATAAGGTGATGAATGTCAAGGAAAAACAAAAGACACGTCTAAATCTAGGGAGGAGTTGAATGAATATTGTCGTCAACCTAATTTGGAGCGGGACAGTGCCACTGAAAAGTACCCGAAAGCTTGTTACACACTTGATAATTAGTCTAAAATTCCCCGATGGATATACATCGTACTTGGGTCGATGTGTTGATATGAAGAACCTGAAGTTGTATGGAATGAAAAGTCATGGCTGTCACGTGTTCATGCAGAGGGACAAACCATTAATTTTGTGTAAACTTGAACGTATATTTCCCCCAAGTTTCTTTGACTCCATAGAACATCTATCGGTTCACTAGGCCTATGAAGCAAGAATTGCTGGTCCAATGTAACATAGATGGATGTATCCATTTGAGAGATATAACTGTTTATTATATTAATAGCGCTTTGATTTATATCATATAGTCATCGGTTATATATCAAATATTTTTGTCTAGGTAACTTCGAAAGCTAAAACGTAATGTAAAAAATAAAGCGAAAGTCGAGGGCTCTATATCGACTGCATACTTGGTAGAAGAAGTATCCTCATTTTGTTCATATTATTTTGAGGATCATGTTAGCACGAAAAACATAAATATGACTCCGAATAACGATACCCATTCTGATGTACCTGATCATGAAGAAAATATTTCAGTATTCAAGCATCCGGGTAGAGCATTTTGAAAGGAAAAATTGAGATTTATGAATGACGATGAATACAAAGCAGCTCGTATCTACATTCTCGTATCTATGTTTTATTAAATTGTGATGAGGTTCACCCATATATTGAGTAAGTATTTGCAAATCCAATCTTCATTAAATGCAATACATAGTCCTTCGGATCTCATCTAAATATTTTTAACTCATATTTAATTGGAAAGGATATACACTGAGCATGTAAAGCAAAGAAAACCAAATATTTCAGATGCTCAGCTCGATGGCATTGGAAAGTGAGTTTGCAGAGTGGTTAAAACAATATGTGAGATCTTTAATCATTTTAACTATATTTAAATGATTGCACTTCAATATGTGAGATCTTTAAACATCGCTTATATTTTATCTTAATAGGCACACGATCCTTTGAACAATGTTTCCAATGAATGCAATAAGAGTCTCGCAAAAGGCCCACTAAGATCCGTTGCTACCCATTCCAAGTATTATGTGAATGGATTTAAATTCAACACAGTTGGTCGTGGTTCAACTAGATCTACTATGAATAGCGGAGTATGCATCAAAGGGGCATATTACAGTGTAGACGAGAGCGATTATTATGGTCGGTTTTAGAAGTTGTGCATCTCGAGTATCAAAGTTTGCCGATCAAGAGGGACAATACTTGTTCAATTGTGAGGGTTTGATCCAACAAACATGGGGGCACAAAAATTCATTATCAATACAAGCTCTTAGAGATAAATCACAAGCATTGGTTCAAACAATACGAACCATTTATTCTAGCTATTCAAGCCACACAAGTTTATTATTGTATGTATCCGAGTTTGAAACGCGACAAGATATCTTTGGGGGTCTTTTGTAAAATTAAAGCCGGATCTAAAGTAGAAGTTATTGAATCGTCAGTAGTTCCATCATTTCAAGAAGAAACAATAGATATACATGATTTTGTAGAAGTATATGATTATCCAATAACTTTGGGTGAACCATTTGATGATGTTATAGAGCTTGAAGATGATCCTAACACGGAAGATGAACTTGAGCTAGATGAAGAAACAGGATGATCGTGAGTGAAGATTCGGGTATAGAAGATACTAAAAATGATAGTACATGTCATTTTTTTTACATAGGTTATTGGTTTTACATTGATGACTTGTCACTACACTTTCACTGTATATTGTTGTGCATACACTTTCATTGTATATTATTGTGCATACACATTCTTGGTACATTACTATATTTATGATATTTTTATCATGCTAATTTTGTTTTTTTCATTTATTTCAGATGCCTAGAGGTCAAGGTAGTCGAGGAGGACGAGCTCGTGGGCGAGGTGATGGTGCTTCGACATCACGCCAGGAGGCACCACATCCTCTATCTCCTACAACTCCTCTATCTCTAGTCGAGGAGGCGATGGACTTGGATGCTGATACACCAGGTCCTTCTGGGCACGATGGTCGTGTAGATTCCCCTATATCTACTTCATTATCACCTACACCACAAGCTGGATAGAGTTTGCCGACTTGTTATGTACTGGGTGATAGGTGATGTTATTTAATATGTGCAATATTATTTTATATTTATTTTGTAAATGTTAGTTAATATGTTTCTTTTTGGAGATTGATTCCCAAGATGACTTCAGATAAGATGACCAAGATTTTCAAACAGAGTATCCATGACAATGGATACAATTGGAGGAGCATACCGGACGGAAGAAGGAGTAATACTTCGAGGAGTTCAGGTGTAATATACATAACTTAATATTAATATTTATTGTTATTGTTTTCTCATTAGAAATGGTTTTGTGCGTGTTGTACAAGATGAATATAATGTTGGTTATATGTTGTTGGATATTAAATTTTTTGTATTTCATAGATATTTTTTCTAGTTAGAAATAGTTTTGTGCGTGTTGTACACGTTGATGAATATGTTGTTGGTTATATGTTGTTGGATATTAAACTTTTTAGTATTTCGTAGTTATTGGTTTATACTTAGAAATAGTTTTTCGCATGTTGTAAACGTTGATGAATATGGTGTTGGTTATGTAGTTATATCTATTTGTGTTATTGTACCCAAAATTGTCGATTTTTACTTGGACATGTTTGCTGATTTTGTTTTTGATGTGGTGGTTGTTGATATTGTACACGTTGATGAATAGTTTTATCTAATTGTTATTGTACCAGACATTGTCGATTTTTAGGGGAAATGTTGCCAATTTCGTTTTGTCTTCGCAGTGGTTGTCGATGATGTTATTTTTGAGTTTGTTTTGATATATTATATCTATTAACTAAATTTATTTATTGTTTGCATAAAGACTTTACATTGGATTCGACCAACAAGCAACAGATTCATGACATGTTCATGAAGCAGGCGGCGGAGCGCTATAAAGATATGATTGCAAGTTCAAAAGTAATAGAGCCCCCGGTAAGCCAAATTGCATTTATGATGATGCCTGAAAGATATGGTTGGCCTATTGGAGGCTACCAGAGGTTGTTGCTCTTTCTGAAAAATAGAGCAATAATAGGATGTCCGAGACCGGGGTCCCTGGTTCAGGTTGTTCTCGCCATGCTGGAGGGTCTCGCTTGTACGTTGATCATATAAATGTTCTCGTAAGTAAATTTTCATTTACTTGAAGTTTTTTCAAAACATTATAGGTTGTTTTTAATACTTTTTTATGGATGCGATGAATCGAGAATGAGCGGGAACCTAGTGCGTATGAATTTGTTTTGCGTATGCATATGAAGAAAGATGGTACATATGTCCATAACATTAAAGTTTCACTATATACTTTTATTCATAGAGTCGTTTGTAATTTATGTTAATCTTTTTTGCAGGAGGAGGTCAAGGCACGTATAGCAGCTGTAGATGAGGCCAGAGGGCAGGGCTCTGCCGACGTGACACAAATATTTCTTGATGTCAGCACGGCGATGAAGCAGCAGGTCTACGGCTTTGAGAGTCAGACATGTTTGTTTACACCATTGATGGTCCCGGTAGGGCCCCTCCTAGCGCTCCATAGATTGATGAGGTGACATTAAGGAGACAGGTGTCTGAGCAAGTGCATGCACATATGGCGACTCTACAAGAACAGCTGGAGAAGGAACATGAGGAGCGTGCTTAGATGCATGCCAGATGGAGAAGGATCGTCTTGAGCGTGCCAGATTACATCATGATTATTCTCAGTTGTAGTCACAAGTACATGAGATGGAGCGTATGATGATGGATATGCGCCGCTAGGGACAAACGCCTCCTCCTTGACAACACCTACTTAACAGAGGGTAGACGTTTGTATTTCATATTCCGTAGCATTTTTTGCATGTATATATTATATAATTTTATTACTATTATTGGGGCGTATGTTTTGTACAACATATTTTATTCGAATATGTGTTTTGTAATGTATTAAATATTTTGTGTAAATGCTTTTGTATTCGAAAGTGTATTGAGCGAATACAGGTTTTACAGGTTTATAAATATAATATATATATATATATATATATAAAACTTAAAAAATAATTAAAAATAGCGATGGAACTTCTGTCGCTAAATCTAAAATAATTTTTCAAAAGTAACGACGGCTTTTTCCATCGCTAAAATTAATGACGGACAATTCATCTCCGTCGTTATTTTAACTATTTTTTACAATTAGCGACGGCAATTTCGTCGTATTTTTAATTTTTTTTTATTTTTGTTTATTTTATTAACTATCCTTAATTCTGCTACAGATTTATCCATCACTATATGTAACAACGGATAAATCCGTCGCTAAATGGTGGCTATATTATTGCAAAAAAGACACTATTTACCAAGTTATACCGATGGTATTAACTATTTTAGCGAAGGATAAGCTCATGCATCATTACTTGATTTGCCGACCCATATTTTAACGATAGAAATTTTCCGCTAATCGCTATTTTGTTTAGCGATGAACTTTCTTTGGTTAACAACGGATAAATTAAAATTTCTATTTTGTTGTATTCTTGTAGTGTTAGGAATGTAAAATCTCATTCATTTTAGAACGTCGGGTTGTGACCTTATATTCTAAAAGAGTGTTTCATCTCCTATTTACCGCATGGATGATTGTTATCTGTATAAAAGTTACCATATAAATTTTGAAGCATAAATCAAGCCTAAATTATGGGGTTTTAATGTGGTAACTTTTATACATATGAAGATCATTAGTGCAGTGGAGTAGAAGATGAAACACCATTTTGATAAATTTAATATTACTTTCCAATACTATTATTTTTGGTTCGACAACTTATTTAATAATTTTTGAACTTCTTGATAAAATAAAAATAGTATTTAAAACTATTTCATAAAAAAATATTTTTATACTTAACGGGTATATCATTCATTCTTGATTTCTACTACTAATAACTAATTTAATATTAGTAACTTTCCTAAAAAAAATAAAATTAGTAACTAATATTTAGTAAGTCATTTTAATATAATAGTCTATATATACTATTTAATACTTGTTAATTACTTACACTATTATAGAATATACTATCTTGATGTTATTTAATTTTCAAACTTTAGAGACTATTTTATTTTGATGTAACTTAGTTAGGTTAATTATATATTACATAATATATATAGCTAGCTAGCTGGATGACAAATGAGTCTTGATTTTTATTGAGAATAGGTTATGGATTACCTAGCTAACCAGACTAAAAATTTCTGTGGCATAGTCTTGCCATCCTTAACCACCAATCAAAATTAAGAATTCATAATATTTCCTTTTACCCTTCTACACACTCAAGTTTTCATACTCCCACACACACAACCAAAAAAATAAGTTGAGGGAAAAAAGGAGTGTTCGGCCGTGAGCTTTGAAGGGTGATGCTGCTTTTTCAAGGCAGATCATCAAGTCAATTGAGTTGACCAAAATATTCTTTGAAGAGGAAAGTTTTCATGATAGTCCTTTTCTCGAGGGGGAAGTCTTCTTGTCTTCTTTTCCTTGTCTTTGGTAAATTATTTGATTGGGAAGTTTCCCACACACTCAAATGTTAGAGGGCCCCAAGAGTTATCCCGGGGAGGTCCCTCTGAGTCTCTGACGGCAAGTCAGCATGGTGAACGAGAGAATAAACAGTAATCGAATACTGAATAATGAATGCGTATGAGAACAATGAATTAATTTTTTAAAGATAATATGAGGGACCTTTTTATACCTGGGAGATGGGCCCATGGGCCGTGTAGTAGAATTCGTCCTATGGGCTAGTCCACGTAGGAGAAAACGACCGATGGTCCAAACCCATACTCCTTTGGACCGGTTTATTTATTAAGAGCCCATTGGGCAATTAATATTAAATAAACATATATAAAATAAATTATATATCTAAATTATTATATACCGTTTTTGCCCCCAACAAAGGGGGAGAGCAATTTTTTCTTCATTCTTCCTAGTTAGGACGTGCATACCGTAAAATCGTATTGTATCGTACCGAAGTTTTGATAAACCGAAAATTTCATACGTTGTATTTTTGTAACGTTTACCAAACCATATTACACTGGTATGGTTTGGTTTTTACCGAAATTTTTTTGTTACGATTTACAGTGAAAACCGAACATGTAAGTTAAAAAAATCAGAGACAATAGATATAAGCCAAATATACCCCAAGCATAAGCCAAATTTAAGTATTCAACCTAGGGGTGACCAAATGGAATCAAAACCGGGTTCCAAATTGGAACCATAACCATGGTCATAGTTCAAAAATTGGAACAGAACCGAGTAGGTTGGTACCGTCGGTGGAACCGGTGGTCAAAACCACTGGTTTCAAGGTTTAAATGAACGATTTTTATTTTTTTTGGTAAAAACATGCTAGAAGAAATGTTAAATATTTATTATGATGTTTTATATTCGTAACTACAAGAAACACATTTTAAACTAAATGTTGTAAGCGAACTACGTGAACTTTGATTCCTCTATACTGTAATCATATATATAGACAATTTAATATTATTATTAATATTAAGTACAAAACTTAATTGAATATTAAGTCCAAGTCTTTTTCATTTTTTTTTTCCATTTTTTTGTAACTGTAATTTATAAACCATTTTAAAAAAATACAAAATTATCAAAAGATAAACAAATGGTTTTGGTTAAAACTGGAACCGGAATCATGGAGGAACTCGGTTCCAAATCGGAACAAGAACCGTGAGGTAATGGTTCCGATTCTGATCGCTAAAATTTATTAAGCTAGACCGCAAGTATATGACGTTGTTAATAGACAGTGGCAAGCAAGGTCGTATTCCACATGGATTAATTTCAAGCACACACAATATAGTAATTATAGTACTCCAATTTTATCGAAGCAATCATAAAATAAATAGTATATCTAATTTAACCTTAAATTATTAAACTAAAATGTCTAATTGTTATAAATCACCAAACTTCTTTTTTTTTTTTTATTGAGAGGGAGAGGTTTTTTTGTTCTTTTCTTGTTTTTATTTTCTTCCTCTTCTCTTGTCTCTTCTTTTATTTGTTTGGAATTTTAGGAGGTTGCGCTTTCTATTTTTATTATTGTATTTTTGTTTTTTATTTTTTCCTAGGTTGAAGGGCGAAACTCGTAGACAAGTTAGAGGTGTCTCTGGTTTGTAGTTGGTGGTGAAAATGGGGTACCAACTTCCTAATCTAAGTTTTACATGCTATCATCAAAATCTATACACAAATTTTCCCAACAAGGGGCCTCCTTATGGAGGTACTAGTAACTCACCTCACCCTAAGACCCCGAGTGGAATGAGCCCTTCCCGGCTAAAACCTCGGATGGGAGGGCCTCTCCTCATGGAGGTCCTAGTAATTCACCTTCTCCTCTAAGAATCCGGAGGGTAAGGCCTCACCCGCTAAGACCCCGAGTGGGATGACCCCTTCCTGGCTAAGACCACTGGATTGGAGGGGCCTCCTCATAGAGGTCCTAGTAATTCACCTCCTCCGGCTAAGACCTCGGAGGGTAAGGCCTCATCCGGCTAAGACCCTGGGTGGGACGACCCTTCCTAAGACCTCGGATGGCGGGGGCCTCTTCATGGAGGTCCTAGTAATTCATCTCCTCCGGCTAAGACCCGAGAGAGGAAGGACTTACTCGGCTATGACCCCGGTGGGGTGACCCCTTCCTGGCTAAGACCCCGGATGGGAGGGGCCTCCTCACAAGGAGTTCCTAGTAAAAAGTCTTCATCCTCCCGGCTAAGACTCCTAAGAAGGGACCTCATCGCAAGAGTCTCCGTGAACTCTTCTCCACAATAAAAATGTGCAAGAAAAAGAAGGAAAAATACTAACACATGTGGGAAAAGATACAAGAAATGAAGCAAAAGCTTGGGGAAAATTCGGGGAACGCCTTCCAGATCCGAAGAGCGCCCGGGGGCTCCATGGGCGCGCCTCCTCCAAGTTCTAGAAGGGCGCCTTTGTTAAAGTACAAGATAAAATACAATCTCCCGCAAGAAGTCACATGCAAATATCACAAGTAAAGAATGATAAAGGAAACAAATATGCATAAAAAGACGAAGAATCATCCTACCCCACGGGGCAAATAAAATATCTCAAGACCAAAAGAGAGGGATAAATATTCAAGTGCGCAAGATGAATATCTAAGGGCGTAAAGAGAAATATCCAAATGCATAAAGAAAGCCCTAAACAGGTGGGCAGGAGTCAATAGCCATCAGACCAAGAAATAACTATAACTACTTGAGGCTAGCTTTTAAGGCAGATCACTCCAAGTCAACGGGGTTGACCAAATACTCTTCCTGAGAGGAAAGCCTTCACGTCACTCCTCTTCCCGAGCAGGAAGTCTTCTCGTCTTATTCTCTCCGAGCTAGAAAATCCTTTGACTAGGAACTTGCCTCGAATACATGCGCAATCATTAGAGGTCCCGTGGGGATTGTCTCGGGAAGGCCCCTCCGACGCACAAGTCAAAGACGGTGAACGAGAGAATAAACGATGCGAATACTATATAATAAATGTGTAGAGAATAATGAAATAATTTACTTACAGATAATAGTGTTGGGAAAATTTATGTATAGATTTTGATGATACCATGTAAAACTTAGATTAGGAAGTTGGCACCCCATTTTCTATGTAATTCAACCTGTAATACATAGGGTCATTTTTTAAGCTGAGTTGAAGTCAGCTAAGTTGAAGATTACAAGACTCGACTGAAGATTGAAGTGAAGACCCAACCGTGTGTCAACTGAGTAAAGTGAAGTGAAGACTCAGTCAAGTGACAGAAAAGTTATCTCGGTCACCGGTGACAAATAAGTCATTCCAAAATGATTGGAATCAAATGTCAAAGGGTATGCAAATGACAAACTTTGAAGAAAGCTGAAAGAGATCCATTGTCAAGACAAGTCAAGGTTTTTCTGAAAATAGACGTGTGTCTGGCTACCAGCAAAAAGCTGTTTTGCTAAAAGAGTGCAAAAAGTAAGGAACCAATGAGATGTACCTGAAAACCTGCAGAAATTAAGGAAAGGCTATAGAGCAATTAATTCATGGTACGATCTACATCAATGCTGCAAGACAAGACAAGCCAACAACCTACGAGTGTTATTTAAAAATTATGTATATCTTCAAAAGATATATTTTCAAATGTGCACTATAAAAGGCTGAGGAAGTAAGTGAGAGAAGTTTACGGACCAAGTTTAACAAGCATACAAGCAATCAAGCAATAACCTGCAAACATCTCTCAAGATTTTAAAAGAAATCCTCAAGTCTAATCTTGAAGGAAATCGATCAAACACATTCAGTGAAGGAAAGACTACTTCATCAGTTGAAGAGGAAAATTGTTTTCAAGAACAAATGGGTCTACTCTCCATGGTTGAAGGAGAAATAGTGATGTTCCAGATCGAACCGGTGCTTTGAACCTATTGGAGGGCTAAGTGATCAAGTCCAAGGGTTTGAAAAAGACTAAAGCAACAAGACAACTGTCTTGTGGAGAAGCGGAGTCCCAGGAGCTACAGGCTGTGTGATCAAACATGTCACGGACTGATAACTGCTTTGTAACCAAGTCTAAGCTACCTACTAGATTCCTCCAGGAGTTGGAGAAGATTGGACTAGAGGAATTACCCCATCCTTGAACCACTATAAAACTGCTTGTGTCTATTTACTTCTTAGCATACTTTATTTCTTGCTTTATTTATATCTGCTGATAAGTTAAACTTGCTTAAGATAATAACCATTGCTAAAACAAGTATTGAAAAACGTACTTAAAATTATAAGGAGAAAAGTCTTCCATGACAAAACCAAATCAATCAGTATTTCTATGTGTTAGCAAGCAAATCTAACTCACATTCCAATGTTCACTTTGAGAAGAATTTGATGATTGGAAAATACGTACGCGGCTCATCTATCACCCTACATGATGAGATGTGGCTCGTGATTGATGCCACTACAAATCTTAAAGGTCAACACAACTAAAATTGAAAAGTAGGAAGGTTTATCTGCACCCCTTCTGAGCCTAAACCATGGAAAAATCACGTTGTGAATGGACAAACGATGATCGAAAGAGATATAACCTTCCTGACAACGTTGCCAATGATATACTTTATAAAACTCTTGATAAGGCCATGTTTAATAAAGTTAAATCCTGTAAAATGACCAAATCGATTTGGGAAAAACTCACCATAATTTGTGAAGGATCTGATCGAATAAAGGAAAATGAATTAACTTTTGTTGTTCAAAAGTTTGAAAATTTTAAAATGATTGCACGTGAAAGTCTGGATCAGTTGGATGCCAGATTCATAGAGATCACTAATGAGCTTTTAGCTTTAGGGAAGGAATATACACAGAAGGAGATGTGTATGAAAATCCTGAGGTCTCTCCCAACCGAGTGGGAAATGAAGGTCATGGCCCCGAGACATTTCATGGATCTCACCAGACATCAAATCATGAATTGTTCTCTCGATCTTAAAGCCTATGAGTTTGAGCGAAGAAGGAAAAAGAAGGAAGAGACAATTGTACCCAAGACAACTGCACTCATGGCGGGTGAAGAAAAGAGAGCTGAGTCCAAGGAAACCATATACCAAGAAGAGATTGCTCGATGGTGAAATGATTCAATAAGTTCTTCAATAAGAACTACAAAAGAAACAAGGGTTATTCATAAAGAAGACACTCAACACCCTCCAAAGCAAGGGAGGACAGACCACCCAAAAGAGCTAAACATCAAAGAACCGAGTATCGTAGAGCCGATCGTCAGAGAGCCGAAAGAGCTTACTTGTAGAAAGCGAGAGCCTGTGTTGGAATTGCAGGCAACCAGACACTTTGATGTTGACTGTCCTTATCCACTAGTCAACAAGTACAGAAATGAAGAGGAAAGAAAAGTTTTTAGGGAAATAAGACAAGAAAAGAAGAAAGTCATGTTGGTTGTTGAGACTGCAAAAACAACCAAGTGCAAGGAACCAGAAGACTCAGACAGTCGTGAAGCTGACTACTCCAGTGATACAGAAGAAGAGGCTTTTGTATGCCTCATGGCTAAAGAACAAGACTCCAAAGATCAAGAAGATGAGGTACACTCCAACTCATCTCATTCTGATTCAAGTGATAGTACTAGTGACTTAAATACTTCATCACCCACAGATCTTTATGATACTACTGGCAAAATGATGAAAGATTTTGAGCACATAAAAACCTCACGCACACTGTTAAATGAGGAAAACAACCAACTTAAATGCCAAAACTCACAGCTGACTAAGGAGCTGAGTATTCTAAGTCATATAGCTGATGAGAACACAAAGCTGAAGGCTGAAATTGCCAAGATCCAAGCAGACTTAACTGCTACAGAAAAGAGGGACAATGATCTTAAATATATGATTGCATCATTCTCTAAATCATCCAAATCATTAGATGAGCTTATAATGATTCAAAAGAAAAGTAGTGACAAGACATGCATTGGATTTAATTCCTTTGTGCATGCCTAAGTCCCAAGAGTGGTTGCAATGAGGGAGTCCAAAAATCCAAAGCACCAAATGTTGCACCAACACTCACTCAAAAACAAAACCACAACTATGTTGGCCTTGGATACAATGGAAAACGCAAGAAGCCAACTGCGTATGCTGACAGGACTACTGAAATTAAATTCAGAAAAGTCCATCAGCAGACTCCAAATAGTAAATACTCTGTAAAATCCAAACAGAGCTACCAAAAGCCCCAGATATTTCAACAAAGAAAATCATATGATGGAAATGGTAGAAACTACCCAAACTAGACTGATTGGAATAACCAAATGAGATATCGGCCAAGACCAATGGGATACAAGCCAAAGTGGCAAAGACCTCAACTTCATCATAGGTTATTCCCAAGGCAAAAGAGATACAATCAAAGACACATATGCACCCAAACACAAAACCCAACATGCACAAAAGTTCAATATTATCCCAAGAAAGCAAATGCTCAAACACATACACATGCATACAGATAAAAGAGACAGTTGTATGATCCTAAAGCTCCCAAGCAATTTGCTAATGTGCATTATGATTATGGAACTGATAGGTGGCAACCTCTTAGAGCCAGATCATCTGGCTATAGGTTGGTTGGATCACCATATAGCACTAACCCCTCAGGACCCATGCAAGTATGGGTACCTAAAACCTAATTTTCTTAATTGCAGGTTCATGGAACATCTGAGTGCCAAGTTACCTGGTACGTTGATAGTGGTTGTTTCAGACATATGACATGGAACAAGAAAAATCTGTCAAAGTTCAAGGAAATCAAAGGTGCTAAAGTCGAATTTGGAGGAAATGAAGCTCCAGGGGGAAATCAAAGGCACAAGATTCACCAGGAAGAATGGACTAGAAATCACAGATGTAGCATATGTTGAAGGCCTCAACTTCAATCTGCTGAGTATCAGCCAACTCTATGACACAAGCTATAATGTTGGATTCAACATGGGTATGTGTCAGATCAAGGATGCTGAATCAAATGGGATTGTGCTACAAGTATCAAGACAGAAGAACATGTATGTAGTACATTGGTCAACTGCTACACCAAGCACATGTCTGCTAGCAAAGAGTACAGCCGAATCAAGTTGTCTGTGGCACAAGAAGCCGAGTCACCTAATTTTCAAGACAATCAACAAACTTGCAAGGAGTCATCTTGTGGAAGGATTGCCTGACTCAATGTTCACGAAGAAAAGCATTTGTGATGCATGCCAGATGGGAAAGCAAATTAAATCATCTTTCAAGGACAAGCCAAGTCCTTCCTCAACCAGGATATTGCATCTATTGCACATGGATTTATTTGGTCTTGTTGAACCAACTAGTATCAGTGGAAAGAAATACACCTTAGTGGTGGTGGATGATTACTCAAGATACACATGGACAATCTTTATGTGTAAAATGAAGGAAACCTTGAAAAAATTACCTCAGCTGATGAGAAGAGCTCAAAATGAGAAGAGTCAAACCATTATAAAGATAAGGTTTGACAGGGGAACTGAGTTTTTCAATGGGATTATAACTCAGTATTTTATTGAGAATGGTATTGCTCATGAGTTATCAGCTGCAAGAACTCCACAACAAAATGGAGTAGCTGAAAGAAAGAACAGAACTCTCAAGGAAGCTGCGAGGACCATGTTAGTTGAAACTGGTTTGCCTAAGAGATTTTGGGCTGAAGCCATTAATACTGCTTGCTACACTTAGAATATGTGTATGATTAATAGGCAGTTGTCTAAAACTCCCTATGAAATTTGGACAGGGAAGAATTATGGTAACAGAAGAGTCTATCCATGTGTTTTTTGATGAACCTAATGTTAATGGAGAAGACATAGATGAGTTAGCTGACAAGAGGAATCAACAAACTGTTTAGAAGAGTCCTATGTTGAAGCAGATGTAAGAGCACTCAACCCTGATGAAAATGAGATAGCTCAATCTCAGAGACAGCTGGAAAATCTGCAGCTGAATGATAATTAGGAAGTTGTTCAAGACAACTTAGCTGCAAGATGATTGAACCCATCATACTTACTCTAACCAGATGTGAGATGGCTCAGAGACCATCCACCTGAGTTAATCATTGGAAATGTTAGAGATGGAGTAAGAACCAGATCCAGAACTCAACATGGAGCCATGTTTACTTGTTTCATTTCCCAGATGGAGCCTAAAGATGTGTCACAAGCATTGGATGACACACATTAGATTCTAGCTATGCAGGAAGAGCCGAATCAGTTTGAAAGAAACAAAGATTGGGAATTAGTTCAAAGGCCTACCCACCAAAATGTTATTTGTACTAACTGGGTATTTAGAAACAAGATGAATAAAGAGGGATCTGTAGTGAGAAACAAAGTAAGATTGGTAGCCAAAGGGTATTGCCAAGAGGAAGGTATAGATTTTGATAAAACATTTTCTCCTATTGCTAGATTGGAAGCAATTAGGATGTTTCTTGCTTACGCTGCACACAAGAACTTTACTTTTTATTAAATGTATGTGAAGAGTGCATTTTTGAATGGACTTTTGGAAGAACAAGTCTATGTGGGACAACCTCCAAGTTTTGAGCAGAAAACTACTGGAGATAAAGTCTACAAGCTCAAGAAAGCATTATATGGATTGAAACAAGCACCAAGAGCCTGGTATGACACATTGTCGCAGTTTTATTTTGACAATGGATTCACCAAAGGCAAGTTGACAGAACACTCTTCAGAATTCAAGATGGGGAGAGTATACTACTTCATCAAATTTATGTGGATGACATCATCTTTGGATCCACAAATAAAGCGCTGTGCGACAAGTTTTCAAACCGCATGCAAGGGAAGTTTGAAATGAGCATGATGGGAGAGCTGTCTTTCTTCCTAGGTCTTCAAGTCAGGCAAATGAAGGATGAAACCTTCATAAGTCAAACCAAATATACCAGAGATTTGATGAAGAAATGTGGTATGGAAGAGCAGTCATCAGTGAAGATTTCCATGAATACATTAGTCAAGATGGATATAGATGCAGATGGCAAAGCTATTGATCAAACCATATATAGAGCCCTTATTGGATCATTGCTCTATTTGACATCAAGTAGGCCAGACATCACCTTTGTTGTAGGTGTATGTGCTAGATTTCAATCTGCACCAAAAGAAAGTCATATGACTGCAACCAAGGGAATCCTATGGTATTTGAAGGGAAGCCAAGAAGTTGGCTTATGGTATCCAAAGGATGGAGAATTCAAGTTAGTTGGTTACTCGGACTCAAACTATCTTTGGATGTAGAGTAGACAAAAAAATACATCATGTACTGTCAAATGCTTGGAAATAGATTAGTTTCCTTGTTCAAGAAGAAACAAAATTCAATAGCTACATCCACAATCAAGTAGAGTACATAGTCACAGTGACTATTAAAAACCCAAGTATTAGGGATGAGGCAACAACTGAGAGACTATGATATAGAAGAAAAAGAGATTCCAATTATGTGTGATAACACAAGTGCTATTGCAATAACTCAGAACCCAGTATTGCACTCAAGAACCAAACACATTGATGTCAGATATCATTTCATAAGAGATCATGTTGAAAAGAAAGACATCACTTCGGAATACATATCGACTGATAAGCAGTTAGCTAATATATTCACTAAGCCATTATGTGAATCAAGATTTGAAGAGCTTAAAAATGATGTAGGATTGATTGAGCTGAGTTATGAGGCTCAGAAGACTCAATAAACATAGTCAAAGAATAGAGAATTGAAAATCAGCAAAGTTTCATTTTTCAGCCAAGTGAAACAGTCAAGGCGGCTAATCAGCTGTATCGAGTTAGCTGGACAGCCGAATGATCATTATGTGAAGAGAGAAGTTGAGTTAAGTCACTTTTGGAAGATAGCTTAGTTATTCAAGAGCTAAGTGACAAAACACTGTGGTTTTCTATGAGCAGGAATGTTTTTGGCATGAAATCATCAGTACTTATTGTGTCAGTAGAAAGCCTGTACCTGTTTAGCCTATGATTTGATATAAATGTTGCTGTATTTAATGCGGGGAAATTAATGCGGTTTCAAGACTTAATCTCAACCGTTGATCATGATCAAACTTTTTGAATTCTAAAAACTGTCCCCTCACATCCCATATATACTCTAATTCATTTTCTCTCTCCTCACTTTACATTCATCTTTGTCAAGCAAAGACTGAAACTTTTTCTGCAAACCAAAGCAAAAACCTTAGTTCTTACTACGTTCAAAGTTCAAGTTTCCATGTTCCGATCTTAGAAATGGCTCCAACTTACAATTTCGTGAAGATGGCTGAGAAGAACCACTCTGGTTCGACCATGGATTTCGAAGGTATGGTGAAGCAAGGTGTTGACAAGGCCTTTGCCAAGAAGATTGTTGAGAAGTTGGAGAAATCCGGGCTGAAGGAGTTTCTCTCGATGGAGTACTCGCACACCTACCTGGAATAGGTGGCTATATTCTATGTGAACACTGAGGTTCACGATGGAGAAATTCGTTCTTCCATCCACAACATTGACAATAAGATAAGCACATTGCGGTTGTTTGGTCGCTAACTATCGTCTTCCTTCCTCTAGGTTGAAGGAGATCAAAGAAAAAGACGTTAACCTGGCTGCGGCATGGAAAGAGATCGCCAAGACAGAGTCTGCTGCTAAGGCTGTTTACACAGCCAAGAAGTCACTCATCAAAGAGGATTACCACAAGCTCATGGACGTGGTGTCCAAATGCGTTGACATGAAATTTGGCAGCTTCAATCAGCTTTTGAGGACTAAGCTGGCTGTCATGGATACTATATTAGAAGAGAAAAAGGTGAATCTGGCCGAGTTCATCTTCAAATCGAAATCTGCGAACGTGATGAACAAGACTAGTAATGATCTTTGGTCTATTTGTTAGCTCGGGGATATGTCCGATGATTGACGAACGTGATCAATCGGCTTTGTTTTATCATGCTTTACTCGTAGTATTTGCATGTGACTTCTTGTTGGTGAGAGACTTGTTCATTTTCCACGTTGAGGTGGATATTTCCTTCGGAGGAAGTCTTGATTTCTTCAGAATAGCAAGAATTACTTGTTTTGGAGCTACGTGAGGCCGCCTTTCCCAAGCTCAAAGGACGCCCTTCGGGAGTTCGGAGAGGGGCACTCTTCTTGAGCTCTTATTTAGTTCTTATTTCACCGCATCGATCTCTTTCCTCCCGGTGTTAGAACTTTTGCGTTCTTTTTTTGCCGGAGAAGAATATTTCGCGGGTTGCTTTTCTGAAGCTCGGAGTGGGTGCCCTCATGGAGCTCATGGGGTGCTTTTTCGGAATCTGGAGGCACCCTTCGGGAGCTTCCTTCATAATTTTTGCTTTAACATTTTGATCTCTTTGCCACGTGTTAGCGTTTTTGCCTTATTTTTCTTGCACATTTTCATCGTGGAGAAGAATTTATGGGGATTCTTGTGAGGATGTCCCTCCCATATGAGATCTTAGCCGAATGGGATTTGACTCGCGAGAACTCTTCCTTGAGGGGGCCTCTCCTCTTTAGGAGCACGAAGCATCACTGGAGAGCTCTCGGGGAGCGCAAAATATCACTGGAGAGATTGATTTATGGAGACTCCCCGAGAGGGAGCCCCCTCCTCTCCAGGAGCGCGAAGCATCGCTGGAGAGGTCTTCGGAAGCGCAAAACATCACCGGAGAGATTGATTTATGAGGAATCCCCCGAGAGGGAGCCCCTCCTCTTCGGGAGAATGAAGCATCACTAGAGAGGTCCCTTGTTGATATGAGAGCATGAAATATCGGAGAGAGAGATTGATTTATAGGGATTGTCCCGAGAGGAAGCCCTCTCTTCTCCGGAGCACGAAGCATCACTAGAGAGATTGATTTATAGAGACTCCCCGAGAGGGAGCCCCTCCTCTTTGGGAGCGAAGCATCACTAAAGAGAGTGATTTATAGGGACTCCTCTAAGAGGAGCCCCTCTTCTCTCGGGAGCGTGAAACATCACTAGAGAGGTCTCCTAAATATCGCGAAGCACCACTGGACAGATTGATTTATAGGGACTCCTCAAAGAGGGAGCCCCCTCATCTCCGAGAGCGGGAAGCATCATCAAAGGATTGATTTATGGGAATCCTCCGAGGGGGAGCCCCCTCCTCTTTAGGAGCGCAAAGCATCACTGAAGAGGTCTCTGGGAATGCAAATCATCACTGGAGAGATTGAGTTATGGGGACGTCTCCTAGAGGGACCCCACTCCTCTCCGGGAGCCTGAAGCATCACTGGAGAGATTGATTTGTGGGGACTCCCCTGAGAGGGAGCCCCCTCCTCTCCGGGAGCGCGAAGCATCACTCTAGAGATTGATTTATGGGGACTCCCCTTGAGGGAGCCCCCCCTCTATGGGAGCACAAAACATCACTATAGAAGTATCCAGGAGTGCGATGTATCGCTCGAGAGGTTGATTTACAAGGATTTTCCCATAGGAAAGCCCTTCCATCTGGGGTCTTAGTCAGATGAAGTTTCTGAGGAAAGCGCTACAAGATTGTATATAATCGTGGGATCTAGCACGATCCGCGACTCCTAAAGTAGTGTGGCTCCCTCCCTATGTGGTCGAGGAACCTTACCCATCTCTAAAGTGGAAACATAACATTCTCGGGCGATCCTTTGGATGTCCCCTCTTTTTCTTAATGCATTCTCAGAGAGTGCTCCTGTCATCTTTTGCTTCTGGTCCTCCGGAGATCATATTGATGACTCCACCTATGTGAGTATCACACCTCTTCTCTTTGTGGGTGTCTGAGCGGCATTGATCTTCTTGAGGTTCCTCTTCATGCGGTCTTAGATCACGGCAAAACTTGCTCTGATCCACGTAGTCCTTGAGGTGGCCTTTCTGGATAAGTCATTCAATTTCTTTCTTTATAACGAAACAATCCTCAGTGGTGTGACCCTACCTCTATGGTATTTGCAGTACAAATTGGCGCATGTCCATGTAGGGTTTATCCTTAATGGTTGTGGAGGATCAACGATCCCCTTCTTCTGGGGTGGCTATCAGTACATGTGCTATTCGAGCATTGAGAGGTGTGTAGCTTGGCCCATGATCGTTTCTCGAATCCTTCTGAGGTTGATTCTTATCTTCTTCCCGGGACTTGCGCTTAGCACCGGGTTAAGGTTTGGCGGACTCTTCCACTTGAATATGCTTCTCCGCTTGGCTCAATAACTTCTCCATGTTGGAGGGAGGATTCTCGGCCAGGGATTCCTTCAAACCCCCTGGCAGAGATTTTGCTGCAATATCCCGGCCAATGTCTTACGCTTGATGTTTGCAACTTCATTGATGACTTCCACGAACCGTTTCATGAGCTCTCGCAGTCTCCTTCCTTTTGCTTTACCCGCAAGAGGTGAGCGATAGTCTTGGGGCACTTTATGTTGATGGAGAACTGCTTGCCGTAGGAGGTATCCGTCATGCTGTACAGATATGCCTTGGTGTAGAATTTGTCCAAGTGTTTCTGTGGATCTCCAGTTCCATCGTACTCTAGGAGATTGGAGGTCTGGATTCCTGAAGGTATAAGTTCTTGGGTTGATTCTTTATGGTTCAGCTCTCTTCAACTTTGGAGTCTTCGTCTTCTCCAAAGAGTTGAGCATTTCTTTCTCCTTTCGTGGTGGGCTGTACCTTTCCAATGAATGGAGTTTGTGGATCTTCCTCCAGCTTAGGATGGTTCATCAACAGGTTGTCTGGGGAGTTCTGTCTTTCTGTAAAGGGTTGTTTGTTCCCGAAATAGCTTAACTAGTCTGGATGGCTCTTGGATTCTCAGCCCGAGCAACGAAGGGAGTTTGTGCCTATCCTTTCTGAACTTCAAGGTTTGTTTGTCCTTCATAAATGTGATGGCTTCTTCAGTGTATGGCTGCTCTCCAATTTATTTTTCCTCTCTTATATTCCAGTCGAGTAGGATTATTCTTCATGCAATTGCTGCTGTGGCCTGCAACGTTAGGATGCCCTTACGAAGTGTCTTTATGCAGCTCGCATAGCTCAAGGGTATCCTCGTGCGGCTCTGGGAGCATTAATGTCTTAGAGTGATCTGGGTAGTTTCATTGAGCTGGAGAGCTTCTTAGGTTCATCGGACTTATCTAGTGAGCAGAGCCCTTCAGGAGGAGGAGGTTGCGGACGGGCGCCTTTTTGGACATGCTAGGGCATCCCCTTGAGTAGGCAAGGGAGCCCCCTTTACTCGGGCAAGGGCACCTCCTTCAGCTCTTTGAGTTGTTGAATGGCGTCCCTCTAGAAAGAGGGGTGTACCCTTATGTCTTCTCAACGATCTGCCTTCTTGCTTGGTGTTCCCGGCTTTGGAGCCTGCATCTTCCACAAATCACTTCATGAGGTCTTTTAATAACTCTCCATCCAGTTGAAAAAGATGAGCCATGGTCACTGAATACTTCCTTCTGATGGAGAATCATCGTGCGAAGGCAGTATTGAGTTTATCCATCCCCGTGATTGATCTAACTGGAGCTGATCAACCAAGTTAGTGTAGAGATCCGCCTTTGCTCGGTGTTTGTCTAAGTGCTCCTAGTGGACCTCCGATCTCATCATACTCCGGGAGGCTGGATATCTTGATGCCCGAGGGCAATGACTTGGCCTGAATGGTAGGGGCCAGTGAATTTCCTCCCTATAGCGATGGCCCGCGAGTTGGTTTGGCTGATGTTTTACCTCCTGCGACTCTTCTGCGGGCTTGTGAATGTGGACTTTGGTGTGTTAGGCTCCATTTACAACTTCTCTTCCAGCGAGAGTGTGCTGGTCTCCTTTACTTTTTCCAAGTCCTTCATTTCTTTTATCTTCTTTCCCAAGGTAGGGGGTCTTCAACATCTGGCGGAGCATTGAGGGAGGTCTTCTCATTGCTTTCGCCGTAATATGATTCCTTGAAATAGCTCGGTCAGCTTTTTCGAGCAGGGCTTCAAGAGCTCTTCGTGTTAAGCGAATTTATTCAACAGGCGGATTCCCCCAGGAGGAAGGGGCGGCGCCCTCTTTGGTTTTAGCGGAGGCGGGTTGGCCTCTCTAATGTGATAGTTCTTCTTGCTGATTCCTGGATCCACAACCAGCATCATGGGATTCTTCAGCCAGTGGCAGCTCTTTATAAATCTCGCCGGATTCTTTTTTTCTCCTTGCTTGACCTTTTAGGCGAGGTCTTCAACGGTGGGCGGAGCCCGGGGTGGTCTCTCCATGGATTCAGCTACAACTTGACTCTTCAAAGTATTTCGGGTAGCTTCATCCAATAGAGCTTGGAAGTTTTCCCAGGCCAGGTGAACTTCTTCAGGGGAAAACCCCTTTTCTGTGCAGCGGTGGTAACATCTTTTTCTCCCATGGGGGATGTGGCATCCTTCCGATGGGCAGATAAATTTCTTCATTGGGCGGAGCTTCTCTAGATGGAGGTGGCGCCACCCTTTCTTCTTTTGGAGGAGGCGACACCCTTCCGATCGAGAGGTAGCCGACCTCCTTCCTTCTTGATGGCCTTTCCTCTTGCTGGTCTCTGGCCCCAGGGTCTGCAACTTGGGATCCGGCTCCATGCGCTTGAGGTTAGGTCTGCGTCTTTGTGTGCTTTTGATGTTTCCACAGATAACGCCAAAATGATGCTACTTTTTAAGATAGATCACTCCAAGTCAATGGGGTTGAACAAAATCCTCTTCCCGAGAGAGAAGTCTTCATGTCACTCCTCTTTCTGAGGGGAAAGTCTTCTCTTCTTGTCTGTGAGCTGGAACATCATTTGACTGGGAACTTGCCTGCACACACATGCAAATATTAGAGGGCCCCGGGGGTTATCCAAGGGAGGCCCATCCGACGCTCAAGTCAACACGGTGAATGAGAGAATAAACTGTAAACGGATGTTGTATAATAAAAGCATAAGAGAATTATGAATTAATTTACTTTTAGATAATAGGAGGGACCTTTTTATACCTTGGAGATGGGCCCCATGGGCCGTGTAGGAGAATTTGGCCAATGGGGTCTATCGGACACCATTGGTCCGGTTTATTTATTAAGAGACCATTGGGCAATTAATATTAAATAAACATATATAAAATGACTAATATATTAATTAATTAAATACCATTTTTGCCCCAAACACTACTCAAGCAGAGGGCGCCTCATCTCTAGCAGCAACATCAGCCTCTCTAGGCTCATCTCATCGCCACCAACATCGTCGGGAAGATCCGCCAAGGCCTCGACCTCTCCCTCCTTCTCAATAGAGACGCCACAGTCTAGGATGCCAATCAACTCGCTAGAAGTCTTCCCACTTTTCTATTGAAGTTTCCGAAATGGTGAAATGACTCACAAAAAGATGGAAGACTATTGCAAAGAACTCGAGAGGATACTGAGAAGCTCTGTAAACCTCAATCAAGCGGGACCTCTCTTGAGCTAACATTTGGGCACCGACTGAAGTACGAAGAAAGACATCACCCGTCTTTGACTCGTGGTCGAGCTGGGCCTTCACCCACTCAAACCCCTTCGACATCTTGACATCTTGCCATCATGATGAGCCGCATCTTCTGTCAAGCACTTCACCTTATCCCGAAGCTGACGATTCTCTACCTCCGTCATCTCGCCTCGATGGTTCAAAGCCGCTGCGAGGTTCAATATCTACAACATAATTGATACAAGTCTTAGCCAAGTAAAGAGAGAAAGCATGGAGAATGGAAATTCAAAGAAACTGTGGAAGCTTACTCGAGCAACATCCCCGCAAAGGTTAGTCTCAATGTCCTTGAAGGACAAGACCTAAGTCGGGACTGATCATTGACCAATAAAGCTCCTCGAGTACTGGCATAGCCCAAGCCAGAATCAATATAGTCTTCATGGAACTGTATCCCCTCACGATGGTTCACTCAACCAGAGAAGATGGCTCGGTGACCAACACTCTTAGAAGCAGCAACCCCAGGCTCCATCGTCGGCCTCTTCCCTCCGAGAGGGCCTGAAGGAGGGCGAGGAGCCAAAATAACATCGACATGATCACTGGAGCGCGAGCCCGGGCACCGATAACCCTCCTGGAGGGAAGAGCTCCTATCACTCCCATAGGGAGAAGGGTGCGGCCGATCACTCCGGGGTGGGACACTCGAGCTCCTACCAGCAGCAGACTTCCCCTTGGCCTTCTCCTTCTCCTTCTTCATAAGGGCAAGCAGAAGCAATATCAGAAAATGGAAGTAGTCAAAATGTACAAGTAAAATGGGAAGTAATGTAAAGAAGTAAAACAAGACGGGATACCTAAGAACTCCCTATCATTCAGAAGATTTTTAAACAAGCCCCGAGACCCACAAGCTTCTACCATCTTCTTCCGGGAAGTGGGAGTACTTCGGGCAGCCATAACCTCCAAAACCCACTCGTGAGCAAGCTCCCAACCATTATCCCTCACATAGAAGAAATCCTCCTACCACAGCCCACCAGGAGAAGGAAATCCATTAGAAACTTGCACTGGGGACGTGGGAAGAAGTGGAAAAAGGTGTCATCAGGACAATATATGGCATGTATAGAACAAATAATGAAATTCGTTATAGTCGGAATCAAGCCTAACTGCCGCATAGCATGCTGATAGCCTCGTATGCATGCATAGGCCTGGGGAATCAACTGACCAACACATGCTCCCACTGACCTAAGGATCAAGATGAGGAAAATGTCTGGAGGAAGTATGAAGCCAACAGAGAAGCTATAAATGTACACTGTGAAGAAGCCCTCGGGTGGATGAGTAAGCCTGTTGCCCAAATCCGGGGCAACCTTCACAAATGCTGAAGAAAGCTCAAGCCGCTTCTGTAGCCTACGAAGACAGACAGACGGAGGACACTCGGCTGGCCAACTCTCCCAGGACAACTGCTCGACTCACGGGAGGTGGCCTATGCTGGTATTTGGTGGGACGGACCTATTTAGGACTACCTTTTTCGGACTCTGCCTCAGAAGACTCATCACTTGAGTTCGAATCCGGCTCAAGCTTTACTTCTCCTTCACCATCAAAGCACAACTCTTGAGTAAGGGGAAGAATGTCAAACTCTATGGAGAAAGCTGGACGTGGAATGACTGAACAAGAAACTAAACGCCCGGTAACACTTCGACATCCAAATGGAACGGAAGAAGTATTGGAATCCGGGATATGACTTGAAATATACGAAAACTTGGGGGGAGATGGAGAAAAACGGAAAGAAAAATGGACCAAGGGAGGAGGGCCAAGCCCCCCTTACTGGGGAGGGCGCCCGGGTGTGCCCCTATGGCCATCCAGGGAGGGCGCCAAGGGGCGCCCTTGCCCACTCGGGGGAGGCGCCCTAAGCACCCTCTACGGCTCATGACGCTCTCATCTCTCTCTCTTCTCGATGCACTCCAACTCCAAGGATTCTCACCTCAACTCTCACCTCATCTCTCACCTCACCTCTCACCTAACTTTCAAGAAATTTCTTAAGTCTTCTACAAAGCAAAAAATTTCAAAGTTGAAAGGTAGAGAGAGAAAATTCACCTTTGGAAGACATTGCCACAAACTTTCCCTCCAAGTGTCCTTATGTAAAGTAGTCAAAGATTCTCCCAAGACAAGACAAGATATGCAAGAAGACAAGTGAGATATTTCTATACTGGATTAGCTCCAGCACTACTTCATCCCTCCGCAGCACCGGAGCTGGAGAGCTTATGTTGGGGACAAAAATGGTATTTAATTAATTAATACATAATTTATTTTTTATATGTTTATTTAATATTAATTGCCGAATGGGCTCTTAATAAATAAACTTGCCCAATGGTGTCCAATATGGCCCATAGGCTATTTCTCCTACGCGGATTGGCCGACAGACCAAATTCTCCTACACGGCCCATGGGACCCATCTCCTCGGTATAAAAAGGTCCCTCCTATTATCTGTAAGTTAATTAATTCATTATCCTCCTACGCATTTATTATACAGTATTCGTTTAATGGTTGTTCTCTCGTTCACTATGCTGACTTGAGCGTCCGAAGGGCCTCCCCAGGACAACCCCAGGGCCCTCTAATGTTTGCGCGTGGATGCAGATAAGTTCATAGTTAAAGTATATTCCAGATTTTGGAGAAGAAGACTAGAAGACTTCCCTCTGGGGAAGAGGAGTGACGTGAAGACTTTCCTCTCGGGAAATGAATTTTGGTCAATGCCATTGAATTGGAGTGATCAGCCTTAAAAAGCAGCATCACCAAGGAAAGTGGTGACTTTCAGCTAATAGAACCATCTTTAAAGTGGGTGGCTATTTTACATGTCGTTATTTCGTTGGTGTGGAAATGGCATAATGACATGGTCTTGAAAATCAAAGAGGAACACATTGAATGGACGAAAGCGCATGATATCTCTTTCCAATACTCAATTTCAGATTGGTTTGTGAATGGACCATCTTGTATGGGCAAACTAGTTTTTCTTCCAAGCTTGCATTGCGTGTCTAAGACTTTTTATTTCACTTTTTTAGTGTTTTCTTCTGTTTATTGAAGCTGGTATAGATGAAAGTTGTTGTTAATAGTCTCTTAATTTCTTGGGATTGGTTTGGAGATACTGTGGGTATATTTGTTTAGTAATTGAAGATGATTGATGGAAGTTTTTGTTGTTTGGGTGGTACTGTTTGAAAGAAAATGGCTAGGTGTTTAGGATATAAAACAGGACTGGATGTATTTAAAGTCGAAGCTAGTATTTGATACTATCTCTACAAGATGAAAATGCCCTATTACAAAGTGCTTACGGTACTGGCAATCGTCTCTAAGATATAACGACTTTACGGGTTCAACTTTGCAACACTTGCAAAAGTCGAACCAACAACGAACAAAACAAATGTTTGAACTTTCAAGCTTTTGGAAAGAAAAAATTCAATATACTGGTAATGCAGAATGACTCGATTTTTATGTGATTATTTTTGTGTGTTTATTCATCTGTAGGGGTTCATATTTACAAGCATCTAAGTGCCTTTATGGATCGACCATGTCTTTTGATCCGAAAAGACAGGTTTACAGCCAAAATCCGCACCTCGTAACTCGAACAGGTGCTTCAATTCGAAACTGCACGACAACGCACTTCTGTGCGCGTGGAAATAAAAAGTTTCTACATCTGGTGTGCACCGCGCACTTCATTGTGCGCTCGCGCATCTTTGCCCAGTGCGCGCCGCGCACAGCGTCCCGATCTTGGCGCGATCACACAGTTACACACTGGCGACCATGCGCAAAGCTAGTTTTGTGAGGCCCAACCAAATTTTGAGTAAAAATTATTTTTAAAGGTTTAAATAAATTTTGTCCAATACTATAAGGGCCTTAAAGCACAAGCCCAGCACACGACCCGCACTTCGGACCGGTCAGCCGAGCTGCTTCTGGCAGTGACAGACAGCATTGGCGGCGGTGCGAACGCGTGTGTGTTATGAACCAAGCCTACAAGCATATAGGTCCTCCCTCCTTTAAAAACTTTGGTGCCCCAAGGACCTAAACCCATTACTCCAACTTGGGTTATATAAATAGAGCAAACTTTGGCTTTCTATCCTATGTGTGATAGAGTTTCACTCCTCCCCCACATTTACCAATTCCCATGTCAATTTCTAGTTTTAAGTAGCTAATTTGTAGAATAAATTTCTCATTGACCCAGAATTAGTTTTGAGAAATTCAAAATGCCAATCTCATCTACTCACTTAGTAGAATTTTATCATATAATTTAATTCAATTTTCCACCAATAAAAACCACTTAAATATTTGTTCCAAAATGGGTCAACACCCATTTTTCACAAAACCAAATTCCAACAATCCACCACGTGAATGAAATTAATTCATGTATGTATGCAAATTAAGCTTGAAAGTCTCGTGAATGTTATTGCATCGGGATAGTTAGCTTGTGGCTTTGAACCTTCCTTAGTAAAATACTATCGGATTTATTAGCTACTTAGTGACGTGATGTCTTGAACTACTCGGCCGTTTATGTAAATCAAGAAAACTATATTTACATAATAACAATTCTAACACTTGTTGTTCTCATATTCTGTCCATTTCAGTCCAGGACCATATCTTGATTCATAATTATTTCTTTAAAGCGGCCATTACTTCTCACTTATATAGGTGATCTCCTATGTAGAGTATCCTGCCATACTCCACCTTTTGGCATAAGAATCATTAAAAGTCTTAAACTTAACCTCACCACATTCAATAGGTTTCTATTTCACTTGGAAGTTCCGGGAATAAGCTAACACATTTTCCAAGTGTACAACTGAATATTCATAACTTAGTTGTCCCATTGAACCAAGGTATTGAGATCTCCAATTCACAAGGTTGGGTTTCCATTATGAACATTCTTTATTTTTTGGATTTTAAACCCATTCTCCTTAACAATTAATACAATTGATCTCGATTTATTCCTTTTATTAGTGGATCTGCTAGGATTTCCTTTGACTTCACGTAGTCAACCAAAATAACCCCATTTGAAATCAATTGTCGAATGGTATTATGTCTTCGACGAATATGTCTAGACTTACCATTATACATACTACTTTGTGCCCTTACAATTGCTGATTGAATATCACAATGTATCAAAATAGCTGGCACCGGTTTCTTCCAACAATGAATATCTTCTAATAAGTTTCTAAGCCATTCTGCTTATTTTGCGGCTTTATCTAAAGCAATGAACTCGGATTCCATAGTGGATAGAGCTATACACTTTTGCTTATAGGGCTTCCATGACACCGCTCCTCCACCTATTGTGAAAACATATCCACTTGTGGTTTTGGAGTCTTTTGTATCAGATATCCAATTGACATCACAGTATCCTTCTGATACTACTGGATATCTCGTAAAATATTCCATGATTCATGGTATACTTTAAGTATTTCAACACCCTTGTTAAGGCTTTCCAATGATCCTTACTCAGGTTACTTGTAAACCTACTTAACTTACTCACTGAATATGCAATGCCTGGACGTGTACAATTGGTTAAGTATATCAGACTACCAATTATCATTGCATATTACAGCTGAGAAACTAGTTGTCCTCTATATTTGGCTAAGTGTAGACTCATATCTACATGTGTCTTAGCCGCAAGACTAAAAAAACCATTATACTTTCTAAGTATGCTTTCGACATAATGGGATTGTGACAAGACAATCCCATCTGAAGTCCTAGAGATTTTAATCCCTAATATAACATCAGATAATCCCATATCTTTTGTGTCAAAGATCTTCTTTATCTTCTTAGTATTCATGATTAAATCATGACTAATACCCATAATCAACATATCATCTACATAAAGGCATACTATGACGTAATCATTTGTAGTACCTTTAATATAGACACACTTGTCACATTCATTGATTTTGAAACCATTGACTTCATGGTCGAGTCAAACTGTTTCATGCTATATGTCCCAACGGTGTGGTGTAAGGTTTAGAAGAGGGGGGGTTGAATAAACCTTACCAAATTTTCGAATTTAAGTCCTTTAAAATTATTCAACAAAGTTGACTCAAATAGCTATGTCCTTGAGGGACAGCTAAGTTGGCTATTCAGCTGAGTTACCCACTCAACAGACTCGATAGAGTTGTTGATAGTATAACTCGGTTGTTTAACCCAAATACTTAACTTGGCTGGTTTGGTTTTTAATATTGGAACACTTAACACCCATTGATTTATTTAAGGCTTGTTTTTAACACTTGATTCTTAGTACTTGGTTATTTATCAGTTGGATATCAAATATGATACTAATAGCAGATATAAAGTAAATATGCAGGAATGTAAATTTGCTGAAAGTAAATGACACAAATATTTTATAGAGGTTCGAAGATGGGGTAATTCTTCTAATCCTCTCTTCTGCAACTCCTGGAGGAATCCACTATGTAACAGATCAGTTTACAAAGTGGTGAATAGTCTGGAGACAGCCTTGATCACACATATGGCTTCTCTTGTGACTCAGCTTCTTCACAGGGAAGCTGCCTTGCTACTTCAGCTCACTTCTCAAGTTCTTGGATTTGATCACAAAGCCCTCCAACAAACCTGATAATGGTTCAACCTTGAACCTTCCTACAATCCAGGTGTTGGGAAATTTATTGTTTAGATTTTGATGAATGCCATGTAAAACTTAGACTAGAAAGTTGGCACCCCATTTTTCTTGTAATTCTTATTGTAATAGATAGGGCTGAATAAGCTGAGTCAAGTCAGCTATGCCTGGAAATACAAGAAGTCAACTGAAGATGTGAAGAGAAGACTTCGCTGAGGAACAACTGAGTATGGCCACGAATGAAGACCAAGGACTCGACTGAAGGAGTATCGGCTATGAGACAGTGGGGAAGAGTCAATTAAGTCAACTCAAGAAGCCAAGTCAAGTTGAAGTGACAAATGAGTCTTTCAATCATTGGAGCGACTCAAGTCACCTGGGAAAAGACAACAAGCAAGAGAGTCAATCGAAAAGAATCCGTTGCACAAAAGTCAAGAACATTACTTAAATAAGTAATACTTCCATGCTGCCATGTCTTAAAGTGCTCAGTCCCAGAAGCGTGCAAAAGGAATAAACCAATGGGAAGCACACACCTCATGTCAGAACCTGAAAAGCTGAACATTCATTTAATACGAGGAAAGGTCTACATCTCAAGATTGAAGACCAAGAAAAGACAAGCCAACGAATATAAGTGACTTTTTGAAAATCAGCCTATCTCTTCAACGGGCAGAATTTTTGAAAGGTCACTATAAAAGGCTGAGGAATCACTTTGAGAAAAGGTTACCTTGATTACCTGAACCACGAACAAACAATCATTATTCATACTATAACCTGCAAAATATTCTCAAGTTATTCAAGCAAAATCCTCAAGCCTAAATCTCGAAGGAAATCGATCAAAAACTAAACTGTGAAGGAAAGACAACTTCAAACTGTTGAAGAGGAAACTTTTGAAGAATCAAAAGGGGTCTACTTTCCAAAGTGGATTGTAGGAAGGTTCAAGGTCGAACCATTCTCAAGTTATTGGAGGGCTTCGTGATCAAATCCAAGAAGCTTGAGAAAGTAAGTCTGAGTAGTAAAGCGGCAGCCATACCCCGTGAAGAAGTTCCCGAGTCGGACAAGCCAACCGCATGATCAAGGCATCTCCAGATCGAGTCCCAAAGGAGAAAAGTCAGTGTGTGACCAAGACTTGTATCCGGACTGATAACCACTTTGTAAATCGATCATTACTTAGTGAATTCCTCCAGGAGCTCGAGAAGAGAGGAGTAGAAGAATTACCCCATCTTCGAACCTCTATAAAAATTATTGTGTCATTTACATTTCAGCATTTTATTTCTCGCATACTCATTTCATATCTGGCGATAATTTGCTATCCAACTCGATAATTAACAAAGTGCTAAAACCAAGTGTTAAAACAAAGATTAATCAAATTCAAGGGTGTTAAGTCTTCCATAAAATCTTATCACAAAACAAGTTAAGGTTTAGTCTAAACAATCGGGTTATTCTATCAATGACTCTTTAAAGTGCATTGAGTGGCTAACTTTGCCGATTAACTAACTTAGTCATCCCTCAAGGACTTAGCCGTGTGTAATTAACTCGTAATATTTTAAAAGGACTAAAATCAAAAAGTGGTAAGGTTTATTCAACCCCCTTCTAAACCTTACTCACACCCCTTGGGACCTACAAGTGGTATCGAGTGGTTGGTTCATTGAGCCTTCCGCACCGTTCTTGAACTAGATCTCCAATCTTTCAAAAATTTTTTTTAACACTTGTTCTTTCAAAAGCCATTTTTTTTGCAAAGTTATTATCATGGAAGCAAATTTGACGCATTCCTAGTTTCACTATTGAGGAGTTTGATGACTGGAAAATTCGTATGCAGGCTCATCTATCTGCTTTACATGATGAAATGTGGCTAGTGATAAAGGATGGGCCACCGCAAATCGAAAAGTGAACACAAACCCAAGGGAGAGCAACTGCACTGGCGGAGGAGAAGAAAGGCGTGGTGAGGCAAGACCAACCTTAGTTGAAAAACCAAGGACTGAATGGACCAATGATGACAGAAAGAGATACAACTTGGACAATCTGGCCAATGATATTTTCTACAAAACTCTGGACAAAGCAATGTTCAATAAAGTCAAATCATGCAAAACATCAAAAGAAATCTGGGATAAACTAACTTTAATTTGTGAAGGATCAGAGCAAATTAAAGAAAACAAGTTATCTATTGTTGTTCAAAAATTTGAAAACATTAAAATTCTTGCAGGTGAGACAATGGATCAGCTGGATGCTAGATTCACTAAAATTACAAATGAGCTCTCAGCACTTGGAAAGGAATACACACAAATAGAGATGTGTATGAAAATCCTAAGGAGTCTTCCAGCTGAATGGGAAATGAAGACCATGGCTCTAAGGCACTCGACGGACCTATCAAAAACATCCAATCATGAACTATTCTCAGACCTCAAAGCTTATGAATTTGAGCTGAGAAGAAAAGATCAAGAGGAGACAGTTGTACCCAAAACAGCTGCACTTATAG
Organism: Rehmannia glutinosa; assembly: GCA_016081115.2. NCBI lineage: Eukaryota > Viridiplantae > Streptophyta > Magnoliopsida > Lamiales > Orobanchaceae > Rehmannia > Rehmannia glutinosa. The sequence goes on along the minus strand of CM071933.1, from coordinate 48,599,051 downwards.
TCAAGGATGGAAAGAGAGCTGAGATCAAGGAAGTCATTGACCATGAGGAAATTGCCCTAATGGTTAAAAGATTCAACAAGTTTTTCAAGAGCTACAAACGAAACAAAGGTGAATCCTCCAGGAGACATTCAGCTCCCTCCAAGTCAAGGGAAGATAGGCCACCCAAGAGAGCTGAGCATCAAAAGGTTGAATATCGTAGAGCCGGTAACCCAAGAACGGAAAGAGTTGATCAAAGAGCTGAGAACCTGTGTTGGAACTGTAGACAACCAGGACACTTTGCTATTGACTGTCCATATCATGTAATCAATAAATACAGGAATGAAGAAGAAAGAAGAGTCTTCAGAGAAAGAAGACAAGAAAAGAAAAGGGCTATGTTGGTCACGCAGAGACTGCCGAGACAACCAAGTCTAAAGAAGCGATGAGACTCAGAGTAGTGAAGCGACTACTCTAGTGATTCTCAAGAAGAAGCAATGATCTGTCTAATGGCTAAAGAACAAGATCAACTCGACCAAGAAGATGAGGTACACTCGAGTCATCTCACTCGATTCTAGTGATAGTGATTGTGACACACACACTTCATCACCCATTGATCTTTATGAATCATTAGGCAAAATGATGAAAGACTTTGAGCACATTAAATCCTCACACACACTATTAAACGAGGAAAACAACCATTTCAAAAGCCAAAACTCGCACTTTTTTGTAAGGAGCCGAGTACTCTAAGTCACATAGCCGATGAGAACAAAGAGTCAAGGTGAAAATGCTAAACTAATAACAGAGATAGTTGTTATAGGAAAGAGGAAAATGACCTAAAAATGTGATTGCATCATTTACAAAGGCATCTAAATCATTGGATGACCTTATTATGATCCAAAAAGAGTTTGGAGATAAGACATGCATAGGATTCAATTCCTTTGTGCACAATCAAACTCCAAGAGTGATTTTGGAAAAAAGGATCTACAAGTAATGAAATATCTCAAAAATCCAAAACACCAAATGTTGCACCCACATTTACTCCAAAGCACAATCATAAACAAACTAGCCTTGGATATAAAGGAAAAGGAAAACAAAATTGAGTATCTTTGAGAGGACGATTGAGAAGAAATCCAAAGAGTTCCTCAAAGAAACTCCAAATAGGAAGTATTATGTAAAGAATAAACAGAGCTACCAAAAACCCCAGAAGTTTTATCAAAGAAACACATATGATGTGAATGGTAGAAACTACCCAAGCCAAGCTGATTAGAATAATGTGAAATATCAGCATAGACCTATGGAATACAAGCCTAAATGGCAAAGGCCATTCCAAAGGAAAAAGAGCTATCATCAGCACACATATGCACCCGAACGCACTCGAAATATCACAACTACCCAAAAAAGGCAATTGCTAAAACACACACACAGGCATACGGACAAAAGGGACAGCTGTATGAACCTAAAGCCCCCAAGCAATTTGCCAAAGTGAATTATGATTATGGCACAGATAGATGACAACCTCTTAAAGTCAGATCATTTGGCTATAGGTTGGTTGGATCATCTTACAAAGACTAACCCCTCGGACCCAGGCAAGTATGGGTACCTAAGAACTAATTTCCTTGATTGCGGTTCAAGGAACAACTGAGTGCCAAGGAACCTGATACATGGATAGTGGCTGTTCCAGACACATGACAAGAAACAAGAAAAATATGTCAAAATTCAAGGAGATTAGAGGCGCAAAAGTCATATTTGGAGGAAATGAAGCTCCAGGGGAAATAAGATGCACTGGATCCATCAAGAAAAATGAATTAGAAATCACAGATGTTGCATATGTTGAAGGCCTCAACTTCAACCTGTTAAGCATTAGTCAACTCTGTGACAAGGGCTATATTGTTGGATCCAATATGGGAGTGTGCCAAATTAGAGACACTGAATCAAATGAAGTAGTGTTGCAAGGATCCAGACAAAAGAACATGTATGTGGTAGATTGGTCGACTGCCACACCAAGCACTTGTCTGTTAGCAAAGAGTACAGCCGAATCAAGTTGGTTGTGGCACAAAAAGCTGAGTCATCTAAATTTCAAGACAATAAACAAGCTTGCAAGGAGTCATCTTGTAGAAGACGCGACTCGAGATAGAAGAATGAAAGTGTTTGTGATGCATGCCAAATGGGAAAGCGGATCAAATCATCATTTAAAGAAGTCTAGTCCATCTTCAACAAGAATATTGCATTTGTTGCATATGGATTTATTTGGTCCATTGAGCCAATAGTAGTATAAGTGGAAAGAAATACACTTTAGTGGTGGTGGATGATTATTCAAGATATACATGGACAATCTTTATGTGCAAAAAAGAAGGAAACCTTGCGAGAGTTACCTCGGTGATGAGAAGAGTTCAAAATGAGAAAAGTCAAACCATTATAAAGATAAGGTCGATAGAGGAACCGAGTTTGTTAATGGGATAATAACTCAGTATTGTGTAGAAACTGGCATTGCTCATGAGTTATTTGCGAAAAGAAATCAACAAATGTGAGAATGGATTAGCGAGAAAGAAGAAAGCAGAACTCTCAAGGAAGTCTGCAAGGACCATGTTAGTTGAAGGTCGGGATCGCTTAAAATATTTTGGGTCAAGCCATAAACACCGCATGCTATACTCAAAATAGATGCATGATTAATAGACAAATGACAAAGACTCCCTATGAAATTTGGACAGGAGAAAGCCAAATGTTGGGTACTTTAGAATATTTGGATGTAAATGCTTTATCCACAACAATGGCAAGGACAATCTAAAGGCTTTTGATGCTAAAGGCTGATGAAGGTATCTTTTTGGGATACTCAAATTGAAAGTAAAGCCTATAGAGTCTTGAATAAGAGGACTATGGTCACGACGGAAGAGTCTATACATGTAGTTTTTGATGAACCCAATGTAAATGGAGAAGATATTGAAGAGTTAGGCGATAAGTCAATCAGCCAACTATGCGAAAGAGTCCCTTTCTTGATCTTTGAAACCGGAGCAATCAATCAAGATGAAGATGAGACGGTTGAGTCTCAAAGACAAATGGAAAATCTAAAGTCAATGATAATGAAAGAGCTCCTCAAGACAACACACACCGCAAGATGATTGAATCCAATGATTTACTCCAACCAACGATGTGAGATGGTTGAGAGACCATCCACCGAGCTAGTCATTGGAGATGTGAGAGATGGTGTAAGAACTAGATCCGAGCTCAACAAGAAGCAATGTTCACTTATTTTATTTCCCAAATAGAGCCAAAAGATGTGTCCCAAGCATTGGATGACACACATTGGATTCAAGCCATGCAAGAAGAGCTAAATCAGTTTGAAAGAAACAAGGTATGGGAATTGGTGCAAAGACCAAGGCACAAAATGGGTATTCGAAACAAGATGAATGAAGAAGGTTACGTGGTAAGAACAAAGCAAGATTGGTAGCCAAAGGGTATTGCCAAGAAGAAGGAATAGATTTTGATGAAACATTTGCTCCTGTTGCAAGACTAGAAGCAATAAGGATGTTTCTTGCCTATCTTTACACAAAGACTTCATTGTATATCAAATGGATGTGAAAAGTGCATTTTTAAATGGACTCATTGGAAGAAAGAAGTCTATGTTGAGCAACCTCCAGGCTTTGAGCAAAGACTCTTGGAGATAAAGTGTACAAGCTCAAGAAAGCTTTATATGGATTGAAACAAGCACCTAGAGCATGGTATGATACATTATCTCAATTTTTGACAGATAATGGATTCACCAAGGGGCAAAGTGGACATGAGAACACTCTTCTTAATTCAAGATGGGAGAGTATCTTGCTTGTTCGATATATGTGGATGATATCATTTTTGGATCCACAAACAAAGAGTCATGTGATAAGTTTTCGGACCTCATGCAAGGTAAATTTGAAATGAGCATGATGGGAGAGCTGACATTCTTCTTAGGACTTCAAGTGAAATAGATGAAGGATGGAACTTTCATAAGTCAAACAAAGTACACTAGAGATCTAATGAAGAAATTTGGTATGGAAGAGAAGTCTTCTGTGAAATACCAATGAACACATCACCAAGATGGACATGGATGCAGATGGTAAAGTCAGAGATCAAACAAGATACTGAGCACTCATTGGATCACCGCTTCTATTTAACAAAGACAAGCGGGCCGACATCACCTTTGCAGTAGGTGTATGTGCAAGATTTCAGTCTGCACCAAAAGAAAGCCATATGATTGCAGCTAAGAGAATCCTAAGATATTTGAAGGGATGCCAAGAAGTTGGTTTATGGTATCCAAAGGAAGGTGGATTCAAGCTTATTGGTTACTCAGACTCTGACTATGTTGGATGTAGAGTTGACGGGAAGAGTACTTGTGCACATGTCAAATGCTTGGAAATAGATTAGTTTCTGGTTTAACAAGAAGCAAAACTCAATTGCCACATCCACACCGGTGACGAGTACATAGTGCGGGTAGTCATTTGTGCCCAAGTCTTATGAATGAGACAACAAGCTGTGAGATTATGAAATTGAAGAAAAAGAAATTCCAATTATGTGTGACAACACAAGTGCTATTGCAATCACTCGGAAATCTCGTGTTGCATTCAAGAACAAAGCACATTGATGTCGATATCATTTATAAGAGATCATGTTGAAAAGAAATACATCATCTTGGAATACATCTCAACCGACATATTCACCAAACCCCTATGTGAATCAAGATTTGAAGAGCTTAAGCATGAGCTAGGGTTAATTGGAAATGAGTTGAGCGGGAATGTTTTTAAGAATGACGTCAACAGTAATTATGATGGGTACAATCAAAAGTCACGCAAAGAAATATGATTGGATATAAATCTTTGCCGCATTAAATGCGAGCAATTAAATGCAATAAGACGCGTTCTAAATCTGAGCCGTTGATCCTGATCAAAATTCAAAAACCAAAACACGTCCTTTCATAACCCTTATATACTCATTTCTTCAGTTTTCTCTCTCACACTTAAAAACTGTTCATCTTCAAGCATACAAAAGCCATTTTTTCTCTCTCGAAACCCTACCTGTTCTTAAAGCAAGTTCATCAAGATTTAATCGGTAAAATCTTCTAGAAATGGCACCAAAGACTGATTTCGTCAAGTTATCGAAGCAAATTCACACAGGCTCCTCAGTGGATTTCGAAGGCATGATTAAGCAGGGTTCGGATGCAACCCTTGTGAAGAAAATAGCAGATATGTTGGAAATATCTGGGCTTAAAGCCTTTTTGATGATATAATACTCGCACACCTACATGGAAGAGGTGGTGCAGTTCTATGTGAACGCCAAGGTGAAGGACGAAGGGATTAAGTCCTCCGTCCACCACAAGGACATCATGATCACTGCTAAAGACCTTGTGGAGCACTGCCTATTACCGTCCGAGGGTATGCCGGACATCTACGAAGCTGATGTGGACTTGGCTGCTGCATGGAAAGAAGTAGCCAAACCCGAGTGTCTTTGAAAGTAGTCTACACAGCTGAAAAGAAATTCTTTGAAGGACGACTATCACAAGTCGATGGATGTCGTCTCAAAATGCGTGGATATGAAGTTTGGCGCTTTCAACCAATCACAAAAGACTAAGCCGATCGTCATGGTCAGCGATCCTGCAAGGGAAAAAAGTCAATCTGGCCGAGTTCCTATACAATGCAGACTCGCGAACGCGTTGCGAACAAGTCTTTCAAGTAAGATGGATCCTTTGGAGGATCACTCGGCTATGGCCTAGTTATTGGCGATTGATGGAATCAAGGGCAATCCCCTTCAAATGGAAAGTCCTTCCATGTAAACATGAAGATGTTTAGGGCTAACCTCTCGGAGCCCGAGAAGAGAGCCCATGCGAAGAGGACACACCAAAGTGAGGGGAATCGGTGACCCCCCGAGGAAACAATTTGCCTCCCCACCAAAGAAGAAAGTTACCCTACAACAGCAAAGAAGAAAAGTCGCCCCTACAAAGAAAGACAAAAGATGCACTGCCCGCACTGAGTCACCCGCCCGAGCAACCGTGTCTCCCGCCCACATAGCCGAGGTGGAGAAGGAAGCCCGAATACCTTCTCGACCATCGAAAGAAAAGGATCGCCAAGCCAAGAAAGGCGGCTCCTCGATCAAAGAAAAATGCACCGGCCCCACCGCCAAGAATCAAGAAGAAGAAGAGGCAACAGAGACAGAGAATCTCCTGGCGATCGAATGTGCCTCCACCGCCCCGATGTTGTTCTTGAAGGTAATGAGCATCGAGTTTACTACCATCCATTCCTGAAACAGAAAGACAGGAAGAGGATAAAGATGATGATGTGATTGTTGTTTCTCCAGTGTACCCAGACATTCAGCGTCGTCTGCGTGAATGGCGAGCATGGAAGCCGAGTCGCCGAGGTATAGTTTGAACGCCCGGATTCATTGAGGAAGAGGAAGAGCTGTTGAACTTCCTCAGATTGAACACCGTGCTTCAGGCACTTGATGAAGATAACTGCCTGGATATCCTACATATCTTCAAGGAGAAAGAAAATGAGAGGTTAGCAGAAGAAGCTGAAGCTCGTGAGAAGGCGAGTATATGCCCTTTCACTGGAACCAGCGACCACACTCATCTTCATCTTGATATGCTCTCGCATGATGAAGACATGGATCCGGCTATTGCAAATGAGAAGTTGGACATGCAAAGCAAGCCATCTTTGGAATCCAAATTGATGCATGAGCAAAAGAATCGAGAGAAGGACCAGGAGAGTCTTCTAAATCTCACCGAGATTGATCCGTTGGGAGTGGTACAACATATTTCCATAGTTATTGCGACAACCACTTCCCTCTCACTCGGAGGGGACGGATCCAAGGAAATGGCGATGACACTGGTAACTTGGGCACCCAAGTTGAGCCAACCCCTGTTGAAGGTGTCTTACCACCGCCCCCTACGGCTGAACACTCAATGGAAATAGCCGAGTCCGGAATAGAGTGACCCCACCATCACCACTCACCCTAGGTGCGCCCCGGTGTGGGAAACTCACTCCACTACAAACTAGGTCGGAGGATGCTGCAGATGACTCCATAATGAAAGAAGGAGACAAAGTGGAGAATGAGAAAGAAAAAGAACAACAACAAGTTGCCATCGACGGGCTCGGACGCTTGAGTCTCCCCCAAGTGCCAACACTTTGCAGGTCGAGGACGCCGGGCCGATGCGCAACGAGGCACGGGATGGAAATGCCCCGTGAGTTAACACTCAGGGCACTCGAAAGTGCAATCTAAGGGGTTGAGACTCCTTCGGATGGCATGGTCCAAGACCCTAAGACAATGTGGTTCTCAAAAGGGAATGTAGAAGGCCTTTCTACTGCGTTGAGTCCGCTAAAGGTATTGAAGGCCAAAGGGAGGTTGAGACTTTCCGGGTAAAGAGAAAGAAATGCAAAACATCCTCTTGTTCACATTGAAGAATCTGAGAAGGAGATTAATGCACTTCATGATTCCCAAGACAACCCCGATATATCATTTTAAGGATCTCGAAGATGAAGCCGAGTCCGCTCCTACCGCACATCCCAAGGACCCGGTTGAGGATGTTCTTCCGAGACGAGTCGATCAAGTTTCAAAGTTGCTCGTCAAACATTCAACTTTGATGATGAACCAAGCCCCGTGTTACATCCCATGCAGCCGAGGACCAGTCTACTCAATTGGAAAAACCTACGAGATCGAAGAAGCTATTAAGACAAATGAGGCTCGATTAGGCTGGGCAAAAACATTCAATCGCCCGCCACAACTTCAACTACGCAGCTACCGTAGTCGCAAAAGAAAACGACCTCTCGTACAATTTCACATGTACGAGACGATGCATTTGAAGAGACCTTCCCATTCTCAATCGAGCTACCCGTACTAGAAGAAGAATCGCAAAGGAAAATATGAAGTACTCACGAGAAGAACCCATCATCCCTACTCGACTCCATTGTACAAAGTAGAATTTGATTTCGACGTTGAATGACAAACCCGTATCGGAATTGACAAACAAATCCATGAAATCTTCAAGAAAATCTACGGATATTGAGAGGATCGAACGGCATCAGGCCTCATTGTCCATGCGGCTGGACAATCGAGATGCTACCCTCACAAATTCCGACTTGAGAGGGATAGTGATAAGAATCGAGGAGTGGTGTCAAGTGTCGAGCGCAGATGCTGCCCTCGAACAAGTTCATTACTTCAAGGCACTATATAATAGGATGCTTGTTTGGAGCGCAGACAATCTTGACATGAAGCGAGAATGCAGAGTACATTGAGAGGTTGCATGCCTCTCACAAAACCGAAATGGAGTCTGCAGAGTTTCGAAGAAAGAAATTCCGCGACTTGAGGAGACTATGAATGCCAAATTCAGCCTCCTCATGGCTGAAATGAAACTGGTTACAGCTGAGTCGAAGGCCACCCGTTCTGAATTTCGTACAGCCTATGCCGCAGCAGACTCCAAGCAGAATTCAACTATCAGCCGCCTTGATTTCATGCTTGCAGGCATGTTTCCAGGGGTTTCTCTCTCCTTTGATGATGCCAAAAGGGGGAAGAGGAATACCTGAAGAGTTTGAAGGAGACGGCTGTTGAGAAAGGTGAAAAGGAGATAGCTGCTGTAGGGAAGAAAGAGACAGTTGTTGAAAAGAGGAAGGAGAAGGGAAAAGTCGTTGAGGGGAAAGGTCAAAAGATGTGACCTTAATTCTTGATGAAACCCCTCAGCAAGGTCATGTCACAACTAGCATAATCAGCAAACTGCCGATGACTCTGCCGCTCCATCACTCTGCTGTGCCTATGTCTCATAAGAAAAAGATTGTAGAAATAGAGATGGAAGAGATCGACAAGAGAACGGGATGTCCGTGTTGAAGAAATATTGAAACAATTCGGAGGCATTCCGGAAGGAAAAGATACAGATGCCATTCCAGATGACGAACAAGAGCCAAGATCGGTTGAAGAGTTTAAAATGCTCGAATCCGAAGGATACTTCAAAAACATGTCAAGCCCAAGCCTGGGATTTGTACTGGGAGAAAGGTCTAAAGATATGTGAAGAAGGCGATAGGCGTGAGACTACCAAAGAACCACTCACCGGTAAGAAGAAGACCCCAAAGACAATATACGCCCGAGGAGGAGGAAGTAGTGGTGGAGGAAGAGGTTTTCGACCTAGACCTTTGCCCAAAAATATTGAATATGTAGATCCAGGCAAGAAAGGAAGGATCTACTGGGCTGGATATGATGCTATAGCTAATCTGGAAGTGGAGAGGAAAAATGCTGAATATGTCAAAAGAATTGAAGAAGAAAATCGAAGACAAACTCAGCTGTGGCAAGAAAGACAGGAAAGAAAAAGGAAAGATGAAGCTGCAAAGAGAGCTTATGAAAAGAAGAAAGCCGCTGAAGAGGAGAGGAAAAGAAAGAGAGCTGATGAAGACAGAGCTGAAGAAGAAAGAAGGAGGCAGCGAAGACGATGAAGTGTTGCCGCTAACCCCTTCATGTATTTTACTTTTGTAAATACATATGTATATAAGTCTTCTGTACATTTAATGAAAAATCTGTAATTTGCGTAGATATAAGTATGCTCTGATTGCTCTGATACACATTATAAACAGATGTGTAAAGAACAAGAATGATATGATCAATAAAATGATCTATTCAACACATACATTCTTTGTTTCTGCATTGTCTGTATGTATCTGTGCTATTTACATTTTACTTAATCTTGTTAAGTTTTGGCATCATCAAAAAGGGGGAAATTTTTGGGAAATTTATTGTTTAGATTTTGATGAATGCCATGTAAAACTTAGACTAGAAAGTTGGCACCCCATTTTTCTTGTAATTCTTATTGTAATAGATAGGGTTGAATAAGCTGAGTCAAGTCAGCTATGCCTGGAAATACAAGAAGTCAACTGAAGACATGAAGGTTTCTATAGGAGATTTATTTGGGATTTTTCAAAAATAACTAAACCCCTATCCCATTTACTTGAAAAAGATGTAGCTTTTGCTTTCACCCCTGATTGTTTGCAGGAATTTGAGTTATTGAAGAAGGCTCTGGAGTGCACCGATTCTGATAACACCCAACTAGAGCCAGCCATTCGGGATAATATGTGATGCAAGCGATTTTGCATTAGGGGCAGCATTGGGTCAGAAAAGTGATAAACTCTTTCGTGTAATATACTATGCGAGTCGAACACTTGACTCAACCCATCAAAACTATACCACAACAAAAAAAAGAACTACTTGTAGTGGTCTTTTCTTTTGAAAAGTTCAGAGAGTATTTGATTGGGACAAAGACGATAGTCCATATAGATCATACGGCAGTGAAATACTTGTTTGCAAAGAATGATGCAAAGCCTAGGCTCATTCGATGGATACTCTTATTGTAAGAGTTTTGACATCAAGATTCGGGATCGCAAGGGAAGTGAGAATATGGTGGCGGATTATCTCTCACAACTAGAGCAGACGGTTAATGAGAAAATGATGGGCATAACCATCAAATAGACTTTTTCGGATGAATTGATCCTGATGGCAGAGGCAACTATACCATGGTACGCCGACATTGTGAAATATCTAGTAAGTGGGATTTAACCACCAGATATCACATATCATCCAAGGAATAAATTCCTTCATGATGTGAGATATTTTATGCGGGATGATCCCTTGTTGTTCAAATGATGTTTCGATTCGGTGATTAGGAGGTGTGTGCCCCAAGAAGAATGGGCAAGCATTTTGGAACAATGCCAATCTTCGCCAAGCGAGGATCACTCTGGACCAACACATACTTCGGCAAAGGTATTACAGTCTGGTTTCTTTTGGCCTTCAATTTTTAAAGACTTCTACAAGTTTGTGTTAAAATGTGACACGAGATGCCACTAACAAACACGATGGAAGTGGATTTATTTGATGCATGGGGCATAGATTTTATGGGGCCATTTTCTTCTTCATGCGGGTACATGTACATTCTCCTTGCGGTGGATTATGTATCCAAGTGGGTAGAAGCGATCTCGACAAAAACAAATGATGCGCGGATTGTGCTAAAGTTCTTGCAAAAGAACATCTTCACAAGATTTGGTACTCCACGAGCTCTAGTTAGTGATGGAGGCTCTCACTTTTGAAATAAGTTGTTTAACAATCTCATGGAGAATTACAGAGTGAAGCATAGAGTCGACTCATCTTATCACCCGCAATCGAATGGTCTAGCTAAAGTTTCGAATAGAGAGATCAAGCAGATATTGAAGAAAACGGTTAGTACGAATAGAAATGGGTTTTGAATCTTGATGATACCTTATGGGCCTAGCGTACGATGTACAAAACAACTTTGGATATGTCGCCCTATCGATTAGTCTTTAGGAAGCCATGTCACCTTCCGGTGGAATTAGAACATAAGGCATTTTGGGAGGTGAAAAGCTAAATTTTGACATGACGGCCATGGGTGAGAAAAGAAACTTGCAAATAAGTGAGTTAGAAGAGTTCCACCAAGATGCTTATGAGAACGCTCAAATTTACAAAGATCGCACGAATAGATGGCATGGTAAACGAATTTTGAGAAGAGAGTATTTACTTGGACAAGTTGTGCTTTTGTATAATTCTCGGTTAAAACATTTTCCGGCTAAACTCTAATCAAGGTGGTTGAGTCCGTTTGTTATAAAAAAAAAAGGTACTACCTGGGGGCTATTAAACTATTAGAAAAAGACGGTCAAACTTTCATTATTAATGGGCAACGAGTTAGGCATTATTACGAGCAAGAAAATAAATAGGAAATGTGGACCATCTTCTTGTAGAGCCTTAAGAAAATAAGGCGTCTGGCTGAAGACATAAAACATAGCGCTTTTTGGGAGGCAACCCAATTTTTAATCGATTTGTTCATTGGATTTTTGTTTTTGTTCTAACTTAACTTTTAGTTTTGTTTGTTTTTGTGAGTTGTTGTGTAGGAGGCATCACGACATACTCCGGATTATTTAAACAAAATTCGGAATGCAAATCACACAGTCGTGTGAAATTCACACGGTTGTTTTATTGACCTAAAATCATAGAAACAGAGAACCATTCACATGACCAGGCCAGGCCATGTGAAATTCACACGGTCATGTGGATGGACCCGCAGAGACAAAATGCAGCAAACAATTCACACGGGCGTGTGACAATTCATACGGCCCATATGTGTGGTGCTAGAATTGGATTTCCCACCCCTTTTAAACCCAAATACTCCAAAATTACACCACATCTCACCTCTCTAACCCTAGGCACAAAAATTCTCTCCATAAAACTTCCTCCCTCTCCAAAATTTCTCAAATCCACTTTTCAGTTCTCAAAGCTATAATTCATCTCTCCTATTTCATTCAAGCAATTCACAAGATAATTTTTCAATGTCCCCACCTTTAATTCTTCATCTTTAAGTTTGGGGGGTGATTCTTCATCTTCAAGTTTGTTGAAATCTCTCAAGCTTAATTCTTAGGAATCATGTCTTCAATATGTGGTGTGCTCGAAGGAACACACGAAGAAGGAGGGAGCCAACTCCGGAGCCATCTCCAGAAATTACCATGAATATGCCCGAATTCTCTAATGTCAACCTTATACATGAGATACATCAAACTCGTTGGCAATATCTTAATCCCCACTACATGGTCACCACAAGGTACCCCGATAATCATTGGCTTACTACTTTGGGGTTATTAGATGATTTTAGAGCATTATGTGGTCAAGTTGATAGGGATATCATGTTGAAAGGGAATTGGTCTATGTATCAATTATTAATGCTCGAATGTTTAGCACTTTTGAATTGGTCAAGAGAAAAAGGAGATTGTTGGGTGTGAAATTCTGGATGGCTAATGTGTCAAGGGAACTTACTTTACATTAATCAAATGAAATCTACCAAACTCTGGCTTATGGGGTAGAGGAATATGAGGATTTTGATATACATGATTTTTAGAGAGACATCACTAGACTCTGGGTTTTAATGAGTGTGCCCCGAACTGATGAGCTTTTCATATTATGGTGTATGGTTTGGGTACTAAGGTGGTGCTTCGAGAGGGTTAAGGATCAGTAAAAGGGTGAAATCTGAATGGAGGGATTAATTACGCCAATCACTAAGCACTTCAATGTAGATTTGAGCATTTACGCGACTGCCGGAAGTGGCGAAAAATTGACTTGAACATCCTGATAACTATGAAGATGATACAATTTGACGGACGTGATTATTGGTTGCAACATGCGGATCGTACTCGGTTTAAACTTCCCAATTCGACTACCACCGCAATTATAAAACATGTTAATTGGCTCATGCAGGATGGGCCGGCTTTAGCAAAGAAAGAACATGCAAAGAATCTGTTTTTGCTTCGTGAGAAAGGGAGTATATTAGATAGAAAGAGCTACAAAAGGTTTACCAGTTATCTTATTCCATATAGTAGGCTAAAATAGGGCTTTGACGGACATATGTATAAAAGATTGTCCAATTGGACTGCCTGGTCTTATATACATAGTTGTAGGCATACTCTTTGAAGTTCGAGTTAATACAAATGAATGGTCTCACTCGGGGGAAGGGGCCTTCCTTCAACAAATAAACTGAGCCCCGACTTTCACTTATTGTTCTTGGAAGAGCTCCCTGATGCTGCTTTTTCCTTTCCCAACAATGAAATTTAGATGTAGAAGTGAACAAAAGTATATACTAGGATTAGGATGTACACTTTGTCCGCATGTGCTCACCTCTTCCTCGAGTTATAAGTAAATTTTGGTTGACTCCAGGGTGAAAAATCTTTCCAAATTTTGTGCAAAAAGTGGGCTTATTGATTTGGGCTTATTTGGCCCAAAATATACATGAAGGGATGAGTCGATTGCAATTGATAGATCGGAATACTCTCGACGAGGAGGTTAGTCCATGGAGGAAATGAGCGAGCGAATTGAGCGGTTGGAGTCCCATGGGGATCTTTGATGGATGACCAATACCAATTGTCCTGCAACAATTGACGAGTATCATTCGTGAGTACTTGCAACAATTTGGTGAACTCAACCAACGTCAACAACAAATGTACGACATGATTTATCGTATGGATCAATAGCACATTCAGCAAGGCCACTATCCTCTGTCGCCTCCGCCACAGTGATCGATGTAAGTACTTATCGTGCTTTTCTTTTCTTTTGATAATTTTCTTATATTTTTCGGGACGTAAAATAATTTAAGTTTGGAGAATTGTCAAGAATGCGCGATAGTGTACTTTTGCATTGCATATCATATATGTTGCATGTAGATTCATATATAGATTTGCATAAAAACAATTCTTGGTGTTTTAGTGGGCATGTTTATCACTTTAGCACATTTACTGCTTTTGTGTGAAATTGCAAGAGTCGTGGAATAGGAAAGAAGTGTCTTTTGTGTGTTTTTACTACAAATACTTACTTTTATGAGGAGGCATACTTGGTGAGAATGTATTGAATTTGAGAAAAGATTTATTTTGCTTATATGGTATTGACTAAGAAAGTTGGGTATTTGAGCATGATGCAAAAAATAAGCATGTGAGCTTTTGTGCCTATTACTGCTTTTATCATATGCAGTCTTATTTTTGTTGAGTGTGTCATTCTTGTTGTTCGAACTCTAGAATTTGCGTTGGTATCTTTATTGAAATCACATATATGTGCAATTTTTGAAGATGATTTGAGGTCATATTTGTTTAAGCCTTTTAGCCTAAAAGCCTACCTATGAACATATGATTCCCTAGTTAACCAATTTGAGCCTTAGCCTTGAATTTTTGTTAGCCACATTTTGAGCCTTAACTTGACATATTCCTATCCTAAAACTTAAAGATGTAAACATTAATAAATATGTGGTTTAATTTGAAAAGATGATTGGTTAAAGGGATGAATGGTGAATAGGTGAATGAAGGAAGCTCGAAAAAAATATAATGGCAAAAACAATCAAGCATATAGAAAAATCAAGAAAATTGAGCTTAAGGAAAAAGAAAGAAGGCAATGGCCAAAGAAGGAAAAAAAAGGGTGAAGTAAGAAGTATGAAGTGTAATCTAAATAATAAGTGAATGCTTCTAAGATGAAGTGGATTTGTGATTTGAAGTGTAGTATTTATAGTTCTATTTGCTCAAGTTTAAGTCACTTAATCCATATTTCTCCTACCCTAACCAAAGAGCCTACATTACAACCAAATGAGAAAGTCCTTTTTGATTCTTAAATTGTGCACAACTTGAGTGGTAGAGATATGAGACGATTTGCGAGCTTATGATAGTTCTACAACATTGAATTGATTTGAGAGTATACACATGATATTTGCTTTGAGAGTGTGAGTGATACTCTTATCTGGTGAATCGCGATGTCAAATACTCGAACGAGTATTGATTATGTCTAATATGGAATTGAGAACTTTTTGAGAATGAGTTACATGTTTGCTAAGGAATGGATCTCGAATGAGATTTTATATTTGTGGTATTCTCGTGTTGTGTAATCTTCCCCATTGCATACGATTATATTTATTGTTTTGCTCTAGGGACGAGCAATAGTTTAAGTTTGGAAGGATTTGATAAGTGTGCAATATGCATGCATTTAGAGGTATAGTTGGGTATATAATTGATATATTTGCATGTATATTAAGTGTGTTTGGGTTAGTTTCCCTTTTTGGGCATTATACTGCGTATTCTTGTGTACTTTTGTAAACAGAACTATATTTAAAAGGATATCCGTAGAATGACCTGCATCGAATGTTGAAAGCCAAGGGATCAATGACGCCAAGAAAATAAGGAAAGACAACTCACACGACCAGCTCGTGTGATTTCACACGGTCGTGTGAGAGACATAGAGATCAATTTACAGAGAGAAATTCACGCAGTTGGGTCGTGTGATTTAACACGACCGTGTGGATGGCCGTGTGTGATTTACGGAGACTTAGGATGGTTCACTCGATCTTGCCATGTGAACTGCACACAGTCATGCAATTTGTTCTGCGTGCGGATTTTATTTCGTAATTTCATGAGGACTCTACAAGGGATCTCAAAAGGCAACTATAAAAGGAAGACTTAACTCTAAAGTCAGATATAACATACTTGGGAGAAAATAAAACACATTAAAGAGAAAGAAAATGGCTACAACAACGAACAACATGAGACTTCTACCAACCACGAAGGCACGAATATTCGAGATTGTGAAGACGGATACATCTACTCAAGAGGGTTTCATCATCATTGTCTAGGGTTTTTTTCTGTTCTTAATCCCATGTTTAACTCTTTGTTTTTGAGTTTGTCTATGAATTTGCAAACAAATATGTTGGGCTAAATCGTTCGATTCTAAGAGATGATCAAAATCGTGATTCTTGTTAATTCTAATTTGATTGTTTCATATTAATTGATTTTTTTTGACCTATTTATAAATCCGTGGACTTATTTCTTGTAGTTTATCTGGCCAATGAATTTCATGCTTATGTTAGTTCATAATTCGGGATATGAGATCTAACATTAGATAAATGGATTCATAACAAAAATAGGTGTAGAGTCGGAAGGTTTGCGACCTTGTGGGGGTTTACTTGAATTCTCTTTGCTTTTGGGAGTTGATATTAATTGTTGAGTAGGATACTAGCAATTCAATATTGATGTATGGTTTGTTTGCTTTGGGAGAGGGAATAAACTACGCTAGAATTAAACCCATAGATACATGGAAATCAAGTTTTTGTGAATATTAATTGGAATCAATATTGATGAAGCATGTTAAGATCATAGTCCTAGTATTATTTTTGTAATTATTATTTTTTTTCGAACGATAGTTTTTTATTAGAACAACTCAAAAAACAGAATTACAACTACAAACGTAGCCAATCGACTAAGGGCCGACTTGACTAAAGATAAGCCAAGCGGGAATTGGCAAGACTCGATCAAGATTGAAGTGAAGACCACTGTGGTGTCACCGAGTAAAGTGAAGTGAAGACTTCGGTCAAATTCTGAAAAAAGTTGTCTCGATCAACCGACCGACAATAAGTCATTCCAAAATGATTGGAATCGAATGTCAAAAGGGTATGCAGCAGACAAGACTTGAAGAAAGATTAAAGAGATCCGTTGTCAAGACAAGTCAAGGTTTTGCTGGAAATAGGCATGTGTCAGGCTGCCAGCAACAAAGTTGTTTTGCTGAAAGAGTGCAAAAAGCAAGGAACCAATGAGATGTACCTGAAAACCTGCAGAGATTAAGAAACGGCTGTAGAGCGATTAATTCATGGTACAACCTACGAGTGTGATTTGAAAATAATGTTTATATCTTTAACTGACTTATTTTCAAATGTGCACTATAAAAGGCTGAGCAAGCAAGTGAGAGAAGGTTACCTAATCTATGAACAAGCATACAAGCAATCAAGCAATAACCTGCAAACATCTCTTAAGCTTTTCAAAGAAATCCTCAAGCCTAACTTCGAAGGAAATATATCCAACACACTCAGTGAAGGAAAGACTACTTCATCAATTGAAGAGGAAAAATTGTTTCCAAGAACAAAAGGGTCTACTCTCCAAGGTTGAAGGATAAGTAGTGAGGTTCCAAATTGAACCGGTGTTTTGAACCTATTAAAGGGCTAAGTGATCAAGTCCAAGGGTTTGAAGGAGGCTGAAGTAACAGGACAGTTGTCTTGTGAAGAAGCTGAGTCCTAGGAGCAGCAGGCTGTGAGATCAAAGCTGACTCAGACTGTATAACTACTTTGTAACCAAGTTAAAGTTACTTATTGAATTCTTCCAGGAGTTGGAGAAGAGTGGACTAGAGGAATTACCCCATCCTCGAACCACTATAAAACTGCTTGTGTCTATTTACTTTTCAGCATACTTTATTTCTTGCTTTATTTATATCTGCGGATAAGTTAAACTTGCTTAAGTCTGCTGATAATAACCATTTCTAAAACAAGTGTTGAAAAACAAATTAAAATCTCTAAGGGTGAAAAGTCTTCCACTGGTAAAACCAAATCAAATGTATTTCTAAGTGTTAGCTGAAAACAGTAAAATTATACTATCAACAGTTCAGTCGAGTCTGTTGAGTGGGTAACCTTGATGTGTAAGACAACCTAGTTGTCCCTCAAGGACTTAGCTGATTTGAGTTAACTCTGAATATATTTTAAAAGGACTAAAATCGAAAAATTGGTTTGTTTTATTCAACCCCCCTCTAAACCTTGCACATCACTCCTTGAGACCTACAAGTGGTATCAGTGTGGTTGGTTCATTGAGCTTTCCGCACAGGTTACTGAACTCGATCACATTCTTTTTCAAAGAATCAACACTTGAGTTTTTAAAGCTTTTATTTCAAAAGCAAAATTATTATCAGGGAAGCAAATCTAACTCGCATTCCAATGTTCACTGTGGAAGAATTTGATGATTGGAAAATACGTATGCAGGCTCATCTATCAGCCCTACATGATGAGATGTGGCTCGTGATTGAGGATGGGCCACTACAGATCCTAAAGTTTAATACAGCTGTGAGAAGGGTTGCTCCTGCTGAAGGAGAAGATGTTGCACCTGCAGAGCCTAGACCTACCCCATGGTGGACAAACCACGTTGTAAATGGACAAACGATGATCGAAAAAGATACAACCTTGACAATGTTGCCAAGGATATACTTTATTAAACTCTTGATAAGGTTGTGTTTAATAAAGTTAAATCTTGTAAAATGGCCAAAGAGATTTGGGAAAAACTCACCTTGATTTGTGAAGGATCTGATCAAATCAAGGAAAATAAATTAACTATTGTTGTTCAAAAGTTTGAAAATTTTAAAATGATTGCAGGTGAAAGTCTGGATCACCGGATGCCGATTCACAGAGATTACCAATGAGCTTTCCATTTCGAGGAAGGAATATACACGAAGGAGATGTGTATGAAAATCTTAAGGTCTCTCCCGAGTGGGAAATGAAGGTTATGGCCCCGAGATATTCCATGGATCTCACCAGACAAAGAAACCATGAATTATTCTCTGATCTTAAAGCCTATGAGTTTGAGCTGAGAACGAAAGAACAAGAGGAGACAATTGTACCCTAGATAGCTGCACTCATGGCTGGTGAAGCAAAAAGAGCTAAATCCAAGGAGACCATAGACCAAGAAGAGATTGCTCTGATGGTGAAAAGATTCAATAAGTTCTTCAATAAGAACTACAAAAGAAACAAGGGTGAATCATCAAGAAGACACTCAGCACCTTCCAAAAAAAGGGAGGACAGACCACCCAAAACAGCTGAACATCAAAGAACTGAGTATCAGATAGCTGATAATCATAGAGCTGAAAGAGCTTACTTGGAGAGAGATTAGAAGCTATGTTGGAATGCAGGCAAACATGACACTTTGTTGTTGACTGTCCTTATCCACCAGTCAACAAGTACAGAAATGAAGAAGAAAGAAAAGTCTTCAGAGAAAGAAGACAGGAAAAAAAGAAAGCCATGTTGGCTGCGGAGACTGCTTAAATAGCCAAGCACAAGGAACCAATATAGAGTCAGATAGTAGTGAAGCTGACTACTCCGGTGATATTGAGGGAGAGACTTTGATATGCCACATGGCCAAAGAACAAGACTCCAAAGATCAAGAGATGAGGTATACTCTAACTCATCTCATTCTGATTCAAGTGATAGTGATAGTGACACAAACACTCCATTACCCACAGATCTTTATGATTCAATTGGCAAAATGATGAAAGATTTTGAGCACATAAAAATCTCACACACACTGTTAAATGAGGAAAATAGCCAAATGTAAAACTCACAAATGACTAAGGAGCTGAGTACTCTAAGTCATATAGCTGATGAGAAAACAAAGTTGAAGGCTAAAATTGCCAAGATCCAAGCAGACTTAGCTGCTACAGAAAACAGGGAAAATGATCTTAAAAATGTAATTGCATCATTCACTAAGGCATCCAAATCATTGGATGAGCTTATAATGATTCAAAAGGAAGGTGGTGGCAAGACAGACATTGGATTTAATTCCTTTGTGCATACCTAAGTCCCAAGAGTGGTTATGGAGAAAGGATCCTCAAGCAATGAGGGTGTCCAAAAATCCAAAGCACCATATGTTGAACTCACACCCACTCAAAAATAAAATCACAACCATGTTGGCCCTGGATACAAGGGAAAAGGCAAGAAGCCAGCTAAGTATGCTGACAGGGCAGCTGAAACTAAATTTAGAAGAGTCCATCAGCAGACTCCAAACAGGAAGTACTCGATAAAATCCAAACAGAGCTACCAAAAGCCCCAGAGATTTCAGCAAAGAAAATCATATGATGGGAATAGTATAAACTACCCAAGCCAGGCTGATTGGAATAATAAAATGAGATATCAACCAAGTTCAATGGGATACAAGCCAAAGTGGTAAAAGATCTATATCAAAGACACACAAGCACAAAACCCAAGCACAAAACCCAATATGCACCCAAGCACAAAACCCAATATGCACAGAAGTTCCACTATTACCCCAAGAAACTAAATGCTCAAACACACACACAGGCATACAGACAAAAGAGACAGTAGTATGATCGTAAAGCCCCCAAATAATTCGCTAATGTGCATTATGATTATGGAACTGATAGGTGGCAACTACTTAGAGTCGATCATCCTGCTATAGGCTGGTTGGATCACCTTATAGACTAACCCCTCGGACCCAGGCAAGTATGGGTACCCGAAAACTAATTTTCTTGATTACAGGTTAAGAGAACAACTGAGTGCCAAGGAACCTGGTACATGGATAGTGGTTGTTCCAAACATATGACAGGGAACAAGAAAAATCTGTCAAAGTTCAAGAAAATCAAAGGTGCTAAATTCATATTTGGAGAAAATGGAGCTCCGGGAAATCAAAGACACAGGATCCATCAGGAAGAATGGACTAGAGGTCACAGATGTAGCATATGTTGAAGGCCTCAACATCAATCTGCTGAGCATCAGCCAACTCTATGACAAAGGCTATAATATTGGATTCAACATGGGTGTATGCCAAATCAAGGATGTTGAATCAAATGAGATTGTGTTTCAAGGATCAAGGCAGAAAAATATGTATGTAGTGGACTGGTCAACTGCTACACCAAGCACATGTCTGCTAGCAAAGAGTACAGCCAAATAAAGTTGGTCGTGGCACAAGAAGCTGAGTCACCTGAATTTCAAGACAATCAACAAGCTTGCAAGGAGTCATCTTGTGGAAGGATTTCCTAACTCAGTATACAAAAAGGAAAGCTTTTGTGATGCATGCCAGATGGGAAAGCAAATTAAGTCATCTTTCAAGAAAAAGACAAGTCCTTCTTCAACCAGGATATTGCACTTATTGCACATAGATTTATTTGGTCCTGTTGAACCAGCTAGTATTAGTGGAAACAAATACACATTAGTGATGGTGGATGATTATTCAAGATACACATGGACAATCTTTATGAGTGAAAAGAAGAAAACGTTGCAGAAACTACCTCTGCTGATGAGAAGTGTTCAAAATGAGAAGAGTCAAACCATTATAAAGATATGCTCGGCAGGGAACTGAGTTTGTCAATGGGCTTATAGCTCAGTATTACATTACAAATGGTATTGCTCATGAGTTGTCAGCTGCAAGAACTCCTCGGCAGAATGGAGTAGCTGAAAGAAGGAACAGAACTCTCAAGGAAGGTGCGAGGACCATGTTTGTTGAAGCTGGTTTGCCTAAGAGATTTGGGGCTGAAGCCATTAATGTTGCTTGCTACACTCAGAACAAGTGTATGACTAACAGACAGTTGTCTAAAACTCCCTATGAAATTTGGACAGGGAGAAAGCCAAATGTTGGATATTTTTGAATTTTTGGATGTAAGTGCTTCATCCACAATAATGACAAGGACAACTTAAAAGCTTTTGATGCTAATGCTGATGAAGATATCTTTTTGGGATACTCAGCTGAGAGTAAACCTTATAGAGTGCTGAACAAGAGGACTATGGTCACAGAAGAGTCTATCCATGTGGTTTTTGATGAACCTAATGTCAATGGAGATGACATAGATGAGTTAGCTGACAAGAGAAATCAACCAACTGTTCAGAAGAGTCCCTGTGTTGAAGCAGATGTAAGAGCACTCAACCCTGATGAAGATGAGATAGCTGAATCTCAGAGACAGCTGGAAGGTCTGCAGATGAATAATGATGAGGAAGCTGTTCAAGACAACTTAGCTGCGAGACGACTGAACCCAATAGACTTACTCCAACCAGATGTGAGATGGCTGAGAGACTATCCACCTGAGTTAATCATTGGAGATTTTAGAGATGGAGTGAGAACCAGATCAAGGACTCAACATGAAGCTATGTTTACTTGTTTCATTTCCCAGATAGAGCCTAAAGATGTGTCACAAGCATTGGATGACACACATTAGATTCTAGCTATACAGGAAGAGTTGAATCAGTTTGAGAGAAACAAGGTTTGGGAATTAGTTCAAAAGCCTACCGACCAAAATGTTATTGGTACTAAGTGGGTATTCAGAAACAAGATGAATGAAGAGGGGTCTGTAGTAAGAAACAAAGCAAAATTAGTAGCCAAAGGGGTATTTCCAAGAAGGTATAGATTTTGATGAAACTTTTGCTCATGTTGCTAGATTGGAGGCAATTAGGATGTTTCTTTCTTATGGTGCACACAAGAACTTCATTGTTTATCAAATGGATGTGAAGAGTGCATTTTTGAATGGACTACTGGAAAAAGAAGTCTTTGTGGAGCAACCTCCAGGTTTTGAGCAGAAAACTATTGGAGATAAAGTCTACAAGATCAAGAAAGCATTGTATGGATTGAAGCAAGCAGCAAGAGTCTGGTATGACACATTGTCTCAGTTTCTTATTGACAATGGATTCACCAAAGGCAATGTTGATAGGACATTCTTCAGAATACAAGATGAGGAGAGTATATTGCTTGTTCAAATTTATGTGGATGACAACATCTTTGGATCCACAAATAAAGAGTTGTATGATAAGTTTTCAAACCTCATGCAAGGGAAGTTTGAAATGAGTATGATTGGAGAGCCGACTTTCTTCCTAGGTCTTCAAGTCAAGAAAATGAAGGATGGAACCTTCATAAATCAAACCAAATATGCCGAGATTTGATGAAGAAATTTGGTATGGAAGAGAAGTCATCAAAGTGAAGATTCCCATGAATACATCACCAAGATGGTTATAGTGTTTGATACATGTTTTTATCTTAATTTTGATGATTTTATTTTGTCACCAAAACAATGTTTTTTAAAGGTTGTCCAAATACTCCTAAATGATTTAAAATGGTTTTAATATTTTCCTAGTATTTCCTCAAGTTTATTTTTGATAATAATGGACAACACTCTTAATGATTTTATGTCAATGGGCTTTTACTCCTAAACAAGATTTCTAAATGTTGTCTAAATACTCCCGATTGGTTTAAAATATTTTTACTAAATTTTCGGAGTATTTCTTGAGTTTTATTTTCGACAAAATTGGACAACATTTCTGTCTCGTGGTCGACCGGAATCGCCCTATAGGGCAACTCGTGATGAAGATGATTTTTGAAACAGAAAATGAGACGGAAGGAAAATCAGGCAGGTCGACCGGTCGCCCTGGGCGTCGACCGGTCCGGTCGACCGGTCGCCAGTCGGGTCGACCTGCACTGCAAGTTCGTGTTGAAACAATTCAAACCTTGAATTTTTGAGTTAGGGGACCGGTTGAGACAGGGTCGACCGGTCGGGCCTATGTCGACCGGCCCTGTTGTAATTTCCAAAGTGTTCTTCAATTCTCTTATTTCGTGCGACCGGTCGCCTGTGCATTGACAAAAAAAATATGACCGTTTGACAATGGACACATTTCCTTAATTTGTGGGATTGATTTCTAACAGCTATATTCTTGATTTTATTTGTATTTTTCTGTAGATTTTCAATCCCCAAGAGGAGCCTATGCTTGATCAATCATCTCCTATAAATAGAGGAAGTTTTGGAGCAACCAATACAACAATTGAGATACAACACAACAAGATACACTTCAAGCAAATACTTGGTCTTTCATTGTTATTATTCTTGTTGTAAATTTGCCTAGCTTATCACTTTCACATCCTTGAGGTCTAGGCTATTCTTGATTACACTTTGCACTCAAATTGTAATATTCATTATTGAGTTGTAATCTTGATTTTTGGTTATCATTCAAACACAAGATATCCTTGTGAGTGTTCTTGTGGTAAGAACACACTTGGATGATCTAGGTGATAGGTGCAAGAAGATTGTGGTGATCTTCTTATTGAGGTGTTGAAGAATTTGGTATTCTTCAAGATTGAAGATTGTGGTAATCTTCACAAGGTGCCGTTGGAGATTGTGGTAATCTTCAAGAAGAGATTGTGGTAATCTCAAAGGTGGTGTTGAAGAAGAGTGTGGTGCTCTTCAAGGTGTTGTAAGTTGAATTTGTATTAATTTTGGTAATTAATAAAATTCTTTTTCTTTTTGAAATCCATCCCTGGATATCTTTGGGGTGGTAGAGGATTAGGCCCTAGGTGGGTTGAACCTCTTTAAATCGACATGTGTTGTTTACATTCCGCACCTTTATTATTGTGTTTGAGCATTCGATTGTAAAAAGAGAGCTAAATCGAAAAGATGGAGATAATCTATTCACCCCCTCTAGATTATCGTAGCCGCTTGGACTTACAAGTGGTATCAGAGCCAAACTCTTTGGCAAGCTCGTTTCACATCGCGAGTGAAGAGAAACGATCGTCGGCTACGAACGAAGCTCATCTATCCGGCACCTCCACCACCAAGCCACCACTATTTGATTCCAAAAATTTTAATTTTTGGAAAGAAAGAATGGAATGCTATCTACAAGGTTGCGGGTTCGACATTTGGAACACCGTCATTAATGGAGAATCCATTCCAATGAAAGATACACCACACACCTCAAAAGGCTTCAAAAAGTTCAATGATGAAGAGAAGAAAATCATCTCCTTAAACGGTAAAGCTCTCAATATTTTGTATTGTTCATTTACTAATTTAGAATATGAACATGTTGTAGGAATAAAGTCGGCACATGAAGTATGGCAAAAATTAGAAGCCATCTATGGAGTATTTGCAAATGAAAGGAGTCAAACAAAAGCATCTACTTCTCAAAGGAATACAAGCTCAAATCTAAGGAACAAGCCTCCTACAACTTCCAACTATGAAGAAGTTGAACATTGTCTTATGGGCATCGAAGAAGAAAACGAGGTATGTTTTAAACCCTCTACTTCCTATGATATTGCCATTCAAAATGATTATAGTGATTTGCAAAATGATTATGATGAACTTCAAAATGAATTCCAAAGCTTACTTGTTAAATACAAAAATTTGAAAAAGGAATTCAATATTTTGAAAAATGATAAGGATAGTTTATTTACTTCCTATGAATCACTATCATGTGCTCACACCACCACACTAGATAAGGTGAGAAACCTTGAAAAAGAAAAAAGTACTCTTGTTGAGAATATTGATTGCATGAAAAAGGATTTATTAAAATCTAACTTGAGTACTAATAAATTGACCAATATTGTTGATGTTCATAATCATGATAAAGGACTTGATCATAAGCCTAATGTTGTTAATCATATAAAAAAAGATCAAGTCACTATGCACGTTGGTCATTATGCTCCTAAAATTATTACATGCTTTTATTGCGGTAAAAAGGGTCATACGGTAAATACTTATCGGGCTAGAAATAGCTCTAATTATTGTTGGAGACCTAAAAGTCTCAAGACTAATCCTAAAGGACCCAAACACATAAGGGTACCACAAAATAATGTGTTATTAGGTACCCGGCGAAATAATGATCGAAGAAAATTCATACCGCCAAGAAGACATCAAATGACCGTTTCATTTGATCAAAGAAGGAGAAACTATTTTCGACAAAGCCAATTTTCAAGAAGAGGATATAATCAAAATTGGGAAGAACATAGTCCTTGGAAATGGCAAAGACATCATCAACAAGATGATTTTCAAAGAAGAAGAGACTTTGAACAATGGGAAGGCAACAAACCTTGGAGATGGAGTAATTGGAGAGATTACCATCAACATGAAGATTTTCAAAAGGGAAAATATCATCAACAATGGGAAAACCCATGGAAACGGCATAATTGGTAAACCGTATCTCCCTAATTAAATATGCATTTTATTTGTCTATTATGCATGTTTTTATTTGTGTCCTACTTGCAAAATGAGTTTTCATGTATTTAAATTTTAAATTAAGGTCTTCAAAACTTATTTGTATTTTTAAAATTTTTGAAAAAGAAGACCTTATATGATGTCTTTAAAACTCTTGTGCATTTTTGTAGACTAAAGTGTATTATCATCTCTTATGGATTTTTATGGCATGAGCTTACTTGTGATATTTCTTAGCCTACACTTTTATCATTATGATTTGTGCTAGATTTATTTTAAGAATTGTGTAGGATTTACATATTTTCACAAATGGCCATTTTGTCAAGAAAGGCATATATTATCGAGTACGTTTACTTGTGTTACTTTTACTCTTATAGACTCGATATATGTATTGCCATATGCCTATGTGCTTGTTTTTATAATATTTCATACAAGTGCCATTAAGAGGATTTTTTGAAAGGCACTATTCGATATTTGATTACACATATTTGCTTTGTCAACTTTTGTTCAAATACTTCTTCTAAATGAGGTCTCAATTATATGCTATCGGATTTTCAAATTTCAAAAGAGACCTTTTGTAGCTTTCTTAAGCTTATTTGAACTTACATGATTTATTAGACTCTTGATGATCTTCTAAATGCATAGTATGTGTTTCTTGCTTCATGGTCTATATATATAGTGTTTATTTCTACTATGCTCTTATGCAAGATATTTTTGTGATTGATGATTGAGGCATGTTGTTACACTTGGGCTATGTTTTCTTGCTTATATAAGCGATGCCGGTAATGAGTTTGTTAAGTTGTGTAGATGAGAATGAAGTACTCCAAATATTAGTTACCTCAAAATATTTGGATGTATATGTTCTTTTGTGAACACCTTAGACAAATTGGATGCCCTATGATGATAGTAATGTAGTAGACAAAAAGGGTATTCCGGAACAAACTCGATGACCAAGGCAACTTTGGTCGAACTAAGACGAGGTTAGTAGCTCGAAGGTATTTTCAAGAAGAAGGTAATTGATTTTGGTGTAACATTTGCACTCATAGCACATTTTGTAGCTATTTGCATGTAACTTGCCCATTCTTGCTTTAAGAAAATTTCAAGCTTTACCAAATGGATGTTGAATCCAATTTTCTAAATGGTTTTATTCAAGTAGAAGTCTATCGGGGTTTAAAATTTTTTAGGCCAAATATTTTTTTTAAAAGGCCTTGTACGGTTGATAGACTTAGCTATTTTTGCTAAATGATTTTACAAGAGGTAAAGTTGATACTACTCTCTTTATTTTTGAAAAAGGGCAAGACCATTTACTTGTGCATATTTATGAGAATATTTTTGGTACTACTAATGAATATTTGTGCAAGATATTTTTCCAAGTTGATGCAAGGTGTACTTGAAATGAGCATGATGGGGAGCTCAATTTATTGCTTGGACTTCAAATTATTCAATGCAAAGAAGATGGTTATATTGAACTCTTGAAGGAGTTAGGCATTGAAGAAAGAAGAAATATCTCAACCTCTATGACTTAAGATTGACAAAGGTTGAGAAAGGCATGTCGGTCCGACAAACAAATTCGAGGTATGTTTTCTTGTATTATTCCTATAGACTCGACATTCCATATGCCTTATGTCTATATGCTCGACTTCAAAAATTATCCCAACGAATCTCATTAAAGTGCCATTAAAAGAAATTTTCAAATATTTGAAAGACACTTCTTCTTATGACTTGTTGTATCCAAAGCTTTAAAACGTTCTTATTTTTTCAGATAACAAGTTTGGTATCTATTATACGGTCATTCGTATTCAAAATTTGGTTCGTCATAATCGAACTAAACATATTGAGATTCGATATATTTTTTTTAGGGATTGTGATTTTTAACAAAAACTTGAGATGTGTTTAATTCCGTCTCAAGAATAACTTATGGACTTTTTAAATCGCCCACCGCCGAGTATTTTACCTCATTTCGAGCTTGATTATAACATAATGTATATTGAATGAGGTCTATGTTTGCATTTTACATGTTTTTAAAACTTAGGGGGCGAAATCGGATTTTTGGTTGAAAATTCGGATTTCCTCAAAAAGTCAAGACAGTGGGCTAAACAGGTTGAGGGCAACCGATCGCCCTCAACGCCGACCGTCGCCCTCAACCTCGACCGTCGCCGCTGAGCTATATTTTGGATTAAAACGTTCTGTCTTGACAAAGATTCGCCATTTTACCTTATTTTGGCCATTTTTCGTCCCCTTTGCAAATTTCACACACAATTCACTTTAAAATGAGTTTTGATGCATGAATTATATATTTTGGGGATTATCTAGCTCGACTATCATCATCATTGTTCGTCTTTACCGATCAAATGGTAAGAATTCTACTTCCTTAATCTCAATTGGGTTGAACCCTTGAGAACTTGGCCTATATGTACTATCTTGATGAAATTAGTATATGTTTGTGATGAGCTTATTGATTGTTGATGAATGATATTTATTAAATTGCATTTGGTGATGAAAAACTTGGCTTGATTTTATTTACAAGGGCTATATATATCTTTTTCATTTTTTTACGCCCGCCAAGTGTTCGATAAAATGTTTCAATGAAAAATTCATCACCTACATGATTCTCTCGATTTCAAAAGTCTTATATATTTATAGAGATCATGTTTTGCTTATCAAATGAGTTTTCATAAGCTTCTTCAAGTCGTATGATTCGACTTTTCCCTCCTATTTGGTTTATAAGCTTCAATGTTCAAATAGCTCGGTACATCGGTTTAGTTGCGCACTTTGATATGAATATATGATGTATTTATCATCCTAACACTCTTTTTGATGATTCCAAAGGGGAG
Source organism: Rehmannia glutinosa (assembly GCA_016081115.2). Lineage (NCBI taxonomy): Eukaryota > Viridiplantae > Streptophyta > Magnoliopsida > Lamiales > Orobanchaceae > Rehmannia > Rehmannia glutinosa. The sequence goes on along the minus strand of CM071933.1, from coordinate 48,570,222 downwards.
AAACAAAAATTGGCGTATTAGCTCAAAGAAGCTAATAAAAGCTTGTTATAAAAGCTATAAGCTATGGCTCATAAAAGCCATAAGTTATGATTCATTTTTAGTCCAATTATTGCTTGATGGACTTATACAAGTGTTTAATGATGTTTTGTGACAGGGGAGCTTATAAGCTCTTAAAAAATAGTAAAAGCTAAAGCTTTTAGCTTATAGCTTATGGATATTTGATTTTACATTAGTCTTGATATGCTTGTTGATAGGGGAGCTTGTGCTTACTATTGATTATATTTACTCCCTACTTGGTTGCTTTTATATTTTGGAAATTTTGGTTGCTTCCAAACGGTCAAATGATTTTTACCGAAAATATCTTCTAAAATTGTTCTCCCAATTTGTGTAAAAATTGTTTTGGTTTGTAATCATCAAAAAGGGGAGATTGTTTGATACATGTTTTTATCTTAATTTTGATGATTTTATTTTGTCACCAAAACAATGTTTTTTAAAGGTTGTCCAAATACTCCTAAATGATTTAAAATGGTTTTAATATTTTCCTGAGTATTTCCTCAAGTTTATTTTTGATAATAATGGACAACACTCTTAATGATTTTATGTCAATGGGCTTTTACTCCTAAACAAGATTTCTAAATGTTGTCTAAATACTCCCGATTGGTTTAAAATGTTTTTACTAAATTTTTGGAGTATTTCTTGAGTTTTATTTTCGACAAAAATTGGACAACATTTGCCTCGTGGTCGACCGGCGCCCTATAGGGCAACTCGTGACCAAGATGATTTTTGAAACAAAAATGAGACGATGAAAATCGGGCAGTCGACCGGCCGCGTCGGCGTCGACCGGTCGGTCGACCGGCCGCCAGGGGTCGACCGGAACCTGCAAGTTCGTGTTGAAACATAATTCAAACCTTGCATTTTTGAGTTAGGGGGGACCGGTTGAGACAGGGTCGACCGTCGGGCCTATGTCGACCGGTCGCCTGTTGTAATTTCCAAAGTGTTCTTCAATTCTCTTATTTCGTGACGACCGTCGCCTGCATTATTGACAACAAAAATATGACCGTTTGACAAGACACATTTCCTTAATTTGTGGGATTGATTTCTAACAGCTATATTCTTGATTTTATTTGTATTTTTCTCAGAGATTTTCAATCCCCAAGAGGAGCCTATGCTTGATCAATCATCTCCTATAAATAGAGGATGTTTTGGAGCAACCAATACAACAATTGAGATACAACACAACAAGATACACTTCAAGCAAATACTTGGTCTTTCATTGTTATTATTCTTGTTGTAAATTTGCCTAGCTTATCACTTTCACATCCTTGAGGTCTAGGCTATTCTTGATTACACTTTGCACTCAAATTGTAATATTCATTATTGAGTTGTAATCGTGATTTTTGGTTATCATTCAAACACAAGATATCCTTGTGAGTGTTCTTGTGGTAAGAACACACTTGGATGATCTAGGTGATAGGTGCAAGAAGATTGTGGTGATCTTCTTATTGAGGTGTTGAAGAATTTGGTATTCTTCAAGGTTGAAGATTGTGGTAATCTTCACAAGGTGCCGTTGGAGATTGTGGTAATCTTCAAGAAGAGATTGTGGTAATCTCAAAGGTGGTGTTGAAGAAGAGTGTGGTGCTCTTCAAGGTTGTTGTAAGTTGAATTTGTATTAATTTTGGTAATTAATAAAATTCTTTTTCTTTTTGAAATCCATCCCTGATATACTTTGGGGTGGTAGAGGATTAGGCCCTAGGTGGGTTGAACCTCTTTAAATCGACGTGTGTTGTTTACATTCCGCACCTTTATTATTGTGTTTGAGCATTCGGTTATAAAAAGAGGGCTAAATCGAAAAGATGGAGATAATTTATTCACCCCCTCTAGATTATCGTAGCCACTTGGACTTACATATAGATGCGGATGGCAAAGTTGTAGATCAAACCAGATATAGAGCCCTTATCGGATCATTGCTCTATTTGACAGCAAGTAGGTCAGACATCACCTTTGCTGTAGGTATATGTGCTAGATTTCAATCTGCACCAAAAGAGAGTCATATGACTGCAGCCAAAAAAATCTTAAAGTATTTGAAGGGATGCCAAGAAGTTGGCTTATAGTATCCAAAGGATGGAGGATTCAAGCTAGTTGGCTACTCAGACTCAGACTATGTTGGATGTAGAGTAGACAGGAAAAGTACATCAGGTACCTGTCAAATGCTTGGAAATAGATTAGTTTCTTGGTTCAGTAAGAAACAAAATTCAATAGCTACATCCACAGTTGAAGCAGAGTACATAGTTGCATGCAGTTGTTGTGCCCAACTGTTATGGATGAGGCAACAACTGAGAGGCTATGATATAGAAGAAAAGGAGATTCCAATTATGTGTGATAACACAAGTGCTATTGCAATAACCCAGAACCCAATATTTCATTCAAGAACCAAGCACATTGATGTCAGATATCATTTTATAAGAGATCATGTTGAAAAGAAAGACATCACATTGAAATACATATCAACTGACAAGCAGTTAGCTGATATATTCACTAAGCCATTATGTGAATCAAGATTTGAAGAGCTTAAAAATAAAATTGGATTGATTGAGCTGAGTTAAGAGGCTCAAAAGACTCAATCAGTAGAGTCAAAGAAGAGAGAATTTGAAATCAGCAAAGTTTTATTTTTCAGCCAAGTGAAACAGTCAAGATGGCTAGTCACCAGATCGAGTTATCCGGACAAAATGAAAGTGATCATTATGTAAAGAGAGAAGCAGAGTTAAGTCACTTTTGGAAGATAACTGAGTTATTTAAGAGCTAAGCGACAAAATGCAATCGTTTTCTTAAGAGAGAAGCAGAGTTAAGTCACTATTTTATATATACACGATATAAAATAAATATTAGATGATAATATTTTTAAAAAATAATATTTTTATATATACAAAATATAAAATATACTTAATATATAATTATATATACATGAAGCGGGGTCGATCGGGGTGGGGCATGGTGGGGCGGGGTGACCTAAACCCATCCCCGCCCCATTGACATAATCAGGGTGGGGATTCCCCATCGAGTGTGGGATGGGGACGGGTTCCCCAGTCGGGTTTGGGGTATTTTGCCATCTCTATATAAAATTGAGTGAAGAATAGTTACAAGCGGTTCAGGATCATAAACCAAAATAGATATTATTGATCCGTACAATCAGAACTTCGCAATGGAGGCAGTGGACAAAACATGTACCAAAGATAATCTCATTTCTATCATGTGTCGGGTAATGGCTTATCTGATCTTCTGAACAAATCTCACATATAGGACAAACTTATTAACTAGAAAGGAAAAAAAAAGCACAATTTCTGGATGTATATTTCAGCCTTATTTCACCTTTAAAAGTCTTAAATTTTACTAACATAACTGTTAAAATTAAAGTTTAAAAACGATATATTACTTCTAAATATATGTTTCAGTCTCATTTCACCTTTAAAAGTTTTCGTCTCTACTAGTACATAGTAACATATATACACACTTTATTTCTTTTATATTATTGTAAATTACAGGATAAGAAAAATCATATCTCCTACCCATTGTCTATTGTCTATTGCATGAAACTGTATATTATATTGTATTTACTTTCAACTTAGTTTGCAGCATTTCTATTTTATTTTTTATTTTGTTATTTTTTAAAGTCGGAAGACCCAGTCCAATGTTGGGGGTAAAATTAATATTTATTCTTCTGTCTAATACATTTTAATCAAAAATATATTTTAGCCCAATGCAAGTTTATTTTCTTTTTTTTCCGTTTATTTTTGGAGTGTATCAATTTTCGAACACTAGCTTCAAAAAAGAAATCCTCCATTTTTATCCACGTCATCAATCCTTTTTTTTTGTTCACATCAGGAATATTCCAGTGAAACATTTTTCAAAATTATCAAGCTGGTGTTAGTACACCCAAAAATAAAAGACGAAATATAAAAGTGGACTAGAGAGAAATTAGGAAGAGAAAAAACAAGCCAAGAGGCAAAGCTTGTTAACATAATGAGGCAAACTTCAATTTATATTTCCCTTTGATAAAATATGAAAATTGACTTGAATGTTGGTGAAAACTAATAAAATATATATAAAAAATAAAGCTACTCTAGCTCGATTCTTACTTAGTTCAACTAAATATCGGTAGACGTTGGTCAAAGAGATATGCAAACCCTGGAACTCTTTGGGCCATTTAGCAATCTCCAACCATAATTTTATTTTATTGCAACTTTTGCATTGAAAATGTGCAATTTCTAAAAAACAATTAAAATCCACCTCCAACTAATTTACTTTAAATTTTGCACTGAAAAAAAAATTCATTAAATATTCCTTGTAATTCCAAATAGAATAGCTATTTTATTTCCATCAAATGTTTATTGACATTGTAAAATAAATAGATATTGGATTAATTAAATATTATACTCCACTATTATAATATAATTTATAGGAAAATAAATCATTAATAACATGATTTCACTGGAGGAAAACCATGATATTAAAAGTGGATGTAACAAGACACATGTAAATCAAAATAATAAATTTATTTAAACTTATTATTAAAAACTAATTTTAGTAATATAAATAATTTATAAATAACAATATAAATCTAACTAATTAAATTAATTTGATTTACTATTTACTGTCTAATCTATACACTTTGTGCACTTAAGTGATACACTTATCCGTGAGGGATTACAAGTGTCAAATACTTTAATTTAGATTGATCTTGTTTGCCAAATAGTTTAGAATTTTGAGAATATGTTTGTGTGCTAAAGACGATGTTTAAAACTTGGCAATATAAACAGTGTTGGCTTGATCATGAGTTGTTAAATAAATTCACCCAATAAACACATGATTGTTTTTTGTTTTGTTACTTGAGGACGAGCAACGCTTTAAGTATTGGGGGATTTGTTAGATGATTTTTATGCATGAATTTTGGGGTATAATTTGATGTGTTTTATGCATTTACATGCATAATTAAGCTTAATTGTTTCGATCATATACATTGGAAGAGATACTACGAGTATTTGGTAATTTGGCAGGAAATTGAGCTAAAAAGGGATGTGTGGTATGGATTGCAAGTATTGACGGAAAGGAAATGTGCTAATAGCAAAGAAAGCGACCAATGACAAAACAATGACATAAAAGAGACCAAAAGATAGAAAAAACGCAAAAATCGGTGCTCCACAAGACCGACCGTGTAGGAAAACATTGTCCATGACAGACGAAAAAAAGGCCTCCCACACAGCGGTCGTGTGTGACCTCACACAACGGTGTGACATGTATTTTAATGCTGATTTTTGTTGTTTTTGGGCGAATGCAACGGGTTAACCTGGGAGCGATATAATGAATCCAAAAGAGCCTTAGCGAGAGGGGTTTACATTACACGGTCATTTCGAAGGCGAAACACGAGAGGGGAGACCGATCCAACGCACCACAATCATAGTTCAAGATCTTTCAAGACGGATTTTTCCAAACTAGTGGAATTCATTGTCATTGTCTAGAACTCTTATTTCTATTTCTTTTTACTATGTTGAACATGTTGTTTGTAGATTGTCTATGAATTTAGAAACAATTATGTCAATCTAAATTTTCTTAGATTCTAGGGCTTGATGTAAACTGCAAGACCCATTGTTATATGATTTGGTTTGTTTGCATTTGCTTATGCCTATCTGTCTATTTATAATTTCTTGCGCTTAATCCTTGTGAATTATCTGCCATTAATTTGCATATTCAATATGTTGGTTCATACTTGAAAGATGAGCTCTAATAATATATCTAGGAATTCATAACATGAATAATTGTGAAGTTGATGGGCTTATAATATTTGTGGAATTAAAAACCGAATCCATGAAATTATTTGAAATTTGCATAAATTGTTGAGTAGAGATGCTAGAAATATATGTTTAAATCCATGGATTGTTGGCTTTAGAAAATGAGCAATCTAATATCGGAGTTCGGGCGTATACGATATATCAATAGTATTTGCGAACACAAATTGAATAGTGATTGGGATTGTATGTTGAAATCATAGTCATATGATTGCTTTTAGTTTATTGATTTCTTTTAAGTTTGCTTTGTGATAGCTTAGATTAATTTTTATATTATTAGTTATATGTGTTTAGAGTAGCGAAATTCAAACTCATTATTTCGATCATTTCAATAAAATTGAGGCTAGTAAATTTCTATAATATATATATAATACGAGGCGCTTTCGAAATAGTATAGAAAGATTTTCCCGCCCATTTTTTCTTTGTAAATAGTAGTTTGTGAGAAATATTTGGTATTCCTTTTTTTTTTGGTAGTCAACTTTCTTTAAATAATTACTTTTTAAAATGATATAAAAAAATTATGTAAAATTAATTTTCCAAATAGGTGTGTACTTCATTAATTATTGTATTTATCTTTTTATTTTTTTAACATGAAAAAATTAATAACGTTTTTATTTTTGATCCATTTTTTGATGAATAATATATCAATTAATCTATTTTTACGATCTTCGGTTTGACACTGATATTGCATATATAAAACAAAAATATAATAAATAAAAAAAATATAAGAAATATTTACTCATTATTTTATAAATAATAATGAGCTTTAAAAAATTATGCATACGGGCTATTATACATCAATTTGTATATTCATATATTTGGTTATTTATGATATTTATATAGTTTTTATTTGGGCTTACCACATTTTTTAATAATTATATTTATATTTAAACTTATTAAGTTCAATTAAAAATACTTATTTTTATTGATAAAATATCTCAAAATGTGTATCCAAATTTCATATAGCACATATATCCATACACAATATTATATACATTTATGTAAGAAGAAAATTAAGATTTATTTAATATGAAATTTTATTGATAATAGTAGTTTATATGTAGAAAATTATTTTCTTATATATTAATGTACTTTTTATTTTAATAGAAATTATATTTTCTATTTATCACCAAATTTTTATATTCAAGTTTGAAATTTTTAAATTTGGAATTAGATATGAAGTTTTCTATTTGCTAATTTTTTGATATGTGTGTATATATAAAAATAAAATAGTTTTTTTTTGTAATATTTAGTCCCTTAAAATTATGTTGCTAAATATAAAACATGGTTTTTGTTTAATTTTTTTAATAATTTAGACAATTGTTTAGCTTTCTAAACCCCAAAAAATATTAGAATTTGAAATGATTTTACTATTTATTGTATTGAAAATACAATTTATTAAATATTCAAGATATTGAGGTAGTAAAAAAATCAACATTGGGTAGTTAAATTTTTTTCTAAACTTTTAATTTATTATAGATAAACATGTTCGATAAATTGATATCATTTATATTCACACAACCAAATATTTTGTATTTAAATAGATTTTTTTGTAATTTATAATATTTTTTATTATTTAATCATATGATTTATATTCAAAATAATTATTTTTATATTTTAAATATCCTTTTAACATTTTAAAACTTTTGCAATCACAATTTTTAAAAACATAAATAACATAAATTTCTATTTTGTAAAATAAAGAAAGAGAACATGTAAAATTTGTAAATATTCTTGGGTTTAATGTTTGACGGAAATGATTTTTTCATCATAAATGAATCTTTCATGCAATTTTGAGGTCCCGAACAAAATTCCACGCAAAAATAATATTTTTTAGTATGTATTCTCGTGATTTAAATGGTATTTTTGACGCGTCGGACAATAATTTTGGGATAATAAAATATTCTCAAAACAATTTCTTTCATCAGAAATGAATTCTTCATACAATTTTGAGATCTCACGCAGAAATAATATTTTTTTAATATGTTTTCTTGAATAAAATAAAATTAATCAATAATAGATAAATATAATATACATATTCGAAGAATGAGGATAGAACGGAAAATTCTCATTTAATTACGAATGAGAAGTAGGGGACGGGATATAAATATCATCCATGTTGCATCCCTGTTCTAGAGAAGCGGGGAATCCCCATACTCGTTGATGTTAAACCAATCCCTGGGAAATATAACATTGCTTGCCACTATTTACTATCTATATCGTACACTTGCGGTTTAGCTTAATAAATTTGAGCAAACAATAATAGTTCAACATTTCCCTTGCCTACAAATAGTTCCGGATATGATCTTAAAGTTTAATTCAATAGCATAATTAATATCTAGAGAGACTACCAATTTTTCTCGCTAATAAATGTGCATGTAGGTTCATTTATATATCTCCATAGCATAAAACCAAGACTGTCTTTGTAATCAAATATCAATCACCACAGAAATTAAATCAGTTAAACAATTAATGATTTAACATTCTAATTGATAGTTTATTATCTTGATAAATTAAATAAAGGTCATATTTTTTGCAACCCAACCAACACAATAATTTCTAACAACTGCACAAGATATATAAATAACGAAGAAATAAAAGAACAAATAAAACTAATTAGAACTCTCAATTTGCATAAATCCAAATCCTTGATTATCCTTTGCTTTGAAAAGAGGTTTAGCAATCCATTAAATTCATAGTCATCGGGAAAATTAAAGAATAAAACTATGGGAAATAGAGAAGAAAGAGTATAACAGTTGGATTTAATCCTCAAAGTAATATTTTCTACTTGAGGGAAAACATTCTCTCTCCAAAAAGACTTCAAAACAATCGTAATATACTTAGGACTCTTAAAGCTATGCTAAAATAATTAACATCTTGTTTCCAAATAGATTGGGCACCAGTTCAAGTAATTCTTGCAGCTTCTTCGAGTGTGCCCATGCCTTATACTGAGACATCATATAAAACCCGCAGTTTAATAAAAAAACGTCCACGTCTAATTTCAAAACATCTTTTGGTTCCCCCAACTTCACAACCAACTTGCATTCTATTCCAAAGTAAAGAACTTAATCAATATCTAGAAGTTAAGCATAATTAAACATAAAAGGCATGGAAAATATGACAATTTATATGTTCTTCCATTTTGTATTTCTTTCGACGTATTTGTGGGTATTTCATAATACTTATATATAGAAAATAGCATTTACAAAATCACATATTCAACTATTTGAGTAAATAAATTCAATCATTTCATAGAAATTTCATGATATTATACAGTTCACTAACACTTAAAAGCAACAATTATCCTAATTCTTCTATTAAATAAAATAATGTATTTTTGCAACTAGCTATGCCAACAGTAATTTGTTAAAGTTATATTGCCATATTTCTACTTACCAAATGAAAGTAAAATGGGTAACTTTTTCATTATACATGCATTTTCCCATGTACATACTTGTTCTAGTGACAACAATTAATACTTTTCCCACTTTGTCCCTATCTTTCACCACTAGTAAAAAGACACCACCCTCATGCTGCCCTTGTGGATTCATTTCTCTAAGGCTTCACTTGTCTATATATTGGAGCCAATTCCTTTGACACTTCGCAATTCATAGTAAAAAAAACAACTGGAATAGAGAAAATAGTGTGACATTTTTGTCTAAAAGAGGAAGAAAAGAAAATTCAAAGATTAGAATCAAAAGTAAAGCTTGAAAATGGAAAGTGGAGTAAGCTCAAATCTAAGACATGAATACTCCACAAGAACACCCAGAACTGGTAAAAATAGCACTAAATTTTCTACCATTTTTAGTATTAAAGACAAATCTATGTGAATAATGTGCTTTGGATTTTTCTTATAGCATGTATGAAAAGATTTTAATTATTTAGATTTAGATATTTGGTATTATTTTTCTATTAGCTAGCCAACTTGGTATGATTTAAGTTCACAGATCTTTTGATTATTTACAGATTTGGCCAGCATAAATTAAATGGAAAAGCGGTCCTTTGTCGGCTTCTGACTTCTATATATTATTTTATTGTGATTCTTTTTTGTTTGTTAAGTAACGTCTTTTTGAATCCCCCGTAGATTATTTTATTTTAATTTTTTGTTTCTTGATTTTTTAGGGACATGATACCTGTAAATATATTTTATTTCAATTTTACGTGTGTGCATGAATTAATGATTTATCGTGATATTTTTAATCAATTAGTTATTCTTTTCTTCTTTAGTTTCTCTACATATATCTTACATATCAAAAAGTTTTCTAGCTCAAATCCACTACATTATTTTCTTTTGAAGAAATCCACTACATTATTAAGTCTCTAATCAAATCAATTATTTTCATCAAGGGTAATTTTGCAATTTATTAAAATATCATGTGTGCCTCAATATATGTTTTATGAAAGCTCAAACATCAAAACTTTTTTCCACTTGCAATTTAATTGGTGGTGATGAAATTAAAAAAATTCAAATAATTTTATTCTTTGAGGGCAATTGTGTGTAGAAGTCCAAAAGTAGTAAATAAGAATATATGTCAGTATTCTTTTGTTGTTGAAATGGTTAAAGTGTAATAAAGTAGTTTTATTTTCTTTTGTGTATAGTTTGTTAGCTATTGGACAAATAGGCCAACAACTTCATACCAATACTTGGCATTTTGTATATGATGAAGAAAATAGAAAAGTGTGAGAACTAATGGCCATCACCTTTTACTGCTCAACACTCAACAAAATTTAGCAGAACTCACATAAATTTGGCTACTCAATGTTAAACATATTTGTATATTGAGGTTCATATAATATATACACTTTACGTATGATAATTAATATATATTTGATATATATAATATCCAAAGTAAATTTGTGCACATACATATTCACATATACATCTTCAATAATATATGGAAGGCACATGCTTTTAAGTTTTAAATTAATTGTTATAATCTGATTTGATCCATAAATGTAATTTATTTGATTGTAGATTAATTCACATCACACTACGTGTATACTGTATCTGATTCTTGTAATCTTACTAGTTTTCTATTTGTTAACAAGTAAAATAATTTTAAAAATAAATACTACGTCAAATGCATTTATATCAAAATGACATGTTAACATCAGCGAGTCTCGAGATAACTATTAATTTATTACATGAGATTGAAAGATAGGTACCCATTAAATCTCATAACCAATGTAATCCTCATCCCCTCAACCAAAAAGTAAATTGATTTACTATGTATACATTATAAATAGGGTTGCATTCTATTGAAACAAGTCACACATTCATACTCTCCTCCATCTTTTTCAGGCAGCATAGTCATCCGGGAGGGCGGTGTCGATGCACGACAACAACCCCACAAATGCGGGCAGCTTGAACCCGCAAAACTCGTTCAAGCGACCGAATCAAGACATGCCCATTGCCAACGTGACCCGAATCATGCGTCGTGTCCTCCCACCCCATGCAAAGATCGCCGACGACGCGAAAGAGACGATCAAAGAATGTGTCTCAATTCATTAGCTTTATTACAAGTGAGGCTAATGAAATGTGTCGTGGAGAGAGTCGGAAAACTATCTCCCTAAGACGTGCTCTCGGTCATGCAGATATCTTTGGGTTCGATATTTACATCGAGCCCCCGACCATTTTCCTAGACAAATATCGCGCTCAATACCCCGAGCGTGGCTCCATGCATCACATGCCATTTTTAAGGCGCGGCATCGCATCGGTCCGTGGCTCGGATGGCTCGACCACCAAAGTGCCAACACCACCACCACCAATGACATCACGACAACACATGCAGATCGCGACAATTACATTGATTACCGCAAATTATGAGAGATTACTTTATGAGTAATCGTAATCAAGGTGGTGGAGAAGGATCCTCCAGGCGTAGTTTGATCCTTTTAGGCGGCAGCTTTAAGTAGATGAGTCTCGCTATATTAGAAATACAAGAAAAAACTCTTCCATCTTTTTAATTAAGAATCAGCTTGTAGGTCCCAAGGGGTGTGAGTAAGGTTTAGAGGGGGGGTTGAATAACCCTTACCAACTTTTCGATTTTAGTCCTTTTAAAATAATACAGAATTAAATACACGTTAAGTCCTTGAGGGACATCTAAGTTAGTTAACCAAATAGAGTTAGCCACTCAACGGACTCGATTGAGTCCGTTGATAGAATAACTCAAGTGTTTAGTCTAAACCTTAACTTGGCTGTGATGAAATTTTCAGCGGAAGACTTAACACCCTTGAATTTGGTTTAAGTTTCTTTTAACACTTGGTTTTAGCACTTTGTTAATTATCAATTGGATAGCAAATTATCACCAGATATAAAGTGTTATGCAGTAAGTAAATGCTGAAATATAAATGACACAATAATTTTTATAGAGGTTCGAAGATGGGGTAATTCTTCTACTCCTCTCTTCTCCAACTCCTGGAGCAATCCACTAAGTATTGATCAGAGTACAAAGTGGTTATTAGTCCGGATACAAGTCTTGATCACACAAACTTGATCCTTTGGGACTCGACTGGAGATGCCTTGTCACACAAATGGCTTCTCGTCCGACTCGCTTCTTCACAGGCGGTTGCCTTGCTTGCTACTTCACTCACGTGCTCAAGCTTCTTGGATTTGATCACGAAGCCCTCCAATAACTTGAGACTGTTCGACCTTGAACCTTTCCACATTCCTCCTTGAATTAGACCCTTTTGATTCTTCAAAAGTTTCCTCTTCAACAAAGTTGAGGTTGTCTTTCCTTCACAAAACTTGGTGTTGGATCGATTTCCTTGAATTTTAGGTTTGAGGATTTGCTTGAATAACTTGAGAATATTTTGCAGTTACTATTCGAATAATAGCTTGAATGGTTCGATCATTAAGGTTACCTTTTCTCAAAGTGATTCCTCAGCCTTTTTATAGTGAACTTTAAAAAATATGCCCATTGAAGAGATAGTCGATTTTCAAAAGTCACTTGTGTTCGTTGGCTTGTCTTGTTGCGATCCTTGATATTGACATTTCCTCGTATTAAATGAACATTTAGATTTTCGTAGTCCGATACAAGGTGCGATCTTCCTATTGGTTTATTCCTTTTGCACGCTTCGGGATCAACACTTTAAGACATGGCAAAGATGGAAGTATTACTTGTTTAGGTAATATTCTTGACTTACGTAAACGGATTCTTTTGATTGTCTTGACTTGACTGCATTTTCCCCACGTGACTTGAGTCCACTCCAATGATTGAAAGACTCATCTGTCACTTCAACTTGACTTGGCTTCTTGAGTTGACTTGACTGACACTTCACACAGCTGTATCATAGCTGATACTTCTTCAGTCGAGTTCTTGACTTCTCTTCCTTGCTATACTCAGCTTTGCTTCACAGAGGAGTCTTCATCCCAGTCTTCAGTTGTCTTCTTGTATGTTCAGGCATAGCTGACTTGACTCAGCTAGTGCAACCCTATCTATTACAATACAAATTACAAGAAAAATGGGGTGCCAACTTTCTAGTTTAAGTTTTACATGACATTCATCAAAATCTAATAAATAAATTTCCCAATAATTTCCCTCTTTTTGATGATGCCAAAACTTAAAACATACACACAAAAAGTAAATAGCAAAGATACATACAGACAATGTAGAAACAGAGAATGTATGCGTAGAATCGATCTTTTTATTGATCATAACATTCTTGACCTATACACAATTTGTTTACAAAGAGTGTATCGAGCAACATGGCGTTCTATATCTACGCAAAAATATAGAAATTACACAACTTTTTATCAACGTATGGAAGACTTACATACATATGTATTTTCAATAGTGAAGTACATGAAGGGGTGGACAACAACACTTCATCGCCTTTTTGTCAGCTCCTTCTTTCCTCTTGACTCTATCATCTTCCTCGGTCTCTTTCTCTTCTTTTCTTCTTCACCGCTTTTTTTTTTCTCGTAGGCTCTTCCTCGCGCCTTCGTCTTTTCTCTTTCTTTCTTATCTTCGTTGACTCTCTTCCCACAGTGATCTTGTCTCTTATTTTCCTCTTCAATCCTTTTGAAATAAGCGGATTCTTCCTAGCCATTTCCCGGTTGGCTACTTCGTCATATCTTTAGCCCAAAGAGATCCTTCCCTTCTTGCCCGGATCTACATATTCAATATTCTTGGGTAGAGGTATAGGTTGAAAACCTCTGCCTCCACCACTCCTTCCTCTTCCTCCTGGGAGTATATTGTCTTTGAGTCTTCTTCTTTCCAAAGAGAGTGATCGCTCGTGATCATTGTCTGCGCCTTCTTCGCACAACTTCGACCATTCTCCTAATACAAGTCCTGTGCTTGGGCTATGGACATATTCTTGAAGTATCCCTCGGATTCGAGCGTTTTGAATTCTTCCACCGATCGTGGCTCGTCTCCGTAAATGGAATGACATCTCGTGTCTCTTCCCGCCGAAATGCCTCCGTATTGTTTCAATATGTCCATTGCACGGGCATCCATTTTTCTTTCGACCTCCTTCATCTTTGCTTCTACGATTTTCCTTTTCTCAGACATGGGCACATCAGAGTGTTGGAGCGGCGAGTCAATATCGAAGTTTGCTTTGATGATGTCACCGGTGATGAGTCCTTGTTGGGGTTCTAGCAACCATTAAAGTCATGTCCTTTGAACCTTCCCCTCAACTATTTTTCCCTTTATCTTTCTTCTCGCTCTTCAAATTGTTTTTTTCGCTTCTCAACATCTCATCCTTCTTCTCAATCGCAGATCCTTTCAACGTCTTTAGGTATTCCTCTTCCCCCTTTTTGGTATCATCAAAGGAGAGAGGAACCCCTGGGAATAGACCAGCCAGCATGAAGTCTAGGCGACTGATAGCTGAGTTATGCTTCGAGTCTCCGCAAAGTATGTATCTTGCGAAATTCTGAGCGGGTGGCTTTGGATTCACCGCCCACTGACTTCATTTCAACCATAAGAAGGTTGAACCTTTCATTCATATTCTCCTCTACGCGCAAAAAGTTCTTTTTGATGAAATTCTCGCAGTTCCATTTCAAAGTGGTATGTGAGGCATGCATCCTATCAATATTTTCTTGCATCCTCGTCTTCATGTCGCATTATCTCTGCGCTCCCGCATCAAAGATTTTATTGTACAATGCTTTGAAGTATCGAACCATGTTCCACACGCATTGTCTGCTGCTTTGTTGCCACCATTCCCGATTCTTCACCACTATTCCACGCAGACGGTCAGAAGATTTGCATCTATGTTATCCACCGCATATCCAATGAGGCCTGGTGCCTTTCCATCTTATCAATCTCTGCAAAGATTGCCTTGAAGACTTCTCGAACTTCAGCTGTCACCTCTGTCTCAGCTGGCGGCCAAGCAGCATCAAAATCAAAATTCGCAGGGAAGATGGTATCTGTGGGAATAACTGGATCAGGTCTGACGTTGTAGCGTCTCTGCTCTCCAGCTGTTTCTTCATCGAGATCAGGTAGCTCCAGTGAGAAAGGGAAAGTTTGCTCAAATGCATCATCACGGACATATGGGATTTGTTCTACGGTTACTCGTGCCCGCGATGTGCTCGGTTGAGTCGACTTGACCTCGTGATTCAGCTAGGGTCTATTGTGGTATGGACCCGGGCCGGCCGAGCCTCACTGTCTCAATAGCCTTCATCGATCTCGCTTGGTTTTCCTTTTGAGTTGTCCTCGTCGTCGGCCGTATCGGTGGCGTCATCGAACGATGATGAGACTTGAAGACGTGGCTCATCATCAAAAGTGAATGTTTGATGAGTAGCCTTGAGATCCGACTTGCTCGTGCTTGGAAAAACATCCTCACCGAGTCTTTTGGATCTTCAACAGGGGATGACTCGGCCATCTTCACCTTCGGATCCCGGAAAAGTTATGTCGTGGTTGTCTTGGGAATCATGAAGGGCACTTATCTCCTTCTTAGATGCATCGATGATAACAGGAGGAATGTTCTGCATTTCTGTCTCTTTACCTCGGGATGTCTCAACCTCCCGTAGGCCTTCAGCACTCCTCTGCAGGTCTCCACTGCGCAGCCAGGCCTGGACATTCCCTTCGGCTGACTCACTGTCTTAGGGTCTTCTATGGTGGCTTCCACCGGAGTCTCAACTCCGTGGATTGCACTTTCATTGCCCATAGTGTTAACTCCCAGGACAGATCCATCCTGTGCCTCGACTGCGTCGAACGTCCTCGGCAGCGGGCACTTTGGCACCGAGATAGTCTCAATCGTCCGAGCTTCGTTAGTGACAACCTGTTGTGTTTCTGTTTGTTGTTCCTTCTCCACTTCGCCTCCTAGATTCTTTGTGGAGTCATCTGTAGCATCCTCCGACCTAGCTGTAGCGGAGAGAGTTTCCCCCTCAGCTGGCACACCACCGAGTGACTTGGGTTGGGGTCACTCTTCTCCAAACTCCCTACTGTTTCTGTGAGTATTAAGCGTTGGGGCGGTGGTAAGACACCTTCAATAGGGGTTCGATCGACTTGGGTCCCCAAGTTCCCGGTTCATCGCCAATTCCTTAAAACCTTCCCCGTGAGTGAGTCGGGAAGTGGTTGCAAGCAATAAAATGGCAATGTGCTGCACCACTCCCAATGGATCAATCTCCAGCTGTGATTTGGAAGACTCTCTAGGTCCTTCCGTCAGCTGTTGTTCATGCATCATCCTGGATTCCCGCATGCCTTGCTGTATTTTCAATTTTTCTGTCGCAGCAGCAGGGTCCAAATCCTCATCACTTTCTGAGAGTACGTCAAGATGAGGATGAGTGTGATCAGTGGTTCCAGTGAGAGGACAAACGCTGCCTTTCTCACGAGCTTCTGCTTCCTCTGTTGCTCTAGCCTGTTCGTTCTCCTTCCGAATTTGCAGCATATTAATACAGTTATCCTCATCAAGGGCTTGCAACACTGTATCAACTTCAAGGAACCTGAAGAGTTCCTCTTCCTCATCAATAAACTTTGGGTGTTCAAACTGCACCCTAGAGTGACTCAACTTCCATTTTCTCCATTCTCGCAGACGATTTTGGATGTCTGGATACAGTGGAGAGTACATAATTACATCATCATTGTCCTCATCATCGCTCCCCGTTGTCCTTCCTTTTCGTGAATAGAAGGTAACATACTCTGCTGCTCAACTCCTTAAGCAACATCAGGGATAGGTGGAGACACAGTCCTGTCAATAGGGGATTCTGATTGTCTCCGCTTCTTCTTGTTCTCACTGCTTCTGTCCCACAATCGGATCTTCGACTTGCCTCTCGCTGATCGGCCTCAAGACTTTTGGCTTTTCATCAATGATTTCGAGACTCTACTTCTCCAAATGTCTCGGCGATCTGCTCCACCGAGTGGCGACTCATTGTTTTCTCAAGCTCTCCGAACGCTTGTAGAGTCTTCTTTTTTTGGTCCTTACCAGGGAATTTTTGGTTCGGATATGGTTTCCTCGAGTCCTGGGCGCGGGGGCCGGTGCTACTTTCTTTTTCCGAGGAGCGGCTTTCTTGGCTTGTCGGTCCTCCTTTTCTTGAAAACTGAGAAGGTATTTGAGGTTCCTTCTCACGGCCGCAGGGGGCAGAAAACACGGCCGCAGGGGCAGTGACTCACTACCGCAGGGCAGTGCGATTGTTTTCTTTCTTTGCGGGGCAGCCTTCTTTTCTTTGCAACGGGAGAGCAGCTTTCTTCTTTGGAGGGGAGGAGACAGTTGTTTCTACTAGATCAGTGATTCCCCTCACTTGTATCCGCCCTCTTCGGCGTATGCTCTCTTCTCGAGCTCCCGAAAGATTTGATCGGAACATCTTCTTGTTGACATGGAACGCCTTTCCATGTCACAATGGAACACCTTTCACCTCCATCAAACGGCCAATCACAAGGCCATATCCTGAGATCCTCCAACGATCCATCGTCCTTGAAGGACTTATTTCAAACATTCTCGCAGCAGTCCGCTATAGACGACCCCGCCTACGCCATTTACCTTCTTCTCCTCCATGATCGTAGCCATGACGATCGGCTTGGTTTTGGGACACCGATTAAAGCTTCCAAAGTTTATGTCTACACATTTGGCAACAATATCCAACAAATTTATGATAATCTTCTTTCAAATAGCTTCTTGTCTCATTGTGTAGATAACTTTAGCAAAGACACTGTTTGGCCACTTCCTTCCATGCAGCAGCTAAGTTTACATCAGCCTCAAAAATCTCCGGCACTCCTTCCGATGGCAGCAAACAATGCTCCGCAAGATCTTTAGCAGTGATTGTAAACTCCTTTCCGTGAACAGAGGACTTGATGCCCTCGTCGTGAACTTCATTCACGTAGAACTGCGCAACCTTTTCAACGTAAGTCATCTGAAACTCCATTGTTAGAAAGGGTTTGACCCGGACTTCTCGATTTTGTTGGCTATCTTCTTCACGAGGTTTCATCGAACCCTGCTTCATCATCCCATCAAAGTCCACGGTAGATCCGGTGTGGATTTGCTTCTCTAACTTGGTGAAATCGTAGGTTGATGCCATTTCAGTGATTTTACCGAACAAACTTGAGAAACTTGCTTTGAATATTTGTAGGGTTTTGAGAGAAAAAGGCTTTCTTTGCTTTTGGAGAGATGAACAAGAATGAGTAGTGTGAGAGAGAAAATCAACAAATGGTATATGTATGGGTTATGAAAGGACGTGCATACTATTTTTGAAATTTAATCGAGATCAACGGCTTAGATTTAGCACGCCGATTAGCATTTAATTTCTCGCATTTAATGCAAAGATCATTTATATCCAATCATATGCTTTGTCGTGCGACTTTTGATCGCACCCGTCATTATTGCGCTGACGTCATCCTTAAACCATTCCCGCTTATTAAAAACGATCGCGTTTTGTCACTTAGCTCATAAATGACTCAACTTACTTCTTAGTTGATTCAACTCTTCTTGTCTCTATTCACATAGTGACTCAAATGCATCACCTAACTCGATACACGACTTTCCAATGCGACCGATTCACTTAGTTGATTCAAGAGCTCCGCCTATGTTCATCTTTTCTTGTTTCATCTCTTCTCCTTGAGTCTTCTTGGTGTTAACTTAGCTCAATTAACCCTAGCTCATGCTTGAGTTCTTCAAATCATGATTCACATAATGGTTTTGTGAATATTCACCTAATCGTTTGTCGGTTGAGATGTATTCCAAGGTGATGTCTTCTTTTCAACATGGTCTCTTATGAAATGATATCTCGACATCAATGTGCTTTGTTCTTGAATGCAACACAGATTTTGAGTGATTGCAATAGCACTTGTGTTATCACACATAATTGGAATCTCTTTTTCTTCAATTTCATAATCTCTCACCGTTGTCTCATCCATACGACTTGGGCACAACATTTGCCCAGCATGCAGCTATGTACTCGCTTCACTGTGGATGTGGCTATTGAGTTTTGCTTCTTGCTAAACCAGAAACCAATCTGTTTCAAGCATTTGACATGTACCTGGCAAGTACTCTTCATGTCAACTCGCATCCAAAGATATTCGTAGTCCGAGTAACCAATAAGTTTGAATCCACCTTCCTTTGGATACCATAAGCCGACTTCCCTGGCATCCCTTCAAATATCTTAGGATTCTCTTAGTCAGCCATATGGCTTTCCTTTGGAGCAGATTGGAATCTTGCACATACACCTACTGCAAAGGTGATGTTTGGCCTACTTGCTGTGAGATAGAGCGGTGATCCAATAAGTGCTTTGTATCGAGTTTGATCCACAGTTTTACCATCCGCATCCATGTCCATTTTGATCAAGTATTCATTGGTATTTTCATAGAAGATTACTTTTCCATACCAAATTTTTTCATCAAATCTCTGTTATACTTTGTTTGACTTATGAAGGTTCCATCCTTCATTGTTTAACTTGAAGTCCTAGAAAGAATGTCGATTCTCCCATCATGCTCATTTCAAATTTGCCTTGCATGAGGTTTGAGAACTTATCGCACAGCTCTTTTGTTTGTGGATCCAAAAATAATGTCATCCACATATATTTGAACAAGCAAAGATACTCTCTCCATCTTGAATTCTCAAGAGTGTTCTATCCACTTTGCCTTTGGTGAATCCATTATCTCATTCGAAATTGAGATAATGTATCATACCATGCTCTAGGTGCTGTTTTAATCCGTAAAGAGCTTTCTTGAGCTTGTACACCTTATCTCAAAGAGTCTTCTCGCTCAAATCCTGGAGGTTGCTCAACATATACTTCTTCTTCCAACAATCCATTTAGAAATGCACTCTTTACATCCATTTGATATACAAAGTGAAGTTCTTGTGAGCAAAGATAAGCAAAAACATCCTTATTGATTGTAATCTTGCAACAGAGCAAATGTTTCATCAAAATCTATTCCTTCTTATTGGCAATACCCTTTGTCTACCAATATTGCTTTGTTTCTTACCACGTAACCTTCTTCATTCATCTTGTTTCTAAACACCCATTTTGTGCCAATAACATTTTGATGGGTTGGTCTTTGTACCAATTCTCATACTTTGTTCCTTTCAAATTGATTCAGCTCTTCCTGCATGGCCTGAATCCAATGTGTGTCATCCAATGCTTGGGACACATCTTTTGGCTCTATTTGGGAAATAAAACAAGTAAACATTGCTTCTTGTTGAGCTCTGGATCTGGTTCTTACACCGTCTCTTACATCTCCAATGACTAGCTCTGGTGGATGGTCTCTCAGCCATCTCACATCTGGTTGGAGTAAGTCAGTTGGGTTCAGTCGTCTTGCAGCTGTGTTTTCTTGAGCAGCTCTCTCATCATCACTTAGCTGCAGATTTTCCAGCTGTCTTTGAGATTCAGCTATCTCACCTTCATCTTGATTAATTTCTCCAGCTTCAGCTTCAACATAGGGACTCTTCTGCATAGTTGGTTGATTCAAATTATCGCCTAACTTTTCTATGTCTTCTCCATTTACATTGGGTTCATCAAAAACCACATGGATAGACTCTTCTGTGACCATAGTCCTTTTGTTCAACACTCTATAGGCTTTACTTTCAGCTGAGTATCCCAAAAAGATACCTTCATCAGCTTTTGCATCAAAGGCCTTTAGATTATCCTTGCCATTGTTGTGGATGAAGCATTTACATCCAAATATTCTGAAGTATGCAACATTTGGCTTTCTCCCCCCAAATCTCATAGGAGTCTTTGTCACCGTCTATTTATCATGCATCTATTTTGAGTGTAGCATGCAGTATTGATGGCTTCAACCCAAAATCTTTTAGGCAATCCAGCTTCAGCTAACATGGTTCTTGCAGCTTCCTTGAGAGTTATGTTCCTTCTTTCTGCTACTCCATTCTGCTGTGGAGTCCTTGCTGTAGATAATTCATGAGCAATACCATTTTCAACGCAATCCTGAGTTATTATACCATTTACAAACTCGCCCTCTATCGATCTTATCTTTATAATGGTTTGACTCTTCTCATTTTGAACTCTTTTCATTAGTTGAGGTAACTTCTGCAAAGTTTTCTTCTTTTTACACATGAAGATTGTCCATGTATATTTCTTGAATAATCATCCAGTGCTACTAGAGTGTATTTCTTTCCACTTATGCTAGCTGGCTCAACTGGACCAAATAGATCCATATGCAATAGATGCAATATCCTTGTTGAAGATGGACTTGACTTCTCTTTGAATGATGACTTGATTTGCTTTCCCATCTGGCATGCATCACAAACACTTTCTTTCTTGTACACTGAGTCTGGCAATCCTTCTACAAGATTACTCCTTGCAAGCTTGTTGATTGTCTTGAAATTCAGATGACTCAACTTCTTGTGCCACAACCAACTTGATTCGGTTGTACTCTTTTGCTAGCAGAGACAAGTGCTTGGTGTGGCAATGACCAATCTACCACATACATGTTTTTTGTCGGATCCTTGCAATACTACTTCATTTGATTCATGTCTTTGATTTGGCATACTCCCATATTGAATCCAACATTATAGCCCTTGTCACGTAGGTGGTCGATGCTTAATAAGTTGAAGTTGAGGCCTTCAACGTATGCAACATCTGTGATTTCTAATCCATTTTTCTTGATGGATCCAATGCCTCTTATTTCTCCTGGGAGCTTCATTTCCTCCAAATATGACTTTTGCACCTCTAATCTCCTTGAACTTTGACAATTTTTCTTGTTTCCTGTCATATGTCCGAACAATGACCACTATCCATGTACCAGGTTCCTTGGCACTCAGCTGTTCCTTGAACCTGCAATCAAGGAAATTAGTTTTTAGGTACCCATACTTGCCTGGGTCCTAAGGGGTTAATACTGTAAGATGAACCAACCAACCTATAGCCAAATGATTTGACTTTAAGGGGTTGCCATCTATCTGTGCCATAATCATAATTCACTTTGGCAAATTGCTTGGGGGTTTTAGGTTCATACAAATTGCTCTTTTGTCTCGTATGCATGTGTGTGTGTTTTAGCAATTGCCTTCTTTGGGTAGTTGTGATATCTCTGAGTGTAGTGCTTGGGTGCATATGTGTGCTGATAATAGCTCTTTTGCCCTTGGAATGACCTTTGATGAGTTCTAGGCCTTTTCCATTTAGGCTTGTATTCCATAGGTCTTTCTTTGATATTTCACATTATTCCAATCACTTGACTTGGGTAGTTTCTACCATTCCCATCATTCGTGTTCCTTTGATAGAACTTCTGGGATTTTGGTAGCTATGTTTCTTCTTCACAGAGTACTTCCTATTTGGAGTTTGCGGAGGAACTCTGATTTCTTCTCACCGCTGCTTTCAAAGATACTCAATCGGCCGTTTTCCTTTTCCTTTATATCCAAGGCCGCTTTGTTTGTGATTGTGCTTTGGAATGAATGTGTGTGCAACATTTGGTGTCTTGGATTTTTGAGATGATTCATTACTTGAAGATCCTTTTTCCCAAATCACTCTTGGAGTTTGATTTGTGCAAAGGAATTGAATCATATGCATGTCTTGTCTCCACATTTTTTTGGCTCATGATAAGGTCATCCAATGATTTAGATGCCTTTGTGAATGAAGCAATCACATTTTTGAGATCATTTTCTCTCTTTTCTATAGCGATTATCTCTCGCTACCGCTTTTAGCATTCTCGGCCTTGACTCTTTGTTTTCATCGCTATGTAACTTAGAGTACTCAACTCCTTAGTCACCGTGAGTTTTGGCTTTTGAAATGGGCCGTTTTCCTCATTTAATAGTGAGTGTGAGGATTTAATGTGCTCAAAGTCTTTCATCATTTTGCCTAATGAATCATAAAGATCAGTGGGTGATGAAGTGTGTGTGTCACAATCACTATCACTTGAATCTGAATGAGATGAGTTAGAGTGTACCTCATCTTCTTGGTCAGGTTGATCTTGTTCTTTAGCCATTAGACAGATTAAGGCTTCTTCTTCGTAGTCACTTGAGTAGTCACTTCACTACTTTCGAGTCTCCGCTTCTTTTGTCTTAGATGTATCAGAAGTCTCAGCAGCCAACATTGCTCTTTTCTTTTCTTGTCTTCTTTCTCTGAAGACTCTTCTTTCTTCTTCATTCTGTATTTATTGACTACAGGATATGGACAATCAATAGCAAAGCGTCCTGGTTGTCCGCAATTCCAACACAGTTTTCAACGTTTTGATCGGCTCTCTCATTTCTTGGGTTGCCGCTCTTTGATATTCGATCTTTTGATACTCAACTCTCTTTGGTGGCCTATCTTCCCTTGACTTGGAGGAGTCAATGCCTTCGGAGGATTCACCTTTGTTTCTTTTATAGTTCTTGTTGAAGAACTTATTGAATTTTTTAACCATCAAGGCAATTTCCTCCTCGTCAATGATTTCTTTGGTCTCGGCTCTCTTCCTTCCTTGACTATGAGTGCAAATTGTTTTGGGTACAACTATCTCCTCTTGATCCTTTCTCCTCACCAAACTCATAAGCTTTGAAGTCCGAGAAAAGTTCATGATTGGATGTTTTTGATAGGTCCATCGAGTGCCTTAGAGCCATGGTCTTCATTTCCCACTCACCGGGAGGCTCCTTAGTATCTTCATACACATCTCCTTCTCGTGTGTGTATTCTTTCCCAAGTCTTTGAGCTCATTTGTAATTTCAAAGATGAATCTAGCATCCAAACGGTCCATCGTTTCACCCGCAAAGCATTTTGAAGTTTTCAAATTTTTGAACAACAACGAGATAATTTGTTTTCCTTGATTTTCTCAAATCCTTCACAAATTAAGGTTAATTTATCCCCATTTCTTTTGGTCGTCTTGCAAGATTTGACCTTGTTGAACATGGCTTTGTCCAAAGTCTTGTAAAGTATATCCTTGGCCACATTGTCAAGGTTGTATCTTTTTTGTCATCATTTGTCCATTCAAATCGTGGTTTTTCAACCATAGTGGTCTAGGAGGAGCAAACCTCCTCTTCTTCACCAGAGTTGACTCTCCTTGCAATTGTTCACCTTCATTATTTGCGGTGGCCCATCCTCTATCACTATCCACATCTCATCATGTAAAGCTGATAGATGAGCACCGCATACGAATTTTCCAATCATCAAATTCTTCAATGGTGAACATAGGAATGCGTGTCAAATTTAGTTCCATGATTATAACTTTGCTTTGTTTTAAAAAAATGGCTTTTGAAAGAACAAGTGTTAAAAACTTCTTTGAAAGATTGGAGATCTAGTTCATTAACCAAAGGAAGGCTCAATGAACCAACCGCTCTGATACCACTTGTAGGTCCCAAGGGGTGTGAGTAAGGTTTAGAAGGGGGGGTTGAATAAACCTTACCAACTTTTCGATTTTAGTCCTTTTAAAATAATACAAAGTTAAATACACAAAATAAGTCCTTGAGGGACAACTAAGTTAGTTAACCAAGAAAGTTAGCCACTCAACGACTCGATTGAGCCGTTGATAGAATAACTCAACTGTTTAGTCTAAACCTTAACTTGGTCAGTGATGAAATTTTCAATGAAGACTTAACACCCTTGAATTTGGTTTAAGTTTGTTTTAACACTTGATTTTAGCACTTTGTTAATTATCAATTGGATAGCAAATTATCGGCAGATATAAAGTGTTATGCAGTAAGTAAATGTTGAATTATAAATGACACAATAATTTTTATAGAGGTTCGAAGATGGGGTAATTCTTCTACTCCTCTCTTCTCCAACTCCTGGAGGAATCCACTAAGTATTGATCGAGTACAAAGTGGTTATCACCCGATCTACAAGTCCTGGATCACACACCGACTTGATCCTTTGGGACTCGATGCGAGATGCCTTGGTCACACAAACCGGCTTCTCATCCGACTCATCTTCTTCACAGGCGGCCGCCTTGCTACTTCAGCTCACGTGCTCAAGCTTCTTGGATTTGATCACGAAGCCCTCCAATAACTTGAGACTAGTTCGACCTTGAACCTTTCTACAATCCTCTTTGGAATTAGACCCCTTTTGATTCTTCAAAAGTTTCCTCTTCAACAGTTGAGGTTGTCTTTCCTTCACAAACTTGGTGTTGGATCGATTTCCTTCAAATTTTAGGCTTGAGGATTTGCTTGAATAACTTGAGAATATTTTGCAGGTTACTGATTCGAATAATAGCTTGAATGGTTCGTGATCAAAGGTTACCTTTTCTCAAAGTGATTCCTCAAGGCTTTTATAGTGAACTTTAAAAAATCTACCCGTTGAAGAGATACACCGATTTTTAAAAGTCACTTGTGTTCGTTAATGCTTGTCTTGTTGCGATCCTTGATATTGACATTTCCTCGTATTAAATGAACATTCATCTTTTCGAGTCGACACAAGGTGCAAGTGCTTCCTATTGTTTATTCCTTTTGCACGCTTCGGGATCAACACTTTAAGAAATGGCAAAGATGGAAGTATTACTTGTTTAGGTAATATTCTTGACTTACAAACGGATTCTTTTCGATTGTCTTGACTTGACTTCGTATATTCCCAGGTGACTTGAGTCCGCTCCAATGATTGAAAGACTCATCCGTCACTTCAACTTGACTTGGCTTCTTGAGTTGACTTGACCGACACTTCACACAACAGATTATCATAGGCCGATACTCCTTCATCGAGTTCTTGACTTCTCTTCCTTGCTATACTCGGCTACTTCACAATGAGTCTTCATCCCGATCTTGATTGTCTTCTTGTATGTTCAGCATAGCGACTTGACTCAATAGTGCAAATTTATCTATTACAATACAAATTACAAGAAAAATGGGGTGCCAACTTTCTAGTCTAAGTTTTACATGGCATTCATCAAAATCTAATAAATAAATTTCCCAACACAGCTCGAGATTTTTCTTTGGATGAGTAAATGTATCACTGGATCCATTGATCTAATTGATTCCGACGTTTGATGATTTCAGATGATTTGTTTCTTTATTAGAGTGAGGTTTTAATTTGCTATTGATGGAAAATATGAGTGAGTATGAGTGGGTATTTTACATTTGGTTCTCAGTCCCAACAAATTTTTTTCTATATAGACGGATTTAAAAATCCGGATATAATTCTTTATCATTTATTCTTGTTATTAATAAACGTCAAATGTCTAATATGATACAATTTCTGGGTGTATATTTCAGCCTCATTTCACGTTTAAAAGTCTTCAATTTTACTAACATAACTGTTAGATTTAAAGTGTAAAAATGATTTATTATTTCTGGATATATGTTTCAGTCATATTTCACCTTTAAAAGTTTTCGACTCTACTAACATAGTAACATGCATACACAATTCATTTTACTTTATATTATTGTAAGTTGCAGAATAAGAAAAATGATATATTATTTCTGGATATATTATTGTTTGTTGTCTATTGCATGAAACTGTATATTATTTTTGGCCCTAAGCAAGTTTATTTTAGTTTTTTACTTTATTTTTGGAGTGTATCAATTTTCGAACACTGGCTTCAAAAAAGAAATCGTCAATTTTTATCCTAGTCATCAATCTTTTTTTTTTTCGTTCAAATCAGAAATATCCTAGTGAAATAGTTTTCAAAATTATCAATTTACACCCAAAAATAATAGACGAAATATAAAAGTGGACTAGAGAGAAAAATTAGGAGGTAAAAAGAACATGCCAAATGACTAAGCGTGACTTGGAGTTGTTAACCTAACGAACCAAACTTAAGTTTATATATGCTTTTGGTAAAATATGAAATTGACTTGAATATTGATGAAAACTATTAAAATATATAAAAAAAATATGAAGCTACTCGAGATTGATTCGTACATGGTTCAACTAAATATCAAAATCAAGTATAATTTTTATAGCTCAATAAACAAACTCGAATAATAGTATGTTAAAGACTATTCAATTTATTTACACTATAATTTATCTTACAAAATCCATATATGAGTGTAGTATATGACATGAGATGAGTGGCAAAGTCAAAATTAATTAACTATGTGACTGGGAGTTAAGCGGCAGACGTTAGTCAAAGCGGAATGCAAATCCTGTACTTTTTTGGGCCATTTAGTTATCTCCAACCATATTTTATTTTATTGCACCTTTTTTGCATTGAAAATATGAAATTTCTACAGCAAATTTAAAACCCATCTCCAACTAATTTACTTTAAATTTTTCACTGAAAAACAGTTCCTTTAATATCCCTTCTAATCCAAATACAATAGCTATTTTATTCCATCAAATATTTATTGAAATTGTAATATAAATAGATATTTGGTAAATTAATATTATATTCATTATTATAATATAAATTTTTTGGAAACTAAATCTATAATAACATGATTTCCGTGGATAAAAACCATGATATTAAAATTGGATGTAAAAGGAAATATGTAAATCAAAATAATTAAATTTCTTTAAACATATTATTAAAAGATAATTTTAGTAATATAAAATATTAATAAATAAAAATATAAATCTAACTAATTAAATTCATTTAAAAAATTATATACGTACATAAATAAATATACTGAGAATATACAATTAGAATAAAATATAAACTTTTACATTTTTTAATGAAAAAAGCTATTAAATTTATTAAAACAAAACAAAACAAAAAAATTAAGATGAAGATAGCGTGCAACTATTCGTTTTGGCTTTTTTTATTCTGGAAATGGAATAGTGGAGATGCCCTTAATTAGGAATTCAAGTAAATAATATTGTTATGGCAGTGCATGGGACTACCGTAACTAAATTGATATCCCAACTGAAAATATCATTTGGCTATTTGATTTTTCCTAAACCGAACCGTCAGGAAACAATTTATGGTACTATTTTGGCGAATTTTTAAATCTCGATACCAAGAACCATACCGAATCGAAGATCCTAAATTAGAATCGATTTTAAAGATTTTTATTTATACACATATATTATTTTTATCTTATTTATAAATAATATGGAATGAACTACATATTCCTTGAAATTCAATATTATATAAAGCATAATACTAAAAGTATCAAATTAAAATCTTAGCATAGTTTATCAATATATCAAATGAATAATAGCGTATGAATTCAATTTTTTTTAAGAAAAAAAAATATTATTAAAGGGAGTACAAGGCTACTCCCACCCATAAAAATATATTCACGTTTGTTTAACTCCCCCAATCACATTTTCTTCCCAACTTCCCCTAATCACCATCCAAACATACATTACGTTTTCCAATACATTTCTACACTAATACACATGTTTCTCAATACATCACATAAACTACTCTTCCCCCAGAAACTGTTGGAATTTGGTTTTGTGAAAATGGGTATTGACCCATTTTGGACCAAATATTTAAGTGATTTTTATTAGTGGAAAATTGAATTAAATTATATGATAAAATTCTACTGAGTAGATGAGATTGGCATTTTGAATTTCTTAGAACAAACTCCGGGTGAATGAGGAATTTATGCTACAAGTTAGCCACTTAAAAATGGAAATTGACATGAAAATTGGTAAATGTGGGGGAGGAGTGAAACTCCATCACCCATAGGATAGAAAGCCAAAGTTTGCTCTATTTATATAATCCAAGTTGGAGTAATGGGTTTGGGCTCTTGGGGCACCAAAGTTTTTAAAGTAGGGAGGACCTACATGCTTGTGGGTTTGGTTCAAAACACACAAGCGCGCGCCGCCGCCATCGGCTGCCTGCTCGGCTCGGCTCGGGCCATGGACCGTGGGCCTGGGCTTCAAGGCCCTTATAGTTTTGGACAAAGTTTATTTAAACCTTTAAAAATAATTTATTACTCAAAATTTGGGTTGGGTCTCACAAAACTGGGTCTAGCGCGCGGTCGTGCAGTGCACAGCGTATGCGCGCACCGGAGGCAGAAACTTTTTATTTTCACGCGCGCATAAATGCGCGGTCGCGCAATTTTGAACCAAAACATCTGTTTGAGTTAGCATGTGCGATTTTGGCTGTAGACATGTCTTTTCGGATCAAAAGACATGACCATTCCATAAAGGCACTTAGATGCCTATAAATATGAACCCTACAAATGAGTAAACACATGAAAATAGTCAGATAAAAATCGAGTCATTCTGCATTACCAGCATATTGTATTATTTCCTTCCAAAAGCTTGAAAGTTCAAACATTTATTTTGTTCGTTGTTGGTTCGACTTTTGGAAGTGCTGCTAAGTCGAACCTGTAAAGTCATTGTATCTTAGAGACGATTGTCAGTACCGTAAGCACTTTGTAACGAGGCAATTTCGTCTTGCAGAGATAGTATCAAATACTAGCCTCGACTTTAAATACATCCCGTCCCATTTTATATGATGGCATCCGTAAGTTTCACTCTGATGGCTGCTCCACTTGCTCTGCGAGAAACCTGCAAAATTCTTCGGTGTCGATTTTAAAAGGTGGCGACAGAAGATGTTGTTTCATCTGACCACCTTGGGTCTATCCTGGTTCCTAAAAAAAGACCCTTCTACCGTTGGTGAAGAAGAATTTGACAACCAAAGGAGGATCGTTGTAGATGCTTGGCACAACAACGATTTTCTTTGCCGATACTACATTTTGAATGGCTGGAAGACACCCTTTATAATATCTACAATTCATTCAAAATATCCAAAGAGTTGTGGGACTCTTTGGAGAAAAGTATAAAACAAAAGATATCGGCACAAAGAAATTTGTTGTCGGCAAATTTTTGGATTACAAGATGGTTGACACCAAAACGGTGATCAGCCAAGTGCAAGAGATTCAGATCATACATCATGACTTAGTGTCTGAAGGGATGATTCTGAACGAGTCGTTCCACGTGGCTGCGATTATCGAGAAATTGCCGCCATTGTGGAAAGATTTTAAGAACTACCTCAAGCACAAGCGCAACAAAATGGGGCTTGAGGATATGATTGTTCGGCTTTGGATTAAGGAAGACAACCGAAAATCCAAAGTAAAGTCCAACAAATCTGGAATGGAAGCCAAAGCCAATCTTGTTGAATCAAGCACTAAAAAGAAATGGAAGCATTCCAGAAAAGATAGGGGAAGGTCAAGAAGTTCAAAGGGAATTGCTACAACTGTAGCAAACCGAATCACATGGCCAAAGATTACCGACACTCGAAAAAGGGCGATAAGAATGGCAACCAACAACAAGCCAATGTGACCGAGGATAAATCTATTCTGATAGATATGTCGGAACTCGATCTCACTGCCGATGTGTTTGAAGCCAATATGGTGGATACCCAAGGGAATGGTGGATAGATATCGGAGCTACTCGTCACATTTGTGCCGACAAGGAAATGTTTTCCTCCTACACTATGATAAATGGAATGAAGTTATTCATGGGGAACTCTTTAACTTCCAACATCGTGGGGCTTGAAAAGGTTGTGCTGAAGATGATTTCCGAAAAAGAGCTTACGCTTGTGGATGTATTGCATGTCCTGGATGTCCGCAAGAATTTAGTTTTTGGTCCTTTGCTTAGTAAGGTCAGTTTGTTTTTTTGATGAAAGGCACCCATTGTGGGAGAGGGATTGAGGCAAGATCCCTAACCTATGTATTATCAATTATCTACAAAATTCCTTACATACAATGAAAAGGAAATTAATGGGCATTGTAACTAAATCTAAAAGAAGGCAACTCTAGCTGCTCAAGTCTAGCTATGCTATTTACAACTCTTGGAACATTAATCTCAGGAAAATTGAGAGTTTCAGTTGCATTTCTCCCTATCTTTGCTAGATTATCAACAACTTTATTGGCTTCTCTATGAGTGTGAATAAGATTGATGCTTCTAGGAGCCATCTGCTTCTGAATATTTGTAATTTTGTGCCTTAGATTCCTCTGACCAAGCAAGTTTTTATTGATAGTGCTGACAACGATTAGTGAATCTGACTCAAAAATGATGCTGCGTCCAAAACTTGGAGGTAGTAAGTTCAGTCCCATATCTAATGCTTCCAAAACTTGGAGGTAGTAATGTCGGGTTTAGACTAGTGTTTAAGTCCGACAAGTTTGTAATGACCAAGAATGGTCAGTTTCTTTGTAAGGAGTACCTTGATAAAGGGCTCTTCAAAATGTCTGTAACGAGTGTTTTCCGCCAAGAGGCGAATAATAAGAATATTACTTACATTTACTTGTTGGATTATTCTAATTTATGGGATGATAGATTAGGACACGTAAATTTCAATGCAATTAAAATGTTAGTGAATATGGAATTAATACCAACGTTTAAAATTGATTCACAAGTAAAATGTGAAGTTTGTATTAAAGCGAAATTGGCTAAAGCACCATTTCATACGGATGTGTATGATTTAAAACTTGTGCAAACTCAAGGTGGGAAAAAGTACTTTATAACGTTTACGATTGCACAAGATATTGTTATGTATATCTTTTGAAAATCAAAGATGAAGCTTTAGTAGCTTTTAAAACTTATAAAAATGAAGTTGAAAATGAGCTTAATTTGAAAGTTAAGATGATTCAAGTGATGGAGTCGAGAGAGTATGTTGCTCCGTTTGAAGAATTTGCTCGGAAGTGGGTATAATTCATCAAACGACAGCTGCCTCCCTACTCGCCTCAATCAAATGATGTTGCGTAATCAAAAAATAGTACTCTTAAGGAGATGATGAATGCGATGTTGTTAAGTTCGCTTACCCCGAACTTGTGGGGAAGTTATTCTTTCCGCAAACTACATTCTTAATAAGTTCTCACACTAAGTAAATATAAAACTCCATATGAGTTATGGACAGAACGGAAACCGTCATATAAATACCTTAAAGGGTGGGGGTGTTTGGCTAAAGTTGAAGTACCTAGGTTGAAACAAGTTAGAATCGATATGAAGACGATTGATTGTGTTTTCATTGGATATGCAAATAATAGCAATGCATATCGCCTTTTAGTGCACAAAGTCGCTATTCCTGATATAAATGATGGAATGATCATAGAATCTAGGAATGTTGTGTTATTCGAGAATATCTTTTCGAAAAAAGAAAGGAAAAAAGAAAGTTCAAATAATAGAACTTATGAAAATGTAAGTTACCTCAAAGTGATGATGAAGAGGAACCAAGATGCAATAACAGGACAAAAGTAGCTAAGTCTTTTGATCCTGATTTTCTAACTTATATGTTAGAAAACGAACCTTGAACTATTCAAGAAGATTTGTCTAGTCCTGAAGCTCCTCTCTGGAAAGAAGTTATCAATAATGAAATAGATTCCATCATGCAAAATAATACTTGAGAGTTGGTTGATCTCCCACCGAGTTACAAACCTTTGGGATGAAAATGGATCCTTAAAAGGAAGTATAAAGCAGATAGATCTATAGATAAGTATAAAGCTCGGTTGGTAGCCAAAGGGTTTAAACAAAAGGAGGGATATGTCTTTTTCGATACATATTCTCCTATTGCGAGGACCACGTTCGTGTTCTCATTGCTATTGCAGCTTTGCAGAATCTTGAGATACATCAAATGGATGTTAAGACTGCATTCTTGAATGGTGAGCTTCAAGAGGAGATTTATATGGCACAACCCGAGGGGTTCGTTGCACCCGATCAACAGAGAAAGGTGTGTAAACTTGTTAAATAACTTTATGGACTAAAACAAGCACCTAAGTAATGGCATGTGTTAGGAAATTAATTTGTTAGATTTTGATGATACCATGTAAAACTTAAACTAGGAAGTTGGCACCCCATTTTCCTTGTATTCCGCATTGTAATAGATAGGGCTTAAAGAGCTGAGTCAAGTCAGCTATGCCAAGGATTACAAGAAGTCAACCATGGGAAAATGAAGACTCATTGTGTGTCACCGAGTGAGGCCAAGAAGGAAGTCAAGGATTCGATCAAGAAGAGTCACCGAGGAATAGGCGTGAAGTGTCGGCCAAGTCAACTTAAGGAGCCAAGTCCGTTAGTTAGAGTGACAGTGTAGTCAATCTCATGATTGGAGTTGACTCAAGTCACCTGGGGTAAAGACATCAGTCAAGTGAAGACAACTGACTTAGATCCATTGGAATAAAGTCACAAATGTTACTCGATATAGTAACATGTAAAGTTGTCGTCTAAAATTGATTTTCCCTAATCGCACAAAAGGAATGAACCAATGGGAAGCACTGCATCATGTGTCGACACACACCGCAAAGTCGGTATGCCATTAATACGAGAAAAAGTCTACATCAAGGACTGTACACCAAGACAACACAAGCCAACAACCACAAAATTGACATTTGAAATCAGCCTATCTCTACAACGGGCAAAATTTCAAATGTGCACTATAAAAGGCTGAGGAAGTTATTGAGAAGAGGTTACATGAACCATGAACAAACAAGCAATATTAAAGAAAAAAACCTGCAATATTCTCAAAGCTTATTACGATAATCCTCAAGCCTGAAACTCGAAGGAACTCGATCCAACACAAGTTGTGAAGGAAAGACAACTTCAAATCTGTTGAAGAGGAAACTTTTGAAGAAACCAAAGGGTCTACTTTCCAAGCCAGGATTGTAGGAAGGTTCAAGGTCGAACCATTATCAAGTTTGTTGGAGGGCTTCGTGATCAAATCCAAGAACTTGAGAAATGAGTCAAGTAGCAAGCGCAAATGCCTCCTGTGAAGAAGCTTCTCGAGTCGCAAGAGAAGCCATCTCGTGTGATCAAGGCCAGTTGAGAGACTGTTCACCACTTTGTAAAATGATTTGTTACGTAGTGGATTCCTCCAGAGCTGGGAGAAGAGAGGATTACAAGAATTACCCCATCTTCAACCTCTATAAAATATTTGTGTCATTTACTTTCAGCAAATTTACCTTCGTGCATTTTTACTTTATATCTGTTGTTAGTATCATATTTGCTATCCAACTGATAAATAACCAAGTACTAAAAATCAAGTGTTAAAAACAAGCCTTAAATAAATCAAAGGGTGTTAAGTCTTCCGCTGTTAAAAACCAAACCAGGCAAGTTTGGGTTAAATAGCCGAGTTATACTATCAACAACTCTATCGAGTCTGTTGAGTGGGTAACTCAGCTGAATAGACAACTTAGCTATCCCTCAAGGACATAGTTGTTTGAGTAAACACTGTTGAATAATTTTAAGGGACTTAAATTCAAACATTTGGTAAGGTTTATTCAATCCCCCCTTTCTAAACCTTACACCACATCCCTTGGGACCTACAAGTGGTATCAGAGCGGTTGGTTCATTGATCCTTCTGCACTGGTTACTGAACTATATCTCTATATTTTCAAAAAGCTTTTTTTTAAACACTTGTGTTTCAAAGTCTTTCACTTTTTAAGTAAAGTTATTATCATGAAAGTAAATCTAACACGGATTCCTATGTTCATTGTTGAAGAATTTGATGATTGGAAAATTCGTATGCGAGCTCATCTATCTCGCATTACATGATGAAATGTGGCTTTTGATAGAGGATGGGCCACTGCAAATCGAAAGTGAACACTATTGTACCAAGAGCGACTCAATGAAGGAGAAGAAGTTGTTCTTTGAAGCAATACCAGCTTTTGGTTGAAAAACCAAGAACCTCGAATGGACAAATGAAGACAGAAGAAATATAACTTGGACAATATGGCCAAGGATATACTCTACAAGACATTGGACAAGGCAATATTCAATAAAGTCAAATCTTGCAAATCTGCAAAAAGAAATCGAATAAGTGACATTAATTTGTTAAGGATCGAAACAAATTAAAGAGAATAAATTATCGATTGCTATTCAAAAATTTGAAAATTTCAAAATATTTGCGGTGAAACTCGGATCGGTTGGATGCCGTTTTATCGAGATCACAAATGAGCTTTCACTCTTGGGAAAGAATATACACAAAAGGAAATATGTATGAAGATCATAAGAAGCTTCCTAGTGAATGGGAAATGAAGGTTATGGCCCGGAGATACTCAATGGACCTCTCAAGAACATCTAACCATGAGCTATTCTCAGACCTCAAAGCCTATGAGTTTGAGCTGAGAAGGAAAGAGCAAGAGGAGACAGTTGTACCCAAGACAGCTGCATTGATGGCTAGTGATGGAAAGAGAGCTGAGCCAAAGGAAGCCATAGACCAGGAGGAAATTTCCCTGATGGTCAAAAGATTCAACAAGTTCTTCACTAAGAACTATAAAAGAAATAAGGGTGAGACCTCCAGGAGACATTCAGCTCCTTCCAAATCAAGGGAAGACAGGCCACCCAAGAAAGCTGAGCATCAGAGGGTTGATTATAACAGAAATGATAATCAAAGGAATGACAGAGCTGATCAGAGAGCTGAGAACCTGTGCTAGAATTGCAGACAGGTAGGACACTTTGTAGTTGACTGTTCCTATCCACCAGTCAACAAGTATAGGAATGAGGAAGAAAGAAAAGTCTTCAGGGAAAGAAGACAAGAAAAGAGAAAAGCCATGTTAGCTGTTGAGACTGCTGAGACAGTCAAGTCCAAAGTAGCAGCAGACTCAGATAGTAGTGAAGCAGACTACTCAAGTTATTCTGAGGAAGAGGCTATGATCTGCCTCATGGCTAAAGAACAAGATCAACCAGATCAAGAAGATGAGGTACATTCTAACTCATCTCATTCAGATTCAAGTGATAGTGACTGTGATACACACACTTCATCACCCACTGATCTTTATGATTCATTAGGCAAAATGATGAAAGATTTTGAACACATAAAATTCTCTCACACAATTTTAAATGAAGAAAACAAACAAATGACAAAAGCCAAAACTCACAGCTAACTAAAGAGCTAAGTCCTTTGAGTCAAATAGCTGATGAAAACACTAAGCTGAAGGCTGAAAATGCCAAGATCATAGCAGAGTTAGCTGCTACAGAAAAGAGGGAAAAGATCTTAAAAATGTGATTGCCTCATTTACAAAAGCATCCAAATCATTGGATGATCTTATTATGAGTCAAAAAGAATGTGGAGATAAGACAGGCATATGATTTAATTCCTTTGTGCACAGTTAAACTCCGAGAGTGATTTTGAAAAAAGGATCTTCAAGTAATGAAGCATCCCAAAAATCTAAAACACCAAATAGTGCACCCACATTCACTTCAAAGCACAATCACAATCATACTGGCCTTGGATAAAAAGGAAAACAAAAACAGCCAGTTGAGTATGCTGAGAGGACAGCTGAGAAGAAATCCAGCTGAGTTCCTCAGCAAACTCCAAACAGAAAATAATCTATGAAAAGCAAACAGAGCTACCAGAAACCCCAAAAATTTCATCAGAGAAATACTTATGAAGGGAATGGTAGAAACTATCTAAACTATGTTAATTGGAATAATGTGAAACATCAGCAAAGACCTATGGAATACAAGCCAAAATGGCAAAGACCTAAACCTCAGCAAAGGTCATTCCAAAGGTAAAAGAGCTATTATCAGCACATATACGCACCTAAGCACTACACTCAAAAATACCACAACTACCCCAAGAAAGCAATTGCTAAAACATATACACAGGCATACAGACAAAAGAGACATGATCCTAAAACCCCCAAGCAATTTGCTAATGTGCATTATGATTATGGCACTGATATATGGATACCCCTTAGAGTCAAATCATTTGGCTATAGGTTGGTTGGAACATCTTATAGCACTAACCCTCCAGGACCCAGACAAGTATGGGTACCTAAAAACTGATTTCCTTGATTGCAGGTTCAAGAAACAGCTGAGTGCCAAGGAACCTGGAACATGGATAGTGGTTGTTCCAGACATATGACAGGGAATAGGAAAAACCTGTCAAGATTCTAGGAGATCGAAGGTGCAAAAGTTATATTTGGAGGAAATGAAGCTCTAGGGGAGATCAAAGGCACATGATCCATTAAGAAAAATGGATTGGGAATCATAGATTTTGCTTATGTTGAAGGCCTCAACTTCAACCTGTTAAGCATCAGCCAACTCTGTGATAAAGGCTACAATGTTGGATTCAACATGGGAGTGTGCCAGATCAAGGATGCTGAATCAAATGAAATAGTGCTGCAAGGATCAAGACAGAAGAACATGTATGTGGTATATTGGTATATTGCCACACCAAGCACCTGTCTGTTAGCAAAGAGCACAGCCCAATCAAGTTGGCTGTGGCACAAGAAGCTGAGTCACCTGAACTTCAAGACAATTAACAAGCTTGCAAGGAGTCATCTTGTAGAATGATTGCCAGACTTAGTGTACAAGAAAGAAAGTGTATGTGATGCAATAGAGATGGGTAAGCTAATCAAATCTTCATTCAAGGACAAGCCAAGTTCTTCTTCAACAAAGATATTACATCTGTTGCATATGGATTTATTTGGTCCAGTTGAGCCAGCTAGAATAAATGGAAATAAATACACATTAGTGATGGTGGATGATTATTCAAGATATACATGGACAATTTTCATGTGTAAAAAGAAGGAAACACTCGAAGTTACCTCGGTGATGAAGAGAGTTCAAAATAAAAAGAGCCAAACCATTATAAAAATAAGATCCTGACAGGGAACCGAGTTTCTCGATGGGATAATAACTCGATATTGTGTTGAAAATGGTATTACTCATGAGTTATCACCGCAAGAACTCCACAACAGATCGAGTAGGCCGAAAGAAGCAAATGTAACTCTCAAGGAAGTGGCAAGGACAATGTTAGCTGAAGCTAGATTGCCTAAGAGATTTTGGGTCAAGCCATAAACACAAACATGCTATACTCAAAATAGATGCATGATTAAAAGGCATTGACCAAGACTCCCTATGAAATGGGCAGAGAGAGAGCCAAATGTTGGATACTTGGGATATTTGGATGCAAATGCTTCATCCATAATAATAGCAAAGATAATTTGAAGGCTTTTGATGCTAAAGCTGATGAAGGTATCTTTTTGGGATACTCAACTAAAAGTAAAGCCTATAGAGTGCTGAACAAGAGGACTATGGTTACGAAGAGTCTATCCATGTGGTTTTTGATGAACCCAATATGAATGGAGAAGATATTGAAGAGTTAGGCGATAAAGTTTGAACCACCAACTATACGAAAAGTCCTTATGTTGAAGTCAAGTAAGAGCACTCAACCCGGATGAAGATGAGATAGCTGAATCTCAAAGATAGCCGGAAAGTCTCTGACTAAATGAAATGAAGATGAAAGAGTTTCAAGACAACTTAGCCGCAAGACGGCTAAATCCAATGAGACTTACTCCAACTTTGATGTGAGATGGCCGAGAGACCATCCATCCGAGTTAGTCATTGGAGATGTTAGAGATGGCATATATAAGAACCGGATCCGAGCACATCAAGAAGTTATGTTCACTTGTTTCATATCCCAGGAGACGAGCCTAAAGATGTGTCTCAAGCATTGGATGAAACACATTGGATTCGAAGCCATGCAAGAAGAGTCAATCATTTGAAAGAAACAAAGTATGGGAATTAGTTCAAAGGCCAACCCATCAAAATGTTATTGGCACAAAATGGGTTTTCAGGAACAAGATGAATGAGGAATGATCTATTGTAAGAAACAAAGCAAGGTTGGTAGCCAAAGGGTATTGCCAAGAAGAATGCATAGATTTTGATGAAACATTTGCTCCTGTTGCAATATTGGAAGCAATAAGGATGTTTCTTGCCTATGCTGCACATAAAAACTTCACTATGTATCAAATGGATGTGAAGAGTGCATTTTTAAATGGACTGTTAGAGGAAGAAGTTTATGTTGAACAACCTCCAGGTTTTGAGCAGAAAACTATTGGAGATAAGGTCTACAAGATAAAGAAAGCACTATCTGGATTGAAACAAGCACCAAGAGCATGGTATGATACATTGTCTCAATTTCTAACTGACAATGGATTCACCAAAGGCAAAGTTGATAGAACACTCTTCAGTATTCAAGATGGAGAGATTATACTGCTTGTTCAAATATATGTGGATGACATCATTTTTGGTTCCACAAATAAAGAGTTGTGTGATAAGTTCTCAAACCTCATGCAAGGAAAATTTGAGATGAGCATGATGGGAGAGCTGACCTTCTTCCTAGGACTTCAAGTCAAACAATTGAAAGATGGAACCTTCATAAGCCAAACAAAATACACCAGAGATTTAATGAAGAAATTTGGTATGGAAGAGAAGTCTTCTGTGAAGATTCCAATGAATACTTCAGTCAAGATGGACACGGATGCAGATGGCAAAGCTGTTGACCAAACCAAATATAAAGCCCTCATTGGATCACAACTCTATTTAACGGCAAGAGGCGGATATAACCTTTGCAAAAGAGGTGTTTGCACAAGATTTCAATCGCACCAAAAGAGAACCACATGATCGCAGGCTAAGAGAATCCTAAGGTATTTGAAGGGATGCCGGAAGTCGGCTTATGGTATCCAAAGGAAGGAGGATTCAATCTTATTGGTTACTCGGACTGGACTATCTTTGGATGTAGAGTTGACGGAAGAGTACCCTGCGTGTCAAATGCTTGAAAATAGATTGGTTTCTTGGTTTAGTAAGAAACAGATTCAATCAATAAGCATCCACGATGAAGCAGAGTACATAGCAACTAAGAGACTATGATGTTGAAGAAAAAGAGATTCCAATTATGTGTGATAACACTAGTGCTATTGCAATTACTCAAAATCCAGTGTTGCATTCAAGAACAAAGCACATTGATATTAGATACCATTTTATAAGAGATTATGTTGAAAAGAAAGACATCACATTGGAATACATCTCAACCGATAAGCGATTAGGCGACATATTCACAAAGCCATTATGTGAATCAAGATTTGAAGAGCTCAAGAATGAGTTAGGGTTAATTGAGCTAAGTTAGGAAACTCAACATAATCAATCAAGAGAGAAAACAGATGAGAAAATGAAAAATAGCAAGTTTCGCCTTTTCAAATGAAAACAAATTTCGATCGGGAAGTCACCAGACGTGTCGAGTTAGGCGACAAATGAGTTTCATCATGGAAAGAGAGAAGTAGAGTTGAGTCATTTCGGATATAAGCTAAAGTAATTATGAGCTAAGTTGCAAAAACACGATCGTTTTAATTAAGCGGGAATGTTTTTAAGGATGACGTCAGCATAATATTGATAGTCCAGTAAAAGCTGCACAGTAAACCATCTGATTGGATATAAATGCTGCTGCTTTTAATGTGGGGAATTAAATGCGGTTTTGAAGCTCCAATCTCAGCCGTTGATTTCGATCAAAAATTTTAAACTCCGAAGGACGTCCTTTCACGTCCCTTATATACGAATCTTTCTCTCTCCTCACATGAACTATTCATCTTCAAGCAAAGAAAGTGCATTCTCTCTTAAAGTTAGTGCAAACCCTAGTTCTTTCAAGCAAGTTTTCTCGCATTTCAATCGGTAGAAACCTCTGGAAATGGCTCCAAAACATGATTTCGTGAAGCTCAAAGCAAATCCACACTAGTGCTTCTGTAGATTTTGAAGGGATGATCAAACAGGGTATCAATGAAACCCTGGTCAAGAAAATAGCTGAAAATTTGGAGAAGTCTGGCCTGATGGACTTTCTGACGATGGAGTTCACTCATACGTACCTTGAAGAGGTCGCTATATTTTATGTGAACACTGAAATGCTGGATGATGGAATCCGATCATCGGTCCACAGCAAGGTCATCAAACTCAATGCGAAAGACCTTGTTGAGCACTGTTTGTTGCCCGCGAAGGGTTTGAAGGACATCTCAGAGCAGGATGTCGACTTAGCTGCGGCTTGGAAAGAAGTTGCCAAGCCCGAGTGTGCTACAAAAGTGGTCTATACAGCAAAGAAAGAATCCTTGAAGGAAGACTATCATAAGCTGATGGATGTCATCTCGAAGTGTGTTGACATGAAATTTGGAAGCTTCAATCGGCTGTCTAAGACTAAGCTGATCATGATGGCTGCGATCATGCAAGAGAAGAAAGTAAAATGGGCTGAGTTTGTTTATGCAGGACTACGCCAAAATGTCTTGAACAGGACCTACAAGGAGGATGGGTCCTTTGGATGTTCCCCGGTTATGGTCCGTTATTGGCCATCTAATAGAGGTGAAGGGTATTGCGTTACGCCATGGCAAGCCCTTCGATGTCAACAAAAAAAGATGTTCGAGGGGAACCTCTCGGCTGACTCGAGAAGGTTCATGCTAGAAGGGTGATACATGAAGGGAATCACCGATCCTAAAGACACAAATGAGACTCCTCCACCAAGAAGAGAGTTGCGATATCTAAGCCTGCTCCTGCCCCTGCAGCCAAGACAAAGAAAGCACCTACCCCACACCAAAGTCCAAAGCACCTGCCCATGTAGCCGAGTCACCTGCCCATGTAGCCGAGACTCCTGCCCCCGCAGCCGAGATAGAGGAGGAACCTCAAATTCCCTCTCCTATCGTAAAGAAAAAGAGGACTGCCAAGTCAAGAAAGACAGTCACCTCTAAGAAAACTGTCTAAGCCCCCGCTACCAAAGAAACTGTTGAGATGGAACCATAGATCCCACTGGTTCACCCCAAAAAGAGACGGTTGTTCAGGCACTCTGAGCTTGAAATGACAGCTGAATCCGGTACCCAGCCGGAGAAGGAAACTAAGACTGTTGATGCTGAGGAAATGCAGTCTCCTGAAGTTGTTGACGAGCCCAGCGATCTGCAATCTTGTCGATCGAAGAGATCAAAGAAGACCAGTGGGAGGAAGACAACAGAGAAAATTGAAGCAGCCGAGACAAGAGAGCCCGAAATTGAAAAAGTTGTCTCCTCTCCTAAGACGGATGTTGCTGCAACTGAGGAGGAGCAAGGTCCCTTAGCTCCCATTCAAGAGACTGGAGAGAAAGGCGATGATGATGATGATCTGATCATGTACTCTCTGGTTTATCACGACATTCAAAGGCGATTGAGAGAATGGAGGGCATGGAAGTTGGATAATTCAATGATGCAGTTCACTTGCCCTGAGTTCATCAAAGAAGAAGAAGAGCTTCTCCGATTCCTTGGTATTAATGATGTCAAATCGGCCCTTGATGAAGAAAATTGCTTGGACATCCTCCGCATTATTAAAGAGGATGAGAAGGAGAAAGCTGAGGAGCGAGCCCGAGCCCTAGAGAAGTCCAAAATGTGTGCTTTCACAGGTACTCTCGAACATACACATGAGCATCTTCATGAGTACACCGACAGCGATGAAGACATGGATCCAACTACCGCAGCCGAAAAGTCAAAACTGCAGCAGGCATTGCAGGAATCCAGAGACATGCATGAGAAAAGTCTCTTAGAAGATCCAGGAGAGTCCTCCCAAACTCTCCTTCAGACGGATCCCTTGGGTGTGGCGCAGCAGATTGCGTCAACCATAGCTGCCACCACGTCCCCCGTGCAATCAGAGGATGGCTCCCAGGGAAATGGTGATGAAGCTGGGACTTTGGGCCCCTAAGCTAAGCCTACCCCTGAAGAAGGTGTTAACACACCTGCCCTTGCGGCTGTACACTCAGAGGGAAAAGCCGTGTCTTAGGAGCAGAGTGACCCCACTCTCATTCACTCAGCTGGTGCGCCAGCTGAGAGGGAAACTCTCTCCACCACAGCTGGGTTGGAGGTTGTTGTGGGAGACACACCTATGGAGTCAGGAGGCGAAGGTAAAGAAATCGAAGAACAACAGAGTGACATTAATGACGCTCGGACAGTTGAGTCTGTCTCAGCTGAGATGTCTACTGCTTTGAAGGTTGACGACGTTGCTACCACAGCTGAGGCAAAGGATGGTGAAGCCCTGGGAGTTAACACTCTAGGCTCTGAAAGTGCAATCCAAGGGGTTAAGACTCCTATGGATGCCACTGTCCAAGACCCTAAGGCAGTGAGTGCATCGACAGGAGAGTAGAAGACCCTAAGACAGTTGAGACTGTCGAAGGGATTACAGAAGGCCCTGCAACAGTTGAGACTAGCTGCGGGTATTGAAGGCCAAAGGGAGGTTGAGACTTCCATTGGTAAAGATGATAGAAATAAGAACATTCCTCAGATTGAAGGCGGTACCGCAGAAGAAGTGATTGGTGCCCTTCAAGACTCCCAAGAAAATGTTGATACATCATTTTTGGAGTCTGAGGATGAAGCTGAGACCACCCCACATGAAAATCCAATTGTGGACCCAACTACAGATGTACAGCAATCTCAGAGCCAAGTCAGCGATAAATTAACGACTCCCATGAGATTCAATTTCGATGATGAGCCAACTCCTCAGTCTCATCATCCTCCGATGAAGCTGATGATACAGTTGAGGATCAAGTTCTTCACTTAGCAAAACACTGAGACCAAGGAAGCTATTAAGACAGCTGAGGCTAAGTCAGCTGGGCAACCCATCACAATTTCCACAGTTGAAATTGAGTCATCTGCGACTCTGCAAACAATTTGCAATAGTAATAACTCCTGACTCTGTCACGAGGCTCCCACAAATTGTGACCACTGTAGATGAAGCTGCCGTAGCTGAGGCACAGAGGGCTGAATCTACTCATCAAGAACACGGGAAGGCTCCACAAACAAAAGACTCGGAGATCCCATTTGTTCGAGATGATGTTTTTGAGGAAGAATTTCCATTCACCGTTGAATTGCCAGAATTAGAAGCTGAATCTGCCAGAGAATTAAGGAAATATACAGTGCACGAAGAGCCAATCATCCCCTCGGATACGATTGTTCCCATGGATTTTGATTTTGATGCAGAATGGCCAGCAGCCGAGTCAACCTCCACAGCTGAGTTCCGTAAAGCTTTCAAGACTATCTGCGAAGAAATTGAGAAGATGGAACACCATCAAGCATCTTTGGACCTCCGACTGGACAATCGTGATGCCACCCTCACAGCTGATTTGAGAGGGATCGTAATGCGCAGCAGACAGCTAGGCGATCTGAACAAGTCTGCCACTTCAAGGCCTTATTTGCAAAAATACTATTGTGGAGTGCGGATAATTCAATGTACCAACAACGGATTAAGGCGTATATTGCGAGGATTGAACAGTCCCATAAGTCGGATATGGAGTCTTCTTTGTAACATTTCCACAAGAATGAAATTGCGGACTCGAGAACAACATGAATGAGAAATTTAGTCTTCTCATGGCTGAAATAAAGATATTAACAGTAAGTCTAATGCCACATGCTCGAGAATTTTTGAAAGGTGTATGATGCCGTAGACTCCAAGCATAACTCGACAAACAAATGTACCAACCGGACTTTATCCTCAGTGGTT
The DNA here is from genome assembly GCA_016081115.2 of Rehmannia glutinosa. Taxonomy (NCBI): domain Eukaryota; kingdom Viridiplantae; phylum Streptophyta; class Magnoliopsida; order Lamiales; family Orobanchaceae; genus Rehmannia; species Rehmannia glutinosa. Next base: position 48,525,997 of record CM071933.1, on the reverse strand, counting down.
TGTTCCCTGGGATCCCTCTCACTTTTGGTGATGATGCTAAAAAGGGGTAAGAGGAGTCTCTTAAGGAATTGAAGAAAGAAGCAATGAAGAAAGGAGGTGACAAAGCTAAGGGGGATCAAATTCGAAGGATATGAAATTGATGTACGCTGAAACCCCTTAGCTAGGTCAAGTCACAGCTGATATTCTCAGCAAGCTACCCGTGAACTTACCAATTGAAAAAGTTGTCGTGGCCATGAAAGATAAGAGAAAGGTCATCGAAGCTGCATTTAAGAAGGTAGCTGAGGATAAGTCAGCACGAGTGGCAGAACTCTTAAAAAAACATGGTGGTCTTGCAGCTGGATTAGAAAATGCCATGATAGAGCCTCCCAGAGAAGTAATGCCGGATGCAGGATCTGAGCCCGCATCTATGGAATAATTTCAAACTTTGGAAGGCAAGGCTACTTCGAAGGTATGACTTTGACTAAAGCTTAGGAGTTGTCTTGGGAAAAAGGCCTAGAGGTATGCAACACGGTTGAGAAGCAGCAGAGTACTAGCGATCACTCACCGGAAAATCCAAGGCTCTGTCTGATGTGCTCTTAGAGGAAGAGGGGCGAGTCAAGAAAGGGAAGATAAAGTGTCACCGGAAGAAGTTCTCAATCTCGGCCAAGGCCAAAATATGTCACTTTTGTAGATCCCGAGAAAGGGGAATCACATCTTGGGTTGGGCATGACCATCTTGCAAACTTAGAAGTTGCTCGTAAAATTGAAGAAGTCAAAAAGAGGATGGCAGAAGAAAGCACTAGAGCAACTCGTGAATGGGAAAAAAGGCAGCGAAGGGATGACCCTGCTGTAAAGCGAGCATATGAGAAAAAGAAAAGGGAAGAAGATGAGAAGAAGAGAAAAAGAGTCGATAATGAAGATCGCGAAGAGTCAAGAAGAGAGAGAATGAAGCGACAAAGGCGTGAAGTGTCTTTGTGAACCCCTTCGTTTATTTTGTGTAAATACATCTATGTAAGTCTTCTGTAATAAGCTCAGTGAATTTCCCTATAATTTTCACTCTATATGTATCTTAGCTTAGATATACTGTGTATTGACATATATATATAGATAGCTCTGATATCGAATGTAAACAGTTGTGTAAAGAACAAGAATGCTACGATCAATAAAATGATTCATTCAAAGCATACATTCTTTGTTACTGCATTGTCTGTATTGATCCTTGATGTTTACTTATTTTTAAATGTTTTAAGTTTTGGCATTATCAAAAGGGGGAAATTGTTAGGAAATTTATTTGTGATATTTTGATGATACCATGTAAAACTTAAACTAGGAAGTTGGCACCCCATTTTCCTTGTATTTCGCATTGTAATAGATAGGGCTGAAAGAGCTGAGTCAAGTCAGCTATGCCAAGGATTACAAGAAGTCAACTGCGGACTGGAATGAAGACTCTATTGTGTATCAGCTGAGTGAGGCCAAGAAGGAAGTCAAGGATTCGACTGAAGAAGAGTCAGCTGAGGAACAGCTGTGTGAAGTGTCAGTCAAGTCAACTTAAGGAGCCAAGTCTGTTAGTTAGAGTGACAGTGTAGTCAATCCCATGATTGGAGCTGACTCAAGTCACCTGTGGTAAAGACAACAGTCAAGTGAAGACAATTGAATTAGATCCATCGGAATAAAGTCACAAATGTTAATCGATATAGTAACATGTAAAAAGTGCTTTTCCAATGGGAAGCACTGCATCTTGTGTCAGACACCTGCAAAGCTGGTATGCCATTAATACGAGAAAAAGTCTACATCAAGGACTGCAGACCAAGATAAGACAAGCCAACAACCATAAAATTGACAATTGAAATCAGTCTATCTCTTCAACGGGCAAAATTTCAAATGTGCACTATAAAAGGCTGAGGAAGTTATTGAGAAGAGGTTACCTGAACCACGAACAAACAAGCAATATTAAAGAAAATAACCTGCAATATTCTCAAAGCTTATTAAGATAATCCTCAAGCCCGAAACTCGAAGGAACTCAATCCAACACAAGTTGTGAAGGAAAGACAACTTCAAATCTGTTGAAGAGGAAACTTTTGAAGAAACCAAAGGGATTGTAGGAAGGTTCAAGGTCTAACCATTATCAAGTTTGTTGGAGGGCTTCGTGATCAAATCCAAGAACTTGAGAAGTGAGTCAAGTAGTGTAGCAAATGCCTGTGAAGAAGCCGAGTCGCAAAGAGAAGCCAGCTGTGTGATCAAGGCTGTCTCCAGACTGTTCACCACTTTGTAAATTGATCTGTTACATAGTGGGTTCCTTCAGGAGATGAAGAAGAGAGGATTAGAAGAACTACCCCATCTTCGAACCTCTATAAAATATTTGTGTCAACAAATTTACCTTCCTCCATATTTACTTTATATCAGTTGTTTATCATATTTGCTATCCAACTGATAAATAACCAAGTACTAAAAATCAAGTGTTAAAAACAAGCCTTAAATAAATCAAAGGGTGTTAAGTCTTCCGCTATTAAAAACCAAACCAGCCAAGTTAAGTATTTAGGTTAAACAGCTGAGTTATACTATCAACAGCTCTATCGAGTCTGTTGAGTGGGCAACTCAGCTGAATAGCCAACTTAGTTGTCCCTCAACGACATAGTTGTTTGAGTCAACTCTGTTGAATAATTTTAAAGGACTTAAATTCAAAAATTTGGTAAGGTTTATTCAACCTCCCCCCCTCCCTTCTAAACCTTACACCAAACCCCTTGGGACCTACAACATGAAAAAGTTTGACTCGACCATGAATTCAATGGTTTCAAAATCAATGAATGTGACAAGTGTGTCTATATTAAAGGTACTTCAAATGATTACGTCATAGTATGCCTTTATGTAGATGATATGTTGATTATGGGTATTAGTCATGATTTAATCATGAATACTAAGAACATAAAGAAGATCTTTGACACGAAAGATATGGGATTATCTGATGTTATATTAGGGATTAAAATCTCTAGGACTTCAGATGGGATTGTCTTGTCACAATCCCATTATGTCGAAAGCATAATTAGAAAGTGTAATGATTTTGATAGTCCTCCGGCTAACACACCTGTAGATATGAGTCTACACTTAGCCAAAAATAGAGACAACTAGTTTCTCAGCTGTAATATGCAAGGATATTTGGTAGTCTGATATACTTAACTAATTGTACACGTCCAGACATTGCATATTCAGTGAGTAAGTTAAGTAGGTTCACAAGTAACCTGAGTAAGGATCATTGGAAAGCCTTAACAAGGGTGTTGAAATACTTAAAGTATACCATGAATCATGGAATATTTTACGAGATATCCAGTAGTATCAGAAGGATAATGTGATGCCAATTGGATATCTGACACAAAAGACTCCAAATCCACAAGTGGAAATGTTTTCACAATAGGTGGAGGTGCGGTGTCATGGAAGCCCTCTAAGCAAACGTGTATAGCTCGATCCATTATTGAATCCGAGTTCATTGATTTAGATAAAGCCGGAGAATAAGAAGAATGGCTTAGAAACTTCTTAGAAGATATTCGTTGTTGGAAGAAATCGGTGCCAGCTATTTTGATACATTGTGATAGTCAATCAGCAATTGGAAGGGCACAAAGTAGTATGTATAATGGTAAGTCTAGACATATTCGTCGAAGACATAATACCATTCGACAATTGATTTCAAATGGGGTTATTTTGGTTGACTACGTGAAGTCAAAGGAAAACCTAGCAGACCCACTAATAAAAGGAATAAATCGAGATCAATTGTATAAATTGTTAAGGGGAATGGGTTTAAAATCCACAAAATAAAGAATGTTCATAATGGTAACCCAGCCTTGTGAATTAGAGATCTCAATACATTGGTTCAATGGGACAACTAAGTTATGAATATTCAGTTGTACACTTGGAAAATGTGTTAGCTTATTCCCGGAACTTCCAAGTGAAATAGAAACCTGTTGAATGTGGTGAGGTTAAGTTTAAGACTTTTAATGATTCTTATGCCGAAAGGTGGAGTATGGCAGGATACTCTACATAGGAGATCACCTATATAAGTGAGAAGTAATGGCCGCTTTAAAGAAATAATTATGAATCAAGATATGGTCCTGGGCTGAAATGGACAGAATATGAGAACAACAAGTGTTAGAATTGTTATTATGTAAATATTGTTTTCTCGATTTACACAAACGGCTGAGTAGTTCAAGACATCCGTCACTAAGCAGCTAATAAATCCGATAGTATTTTACTAAGGAAGGTTCAAAGCCACAAGCTAACTATCCTGATGCAATAACAGTTCGCCGAGACATTCAAGCGAATTTGCATACATACATGAATTAATCATTCATGTGGTGGATTGTTGGAATTTGGTTTTGTGAAAAATGGGTGTTGACCCATTTTGGACCAAATATTTAAGTGGTTTTTATTGGTGGAAAATTGAATTAAATTATATGATAAAATTCTACTAAGTGAGTAGATGAGATTGGGATTTTGAATTTCTCAAAACTAATTCAGGTGAATGAGAAATTTATGCTACAAGTTAGCCACTTAAAACTGAAAATTGACATGGAAATTGGTAATTGTGGGGGAGGAGTGAAACTCTATCACACATAGGATAGAAAGCCAAAGTTTGCTCTATTTATATAACCCAAGTTGGAGTAATGGGTTTAGGTCCTTGGGGCACCAAAGTTTTTAAAGGAGGGAGGACCTATATGCTTGTAGGCTTGTTCAAACACACATGCGTGCACGCCACGGCTGCGCCGCGCCCCCGACTTGGCTCGGCTAACCCGGTCCGAGTCTGGGTCGTGTGCCTTGGCTTGGGCTTTAAGGCCCTTATAGTTTTGGACAAAATTTATTTAAACCTTTAAAAATAATTTTTTACTCAAAATTTGGGTTGGGCCTCACAAAACTAGGCCTTGCGCATGGTCGCACATCTGCACAGCGGCGCCTAGTCACAAGACATTGTGTGCGGGAGCGCACTGGCAAAGACATCGCGAAGCACGCACTGAAGTGCGTGGTGCGCACCGGAGGTAGAAACTTTTTATTTCCACGCGCGTAGAAGTGCGTTGTCGTGCAGTTTCAAACTGAAGCACCTGTTCGAGTTACGAGGTGCGAATGTTGGTTGTAAACCTGTCTTTTTCGGATCAAAAGACATGGCCAATCCATAATGGCACTTAGATGCCTATGAATTTGAACCCCTACAGATGAATAAACAAACACAAATAATCAGATAAAAATCGAATCATTCTGCATTACCAGTATATTGAATTCTTTCCTTCCAAAAGCTTAAAAGTTCAAACATTTGTTTTGTTCGTTGTTGGTTCGACTTTTGCAAGTGTTGCAAAGTTGAACCCGTAAAGTCGTTATATCTTAGAGACGATTGCCAGTACCATAAGCACTTTGTAATAGGGCATTTTCATCTTGTAGAGATAGTATCAAATACTAGCCTCGACTTTAAATATCCTAAACACTTAGCCATTTTCTTTTAAACAGTACCACCCAAACAACGGAAACTTCCCTCAATCGCCTTCAATTACTAAACAAACATACCCACAATATCTCCAAACCAATCCCAAGAAATTAAGAGACTATTAACAACAACTTTTATCTATACCAGCTTCAATCAACAGAAGAAAACACTAAAAAAGCGGAATAAAAAGTCTTAGACATGCAATGCAAGCTTGGAAGAAAAACTAGTCTGCCCAAACAAGATGGTCCATTCACAAACCAATCTGAAATTGAGTATTGGAAAGAGATATCATGCGCTTTCGTCCATTCAATGTGTTCCTCTTTGATTTTCAAGACCCTGTCATTATGCCATTTCCACACCAACGAAATAACGGCATGCCAAGCAGCCACCCACTTTAAAGATGGTTCTATCAGCTGAAAGTTACCACTTTCCTTGGTGATGCTTTTTTAGGGCAGATCACTCCAATTCAATGGGGTTGACCAAAATTCTCTTCCCGAGAGGAAAGTCTTCACGTCACTCCTCTTCCCGAGAGGGAAGTCTTCTCGTCTTCTTCTCCAAAATCTGGAATATCCTTTGACTGTGAACTTGTTTGCACACACGCGCAAACATTAGAGGGCCCCGGGGTTGTCCTAGGAAGGCCCTTCGGACGCTCAAGTCAGCATAGTGAACGAGAGAACAAACAGTAAATGAATATTGTATAATAAATGCGTAGGAGGATAATGAATTAATTAACTTACAGATAATAGGAGGGACCTTTTTATACCTAGGAGATGGGTCCCATGGGCCGTGTAGGAGAATTTGGTCTGTGGGCCAGTCCGCGTAGGAGAAATAGCCTATGGGCCATACCGGACACCATTGGGCAAGTTTATTTATTAAGACCCCATTGGGCAATTAATATTAAATAAATATATATAAAATAAATTATATAGTAATTAATTAAATACCATTTTTGTCCCCAACATAAGCTCTCCACCTTCGGTGCTGCGGAGGAATGAAGTAGTACTAGAGCTAATCCAGTATAGAAATATCTGACTTGTCTTTTTGTATATCTTCTCTTGTCTTGGGAGAATCTTTGACTACTTTACATAAGGTCACTTGGAGGGAAAGTTTGTGGCAATGTCTTCCAAAGGTGAATTTTCTCTCTGTACCTTTCAACTTTGAAATTTTTTGCTTTGTAGAAGACTTAAGAAATTTCTTGAAAGTTAGGTGAGAGGTAAGGTGAGAGGTAAGGTGAGAATTGAGGTGAGAATCCATAGAGAGTTGGAGTGCATCGAGCGGAGAGAGAGATGAGAGCGTCATGAGCCGTAGAGGGTGCTCAGGGCGCCTCCCCCGAGTGGGCAAGGGCGCCCTCCCTGGATGGCCATAAGGGCGCACCAGGGCGCCCTCCCCAGTAAGGGGGGCTTGGCCCTCCTCCCTTGGTCCATTTTTCTTTTCCTTTTTCTCCATCTCCCCCCAAGTTTTCGTATATTTCAAGTAATATCCCGGATTCCAATACTTTTTCCGTTCCATTCGGAAGTCGAGGTGTTACCGGGCATTTAGTTTCTTGTTCAGTCATTCCATGTCCAGCTTTCTCCACAGAGTTTGACATTCTTCCCCTTACTCCAAAGTTGTGCTTTGATGGTGAAGGAGAAGTAAAGCTTGAGCCGGATTCGAGCTCAAGTGATGAGTCTTCTGAGGCAGAGTCCGAAAAAGGTAGTCCTGAAGAGGTCCGCCCCACCAAATACTAGCATTGGCCACCTCCCGGGAGTCGAGCAGTTGTCCTGGGAGAGTTGGCCAGCCGAGTGTCCTCCGTCTGTCTTCGTAGGCTATGGGAGCGGCTTGAGCTTTCTTCAGCATTTGTGATGGTTGCCCCGGGTTTGGGCAATAGGCTCACTCATCCACCCGAGGGCTTCATCACAGTGTACATTTATAGCTTCTCTGTTGGCTTCGTACTTCCTCTAAACATTTTCCTCATCTTGATCCTTAGGTCAGTGGGAGCATGTGTTGGTCAGTTGATTCCCCAGACCTATGCATGCATATGAGGCTATCAGCATGTTATGCGGTAGTTAGGCTTGATTCTGGCTGTAGACGGATTTCATTCTTTGTTCTATACATGCCATGAATTCTCCTGGTGACACCTTCTTCCACTTCTTCCCACGTCCCCAGTGCATGTTTCTAATGGATTTCCTTCTCCTGGTGGGCTATGGAAGGAGGATTTCTTCTATGTGAGGGATAATGGTTGGGAGCTTGCTCACGATTAGGTTTTGGAGGTTATGGCTACCCGAAGTACTCCCGCTTCTTGAAAGAAGATGGCAGAAGCTTGTAGGTCTCAGGGCTTGTTTAAAAATCTTCTGAATGATAGGGAGTTCTTGGGTATCCCGTCTTGTTTTACTTCTTGACATTACTTCCCATTTTACTTGTACATTTTGACTACTTCCATTTTCTGATATTGCTTCTGCGTGCTTCTCAGGTAAGGAGATGTTGGGAAATTAATTTTTAGATTTTGATGAATGCCATGTAAAACTTAGAATAGAAAGTTGGCACCCCATTTTTGTTGTAAATTGCATTGTAATAGATAGGGCTGGTCGAGCTGAGTTAAGTCAGCTATGCCTGAACATGCAAGAAGTCAACTGGAGACTAAAAGGAAGACTCCGTTGCGAAAGCGGTGAGTGTGGCAAAGAAGAAAAGACAGAACTCGATCAAGGTGCGGTGAGATGCGGTGAGTGAAGTGTCGATCAAGTCAACTCAAGATAGTCAAGTCTTAAGTTGAAGTGACGGATGAGTCATCTAATGATTGAAAGTGACTTGAAGTCACCTGAGGAAGTCAAGGAAATGCGGTCAAGTCGAGATAATCGAAAGAGATCCGTTGCCGAAGTCAAGAGAATTACTTAAACAAGTAATACTTCCATCTTGCCTTTCTTAAAGTGCTCGATCCCAGAAGCGTGCAAAAGGAATAAACCAATGGGAAGCATTGAACTGTGTCGAACTCGAAAAGTCAAGAATCATTCATACGAAAAATGTCAATTCCAAGGACTCGCAACAAGACAAGCCAACGACCACAAGTGTCTTTTGAAAATTAGCCTATCTCTTCAACGGTCAAATTTTCAAAAGAACACTATAAAAGGTTGAGAATCTATTTGAGAGAATGTTGGTTACCTTGACAATCGAAAAAAACAAATACGAGCAAGAAAAGCAATAATCGTAACCAAAAATATTCTCAAATCATTCAAGTTCAATCCCCAAGCCTACACCACGAAGGAAATCAATCCAACACTTACCTTGAAGGAAAGACGACTTCAATCGATTGAAGAGGAAACATTTGAAGAATCAAGGGGTCTACATTCCACGGAGGATTGTAGAAAGGTTCAAGGTCGAACCGATCTCAAGTTTTTGGAGGGCTTCGTGATCAAATCCAAGAAGCTTGAGCAAGTGGCCTGTAGTAGCAAGGTAGCTGCCCTATGAAGAAAGGTAGAGTCATACGAGAAGCTAGTTGTGTGACCAAGGCATCTCGGATCGAGTCCCAAAGGATCAAGTCACCGTGTGATCAAGACTTGCATCTGGACTGTTAACCACTTTGTATATTGATCAATACTTAGTGGATTCCTCCGAGTTGGAAAAGAGAGGAGTAGAAGATTTACCCCATCTTGAACCTCAATAAAAATCTATTGTGTCATTTACATTTCAAGACTTTAATTTACGCACATTACTTTAATATCTGTGATAAATTTGCTATCAATTGATAATCAACAAAGTGCTAAAACCAAGTATTAAAACATACTTAAACAAAATTCAAGGGTGTTAAGTCTTCCATTTGAAAACATATCACGATCGAGTTAAGTCTTTAGTCAAAACAATGAGTTATTCTATCAACGGCTCGATCAAATGCGTTGAGTGACTAACTCGTTGATTAACTAACTTAGTTGTCCATCAAGGACTCAAATTTGTGAAGTATTAAATCAACGTTTTAAAAGGACTAAATCGAAAAATTGGTAAGGTTTATTCAACCCCCTTCTAAACCTTACACTCACACCTCTTGGGACCTACAAGTGGTATCGGAGCGGTTGGTTCATTGAGCCTTCCGCACTAGTTCTTGAACTAGATCTCCAATCTTTCAAAGTTTGCTTTAGCACTTGATCTTTCAAACTCTTTTAATCGGCAAAGTTATTATCATGGAAGCAAATTTGACACGCATCCCTATGTTCACAATTGAAGAATTTGATGATTGGAAAATTCATATACGAGCTCATCTATCGGCATTACACGATGAAATGTGGATAGTGATAGAAGATGGGCCACTCTAGATCTTAAAAGTGAACACAGTGCAAGGAGAGGCTGCGGCGAAGGAGGAGAAGAGGATCTTTGCTCCCGGACCCGCTATGGTTGAAAACCAAAGAGCTGAATGGACAAATGATGACAGGAAAAGATACAACTTGGACAACGTGGCCAAGGACATTCTTTACAAAACCCTGGACAAAGCCATGTTCAACAAAGTCAAATCATGCAAAACGGTAGAAGAAATGCAGGACAAGCTAACCTTGATTTGTGAAGGCTCGAGAGCAAATCAAGGAAAATAAACTATCTTTATTCTTTGTACAAAAATTTGAAAATTTTAAAATGCTTGCGAGGAGAAACCTTGGATCAATGGATGCTCGGTTCACGAAATTACTAATGAACTATCCGCACTTGGAAAAGAATATACACGAGAAGAAATGTGTATGAAAATTCTAAGTAGTATCCCGGTGAGTGGGAAATGAAAGTCATGGCCCCGAGATACTCCATGGACCTATCAAAAACATCCAACCATGAGCTATTCTCGGATCTCAAAGCCTACAATTTGAGCTGAGAAGAAAAGACCAAGAGGAGACAGCTGTGCCCAAAACAGCTGCTCTAATTGTTAAGGATGGCAAGAGAGCTAAGGTCAACGAAGTCATTGACCAAGAGGAGATAACCCTGATGGTTAAAAGGTTTAACAAGTTCTTCAACAAGAATTACAAGAGAGGCAAAGGTGAATCCTCCAGAAGACACTCAGCTCCCTCCAAGTCAAGGGAAGATAGGCCAACCAAGAGAGCAGAGCATCAAAAAGCTGAATATCAAAAAGCTGACAATCCAAGGATGGAAAGAACTGATCAAAAAGTTGAAAATCTATGCTGGAACTGCAGGCAACCCGGTCACTATGCCATTGATTGCCCATATCCTGTAGTCAACAAACACAGGAATGAAGAGGAAAGAAAAGTCTTCAGAGAAAGAAGACAAGAGAAGAAAAAGGCAATGTTGGGCTGTAGAGAGCTCACGAGACATCAAGTCAAAAGACACAAAGACTCGGAGAGTAGTGAAGGCGACTACTCAAGTGACTCGAAGAAGAAGCCCCGATCTGTCTAATGGCCAAAGAACAAGACCAACGACCAAGAAGATGAGGTACACTCTAACTCATCACACTCGGTTCTAGTGACAATGATTGTGACACACACTTATTCCAAAGCACAATCACAAGCAAATTGGGCTTGGTTATAGAGGAAAAGGAAAATGCGATTGAGTGTCTTTGAAGAGGCACAGAAGAAATCCCCGAGTTCCTCAAAAACTCCAAAACTAAAATACATTGTAAAGAAGAAAGCAGAGCTACCAAAAGCCCCGAAATTCTATAAAAGGAACACATATGATGGGAATGGTAGAAAGTACCCAAGCCAAGCTGATTGGAATAATGTGAACTATCGGCAAAGACCTATGTGGAATATAAGCCTAAATGGCAAAGGCCTAAGACTCAAAGCAAAGGCCATCCAAAGGCATAAGAGCTATCATCGGTACACATATGCACCTAGGCACTATACTCGGAGATATCACAACTACCCAAACAAAGCAATTGCTAAAACACATACACAGGCATACGAGAAAAAAGAGACAGTTGTATGAACCTAAAATCCCAAGAAATTTGCTAAAATTAATTATGATTATGGCACTAATAGATGGCAACCTCTTAGAGTCAAATCATTTGGCTATAGGTTGGTTGGATCATCTTACAATACTAACCCCTCGGGACCCGCACAAATATGGGTACCTAAAACCTAATTTCCTTGATTGCGGTTCAAGAGCAGTGACTGGGCAATGGTACATGGATAGTGGCTATTCCAGACACATGACAAGAAACAAGAAAAATCTGTCAAATTTCAAGGAGGCTAGAGGTGCAAAAGTCATATTTGGAGGAAATGAAGCTCCAGGAGAAATAAAAGGCATTGGATCCATCAAGAAAAATGGATTAGAAATTACAGATGTTGCATATGTAGAAGGCCTCAACTTCAACTTACTAAGCATAAGTCAACTCTGTGACAAGGGCTATAATGTTGGATTCAATATGGGTATATGCCAAATCAAGAACACTGAATCTAATGAAGTAGTGTTGCAAGGATGCAGACAAAAGAACATGTATGTGGTAGATTGGTCAACTGCAACACCAAGCACTTGTCTGCTAGCAAAAAGCACAGCTGAATCAAGTTGGTTGTGGCACAAGAAGCTGAGTCACCTGAACTTCAAAACAATTAACAAGCTTGCAAGGAGCAATCTTTTGGAAGGACTTCCAGACTCAGTATACAAGAAGGAGAGTGTATGTGATGCATGCCAGATGGGAAAGCAAATCAAATCATCATTCAAAGAAAAGACATGTCCATCTTCAACAAGAATATTGCACCTGCTACATATGGATCTATTTGGTCCAGTTGAACCAGCTAGTATAAGTGGGAAGAAATACACCTTGGTGGTAGTAGATGACTACTCAAGATACACATGGACAATATTTATGTGTAAGAAGAAAGAAACTCTGCAAAACTACCACAAATTGATGAAGAGAATCCAAAATGAGAAGAGTCAAACCATTATCAAAATAAGATCGTGAGAGGAACCGAGTTTGTCAATGGTATAATAACTTCGATATTGTGTTGAAAATGGTATTGGTCATGAATTATCAAGCAAAGGACTCCACAACAAAATGGAGTTGCGAGAAAGAAGGAATAGGACTCTCAAAGAAGCGGCAAGGACCATGTTAGTGAAGCGGGAAGCGGTAAAAAGATTTTGGGCGAAGCGATAAACACAAGATGCTATACTCAAAATAGATGCATGATAAAAGACGGTGACAAAGACTCCCAATGAGATTTGGACAGGAGAAAAGCCAAATGTTGCATACTTTAGAATATTTGGATGCAAATGCTTCATACACAACAATGGCAAAGATAATTTAAAGTCTTTTGATGCTAAAGGCGATAAAGGTATCTTCTTAGGATACTCAACGAAAGCAAAGCCTACAGAGTGCTCAACAAGAGGACAATGGTTACGAAAGAATCCATTCATGTGGTGTTTGATGAACCCAATGTAAATGGAGAAGACATTGAAGAGTCACCGATAAGTTTGAATCAGCCAACCATACTGAAGAGTCCCTATGATGAAGTTGAAGCCGAATTATAAACCCAAATGAAGATGAGATAGCCGAGTCTCAAAGACATGGGAAATATGCGGCTAAGTGATGATGAGAGAGTTGATCAAAATAACACAAAAGACGATCAATCCAAATAACCTACTCCAACCTGATGTAAGATGGCTGAGAGACCATCCACCAGAACTAATCATTGGAGATGTAAGAAAAGGTGTAAAAAACAAGATCCTGAACCCAACAAGAAGCTATGTTCACTTGTTTCATCTCACAAATAGAGCCAAAAGATGTGTCACAAGCATTGGATGACACACATTGGATTCAAGCCATGCAAGAAAAGCTGAATCAATTTGAAAGAAACAAAGTGTGGGAATTGGTTCAAAGACCTACCCATCAAAATGTTATTGGCACTAAATGGGTGTTCAGAAACAAGATGAATGAGAAAGGTTCTGTGGTAAGAAACAAAGCAAGATTGGTAGCCAAAGGGTATTGCCAAGAAGAAGGAATAGATTTTGATGAAACTTTTGCTCCTGTGGCAAGATTGGAAGCCATAAGGATGTTTCTTGCCTATGCTGCTCACAAGAACTTCACTGTATATCAAATGGATGTAAAGAGTGCATTCCTTAATGGGTTATTGGAGGAAGAAGTATATGTTAAACAACCTCCAGGATTTGAGCAGAAGACTCTTGGAGATAAAGTATACAAACTCAAGAAAGCTTTATATGGATTGAAACAGGCACCAAGAGCATGGTATGATACATTATCACAATTCCTGATTGAGAACGGATTTACAAAAGGCAAAGTGGATAGAACACTCTTCAGAATTCAAGATGGGAAGAGTATACTGCTTGTTCAAATATATGTGGATGACATCATCTTTGGATCCACAAACAAAGAGCTGTGTGATAAATTCTCAAATCTTATGCAAAGCAAATTTGAAATGAGCATGATGGGAGAGCTGACATTCTTCCTTGGACTCCAAGTAAAACAAAATTTGAAGGATGGAACCTTCATAAGTCGACAAAATACACGGATATTTAATGAAGAAATTTGGCATGGAAGAGAAGTCTTCGTGAAAATACCAATGAATATATTAGTCAAAATGGATATGGATGCGGATGGCAAGCCATGTAGATCAAACAAGATACAGAGCACTTATTGGATCATTGCTCTATCTCACAAAGCGGCCGGACATCACCTTTGCTGTAGGTGTATGTGCAAGATTTCAATCTGCTCCAAAAGAAAGCCACATGACTGCAGCCAAAAGAATCTTGAGATATTTGAAAGGAAGCCAAGAAGTTGGCTTATGGTATCCTAAGGAAGGTGGATTCAAGCTAATTGGTTACTCAGACTCTGACTATGCTGGATGTAGAGTTGACAGGAAGAGTACCTCAGGTACATGTCAAATGCTTGGAAATAGGCTAATTTCCTGGTTTAGCAAGAAGCAAAATTCAATAGCTACCTCCACAGCTGAAGCAAAATACATAGCTGCGGGCTTTGTGCCCAAGTCCTATGGATGAGACAAAGAATTGAGAGACTATGAAGTTGAAGAAAAAGAAATTCCAATTATGTGTGATAACACAAGTGCAATTGCAATCACTCAAAATCCTATATTGCACTCAAGAACAAAGCACATTGATGTCAGATATCACTTCATAAGAGATCATGTAGAAAGGAAGGACATCACCTTGGAATATATCTCAACTGATAAGCAGTTAGTTGATATATTCACAAAACCATTATGTGAATCAAGATTTGAAGAACTCAAGCATGAATTAGGGTTAATTGAGCTGAGTTGACACTCAGAAGAGTCAAAGAAAAGAGATGGAACATGAAAAGATGAAAAAGGGCTGAACTCTTGAATCAGCTAAATGAATCAGCCGTATCGGAGAATCAGCTGCGTCAAGTTAATTGACAGCTGAGTACCTATGTGCAAAGAGAGAAGAGTTAAATCAGCTAAGGGATAAGCTAAGTCATTTATGAGCAAATTGACAAAAACGCAGTCGTTTTTACTAAGCGGGAATGTTTTAATAATGACGTCAGCATAATTATGACGTGTACAGTCAAAAGCTGCATACCAAGCTTATGATTGGATATAAATGTTGCCGCATTAAATGCGAGAAATTAAATGTTAATCAACGTGCAAAATCTGAGCCGTTGATCTTGATCAAATTTCAAAAACCACCCGCACGTCCTTTCATAACCCATACATATACCGTTTCTTCCAATTTTCTCTCACTTTACCAAAACTGTTCATCTCTATCAAAAGCAAAGAAAGAAATTTTCTCTCAAAACCCTACAAATCCTCAAGTTCATTTTCAAAGTTTGGAGTTTCCGATGACCTACGTGGAAGAGGTCGCATTCTACGTGAACGCTTTTGAAGTTCATGATGAGGGCATCAAGTCCTATGTTCATGGAAAAGAGTTCACCATCACCGCCAAGATCCGCGCAACACTTTTCGTTCGGCGGAAGGCGTCTTTTAGCCGAGATTTATGAAGCTGATGTTAACCTGGCTGCTGCTTGGAAGGAAGTAGCCAAGACCGACTGTGCTGCGAAGGTTGTCTACATAGCTGAGAAGAAGCTATTGAAGGAAGACTACCACAAGCTGCTGGATATTGTTGCCAAGTGTATTGATATCAAATTTGGAAGCTTTAATCAGCTGTCCAAAACTAAGCTGATCGTGATGGCTGCGATCATAGAAGAAAAGAAGGTGAATCAATTTGCCGAGTTTGTATACAAATGACTCGCCCGAGAATATTGGGAATAAATCCTTCAAGAAGGATGGTTCGTTTGGAGGTTCCCTGGGGTACGGCCTGGTGATTGGTCGGATGATGGAAGTAAAAGGAGTCCCTCTTCGACATGGAAAGGCGTTCCATGTCAACAAGAAAATGTTCCGGTCTAATCTCTCCGGAGCACAGAGGAGAGCTTATGCCAAGAGAGCTAACACGAGTGAAGGGGAATCAGCTGGCCCTGAAGAAACAGTTGTCTCCTCCTCTCCCCAGAAGAAGGCTGCCCCTGCAGCTGCAAAGAAGATTGCTGCCCCTGCAGCAAAGAAAAAGAAAACAAAATATGTCCCTGCCCCTGCAGCCGAGTCACCTGCCCCCGCAGCCGTATCTCCTGCCCCTGCAGCCGCAGTGGAGAAGGAACCGTTAATCCCTTCTCCAGTGATTAAAAAGAAGAGGATTGTCACAACAAGGAAGGTAGCTGCCTCTAAGACAACTGCGAAGGCATTTACCTTCGACGAACCAGAGGAAGTGGAACCAGATATTCCTCTGGTGAAAACCAAAAGAAAAGAAGAATCTTCAAGCGCTCCGAGCTTGAGAAACCGGCTGAGTTAGCCACTCACTGAAACAAATACCGGAGACTGCTGGAGAAGTAGAGTCTCCAGAAATTGTAGATGAAACAGCCAAGTCTGCTGAAGCCAATCAGCAGAGGCAAATTGAAGACACAGCTGTAGTCAGAACAGCTGAGACACAAGAAGTAACTGAGAAAGCAAACTCTCCTGTTGACAGGATTGTATCCCCTCCTGCAACAGACGCTGCTAAGGGTGTGGAGAACCAAAGTATGCTACCTTTAATCCCTGAGAACGAGGGACAGCAGGGAGAAGATGATAAAGATGATGATGATGTAATGATTCTATCCCCACCATATCCAGACATCCAAAATCGTCTGCGAGAGTGGAGAAAGTGGAAGCTGAGTCGATCTAGGGAACAGTTCCAAAGACCGGAATTTATTGAAGAAGAAGACGAACTGTTGAACTTTCTTGGATTGACCAACGTGGTCCAAGCACTGGATGAAGAAAATCGCATGCATTTCTTGCGATCTTCAAAGACAATGAGAAGCGGAGATCGCGAGGGAAGTCAAGCTCGTGAAAAGGCCAGTATTTGTCCCTTCACTGGAACCACTAATCATACACATCCTCATCTTGACATCCTCTCTAGGAGTGATGAGGATCTGGACCCTGCTGCTGCTACATGAGCAACGGTTATTGGAAGGACCAGGGGAGTCCTCCACATCACAGCTGGAGATTGATCCAATGGGAGTGGTGCGGCATATTGCCACAGTTGTTGCTGCCACCACTTCCCCATGCTCACTCAGAAGAAGGTGTTAAGGGAACTGGCGATGAAACAGGGATTGTGGGGACCTCAGTCGAGCTAACCCCTAATGAAGGTGTCTTACCACCTGTCCCAACGGCTGAATACTCAAAGGGAACAGCTGGGAGTCTGGAGACAAGTGACCCCATTCCAAGTCACTCACCGGTGTGCCACCGAGGGAAAAAACTCCCTCCACCGCAGGCAAGGTCGGAGGATGCTGCAGCTGACTCCACAATGAATCTTGGAGGAGAAGTGGAGAAGGAACAACAAACGGATACACAGCAAGTTGTCACTGACGAGGCTCGAGACGATTAAGATCGTCTCCGGTTTGAAGTGCCAACCGCACCGCAGCCAATGACACACTTGATGCGGTCGAGGCACGAGGAAGGAAGCGCCCGGGAGTTAACACTGGGCAATGAAAGTGCAATCCATGGAGTTGAGACTCAAAGGATGCCACCTCGAAAGACCCCAAGACAGGTGACACCGTCGAAGGGATCGTCCAAAGGCCCCGCCGCAGCTTGAGACTGCGCAGGAGGTAATGAAGGCCGACGGGAGGTTGAGACTTCCCGGGGGTAAAGAGACGGAAGCAGAACATCCCTCCTACTATCATTGATCCATCCGAAAAGGAGATAAGTGCTCTTCACGATTCCCAAGAAAATCCTGATGTAACCTTTCTGGGATCTGAAGGTGAAGACGAAGCTGAGTCATCCCCTATTGCCGATCCAAAAGACTCAGTTGAGGATGTTCTCCCAAGCACGAGTCAGTCCGACCTTAAGGCTACTCGCCAAACCTTTAATTTTGATGATGAGCCACCCTTGAAATCTCATCATCGTCCGATGACGCCTGACGATATGGCCGAGACCGGTAACTCATGTGGAAAACCACCGAGACCGACGAAGTTGTTAAGAACGATTGAGGCTCAAAGGCAAAGTTGGGTCAACTTCACAACATGCACCACCACTAAAACAGAGTCAATCGCGCGCGTTCCCGGCTACAAAGCAGATCAACTCCACTGGGAACTTCACGAGCACAAGTTGTCATTGAGCAGATTCCCGTCGCCCGTGATGATACATTTGAGGAATCGTTTCCCTTCTCTCTGGAAGTACCTGACCTTCCTAATGAATCAGCTCGAGATCAAGAACGTTTCCATAAACCTGATCCCGTTATTCTAACAGACACCATCGTCCCAGCAGACTTTGACTTTGACGCTGTTTGGCCGCCAGCTGAGACAGAAGTGACAGCTGAGGTTCGAGAAGTTTTCAAGGCCATATTTGCAGAGATAGAGAAGATGGAGACGCACCAGGCCTCACTGGACATGAGGCTGGATAACAGAGACGCAAATCTTACTGCCGATCTGCGAGGAATATTTGTCAGGATCCGGGAATGGTGGCAACAACAGCAAACAATGCGCGTAGAACAAGCTTAATATTTCAGGACATTGTTAAATAAATTGCTAGTCTGGCTGGCTGAGAATGCTGATATGAAGACAAGAATGCAAGAGAACATCGATCGAATGCGTGAGTCTCACAACACAGAGATGCAGCTGTTGCGTGAATTTCATAAGAAAGAGCTTATGCGGGTAGAGGAGAGCATGGATAGGAAGTTCAGCCTCCTCATGGCTGAAATGAAGCTGGTGACAGTTGAATCCAATGCCACCCGCTCCGAAATGAAGCTGGTGATAGCTGAACATGGATAGGAAGTTCAGCCGCTTAGACTTCATACTTGCTAGCTTGTTTCCAGGGGTTCCTCTCTCCTTTGATGATGCCAAAAAGGGGGAAGAGGAATACCTAAAGGCTTTTAAAAGATCTGAAGCTGAAAAAGAGGACGCAGCTGTGAAGGGAAAGACAGCTGAGGAACAGAGAAGAGAGAAGAAAGGAAAATCTATTGAGGGGGAAGATTCGAAAGATATGACCTTAATGATTGCTAAAACCCCCCAACAAGGTCTTGTCACAGCTGATATCATCAGCAAACTCCCAGTGACTCTGCCGCTCCAACATCCTGCAGTACCCATGGCTGAAAAGAGAAAGATAGTCAAGCGGGGATGAAGGAGGTGGAAGGAAAGATGGATGCCCGAGTTATGGATATTCTGAAACAACATGGAGGCATTCCAACAGACAGAGACACCTATGCCATTTCAGATGTCGGAACCGAGCCAAGATCTGTTGATGAATTCAAGACGTTCGCATCCGAGGTTACTTCGCAAATATGTCCATGGCTCAAGCACTGGGACTTGTATTGGGAAAAAGGCCTCAAGCTATGTGAAGAAGGCGACAGAGCAGACTGCGCGATCACTCTGCTGGTCACTATGCTAGTCACTCAAATTGGGAAAAATAAGGCCCCAAGACAATACACGCCCGAGGCGAGAGGAAGATGCGGTGGTGGAGGAAGAGGTTTCGAGACCTGACCTCGCCAAAAACATTGAATATATAGATCCAGGCAAGAAAGGAGGGATCTATTGGGCTGGATTTGACGAAGTAGCCAACCTGCAAGTGGCAAAGAACAATGTTGAGTATATGAAGAGGATTGAAGAAGAAAATAGAAGACAAACTCAGCTGTGGGAAGAAAGGCAAGAAAGAAAAAGAAGAGATGAAGCTGCCAGAAAAGCATATGCGAAAAAGAAAGCAGCTGGAGAAGAGAAGAAGAGGAATAGATCAGAAGAATACAGAGCTGAAGAAGAGGAAAGAAGGAGGCAGCGAAGGAGATGAAGTGTTGTTGTCCACCCCTTCATGTATTTTACTATGTAAATACATCTTTATGTAAGTCTTCTGTACATCGAATAAAATTTTATAAAATCTATACTTGCGTAGATATAGAATAGCATGGCTACATTAAGTTCTGCTTAAGCTCTGATACACTATGTAAATAGTTGTGTAAAGAACAAGAATGTTATGATCAATAAAAGATTGATCGTACGCATACATTCTGTGATTCTACATTGTCTGTACGTATCTTTGCTGTTTAATTATTGTATGAATGTTTTAAGTTTTGGCATCATCAAAAAGGGGGAAATTGTTGGGAAATTAATTTTTAGATTTTGATGAATGCCATGTAAAACTTAGAATAGAAAGTTGGCACCCCATTTTTGTTGTAAATTGCATAGTAATAGATAGGGCTGGTCGAGCTGAGTTAAGTCGGCTATGCTGAACATGCAAGAAGTCAACCGGAGACTAAAAGGAAGACTCACCGTGAGGCAGTGAGTGTGGCAAAGAAGAGAAGACAGAACTCGATCAAGGTGCAAACAGATGCAACTGGTGAGTGAAGTGTCGTCAACTCAAGATAGCCAAGTCTCAAGTTGAAGTGACAAGTCATCCAATGATTGGAAGGCGACTCAAGTCACCTGGGGAAAGTCAAGGAAATGCGGTCAAGTCGAGATAATCGAAAGAGATCCGTTGTACATAAGTCAAGAGAATTACTTAAACAAGTAATACTTCCATACTGCCTTTCTTAAAGTGCTCCGTCCTAGAAGCGTGCAAAAGGAATAAACCAATGGGAAGCACTCGCACTGTGTGTCGAACTCAAAAGTCAAGAATCATTCATACGAGGAAATGTCAATTCCAAGGACTGCAACAAGACAATCCAACGACCACAAGTGTCTTTTGAAAATTAGCCTATCTCTTCAACGGGCAATTTTTCAAAAGAACACTATAAAAGGCTGAGGAATCTATTTGAGAGAATGTTGGTTACCTTGACAATCAGAAAACAAATACAAGCAAGAAAAGCAATATCTGTAACCAAAAATATTCTCAAATCATTCAAGTTCAATACTCAAGCCTACATTACGAAGGAAATCAATCCAACACTTACCTGTGAAGGAAAGACGACTTCAATCAGTTGAAGAGGAAACATTTGAAGAATCAAGGGGTCTACATTCCATGAAGGATTGTATAAATGTTCAAGGTCGAACCAGTCTCAAGTTTTTGGAGGGCTTCGTGATCAAATCCAAGAAGCTTGAGCAAGTGGGTTGTAGTAGCAAGGCAGCTGCCCTGCGAAGAAGTTGAGTCGTACGAGAAGCCAGCTGTGTGACCAAGGCATCTCCAGACTGAGTCCCAAAGGATCAAGTCAGCTGTGTGATCAAGACTTGCATCTGGATTGTTAACCACTTTGTATATTGATCAATACTTAGTGGATTCCTCCAGGAGTTGGAGAAGAGAGGAGTAGAAGATTTACCCCATCTTCGAACCACTATAAAAATCTATTGTGTCATTTACATTTCAGCACTTTAATTTCTGCACATTACTTTAATATATGCTGACAAATTTTCTATCCACTTGATAATCAACAAAGTGCTAAAACCAAGTATTAAAACATACATAAACAAAATTCAAGGATGTTAAGTCTTCCGCTGAAAATATATCACAGTCGAGTTAAGTCTTTAGTCAAAACAGCTGAGTTATTCTATCAACAGCTCAGTCGAGTCTATTGAGTGACTAACTCTATTGATTAACTAACTTAGTTGTCCATCAAGGACTCATCTGTGAAGTATTAACTCTGAACATTTTAAAAGGACTAAATCGAAAAGTTGGCAAGGTTTATTCAACCCCCCCTTCTAAACCTTACACTCATACCCCTTGGGACCTACAGGAGAGTTACAGCATTGTGGAGTTGATGGCCCTTATGAAGAAGGAGAAGGAGAATGCCAAGGAGAAGTCTGCTGCTGGCAGGAGCTCGAGTGTCCCACCTCGGAGTGATAGGCCGCACCCTTCTCCCCATGGGAGTGATAGGAGCTCTTCCCTCTAGGAGGGTGATCGGTGCTGGGGTTCGTGCTCGAGTGATCATGTCAATGTTATTTCGGCTCCTCGCCTTCCTTCAAGCCCTCTTGGAGGGAAGAGGCCGACGATGGAGCCTAGGGTTGCTGCTTCTAAGAGTGTTGGTCATCGAGCCATCTTCTCTGGTTGAGTGAACCATCACGAGGGGATACAGTCCCATTAGGACTATATTGATTCTGGCTTGGGCTATGCCAGTACCCGAGGAGTTTTATCGGTCGATGATCAGTCCCGCCTTAGGTCTTTGTCCTTCAAGGACATTGAGACTAACCTTTGCGGGGATGTTGCTGGAGTAAGCTTCCACGGTTTCTTTGCATTTCCATTCTCCATGCTTCGTCTCTTTACTTGGCTAAGACTTGTATCAATTATGTTGTAGATATTGAACCTCGCAGCGGCTTTGAACCATTGAGGCGAGATGACGGAGACAGAGAATTGTCAGCTTCGGGATAAGGTGAAGTGCTTGATGGAAGATGTGGATCATCATGATGGAAAGATGTCGAGATGTCGAAGGAGTTTGAGTGGGTGAAGGCCTAGCTCGACCACGAGTCAAAGACGGGTGATGTCTTTCTTCGTACTTCAGACGGCACCCAAATGTTAGCTCAAGAGAGGTCCCGCTTGATTGAGGTTTACAGAGCTTCTCCAGAGTATCCTCTGAGTTGCTGCAATAGTCTTCCATCTTTTTTGACAGAGTCGTTTTGCCATTGCCGGAAACTTCAATGGAAAAGTGGGAAGGCTTCTAGCGAGTTGATTGGCATCCTAGACTGCGGCGTCTCTATTGAGAAGGAGGGAGAGGTCGAGGCCTTGGCGGATCTTCCCGACGATATTGGTGGCGATGAGATTAGCCTAGAGAGGCTGATGTTGCTGCTAGAGATGAGGCGCCCCCTGCTTGAGTAGTGTTTGGGGCAAATATAGTATTTAATTAATTAATATATTATTCATTTTATATATGTTTATTTAATATTAATTGCCCAATGGGCTCTTAATAAATAAACCGGACCAATGGTGTCCGATAGAGCCCATTGGCCCAGTTCTCCTACATGGCCCATGGGGCCCATCTCTAAGGTATAAAAAGGTTCCTCCTATTATCTATAAGTAAATTAATTCATAATTCTCCTACGCATTTATTATACAACATTCGTTTACTATTTATTCTCTCGTTCACCGTGTTGATTTGAGCGTCGGAGGGGCCTCCCTAGGATAACCCCCTGGGCACTCTAATATTTGCATGTGGGTGCAGCCAAGTTCTCAGTCAAATGATGTTCCAGCTTAGAGAGAAGAAGAGAAAACTTTCCCCCGAGAAGAGTAGTGACATGAAGACTTCTCTCTCGGGAAGAGGATTTTGGTCAATCCCGTTGAATTGGAGTGATCTATTCTAAAAAGTAGCATCATTTTGG
This sequence comes from Rehmannia glutinosa, assembly GCA_016081115.2. Classification (NCBI taxonomy): domain Eukaryota; kingdom Viridiplantae; phylum Streptophyta; class Magnoliopsida; order Lamiales; family Orobanchaceae; genus Rehmannia; species Rehmannia glutinosa. The sequence continues at coordinate 48,502,914 of CM071933.1, read as the reverse complement.
CGATGTCTGTGGAAATAGCAAAAGCACATGAAGACGCAAACCTAACCTCAAGAGGAAAGGCCATCAAGAAGGCAAGAGGTCGGCTACCTCTCGATCGGAAGGGTGCCACCTCCTCCAGAAGAAGAAAGGGTGCCCCACCTCCATCCAGAGAAGCTCCGCCCAATGAAGATATTTATCTGCCCATCGGAAGGATGCCACATCCCCCATGGGAGAAAATGACGTTACCACCGCTGCACAGAAGAGGGGTTTTCCCCTGAAGAAGTTCACCTGGTCTGGGAAAACTTTCAAGCTCTATTGGATGAAGTTGCCCGAAATACTTTGAAGAGTCCAAGTTGTAGTTGAATCCATGGAGAGACCACCCCGAGCTCCGCCCACCATTGAAGACCTGGCCTAAAAGGTCAAGGAGGAGAAAAAATAATGCGGCGGGATTTATGAGGAGCTGCCACTGGCTTAAGAATCCCATGATGTTGGTTGTGGATCTAGGAATCAACAAGAAGAACTATCACATTAGAGAGGCCAGCCCACCTCCGCTAAAACCAAAGAGGGCGCCGCCCCCTCCTCCTGGGGGAATCCGCCTGTTGAATAAATTCGCTGAACATGAATAGCTCTTGAAGCCCTGCTCGAAGAAGCTGACCGAGCTACTTCAAAGAATCATGTTGTGGCGAAAGCTACGAGAAGACCTTCCTCAATGCTCCGCCAGATGTTGAAGACCTCCTACCTTGGGAAAGAAGATAAAAGAAATGAAGGACTTGGAAAAAGTCAAGGAGACCAGCACACTCTCGCTGAAAGAGAAGCTGGAAATGGAGACTAACACTCCCAAGTCCACATTCACAAGCCCGCAGAAGAGTCGTAGGAGGTAAAACATCAGCCAAACCAACTCGCGGGCCATCACTATAAGGGGGAAATTCACTGGCCCCTACCATTCGGGCCAAGTCATTGCCCTCGGGCATCAAGATATCCAGCCTCCCGGAGTATGATGAGATCGGAGGTCCACTAGGAGCACTTAGACAAACTCCGAGCAAAGGCGGATCTCTACACTAACTTGGTTGATCAGCTCCCAGTTAGATTAATCACGGGGATGGACAAACTCACTACTGCCTTCGCACGACGATTCTCCATCAGGAGGAAGTACTCAGAGACCATGGATCATCTTTTTCAACCGGATGGAGAGTTATTAAAAGACCTCATGAAGTGATTAGTGGAAGTTGCAGGCCCCAAAGCTGGGAACACCAAGCAAGAAGGCAAATCGTTGAGAAGACATAAGGGTAGACCCCTCCTTCTAGAGGGACGCCATTCAACAACTCAAAGAGTTGAAGGAGGCGCCCTTGCCCAAGTAAAGGGGGATCCCTTGCCTACTCAAGGGGATGCCGTAGCCTGGCCAAAAAGGCGCCCTTCTGCAATCTCCTCCTCCTGAAGGGCTCTGCTCACTAGATAAGTCCGATGAACCCAGGAAGCTCTCCAGCTCAATGAAACTACCTAGAACACTCTAAGACATTAATGCTCCCAGAGCCACACGAGGATACCCCTGAGCTATGCGAGTTGCATAAAGACACCTCGTAAGGGCATCCTACCATTGCAGGCCACAGCAGTAGCTGCCTGAAGAATAATCCTACTCGATTGGAATAGAAGAGAGGAAAAATAAACTGGAGAGCAGCCAGACACTGAAGAAGCCATCACATTGATGAAGGACAAACAAACCTTGAATTTCAGAAAGGATAGGCACAAATTCCCTTCGGCGCTCGGGCTGAGAATCTAAGAGCCATCCAGACTAGTCAAACTATTTCGGGAACAAGCAACCCTTTACAGAAAGACAAAACTCCCCAGACAACCTGTCGATGAACCATCCTAAGCTGGAGGAAGATCCATAAAAACTCCATTCATTGGAGAGATACACCCCACCACGAAAGGAGAAAGAAATGCTCGACTCTTTGGAGAAGACAAAGACTCCAAAGTTGAAGAGAGCTAAACCATGAAGAATCAACCCAAGAACCTCTACCTTCAGGAATCAAGACCTCCAACCTCCCAGAGTACGATGGAACTGGAGATCCACAGGAACACTTGGACATATTCTACGCCAAGGCATATCTCTACAACATGACGGATACCTCCTACTGCAAGCAGTTCTCCATCAACAGAAAGTGCCCCAAGACTATCACTCACCTCTTGCGGGTAAAGCAAAAGGAAAGAGAAACAATGCGAGAGTTCATGAAACGGTTCGTGGAAGCCATCCATGAAGTTGCCAACATCAAGCATAAGACATTGGCCGGGATATTGCAGCAAAATCTCTGCCAGGGGCATTTGAAAGAATCCCTGGCCGAGAATCCTCAACATGAAGAAGTTATTAAGCCAAGCGGAGAAGCATATCCGAGTGGAAGAGTCCGCCAAACTTGAACCCGGTGCTAAGCACAAATCACGGGAAGAAGATAAGAATCAACCTCAGAAGGATTCGAGAAAAGATCATGGGCCAAGCTATACACCTCTTAATGCTCCAATAGCGCATGTACTGATAGCCACCCTAGAAGAAGGGGATCGTTGATCCTCCACAACCATTAAGGAGAAATGCTACACGGACACGCGCCAATTTGTACTGCAGATACCATAGAGGTAGGGGTCACACCACTGAAGATTATTTCATTCTAAAGAAAGAAATTGAATGACTTATCCAGAAAGGCCACCTCAAGAACTACGTGCATCAGAGCAAGTTTCGCCGTGATCTAAGACCACATGAAGAGGAACCTCAACAAGATCAACGCCGCTCAGATACCCACAGAGAGGAGAGGTGTGATACTCACATAGTCGGAGTCATTAATATGATCTCCGGAGGACCAGAAGCAAAACATGACAGGAGCACTCCCCAAGAATGCATCAAGAAGAAGAGGGACATCCAAAAGATCGGCCGAGAATGTTATGTTTCCACTTTAGAGATGGTCAAGGCTCCTCGACCACATAGTGAGGGCACCACACTACTTTAGGAGTCGCGGATCGCGCTAGCTCCCACGAATATATACAATCTTGTAGGTGTTTTCCTTAGCAAACTTCATCTGACTAAGACCCCAGATGGAAGGGCTTCCCTATGGGGAAATCCTTGTAAATCAACCTCTCGAGCGATAGATCGCTCTCCCGGAGACTTCTCTAGTGATGTTTTGTGCTCCCAGAGAAGAGGAGGCTCCCTCTCGGGGGAGTCCCCATTAAATCAATCTCTCCAGTGATGCTTCACGCTCCTAGAGAGGAGGGGGCTCCCTCTCGGGGGAGTCCCCACAAATAAATCTCTCCAGTGATGATATGCGTTCCCAGAGACCTCTTCAGTAATGCTTCGCGCTCCTAAAGAGGAGGGGGGCCCCTCTCGGAGGAGTCCCCATAAATCAATCCTCTGACGATGCTTCCCGCTCCCGGAGAGGAGGGGGCACCCTCTTTGGGGAGTCCCTATAAATCAATCTCTCCAGTGATGCTTCGCGCTTCCGGAGACCTCTCTAGTGATGCTTCACGATCCCAGAGAAGATGGGGCTCCCTCTCAGAGGATTCCCCATAAATCAATCTCTTTAGTGATGTTTCGTGCTCCCGGAGATGAGGGGGCTCCCTCTCGGGGGAGTCTCTATAGATCAATCTCTCCAGTGATGCTTCGTGCTCCCGGAGACGAGGGGGCTTCCTCTCGGGGGAATCCCCATAAATCAATCTCTCCAGCAATATTTCGTGCTCTCGGGGACCTCTCCAGAGATGCTTCATTCTCTCGAAGAGAAGGGGGCTCCCTCTCGGGGGCGTCCCCATAAATCAATCTCTCCAGTGATATTTCGCACTCCAGGAGAGCTCTCTAGTGATGCTTTGTGCTCCCAAAGAGGAGAGGCCCCCTCAAGGGAGAATCCTCGCGAGTCAAATCCCATTCGGCTAAGATCTCGGATGGGAGGGGCCTCCTCACAAGAATCCCCATAAATTCTTCTCCACGATGAAAATGTGCGAGAAAAATAAGGTAAAAAAGCTAACACATGTGGTAAAGAGATCAAAATGCTAAAGCAAAAATTATGAAGGAAGCTCCCGAAGGGTGCCTCCAGACTCCGAAAAAGCACCACCCCATGAGCTCCATGAGGGCACCCACTCCGAGCTTCAGAAAAGCACCCCACGAAATATTCTTCTCCGGCAAAAAAAGAACGCAAAAGTTCTAACACCGGGAGGAAAGAGATCGAAACAGTGAAATAAGAATTAAATAAGAGCTCAAGAAGAGTGCCCCTCTCCGAACTCTAGAAAGGTGTCCCTTGAGCTTGGGAAGGGCGGTCTCACGTAGCTCCAGAATAAGTACTTCCGGCTATTCCGAAGAAATCAAGACTTTCCTCTGAAGGAAATATCCACCTCAACGTGGAAAATGAACAAGTCTCTCACCAACAAGAAGTCACATACAAATACTACGAGTAAAGCATGATAAAAGAAAGTTGATTGATCACGTTCTGGTCAATCATCAGGACATATCCCAGCGAGCTAACAAACAGACCAGCATCATTAATGGTCTTGTTCATCACATTCTGGCAGATTCTGCTGAAGATGAACTCAACCCAGTTCACCTTTTCTCTTCCAATATAGTATCCATGACAGCCAGCTTAGTCCTTAAAAGCTGATTGAAGCTGCCAAATTTCATGTCATTGCATTTGGCACCACGTCCATGAGTTTGTGGTAATCCTCTTTGATGAGTGACTTCTTGGCTGTGTAAACAGCCTTAGCAGCAGAGTCTGGGTTGGAGATCTCTTTCCATGCTGCAGCCAGGTTAACGTCTTTTTCTTTGATCTCATTCAACCTAGAGGAAGGAAGATGATAGTTAGCAGCCAAATCCACAGCAGTTATCTTATTGTCAAAGTTGTGGACGGAAGAACGGATTTCTCCATCATGAACTTCAGCGTTCACATAAACATAGCCACCTATTCCAGGTAGGTGTGCGAGTACTCCATCGAGATAAACTCCTTCAGCCCGGATTTATCCAACTTCTCAACAATCTTCTTGGCAAGGGCCTTGTCAACACCTTGCTTCACCATACCTTCAAAATCCATGGTCGAACCAGAGTGGATCTTCTCAGCCATCTTCATGAAATTGTAAGTTGGAGCCATTTCTAAGATCGGAACTTGGAAACTTGAACTTTGAACGAAGTAATAACTAGGGTTTTTGCTTTGGTTTGCAGAAAAAGTTTCAGTCTTTGCTTGACAGAAATGAATGTAAAGTGAGGAGAGAGAAAATGAATTAGAGTATATATGGGATGTGAGGGGACAGTTTTTAGAATTCAAAAAGTTTGATCACGATCAACGATTGAGATTAAGTTTTGAAACAGCATTAATTTCCCCGCATTAAATGCCACAGCATTTATATCAAATCATAGGCTAAACGGGTACAGGCTTTTTACTGGCACAATAATTACTGCTGATTTCATGCCCAAAACATTCCTGCTCACAGAAAATCACAGCGTTTTGTCACTTAGCTCTTGAATAACTCAGCTATCTTCCAAAAGTTACTTAACTCTGCTTCTCTCTTCACATAATGATCATTCGGCTGTCCTGCTAACTCGATACAGCTGACTAGCCGTCTTAACTGTTTCACTTGGCTGAAAAATAAAACTTTGCTGATTTTCAATTCTCTCTTCTTTGACTCTGTTGATTGAGTCTTCTGAGCCTCATAACTCACTCAATCAATTCTATATCATTTTTAAGCTCTTCAAATCTTGATTCACATAATGGCTTAGTGAATATATCAACTAACTGCTTATCAGTCGATATGTATTCCGAAGTGATGTCTTTCTTTTCAACATGATCTCTTATGAAATGATATCTGACATCAATGTGTTTGGTTCTTGAGTGCAATACGGTGTTCTGAGTTATTGCAATAGCACTTGTGTTATCACACATAATTGGAATCTCTTTTTCTTCTATATCATAGTCTCTCAGTTGTTTCCTCATCCCTAATACTTGGGCATAACAGCTGCATGCAGCTATGTACTCTGCTTCAGCTGTGTATGTAGCTATTGAATTTTGTTTCTTGCTGAACCAAGAAACTAATCTATTTCCAAGCATTTGACAGGTGCATGGTGTACTTTTCCTGTCTACTCTACATCCAGCATAGTTTGAATCTGAGTAACCAACTAGCTTGAATCCTCCATCCTTTGGATACCATAAGAACTTCTTGGCTTCCCTTCAAATACCATAGGATTCTCTTGGTTGCAGTCATATGACTTTCTTTTGGTGCAGATTGAAATCTAGCACATACACCTACAGCAAAGGTGATGTCTGGACTACTTGCTGTCAAATAGAGCAATGATCTAATAAGGGCTCTATATATGGTTTGATCAATACCTTTGCCATTTGCATCTATATCCATCTTGACTAATGTATTCATGGGAATCTTCACTGATGACTTCTCTTCCATACCACATTTCTTCATCAAATCTCTGGTATATTTGGTTTGACTTATGAAGGTTTCATCCTTCATTTGCCTGACTTGAAGACCTAGGAAGGAAGTCAGCTTTCCCATCATGCTCATTTCAAACTTCCCTTGCATGGGGTTTGAAAACTTGTCACACAACTCTTTATTTGTGGATCCAAAGATGATGTCATCCACATAAATTTGAAGAAGTAATATACTCTCCCCATCTTGAATTCTGAAGAGTGTTCTATCAACCTTGCCTTTGGTGAATCCATTGTCAAAAAGAAACTGGGACAATGTGTCATACCAGGCTCTTGGTGCTTGTTTCAATCCATATAATGTTTTATTGAGCTTGTAGACTTTATCTCTAGTAGTTTTCTGCTCAAAACTTGGAGGTTGTCCCACATAGACTTCTTCTTCCAAAAGTCCATTCAAAAATGCACTCTTCACATACATTTAATAAATAGTAAAGTTCTTGTGTGCAGCGTAAGCAAGAAACATCATAATTGCTTCCAATCTAGCAACATGAGCAAATATTTTATCAAAATCTATACCTTCCTCTTGGCAATACCCTTTGGCTACCAATCTTACTTTGTTTCTCACTACAGATCCCTCTTTATTCATCTTGTTTCTAAATACCCAGTTAGTACAAATAACATTTTGGTGGGTAGGCCTTTGAACTAATTCCCAAACTTTGTTTCTTTCAAACTGATTCAGCTCTTCCTGCATAGCTAGAATCCAATGTGTGTCATCCAATGCTTGTGACACATCTTTAGGCTCCATCTGGGAAATGAAACAAGTAAACATGGCTCCATGTTGAGTTCTGGATCTGGTTCTTACTCCATCTCTAACATTTCCAATGATTAACTTAGGTGGATGGTCTCTCAGCCATCTCACATCTGGTTGGAGTAAGTATGTTGGGTTTAGTCATCTCGCAGCTAAGTTGTCTTGAACAGCTTCCTAATTATCATTCAGCTGCAGATCTTCCAGCTTTCTCTGAGATTCAGCTATCTCATCTTCATCAGGGTTGAGTGCTCTTACATCTACTTCAACATAGGACTCTTCTGAACAGTTTGTTGATTCCTCTTGTCAGCTAACTCATCTTTGTCTTCTCCATTAACATTAGGTTCATCAAAAAACACATGGATAGACTCTTTTGTTACCATAATCATTTTGTTCAGCACACTATAAGTTTTACTCTCAGATGAGTAACCCAAAAAGATACCTTCATCAGCTTTAGCATCAAAAGCTTTTAAGTTGTCCTTGCCATTGTTGTGGATGAAACATTGACATCCAAAAATTCAAAAATATCCAACATTTGGCTTCCTCCCTTTCCAAATTTCATAGGGAGTTTTAGACAACTGCCTATTAATCATATACCTATTCTGAGTGTAGCAAGCAGTATTAATGGCTTTAGCCCAAAATCTCTTAGGCAAACCAGCTTCAGCTAACATGGTCCTCGCAGCTTCCTTGAGAGTTCTATTATTTCTTTCAGCTACTCCATTTTGTTGTGGAGTTCTTGCATCTGATAACTCATGAGCAATACCATTCTCAATAAAATACTGAGATATAATCCCATTGACAAACTCAGTTCCCTTGTCAGACCTTATCTTTATAATGGTTTGACTCTTCTCATTTTGAGCTCTTCTCATCAGCTGAGGTAATTTTTGCATGGCTTCCTTCATTTTACACATAAAGATTTTCCATATGTATCTTGAGTAATCATCCACCACCACTAAGGTGTATTTCTTTCCACTGATACTAGCTGGTTCAACAAGACCAAATAAATCCATGTGCAATAGATGCAATATCCTGGTTGAGGAAGGACTTGGCTTGTCCTTGAAAGATGATTTAATTTGTTTTCCCATCTGGCATGCATCACAAATGGTTTTCTTCGTGAACACTGAGTCAGGCAATCCTTCCACAAGATGACTCATTGCAAGTTTGTTAATTGTCTTGAAAATCAAATGACTCGGCTTCTTGTGCCACAACCAACTTGATTCGGTTGTACTCTTTGCTAGCATACATGTGCTTGGTGTAGCAGTTGACCAATCTACTACATACATATCCTTTCTGTCTTGATCTTTGTAGCACAATCCCATTTGATTCAGCATCCTTGATCTGACACACACCCATGTTGAATCCAACATTATAGCTTGTGTCATAGAGTTGGCTGATACTCAGTAGATTGAAGTTGAGGCCTTCAACATATGCTACATCTGTGATTTCTAGTCCATTCTTCCTATGAATCTTGTACCTTTGATTTCCCCTGGAGCGTCATTTCCTCCAAATTCGACTTTAGCACCTTTGATTTCCTTGAACTTTGACAGATTTTTCTTTTTCCCTGTCATATGTCTGAAACAACCACTATCCATGTACCATGTACCTTGGCACTCAGTTGTTCCATGAACCTACAATCAAGAAAATTAGGTTTTAGGTACCCATACTTGCATGGGTCTTGAGGGGTTAGTGTTATAAGGTGATCCGACCAACCTATAGCCAGATGATCTAACTCTAAGAGGTTGCCACCTATCAGTTCCATAATCATAATGCACATTAGCAAATTGCTTAGGAGCTTTAGGATCATACAGTTGTCCCTTTTATCGGTATGCATGTGCATGTGTTTGACCATTTGCTTTCTTGGGGTAATATTTGAACTTTTGTGCATGTTGGGTTTTGTGTTTGGGTGCATATATGTGTTGATTATATCTCTTTTGCCTTGGGAATGACCTATGATGAAGTTGAGGTCTTTGCCACTTTGGCTTGTATCCCATTGGTCTTGGCTGATATCTCATTTGGTTATTCCAATCAGTCTGGCTTGGGTAGTTTCTACCATTTCCATCATATGGTTTTCTTTGTTGAAATATCTGGGGCTTTTGGTAGCTCTATTTGGATTTTACAGAGTATTTACTATTTGGAGTCTGCTGATGGACTTTTCTGAATTTAGTTTCAGTAGTCCTGTCAGCATACTCAGTTGGCTTCTTGCCTTTTCCCTTGCATCCAAGGCCAACATAGTTGTGATTTTGTTTTTGAGTGTTGGTGCAATATTTGGTACTTTGGATTTTTGGACTCTTTCATTGCTTGAGGATCATTTCTCCGTAACCACTCTTGGGACATAGGCATGCACAAAGGAATTAAATCCAATGCATGTCTTGTCACCACTCTTCTTTTGAATCATTATAAGCTCATCTAATAATTTGGATGCTTTAGAGAATGATGCAATCATATTTTTAAGATCATTTTCCCTCTTTTTTGTAGCAGCTAAGTCTGCTTGGATCTTGGTAATTTCAGCCTTCAGTGTTGTGTTCTCATCAACTATATGACTTAGAATACTCAGCTCCTTAGTCAGCTGTGAGTTTTGGCATTTAAGCTGGCTGTTTTCCTCATTTAACAGTGTGTGTGAGGTTTTTATGTGCTCAAAATCTTTCATCAGTTTGCCAATAGTATCATAAAGATCTGTGGGTAATTAAGTGTTTAAGTCACTATTACTATCACTTGAATCAGAATGAGATGAGTTGGAGTGTACCTCATCTTCTTGATCTTTGGAGTCTTGTTCTTTGGCCATGAGGCATATAAAAGCCTCTTCTTCTGTATCACTGGAGTAGTCAGCTTCATGATTGTCTGAGTCTGTTGGTTCCTTGCACTTGGTTGTTTCAGCAGTCTCAACAGCCAACATGGCTTTCTTCTTTTCTTATATTCTTTCCCTGAACACTTTTCTTTCCTCTTCATTTCTGTACTTGTTAACTGGTGGATAAGGACAGTCAACATCAAAGTGTCCTGGTTGCCTGCAATTCCAACACAGGCTCTCAGCTCTCTATAAGTCAGCTATGTCGGCTCTCTGATTATCAGCTCTCTGATACTCAGTTCTTTGATGTTTAGCTCTTTTGGGTGGTCTGTCCTCCCTTGCTTTGGAGGGTGCTGAGTGTCTTCTTGATGAATCACCCTTGTTTCTTTTGTAGTTCTTATTGAAGAACTTATTGAATTTTTTCACCATCAGAGCAATCTCTTCTTGGTCTATAGTTTCCTTGGACTCAGTTCTCTTTGCTTCACCCACCATGAGTGCAGTTGTCTTGGGTACAACTGTATCTTCTTGTTTTTCCTTCTCAGCTAAAACTCATAGGCTTTAAGATCAGAGCACAATTCATGATTTGATGTCCTGGTGAGATCCATGAAATGTCTCAGGGCCATGACCTTCATTTCCCACTCGGTTGGGAGAGACCTCAGGATTTTCATACACATCTCCTTCTGTGTATATTCCTTCCCTAGAGCTAAAAGCTCATTAGTGATCTCTGTGAATCTAGCATCCAGCTGATCCAGACTTTCACCTGCAATCATTTTAAAATTTTCAAACTTTTGAACAGCAAAAGTTAATTCATTTTCCTTGATTCGATCAGATCCTTCACAAATCAAGGTGAGTTTTTCCGAAATCTTTTTGGTCGTTTTATAGGATTTAACTTTATTAAACATGGCCTTATCAAGAGTTTTATAAAGTATATCCTTGGCAATGTTGTCAAGGTTATATCTCTTTTGATCATCGTTTGTCTATTCACAACGTGGTTTTTCCATCATAGCAGGTATAGGCTCTGCAGGTGCAGCATATTCTCCTTCAGCAGGAGCAGCCCTTCTTACAGTTGTGTTGACCTTTAAGATTTGTAGTGGCACATCCTCAATCACGAGCCACATCTCATCATGTAGGGCTGATAGATAAGCCCGCATACGTATTTTCCAATCATCAAATTCTTCTACAGTGAACATTGGAATGCGTGTTAGATTTGCTTCCATGATAATAATTTTGCTTTAAAATAAAAGCTTTAAAAACTCAAGTGTTTATTCTTTGAAAAATAATGAGATCTAGTTCAGTAACCAGTGCAGAAGGCTCAATGAACCAACCGCTCTGATACCACTTGTAGGTCCCAAGGGGTGATGTGTAAGGTTTAGAAGGGGGGTTCAATAAACCTTACCAACTTTTCAATTTCAGTCCTTTTAAAATATATTCAGAGTTAACTCAAATCATCTAAGTCTTTGAGGGACAGCTAAGTTGGCTTACACAGTAAAGTTACCCACTCAACAGACTCGACTGAGCTGTTGATAGTATAACTTAGCTGCTTTCAGCTAACACATAGAAATATATTTGATTTGGTTTTGTCAGTGGAAGACTTTTCTCCCTTATAATTTTAAGTACGTTTTTCAATACTTATTTTAGCAATGGTTATTATCTTAAGCAAGTTTAACTTATCAGCAGATATAAATAAAGCAAGAAATAAATTATGCTAAGAAGTAAATAGACACAAGCAGTTTTATAGTGGTTCAAGGATGGGGTAATTCCTCTAGTCCACTCTTCTCCAACTCCTAGATGAATCTAGTAAGTAGCTTAGACTTGGTTACAAAGCAGTTATCAGTCCGTGATAGCTTTGATCACACAGCCTGCTGCTCTTGGGACTCAGCTTCTTCACAAGACAGATGTCCTGTTGCTTTAGTCTCTTTCAAACCCTTGGACTTGATCACTTAGCCCTCTAATAGGTTCAAAGCACCGGTTTCGATCTGGAACATCACTATTTCTCCTTCAACCTTGGAGAGTAGACCCATTTGTTCTTGAAAACTATTTTCCTCTTCAACTGATGAAGTAGTATTTCCTTCACTAAGTGTGTTAGATTGATTTTCTTCAAGATTAGACTTGAGGATTTCTTTGAAAAGCTTGAGAGATGTTTGCAGGTTATTTCTTGATTGCTTGTATTCTTGTTAAACTCGGTACTGTAACCTTTTCTCACTTGCTTCCTCAGCCTTTTATAGTGCACATTTGAAAATATGTCTTTTGAAGATATAGACATAATTTTCAAATCACACTCGTAGGTTGTTGGCTTGTCTTGTCTTGCAACATTGATGTAGATCGTACCATGAATTAATTGCTCTATAGCCTTTCCTTAATTTCTGCAGGTTTTCAGGTACATCTCATTGGTTCCTTGCTTTTTGCACTCTTTTAGCAAAACAGCTTTTTGCTGGTAGCCAGACACATGTCTATTTCCAGCAAAACCTTGACTTGTCTTGACAACGGATCTCTTTCAGCTTTCTTCAAGTCTTGTCTGTCGCATACCCCTTTGACATTTGATTCCAATCATTTTGGAATGACTTAGCTGTCAGCCAACTGACTGAGACAACTTTTCTGTCACTTGACTGAGTCTTCACTTCACTTTACTCAATTGACACACAGTTGGGTCTTCAATTCAATCTTCAGTCGAGTCTTGTAATCTTTAACTTAGCTGACTTCAACTCAGCTTAAACACCATGTCTATTACAGGTTGAATTACATAGAAAATGGGGTGCCAACTTCCTAATCTATGTTTTACATGGTATCATCAAAATCTATACATAAATTTTCCCAACACTATTATCTGTAAGTAAATTAATTCATTATTCTCTACGCATTTATTATATAGTATTCGTTTATTGTTTATTCTCTCGTTCACCGTGCTGACTTGTGCATTAGAGGGGCCTCCCTGGGACAATCCCTGGGACCCTCTAATGATTGCGCATGTATGTAGGCAAGTTCCTAGTCAAAGGATTTTCTAGCTCAGAGAGAATAAGACGAGAAGACTTCCTGCTCGGGAAGAGGAGTGACGTGAAGACTTTTCTCTCAGGAATAGTATTTTGGTCAACCCGTTGACTTGGAGTGATCTGCCTTAAAAGGTAGCATCAAGTAGTTATAGTTATTTCTTGGCCGGATGGCTATTGACTCCTGCCCACCTGTTTAGGGCTTTCTTTATGCATTTGGATATTTCTCTTTACGCCCTTAGATATTTCATCTTGCACACTTGAATATTTATCCCTCTCTTTTGGTCTTGAGATATTTTATTTGCCCCGTGGGGTAGGATGATTCTTCGTCTTTTTAATGCGTATTTGTTTCCCTTTATCACGCTTTACTTGTGATATATGCATGTGACTTCTTGCGGGAGATTGGATTTTATCTTGTACTTTAGGAGCAAGTGGCGCCCTTCTAGAACCCAGAGGAGGGCGCCCCCTGGAGCTCCTGGGGCGCCCTTCTGGAGCCAAAAAGGGGCGTTCCCCTGGATTTCCCCCAAGCTTTCGCTTCATTTCTTGTATCTTTTCCCACATATGTTAGTATTTTCCCCTTCTTTTTCTTGCATATTTTCATCGTGGAGAAGAATTCACGGGGACTCTTGCGATGAGGCCCCTTTTTCCGAGACTTAGCCGGAGGATGAAGATTTTTTACTAGGACCTCCTTGTGATGAGGCCCCCATCCGGGGTCTTAGCTAGAAGGGGTCACTCCATCCGGGGTCTTAGCCGAGTAAGGCCTTCCCCTCTAGGTCTTAGCCAGAGGAAATGAATTACTAGGACCTCCATGAAGAGGCCCCTGCCATCCGAGGTCTTAGCCGGAAGGGGTTGTCCCACCTGGGGTCTTAGCCGGGTGAGGGCTTACCCTCTGAGGTCTGAGCAGGAGGAGGTGAATTACTAGGACCTCTATGAGGAGGCCCCTCCCATCCAGGGTCTTAACCAGAAGGGGTCATCCAACTCGGGGTCTAGCCGGGTGAGGCCTTCCCCTCCAGAGTCTTAGCCGGAGAAGGTGAATTACTAGGACCTCCATGAGAAAGGCCCTCCCATCCGAGGTTTTAGCTGGAAGGGGTCATTCCACTCGGGGTCTTAGCTGGGTGAGGCCTTCCCCTCCGGGGTCTTAGCTGGAGGAGGTGAGTTACTAGTACCTCCATAAGGAGGCCCTTGTTGGGAAAATTTATGTATAGATTTTGATGATAGCATGTAAACTTAGATTAGGAAGTTGGCACCTCATTCTCTATGTAATTCAACTTGTAATAGATAGGGATGTATAAGTTGAGTTAAAGTCAGCTAAGTTAAAGATTACAAGACTCGACTGAAGCTTGAAATAAAGACCCAGTTGTGTGTCAGCTGAGTAAAGTGAAGTGAAGACTCAGTCAAGTTACAGAAAAGCTCTCTCAGTCAGCTGACTGACAGCTGAGTCATTCCAAATTTATTGGAATCGAATGTCAAAAGGGTATGCAACAGACAAGACTTGAAGAAAGATTAAAGAGATCCGTTGTCAAGACAAGTCAAGGTTTTGCTGGAAATAGGCATGTGTCAGGCTACCAGCAACAAAACTGTTTTGCTGAAAGAGTGCAAAAAGCAAGAAACCAATGAGATGTACCTGAAAACCTGCAGAGATTAGGAAAAGGCTGCAGAGCAATTAATTCATGGTACGATCTACATCAATGCTGCAAGACAAGACAAGCCAACAACCTGCGAGTGTGATTTGTGTTGGGAAATTTATTGCTTAGATTTTGATGAATGCCATGTAAAACTTAGACTAGAAAGTTGGCACCCCATTTTCTTTGTAATTTGCATTGTAATAGATAGGGTTGTACGAGCTGAGTCAAGTCAGCTATGCCTGGATATGCAAGAAGTCAACTGGAGGCTAAAATGAAGACTCTGCTGTGAAGCAGCTGAGTATGGCAAGGAGGAGAAGTCAAGAACTCGACTGAAGGAGTATCAGCTGGTTACAGCTATGTGAAGTGTCAGCCAAGTCAACTCAAGATAGCCAAGTCTCAAGTTAAAGTGACAGATGAGTCATCCAATGATTGGGAGCTGACTCGAAGTCACCTGGGGAAGTTAAGGAACTGCAATCAAGTTAAGACAACTGAAAAGAGTCCGTTGCACAGAAGTCAAGAAAGTTACTTAAATAAGTAATATTTCCATGCTGCAATATTCTAAAGTGCTCAGTCCCAGTAGCGTGCAATAGGAATAAACCAATGGGAAGCACTGCACCTGTGTCAGGCTCTGAAAAGCTGAAGGATCAGTTAATACGAGGTAATGTCAATTTCAAGGACTGCAACAAGACAAGCCAACGACCACTAGTATCTTTTGAAAATCAGCTTATCTCTTCAACGGGCAGATTTTTGAAAGAGCACTATAAAAGGCTGAGGAATCACTTTGAGAGAAGAAGACCTGAACCACGAACATTCAAGCTATTATTCGAGCTGTAACCTACAAAATATTCTCAAGTTATTCAAGCAAATCCTCAAGCCTAAACTTCGAAGGAAATCAATCCAACACCTAGCTGTGAAGGAAAGACAACTTCATACTGTTGAAGTGGAAACTTTTGAAGAATCAAAAGGGGTCTACATTCCAAGGAGGATTGTAGAAAGGTTCAAGGTCGAACCAGTCTCAACTCATTGGAGGGCTTCGTGATCAAATCCAAGAAACTTGAGTAAGTGAGTTGTAGTAGCAAGGCAGCTGCCCTATTAAGAAGCTGAGTCGGACGAGAAGCCAGCTGTGTGACCAAGGCATCTCCAGACTGAATCCCAAAGGATCAAGTCAGCTGTGTGATCAAGACTTGCATCTGGACTGATAACCACTTTGTACTCTGATCAATACTTAGTGGATTCCTCCAGGAGTTGGAGAAGAGAGGATTAGAAGAATTACCCCATCTTCGAACCTCTATAAAATTCATTGTGTCATTTACATTTCAGCATTTACTTACTGCATATTATTTAATATATGCTGATAATTTGCTATCCAATTGATATTTAACAAAGTGCTAAAACCAAGTGTTAAAACAAACTTAAACGAAATTTAAGGGTGTTAAGTCTTCCGCTGAAAATCTCATCACTGTCGAGTTAAGTATTAGACTAAACAGCTGAATTATTCTATCAACAGCTCAGTCAAGTCTGTTGAGTGGCTAACTCTGCTGGTTAACTAACTTAGCTGTCCATCAAGGACATAGCTGTGAAATTAACTCTGAACTTATTTAAAAGGACTAAATTCGAAAAGTTGGTAAGGTTTATTCAACCCCCCCTTCTAAACCTTACTCACATCCCTTGGGACCTACAATTTGAAATTAATGTTTATCTCTTTATCTGACATATTTTCAAATGAGCACTATAAAAGGCTGAGAAAGCAAGTGAGAGAAGGTTACCTAATCTACGAACAAGCATACAAGCAATCAAGAAATAACCTGCAAACATCTCTCAAGCTTTTCAAAGAAATCCTCAAGCCTAACTTCGAAGGAAATCAATCCAACACACTCAGTGAAGGAAAGACTACTTCATCAATTGAAGAGGAAAAATTGTTTCCAAGAACAAAGGAGTCTACTCTCCAAGGTTGAAGGATAAGTCGTGAGGTTCCAAATCGAACCGGTGCTTTGAACCTATTGGAGGGCTAAGTGATCAAGTCCAAGGGTTTGAAGGAGGCTAAAGTAACAGGACAATTGTCTTGTGAAGAAGCTTAGTCCTAGGAGCAGCAGGCTGTGAGATCAAAGCTGACTCGGACTGTATAACTGCTTTGTAACCAAGTCAAAGTTACTTAGTAGATTCTTCCAGGAGTTGGAGAAGAGTGGACTAGAGGAATTACCCCATCCTTGAACCACTATAAAAATGCTTGTGTCTATTTACTTTTCAGCATACTTTATTTCTTGCTTTATTTATATTTGTTGATAAGTTAAACTTGCTTAAGTCTGATGATAATAACCATTTCTAAAACAAGTGTTGAAAAACAAACTTAAATCTCTAAGGGTGAAAAGTCTTCCCTGGTAAAACCAAATAAATGTATTTCTAAGTGTTAGCTGAAGACAATAAAGTTATACTATCAACAGTTCAGTCGAGTCTGTTGAGTGGGTAACCTTGATGTGTAAGACAACCTAGTTGTCCCTCAAGGACTTCACTGATTTGAGTTAACTCTAAATATATTTTAAAAGGACTAAAATCGAAAAATTGGTAAGTTTTATTCAACCCCCCCTCTAAACCGTGCACATCACTCCTTGGGACCTACAAGTGGTATCAGTGTGGTTGGTTCATTGAGCCTTCCGCACTGGTTACTGAACTCGATCTCATTCTTTTTCAAAGAATCAACACTTGAGTTTTTAAAGCTTTTATTTCAAAAGCAAAATTATTATCATGGAAGCAAATCTAACTCGCATTCCAATGTTCACTGTGGAAGAATTTGATGATTGGAAAATATGTATGCAGGCTCATCTATCAGCCCTACATGATGAGATGTGGCTTGTGATTGAGGATGGGCCACTACAGATCCTAAAGGTTAATACAGCTGTGAGAAGGGTTGCTCCTGCTGAAGGAAAAAATGTTGCACCTGCAGAGCCTATACCTACCATGGTGGACAAACCACGTTGTAAATGGACAAACGATGATCAAAAAAGATACAACCTTGACAATGTTGCCAAGGATATACTTTATTAAACTCTTGATAAGGTTATGTTTAATAAATTAATTGTTGTTGTTCAAAAGTTTAAAAATTTTAAAATGATTGCAGGTGAAAGTCCGGATCAGCTGGATGCCAGATTCATAGAGATTACCAATGAGCTTTCAGCTCTAGGGAAGGAATATACACAAAAGGAGATGTGTATGAAAATCTTAAGGTCTCTCCCAGCTGAGTGGGAAATGAAGGTTATGGCCCTGAGACATTACATGGATCTCACCAGGACATCAAACCATGAATTATTCTCTGATCTTAAAGCCTATGAGTTTGAGCTGAAAACTAAAGAACAAGAGGAGACAATTGTACCCTAGACAGCTGCACTCATGGCTGGAGAAGCAAAAGGAGTTGAATCCAAGGAGACCATAGACCAAGAAGAGATTGCTCTGATGGTGAAAAGATTCAATAAGTTCTTCAATAAGAACTACAAAAGAAACAAGCGTGAATCATCAAGAAGAGACTAAAGGGAGGACAGACCACCCAAAAGAGCTGAACATCAAAGAACTGAGTATCAGATAGCTGATAATCATATAGCTGAAAGAGCTTACTTGCAGAGAGCTTAGAACCTATGTTGGAATGCAGGCAAACAGGGAACTTTGTTGTTGATTGTCCTTATCCACCAATCAACAAGTACAGAAATGAAGAAGAAAGAAAAGTCTTCAGAGAAAGAAGACAGGAAAAGAAGAAAGCCATGTTGGCTGCGGAGACTGCTGAAATAGCCAAGTACAAGGAACCAGCAGAGTCAGATAGTAGTGAAACTGACTACTACGGTGATATTGAGAAAAAGGCTTTGATATGCCTCATGGCCAAAGAACAAGACTCCAAAGATCAAGAAGATGAGGTACACTCCAACTCATCTCATTCTGATTCAAGTGAGTGACTTAAACACTTCATCACCCACAGATCTTTATGATACTATTGGCAAAATGATGAAAGATTTTGAGCACATAAAAACCTCACACACACTGTCAAATGAGGAAAACAGCCAGCTTAAATGTCAAAACTCACAGCTGACTAAGGAGCTTAGTACTCTAAGTCATATAGCTGATGAGAACACAAAGTTGAAGGCTGAAATTTCCAAGATCCAAGCAGACTTAGCTACTACAGAAAAGAGGGAAAAGGATCTTAAAAATGTAATTGCATCATTCACTAAGGCATCCAAATCATTGGATGATCTTATAATGATTCAAAAGGAAGGGGGTGACAAGACAGACATTGGATTTAATTCCTTTGTGCATACCTAAGTCCCAAGAGTGGTTATGGAGAAAGGATCCTCAAGCAATGAGGGTGTCCAAAAATCCAAAGCACCATATATTGAACCCACACCCACTCAAAAATAAAATCACAACCATGTTGGCCCTGGATACAAGGGAAAAGGCAAGAAGCCAGCTGAGTATGCTAAAAGGGCAACTGAAACTAAATTCAGAAGAGTCCATCAGCAGACTCCAAACAGGAAGTACTCAGTAAAATCCAAACAGAGCTACCAAAAGCCCTAGAGATTTCAGCAAAGAAAATCATCTGATGGGAATGGCAGAAACTACCCAAGTCAGGCTGATTGGAATAGTCAAATGAGATATCAACCAAGATCAATGGGATACAAGCAAAAGTGGCAAAGACCTCAACCTCAGCATAGGTCATTCCCAAGGCAAAAGATCTATATCAGCACACATATGTACCCAAGCACAAAACCCAATATGCACAGAAGTTCCACTATTACCCCGAGAAAGCAAATGCTCAAACACACACACAGGCATACAGACAAAAGAGACAGTTGTATGATCCTAAAGCCCCCAAACAATTTGCTAATGTGCATTATGATTATGGAACTGATAGGTGGCAACCTCTTAGAGTCGGATCATCTGGCTATAGGCTGGTTGGATCACCTTATAGCACTAACCCCTCAGGACCCAGGCAAGTATGGGTACCCAAAAACTAATTTTCTTGATTACAGGTTAATAAAACAGCTGAGTGCCAAGTAACCTGGTACATGGATATTGGTTGTTCCAGACATATGACAGGGAACAAGAAAAATCTGTCAAAGTTCAAGAAAATCAAAGGTGCTAAAGTCATATTTTAGGAAAATGGATCTCCAGGGGAAATAAAAGACATAGGATCCATCAGGAAGAATGGACTAGAGGTCACAGATGTAGCATATGTTGAAGGCCTCAACTTCAATCTGCTGAGCATAAGCCAAGTCTGTGACAAAATCTATAATGTTAGATTCAACATGGGTGTATGCCAAATCAAGGATGTTGAATAAATGAGATTGTGTTTCAAGGATCAAGGCAGAAAAACATGTACTGCTACACCAAGCACATGTCTGCTAGCAAAGAGTACATCCAAACCAAGTTGGTCGTGGCACAAGAAGTTGAGTCACCTGAATTACAAGACAATCAACAAGCTTGCAAGGAGTCATCTTGTGGAAGGATTGCCTGACTCAGTATACAAAAAGGAAAGCTTTTGTGATGCATGCCAGATGGGAAAGCAAATTAAGTCATCTTTCAAGGATAAGACAAGTCCTTCTTTAACCAGGATATTGCACTTATTGCACATAGATTTATTTGGTCCTGTTGAACCAGCTAGTATCAGTGGAAAGAAATACACATTAGTGGTGGTGGATGATTATTCAAGATACACATGGACAATCTTTATGAGTAAAAAGAAGAAAACGTTGCAGAAACTACCTTAGTTGATGAGAAGTGTTCAAAATGAGAAGAGTCAAACCATTATAAAGATATGGTCTGACAGGGGAACTAAGTTTGTCAATGGGATTATAACTCAGTATTACATTGAAAATGGTATTGCTCATGAGTTGTCAGCTGCAAGAACTCCTCGGCAGAATGGAGTAGCTGAAAGAAGGAACAGAACTCTCAAGGAAGTTGCGAGGACCATGTTTGTTGAAGTTGGTTTGCCTAAGAGATTTTGGGCTGAAGCCATTAATGTTGCTTGCTACACTCATAATAGGTGTATGATTAATAAACAGTTGTCTAAAACTCCCTATGAAATTGGACAGGGAGAAAGCCAAATATTGGATATTTTCGAATTTTTGGATGTAAGTGCTTCATCCATAATAATGACAAGGACAACTTAAAAGCTTTTGATGCTAAAGCTGATGAAGGTATCTTTTTGGGATACTCAGCTGAGAGTAAAGCTTATAGAGTGCTGAACAAGATGACTATGGTCATAGAAGAGTCTATCCATGTGGTTTTTGATGAACCTAATGTCAATGGAGAAGACATAGATGAGTTAGCTGACAAGAGAAATCAGCCAATTGTTCAGAAGAGTCCCTATGTTGAAGCAGATGTAAGAGCACTCAACCCTGATGAAGATGAGATAGCTGAATCTCAGAGACAGCTGGAAGGTCTGCAGCTAAATAATGATGAGGAAGTTGTTCAAGACAACTTAGCTGCGAGACGACTGAACCCAACAGACTTACTCTAACCAGATGTGAGATGGCTGAGAGACTATCCACCCGAGTTAATCATTGGAGATTTTAGAGATGGAGTGAGAACCAGATCAAGGACTCAACATGAAGCTATGTTTACTTGTTTCATTTCCAAGATAGAGCCTAAAGAAGTGTCACAAGCATTGGATGACACACATTGGATTCTAGCTATGCAAGAAGAGCTGAATCAGTTTGAGAGAAACAAGGTTTGGGAATTAGTTCAAAGGCCCACCCACCAAAATGTTATTGGTACTAAGTGAGTATTCAGAAACAAGATGAATGAAGAGGGGTCTGTAGTAAGAAACAAAGCAAGATTAGTAGCCAAAGGGTATTGTCAAGAAGAAGGTATAGGTTTTGATGAAACTTTTGCTCATGTTGCTAGATTGGAAGCAATTAGGATGTTTCTTGCTTATGTTGCACACAAGAACTTCATTGTTTATCAAATGGATGTGAAGAGTGCATTTTTTAATGGACTTCTGGAAAAAGAATTCTATGTGGAGCAACCTCCAGGTTTTGAGCAGAAAACTATTGGAGATAAAGTCTACAAGCTCAAGAAAGCATTGTATGGATTGAAACAAGCACCAAGAGCCTGGTATGACACGTTGTCTCAGTTTCTTATTCACAATGGATTCACCAAAGGCAAGGTTGATAGGACACTCTTCAGAATAAAACATGGGGAGAGTATATTGCTTGTTCAAATTTATGTGGATGACAACATCTTTGGATCCACAAATAAAGAGTTGTATGACAAGTTTTCAAATCTCATGCAAAGGAAGTTTGAAATGAGTTTGGAGAGCTTACTTTCTTCCTAGGTCTTCAAGTCAAGCAAATGAAGGATGGAGCCTTCATAAATCAAACCAAATACACCAGAGATTTGATGAAGAAATTTGGTATGGAAGAGAAGTCATCAGTGAAGATTCCCATGAATACATCAGTCAAGATGGATATAGATGCAGATTGCAAAGTTGTAGATCAAACCAGATATAGAGCCCTTATCGGATCATTGCTCTATTTGATAGCAAGTAGGTCAGACATCACCTTTGCTATAGGTATATGTGTTGGATTTCAATCTGCACCAAAAGTGAGTCATATGACTGCCGCCAAAAGAATCTTAAAGTATTTGAAGGGATGCCAAGAAGTTGGCTTATAGTATCCAAAGGATGGAGGACTCAAGCTAGTTGGCTACTCAGACTCAGACTATGTTGGATGTAGAGTAGACAGGAAAAGTACATCAGGTACCTGTCAAATGCTTGGAAATAGATTAGTTTCTTGGTTCAGTAAGAAACAAAATTCAATAGCTACATCCACAGCTGAAGCAGAGTACATAGTTGCAGGCAGTTGTTGTGCCCAAGTGCTATGGATGAGGCAACAGCTGAGAGACTATGATATAGAAGAAAAGGAGATTCCAATTATGTGTGATAACACAAGTGCTATTGCAATAACCCAGAACCCAGTATTGCATTCAAGAACCAAGCACATTGATGTCAGATATCATTTTATAAGACATCATGTTGAAAAGAAAGACATCACATTGGAATACATATCAACTGACAAGCAGTTAGCTGATATATTCACTAAGCCATTATGTGAATCAAGATTTGAAGAGCTTAAAAATAAACTTGGATTGATTGAGCTGAGTTAAGAGGCTCTGAAGACTCAATCAGTAGAGTCAAAGAAGAGAGAATTTAAAATCAGCAAAGTTTCATTTTTCAGCTAAGTGAAACAGTCAAGATGGCTAGTCAGCTGTATCGAGTTAGCTGGACAGCCGAGTGATCTTTATATGAAGAGAGAAGAGAGTTAAGTCACTTTTGGAAGATAGTTGAGTTATTTAAGAGCTAAGTGACAAAACGCAGTCATTTTCTGCGAGCGGAAATGTTTTGGGCATGACATCAGCAGTAATTATGGTGTCAGTAAAAAGCATGTACTCGTTTAGCCTATTACTGGATATAAATGTTGCTTCATTAACGCGGGGAAATTAATGCGGTTTCAAAACTTAATCTCAACCATTGATCATGATCAACCTTTTTGAATTCCAAAAACTGTCCTCTCACATCCCATATATACTCAAAATCATTTTCTCTCTCCTCACACTACATTCATCTCTCTCAAGCAAGTCTGAAACTTTCTCTGCAAACCAAAGCAAAACCCTAGTTCTATTTCTGTCCGAAGGGTCAAGTTTCAAGCTCCGATTTCAAAAATGGCACCCACATATGACTATGTGAAGATGGTTGGAATATCCACTCTTGTTCTTCCATGGATTTCGAAGGGATGGTGAAGCAAGGTGTTGACAAGGCCCTCGCTAAGAAGATAGCTGAAAAGTTTGAGAAATCCGGTCTGAAAGAGTTTCTCACGATGGAGTACTCGCACACCTACCTAGAAGAGGTGGCTATGTTTTGTGTGAATGCCGAGGTTCACGATGGAGAAATCCGTTCTTTTGTCCACGACACTGATATCAAGATAACTGTTGCGGACTTGGTTGCCAACTGTCATCTTCCTTCTTCTAGGTTGAAGGAGATCACGAAGAAAGACGTTAACCTGGCTATGGCATGGAAGGAGATCGCGCCAGAGTCTGCTGCTAAGGCTGTTTACACAGCCAAGAAGTCGCTCATCAAAGAGGATTACCACAAACTCATGGACATGTTATCCAAATGCATTGACTCAGTTTGGCAGTTTCAATCAGTTATCAAGGACTAAGCTGATAGTGATGTCTGCTATTATGGAAGAGAAAAAGGTGAACTGGGCTGAGTTCATCTTCAGCAGAATCTGCCAGAATGTGATGAACAAGGCCATAAGTGATGTTGGTCTGTTTGTAAGCTCGCTGGGATATGGCCTGGTGAATGGCCATTTGATGAAGGTGAAAGGCATTCCTCTAAGGAATGGGAAACCCTTCCACGTGAACAAGAAAATATTCAAGGCTAACCTCTCAGCTGCTCAGAGGCAAGCCCATGCAAGAAGAGCTGACACAAGTGAAGGCGAGTCAGCTGACCCTGTCCCCGAGGACACTGCTGCAACTGCTAAGGCTCCATCTCCAAAGCCTGTGCAGAAGAAGAATAAAGCTCCTACCCCTGCAGCAAACCATGCACGTGCCCTTGCAGCCGAGGAAGAACCAGCACCTGCCCCAGCAGCCGAGACTAAGAAGGAATCCCCTGCACCTTCTTCAGTCATGAAGAAGAAATGCTCAGTTGTGCCAAGAAAGCTAGCTACAGCAAAGAAACTGAAGTTGGGAGAATCAGTTTTCACAGCTGAAGAACCAGATGTTATGGAACCCGAGGTTCCATTGGTTAAGACCAAGAGAAGGCGATTGATGAGAAGATCGGCCTTAGAAAAGACAGTCGAGTCTGGCACAGAAGTGGTGAAGGAGACTGCTGAAGAAGAACAGCAGTTTGTGCAAAAGAAAAGTAGTGAGGAAACCACATCTAAGAAAGAACAGGAGACTGCTGTTGGCGAACAGTAGAAGCTAGTCATGGAGACTGCTGGTGAATATCAGCAGAGTTTGGATGAGACGGTTGTCCGAGAGACAGCTGAAGAAAAAAAAGTGGACACAGCTGATCAGGATGAGGAGTTAGTTGTGCAATCCCCTCAAACAGATGCAAGAAACACTAAGGAGGAGAGGGCTCCCCTCGAGCCTCTACAGGAGGAGGACGATGACCTTGTAATGTTGTCCCATGCCTACCCTGATGTTCAAGAAAGGCTGAGGATCAGGAGGCACTGGAAGCTAAGTTGTGCCAGGCATTAATTCCAAAGCCCTGAATTTATAGAAGAAGAAGAAGAAGAACTTCTAAGCTTTCTAGGGAACATTTCTGTTAGTTCCGCACTCGACCCATATTTTTGTTTAACCATTCTATATGAGAAGAGGACGAGGAGAAACCAAAGGATAAGGCTAAGGCAAAGGCTGTTAAGGAATCTCTAAAACCTCACACCTGTTTCCTTACAGAATTCTCAGAACATGCCCAACAGTCAACCAGCAGTGACAGTGATGTGGAAGAAATAGACCCTGCTACTGTAGTGGAGAAGGCTGAACTGAGGCAAGCTATCCAAGAATCCAAAGAGTTGCACGAGAAACAACTGCAAACGGGTCAAGGAGAGTCTTCTTCAACTATGATCTCTCCTAGCCCAGACATTATGGAAATGGTAAGGATGATTGATGTGACCACTTCCCCAGTGCACTCGAGGATGAAAATACCAGGAGAACTGGCGACGAAGCTAAGGATGGAGTAGAAGAGGGCACCTTAGCCAAGCCTATCCCTGATGAAGGTGTTGAGACACCTGGCCTACCAACTGCTCACTCAACAAGAAAAGAAGCCGAGTCTCAGGTTTCGAGTGACCCCACTGCTCAAGACTCAACTCGTGCACCAGCTGAGGGGGAAACTCAAACCACCACGGTCGTGTCGGAGGAGACTATGGGAGACAAAATCCAAGATAAGTTTGGAGGCGAAGGTGAGACTATCAATGAACAACAGAGTGGGGTTAACGATGCTCAAACGGTTTCAACTGTCTCAGCTGAAATCCTAGCTGCCATGTAGGCCGATGAAGCTGCTGATGCAGCCAAGGCAAAGGTTGGAAGTAAAGCCACGTGAGTTGAGAATCTTCGCTCTGAAAGTGCAATCATAGGTGTTGAGACTCCAACGGATGCCACTGAAGACCCCAAAGTAGCTCAGTCTGCTGAAGGGATAAATGTAGAAGACCCTACTGCAGTTGAGACTGCAAAAGGGATGGTGGAAGGCCCATCAGCAGTTACGACTGATGAGGTAAAGAAGGCCCAGAGGAGGTTGAGACTTCCCTGGGTAAGCAAGGTGAAGAACATGTGTCTGCTCCTCAGGAAGAATCATTGGACGAAGAAGAGATAAGTGCTCTTCATGATTCTCAAGAACATGTTGATATGGAGTTCTTAGGAATAGATGATGAAGCTGAGTCCAGTCCCATTGAAAAATCATCAGAGGACAAAGCTGCTGAGGAGGCCCTGACAAAAAGGAGGCAAGCTAGTGACAAAGCTGCTCCTATCAATTTTACTTTGGGCAATGGCCCACCTCCCATGGTCCCATCAACTTCCCATAACGCTGATAAATTAGCTGAGGAATCGTCTACTCAATAGGAAGAATCTACTGATGCCAATGAAGTTGTTAAGACATATGAGGTTCAGTCATCTCCGCAGGCTAACACAGTTGCACAAGATGTCGATGACGTTGAGACAGCCGAGGCACAAAGAGCTAAAGAACTTTTGAAGGAAAAGGGTAAGGTTCCAGAAGCAGAAAGAGTGGAGATAGCTATTTTTCCAGAGGATCTATTTGCTTATTATTTCCCTTTCGATGCTCATGTACCCTTGGAAGCAGAGTCAACTATTGAAAGTGCGAAATACCATGTCCAAGTCCCAGCTGAAGAACTTGAAACTCCTGCTGACAACACAATGGCGCCAATTGGTTGATTTTGATGTTGTGTGGCCTGAATAGCAGTCCGTTGATGCAGCTGACTTCCGAAAAGCCTTCAAGGCCATATGTAAGGAAATTGAAGACATGGAAAGAGGATTCGCAACATTCAACCAATGGCTAGACAACAGAGATGCCAACATCATAGGAGATATCTGAGGCATGGTCTTGAGAATCAGAGAATGGATAGGGCAGAAAAAAGCACTAGGCATGAGCAGGCTACTTATTTCAAATCTTTATTCACCAAGATGGTGATCTGGAGCTCAGAGAACGCCAAATTTCAGCAGAGACAGAGATCATATCTTCAGGATGGATCAATCGCACAAGAGTGATATGGGGTTGCTGAAGGCACAGCACAAGACAGAACTTCAAAAGACAGAGGCCAACATGCATACGGAGATTATGATGCTCCAAACTAAAATGAAGCTGATGGCAGCTAAAACAAAGGCACTGTGGTCTGAATTCAGAATAGCACACTCCTAGAATTGTGATAAAATGAACATGACCAACAATAAGCTTGATCTACTCATGGGAGGAGTATTCCCTCAGTTGGCTCTACCCCTTGGTGATGATGCCAAAAAGGGTGAAGATGAAAGAAATAAAGAAGGTGGAAGTAAGGGGGAAGCAAATAGCAAGGGGAAAGGTAGTGGAATGAAGAAGCCGCCCTTGAAGATTATGCTTGCTAAAACCCCTCAGCAAGGTAACATTACATCCTTTATCCTAAGTCAGCTGCCACAAAATATGTCCGTTGATGAGAAAGTTGATTTAGCCTTCAAGAAAACTCGAGAAGCCATTGCAGTTGAAAACATTGTTGAAAGGCAGCAAGGCAGGATAGAGAATATAAAAGCGAAGTTTGATGGCCCCCCAGCTGGACTACTAAAGGATTCCCCAGCTGTGAAACCCCCTCGTGAGCTAACTTTACCTGATGCAGAATCTGAGCCAAGATCCTTAGAGGAATTTCAAACTCTAGCATCGGAGGGATATTTCAAGAATATGACTCTACCTCAGGCGTGGGATCTGTATTAGGTAAAAGGATTGGATTTGTGCAAATCAGCTGAAAGGCAGGAGAGTTCAAGTATTCGACTACTAGGGCACCCGTACAGTACACTCACAGAGGAGGAACTGAGTCACAAAGAGGAAGGGGAAGGTTTGGCAGTGGTGGAAGAGGCAAAGGTACTCCATCACAGCCAAAACCTAAAGACGTTCGATACATTAATCTGCAAAAGAAAGGGATAAATTACTGGGTTGGGTTGGATACACTTGCCAACATTAAAGTACAGAAAAGAAATGAAGAAGCCAGAAGGAGGAAAGAAGATGAGAATGAAAGGCTCAACCGTGAATGGGGAGAAAGACAGAGAAGGGATAATCCTGCTGCAAGAAGATCCTATCAAAGAAAGAAAAGGGAAGAAGAAGATAGAAAAATGAGGAGAGATGAAGAGGATCGAAGGAGAGCTAAAGAAGATGAGAGAAGAAGGAAGTAGTCGAGGCATTGAAAACTGCTGAACCCCTTCATGTTGTATTTTACTTAGCTGTAAATACACATATTTGTAAGTAGTGTATATTTCATTATACGAAATTACTCTGATATCAATCATAGATGCTTTGATACATGTTCTAATTTGATACATACGTATAGCTCTTTTACTTTGTATAGGATGATACATTGTAAAAAGTGTTGTAAAGTGCAAAGAAAGATATGTTCAATAAAATGACATATTACACAATCATTCTTTATTTTCTGCACTATTTGCTTTATTATTTATTTAAGTTTTGGCATCATCAAAAGGGGAAAATTGTTGGGAAAATCTATGTATAGATTTTGTTGATACCATGTAAAACTTAGATTAGAAAGTTGGCACCCCATTTTCTATGTAATTCAACTTGTAATAGATAGGGTTGTATAAGCTGAGTTGAAGTCAGCTAGGTTGAAGATTACAAGACTCGACTGAAGATGGAAGTGAAGACCCAGTTGTGTGTCACCTGAGGAAAGTGAAGTGAAGACTCAGTCAAGTTACAGAAAAGTTATCTCAGTCAGTTGACTGACAGTTAAGTCATTCCAAAATGATTCGAATTGAATGTCAAAAGAGTATGCAACAGACAAGACTTGAAGAAAGCTGAAAGAGATCCGTTGACAAGACAAGTCAAGGTTTTGCTTGAAATAGGCATGTGTCAGGCTGCCAGCAATAAAGTTGTTTTGCTGAAAGAGTGCAAAAGGCATGGAACCAATGAGATGTACCTGAAAACCTGCAGAGATTAGGAAAAGGCTGCAGAGCAATTAATTCATGGTACGATCTACATCAACGCTGCAAGACAAGACAAGCCAACAACCTACGAGTGTGATTTGAAAATAATGTTTATCTCTTTAACTGACATATTTTCAAATGTGCACTATAAAAGGCTGAGGAAGCAAGTGAGAGAAGGTTACCTAATCTACGAACAAGCATACAAGCAATCAAGCAATAACCTGCAAACATCTCTCAAGCTTTTTAAAGAAATCCTCAAGCCTAACTTCGAAGGAAATCAATCCAACACACTCAGTGAAGGAAAGACTACTTCATCAGTTGAAGAGTAAAAACTGTTTCCAAGAACAAAAGGGTCTACTCTCCAAAGTTGAAGGAGAAGTAGTGAGTTTCCAGATCGATTCGGTGCTTTGAACCTGTTGGAGGGATAAGTGATCAATTCCAAGGGTTTGAAGGAGGCTGAAGTAACAGGACAGTTGTCTTGTGAAGAAGTTACTTAGTGGATTCCTCTAGGAGTTGGAGAAGAGTGGACTATTGGAATTACCCCATCCGCAAACCATTATAAAACTGCTTGTGTCTATTTACTTTTCAGCATACTTTATTTCTTGCTTTATTTATATCTGCTGATAAGTTAAACTTGCTTAAGTCTGCTTATAATAATCATTGCTAAAACAAGTGTTGAAAAACAAACTTAAAACTCTAAGGGTGAAAAGTTTGTCGCTGGTAAAACCAAATCAACTGTATTTCTAAGTGTTAGCTGAAAACAACTAAGTTATACTATCAACATCTCAGTAGAGTCTGTTGAGTGGGTAACCTTGTTGTGTAAGCCAACCTAGTTGTCCCTCAAGAACTTAGCTG
This sequence comes from Rehmannia glutinosa, assembly GCA_016081115.2. Taxonomy (NCBI): domain Eukaryota; kingdom Viridiplantae; phylum Streptophyta; class Magnoliopsida; order Lamiales; family Orobanchaceae; genus Rehmannia; species Rehmannia glutinosa. Next base: position 48,473,326 of record CM071933.1, on the reverse strand, counting down.
ATTTGAGTTAACTCTGAATATATTTTAAAATGATTAAAATCGAAAAATTAGTAAGATTTATTCAACCCCCTTTCTAAACCTTACACATCACCCCTTGGTACCTACACCCCTCCCATCCGGGGTCTTAGCATGAAGGGGTCATCCCACCCGGGGTCTTGGCTGACTGAGGCCTTTCCCTCCAGGGTCTTAGCCGGTGGAGGATATTTATGAGGACTCCAGTGAGGAGGCCCCTCTCATCTGGAGCTTTAACCGGAAAGATGGGGTTTGTTGAGGAGGGCGTCTGACTGGTCATTGACCTTGGCCATATGTGGTCATTAACTGTATTCACAATATCAAAGTAGAAATGTATTTAAAGGCTTTTCAAATTGGCAAGACAAAAGAAAACCCATGATAAGTTGTAGCAAAATAATGTTCCACTTACCATTTCTCTCACAATCGGAATAGAGCATGGTTGTTTGTAGACTGTAAATTAGAATAAGACAAAGTAATCGAGTCAAATGCACAAGGCATTATAGAAGTTGATAGAGGATCACGTAACATGATATAACCTTCTCTTTTACGGTCATTTTCCAGTAGTCCACAGATGAACATGTTTCATGAACTACATATCTTTCCTACATCATAATTAGTAATATCCAAAATTAATAATAAACAAAAAAATGTTTTGAAAATAATGTATCTTTAAGTCTATCATTGCCATATCATCAATGTTTAACCTTTGCATGCATAATACTTGAAGGAACAAAGATAAGACTTTGATAAACAAAACATACCTTAGTTCCATCTCCAGACCAGCCACCATGCACCATAACCATCATATGTCATGATCCCAAAGACACTTCCATGTGGTCGAACAATATGCGTCTGTAGCATGCGTATTTTTCTTTGAGTTTGCGGTTATATAAGCTGAAATTCAAACCTCAAAAAGTTCCAAGGACCTATGCAACGCATAACTAACACTTAAATTTGGCAACAATAATTTTTTTCATGATTGTGCTTCAAGTGTCCGTGTCATAACAATTCCATAGAACGCTAAGTTACTCAATTGGCTAACTTATCAACTCTACAACTCAAGTTAGATAAATACACCATGTAATCACTTTTTTAACAACTTAATATCTTACCATTCGCTAACGAGATTGTGACATTTAGGTGTTTGCAACAAAGTGAAATATGACATTCCAAGGGTTGCTTCTTTGAATTCCAGAATCAAAGTTGACTTGCAAAGAGGAACAATCAATGTCAGAGGGCATAATGCTTAATCGAAAAAATAGATTACAAAATGAGTTTTATGAGAGAAATATAGTTCCAACATGAGAAACCATTAACATGTGCCAGTATCCTCTCTACCTTAGTATATGAAACGAGTTGAAAGATTAACATACCAAACCCTGATGATCAAGAGAAGGTCAATTAGATACTTCGAAATTCAGTAAATAATGAAATGACATACAAATGCATCACATTAAAAGAAAAATAATCGTGATTATTTCACCATGGTAAAATGTATGCAAATGCATCTCATAAAAACACTCAAGTTAAGATATTAAGATTTCTTTATGTTACTCAGAAATGAGAGCTTGGATAACCACACAAAAAAAGTTGTATTTTTTACTACAATTCCTCACTAAAGCAGTGGTGCCGAAATGGGTGCGAAATCTAAGTTGTATCCTTCAAGAATCTCGGAACAAAGAAAGGGAAGAGCGCTAACCTTTGAATCTCTAGAAATTTCAAATTGGGAGCATTTTATGGAGATGGCATGGGGAATTGAAAGAGGATTTGACAGATCTGAAATCTAAATTTGGAAGTAGGCAGTGTCATCAGTGATGGGAGGCAGAAGAGACACAACCAATTGTGCGTCGAAGCCTCTGTTGTGCAATAGAAATTATTTGTTGTTTAAAATCCAACAACGATGTCTTGTCGCCGCAAATACCTTTGTCGCCTCTCTACCTCGATCTGATTAACTCTTCTGCTTTGTTTTCACTTCCAAGTAAATTCTTCAAAAAATATAGGGATTTAGTCAGGAGAGTTGCTTTTAACTTTAACATGGGAGGCGGTAGAGAAAATTTGAGAGAGAGAACGGATTAGTGCTATTTTAAGAGAGAGAGAGAGAGAGAGAGAGAGAGAGAGAGAGAAAGAGAGAGAAAGAGAGAGAGAGAGAGAGAGAGAGAGGCGAGATTAGGCAATTTTGTGGATCGAACAATTTTTAATTTTTATCTATAATTGACGACGAGGATGAGGGTCCTATCTTTAAATCTGATCAAGATGTGAACGAGAATGCTACTCCAATTCTCTATCTCGTTGGTAAGTTTCTATCAGATAGGAATGTGAATTTTAACATTATGAAACAACGTTTGGCTGGGACATGGCATCTTGTGAAAGGTATGACGGTTAAAGATATAGGCGACCAACGGTTTTTGTTCCAATTCTATCACCAAATTGATCTGTAGAGGGTGGTGGATGGAGGTCCATGGTCTTTCGACAATTTAATGTTGATGCTTATTCAATTATCCCCAGGTTTGGTTCCAACTTCAATCCCCATTCATACTATTAATTTTTGGGTCCAAATTTATGATTTGCCAATTGTGTGTATGACGGAAAAGGTTGGCAAAATACTTGGTGATTTTATTGATACCTTTGTGGAATATGATGTTAAAAATTCCTCGAGTCTCTGGAAAACATACATGAGGATTAAAGTTTGCATGGATGTCCACTTCCCGTTGAAAAAAATGCAAGAAAGTTAAAATGCAAGGGGGAGAGTGGACAGTTGTTAACTTCAAATATGAGAGATTGGGCTAATTTTGTTTTATCTGTGGAATGCTCACTCACACTGATCGGTTCTGTGAGCAGAGATTTTTATGTCTTAATGGAGAGCCGAATAAAAAATGGGGACCGAGTCTAAGAGCTCCAATTAGACGATTCTCAGACACAAGTGGTGACAGGTGGCTTATTGAGACAAAAGACAATCGAAAGGAGAACGCATCCCCATTCAGGAAAGGTAATCCGTGTGATTATCAATTTAGTGTTGGTACCTCAACGGGTTTGTCAAAGGGCGCAAAGGGCTCCAGATTCCGGCGAGGTTCATCGTCAACACCTTTTCGTGATTTCAGTGGGGATTCAAATTTGAATTCGAATCTTGGTGCAGTTACAAAATATTCTGGTATTTTGGCTAAATCAGCACATACTTAATGATAATTATCCTATGCACATTAATGGATATTGTAACGGTAATCAAAGTCCAATTAATGAGGAGTCTGACTCTATTGAAGAAAAGAAACGAAAATGTGGACATACTCAAAACGAGGCCTAGGCCCAACTGTGCATTCCCATTCTTGGTCTCCAAGGTAATTCAGTTGACCTAGAAACAAATAACTTGAAGAATCATTTTTTTATTGGCAGACCCTGGCTCCCAGGCCTGCCAGGAGCCATGATTATCCTAAGTTGTCGTGGATTGGGCCATCCACGGGCAATTCCGGTAATGTGTGACTTGGTGAAAGCCCACAAACCTGATATCATCATTATGTTCAATACCTTGTCACACGCATCAAGAGTGGAACAAATCTGTGTTTGTCTATATTTTGAAAGTATGTTCACTGTAGATAAAATTGGTAGGAGTTGTGGTATTTGTGTTCTTTGGAAAAGGAGTAATATGTGTACTATTGTTGGCTATTCTCGGAATCATGTTGATATGGAAGTTGTGGAGGATGAGGGGAACAAGTAGAGGTTGACGGGATTCTATGGATTTTCAGAAAGAAATAAAACCAAGGAATCTTGGGATTTACTTAGATGACTTCATAGTTGTAGTAATCTTCTGTGGTGTTGTATTAGGGATTTTAATGATCTTTTAGATCTCACTGATAAAAAAGGATGGGTAGACCATCCAAACTGGTTGTATAGGGGATTCAGAGAAGCGGTAATGGATTTCAACCTGTTAGATTTACCACTTAATGGTTATCCTTTTACTTGGGAAGCAAGGAGAGGCACCGTTCAAGCAGTTCAGGAACGCCTGGATAGAGCACTCGTATCTCCAAGATGGTCATCTATGTTTTCTGAAGATAGTCTACCGAATTTGTGCGCACCAATTTCTGGTCACACACCTATCTTGCTGAGGAATAATTTGCCAGAATAGAGAACGTATTACAGGACTTTTAGATTCAAAAATAAATGGTTGCTTGAGCCCGATCTGATTGAAGTTATTGAAAAGGGTTGGAACCTGGGAGATGCTTTTAATATCTTTGATAGGTTAAAAGCTTGCTCAACAAAACTTAGTTTGTGGGGGAACAACAAATAAATATTTTTAAACATGAGATATCTTCTTGTAAAAGAGATATTGAACGTTTAAGGAACTATGATGACGAAGTGTCCATTATTAATCAATATAAAGTGGACAAGAGACAAGTACGTGGATATGTTGCTTAAAGACGAAACACACTTGCAACAAAGGGCTAAATTATTCTGGTTGTAAGAAGAGGATTCTAATACTCGTTTTTTCCATGCAAATGCATCTTCGCATAGGAAAAGTAACATAATAGACAAATTGCAAGATAGTAATGAAGTGTGGTGCAATGATGATCAGTCAATGGGTAATATTGTTGTCTCTTACTTTCGGGATTTATTTTCATCAAGCTCTAATATTCAGGGGATTGATCTGTCCTATGTTAAATAGAAAGTTATCTCTTCACATAATAACCTTTTGACACAACCGTTTACAAGGGAAGATTTCAAAGAAACGGTGTTTGCTATGCACCCAAATAAATCTCCAGGACCTGATGAATTTAACCTGGCGTTCTACTAGCGTTTTTGGCATTTAATTGGGAGGACATTTTTCGAGCCTGTGTCGTGTGGTGCAATAATCTTCAATTTTCTACGGGCTTAATGGACACAAATATTGTTCTGATCCCTAAATGTCAACAACCACTACAAGAAAACTACTGATAGAAAACCACCAAAAAGACACCGATTTTATGACTTTCCTGGTGTCTTTTCCCATATAACAGCGATTTTGTAAGAAACCGGTGTCTAATGAGTGTTGTCATTTGATAAACAACAGCGGTTTCCTAAAACTGGTGTCTTTAATTAATAGAAACCAGTTCTTTAGACAAAGGTTTACACAACCGGTGTCTATTTACATACTTTTTTTAGAACACTATTTTTTCTCTCCCTCTCCTCTCTCTCTCTCTCTCTTGCGCTATTTTTTCTTATTCTCCTTTCTCACAAGTTGCAGCCATTCGCCCCTGTTTTTACCACCTCCTATCGCCGCCACTCCATCCCGTCGGTAAGCCTTGAAATAGAGATATTATTGAACCTTTGTTTTTTAGGAGTATGGTTTTCAGTTTATTTTCATTCCTTAGTGTCACGTTCTCAAGGTGGTGCTGATCGGTGACTCCGCCATTGGCAAGGCTCAAATACTCTCCCGCTTTGCATCGAATGAGTTCAGCTTGGACTCAAAAGCCACGATTGGCGTCGAATTCCAGACGCACCCTCTCGTTATCGTGCACAATTCCCTTAAAGCTCAGATCTGGGATACCGCTGGCCAGGAAAGGTGCATATTTGTAGTTTGTTGGTAAATATCTTATATGTTTAGATTTGCAACTACAAATTAGGATTTTGTTGGTGATTTGAATGGTGGAAGGCACAAAGCATGTATTAGGGGTTTGAATCAGATTATTCTTGGAAGTATTACGTTTTAGCTAGGGTATGTCCTCCTAGGGAAATTTCCACTACGCGGTTTTTGGAAACCGATGGGCGTCCTTTTCAACAGATAGATTCAACCTTTTCTCCCTTCTTTTTTAGTGTTTTTCTATGCCCATATATCTGTTTGTTAAAATGTTTGTATGAAATGTTTACAATATAATGTGAAAGTGTTTGGAAAAGCTTATGATGTTTGGTTTTGTAACTTGTATCTTGTATGTTTTCATGTCCTTTTTATTTATTTTTTTATAGTTTTGACAGGGATTATGTTTCAAGACATCAAAACACTTGTCTCTAATCACAAGGTCTTCGAGCATACTGTTGATATTGCTGGTAATGTACTCTTTCTTTGTAATTTTCATTAGTTTTGGAGACATGAAAATATGGTGATGAAATTTTGTTGAATTGCTAAATAAGTGATGATAAATGCATGCACAATCCATTCTTCTTTACACTATAAGCTGAAAACTTGCATGTTTCACCTTCTCAAAGATTCTACACTTTACACTTCTTAATAACCAGAAAAATAATTGAGTAATAAGAGAGAGGTTTGTTCATGATGGAATTTTTTCTGAGTAAATTAACCAGAAAAATAATTGGTAAAAAAGAAGATTTTTCCATTTTTATTTTTTCTTATGATGGAATTTCTTCTGAGTTCCATGAACCATAATTTTTTACTTTTTTTCATGTTATAAAAGTTTTACATAGCACCTTGACTTTTTGGTAACTGTAATTAGATTGGATAAGGATTGTTCAATGCTTGCTCAACAGTGTAGACCTCAATTAAACTAAGACCAAAATGTTACTGATTGTTGAAACTTCAATATTTGGGCATTTAAGCTGATTTTTTTATTCTTATTTTTTATTGCTGCATATGATGGTAAAATAATTTTGCTTTTGGCAATGTAGAACTCTTTTCTCAATCATTGTTATGATTTGTTTTCTATTTCTTATTTCCACAACTTTTTGTTTGCTCGCAGGTAATGAATCTGATTGGTGATGTAAAATGATTTGCAGTTATGTGGATGACATGATTGATACGGCAGGTAAGTAAAACCATGTCTGATTACAAAAAATCACTCTTCTTAAGAATTCACAAGTCTTACTATGTTATTACTTTGAAAGATTTTATGTGCATGGTTCTAACACAGTTTGTCAAGTGTTGAAACTTGGAAGAATGTTCTAATATTCCAAAAGATATGTGATGGACACATAGACATCTTTTCAGCTTCAAGCTTCTCTACTAGCAGTTTTGTAAACAACTTTAACAATTGTATTAAAGTAGAAGTGTATAAAGATGGAGCGGAAACTTTCATATTCAGTGTGTTGGTGCACTTAGATTTAATCTCCAACTGCCATGCTTTCACTATCTAGGTAAAAAATCGTCAAGTGAATGTGTTTTTTGTATGCTAGTATGTGATACTTGTGATAAACTAAAGTCAATTAAAAATAATTGAGGTGGAAGTTGTGAGAAGTAGTTTGGCATCGTCATCTTTTGTTGCTTTTGTAACTGATTTATATGACAAATTTAGCATGGATTCATGGATGTGGAGTTCTAACCTATTCAGTCATGCTTCTGATCAAAATTTTGGCACCTTTTGGTCTTTGTTCAATCAAGTCACTGGCTTTACCTTTATACTTAATTTTTAGAATACTTTTTCATGTAAAATGAAAAGGCATGGATGAAACTAATGCGAAGTTTGTAACAGTTGTTAATGTCATCTTCATTGTCTTTCCGCGCTTGGTAGCAGATTTTAGCACTTCTCTTAAATCCTCTTCTGTTTGTGCTTTTATTTCCTACCATTCTTCTCTAGAAACTAATCTCTAAAACATCATAGGAGGAAGCCTTTGCCAACAGTTTTTTATGGTATTTGTAGGATGTACAACAATGACTTTTTCTCACATTCTTTCACGATTACTCTGTTCTAATTTATATATATATATATATGTTGTTAACGTGAAACTTATGGATAACTGACCTCCATATGTGTATTACTGATCATATATTAATTTAAGAAATTGATTTTAGGATTTTTGTTCTAATTTATGTTCTCTAATGTTTTAATGAGTGAAAATAGCGCATAATTTGCTCAATGGAGGTTTTCTTTATTGCTTTTGATGGATTCAGATCTTCAGGATGACAAGCAGTTCTTCATTGATCATCCAGGTGTTGTACCAATCACTGCAGCACAGGAGATTCTACTGCTTGTGCTACACCTACCTTCTTTCTATTTTTTTTATTTTATGACTTTTTTTTCCCGATTTGTACCCCATTATGTTACCTTCACACTTCCAGGGGGAGAAGCTAAGAAAATTGATTGGTTCTCCAGCTTACATTGAATGTAGTTCAAAAACACAAGAGGCGTTAACCGAACGACGTGAGCGACATAAACTTGCAGAGGAGAAGATAAAGGTTAGTCTTTGTTCACACAATCTATAAATATTCATTTATGCAGATATATCCAAAATTTGATACTTCTAATACTGAGTACTTACTTTGGTCCCAACACGAGTTTTTCTTGGATTCACTAAAAACAAATTGTGGATGCACATTGATTTTTTGACTTATTTTATGGTATGCTCAGTGCAGACTATATGTACTTTGTTCGCGTGATATATGACCAAGTCTTAATGTCCTCTGTATTACCGTTGAATTGTCAGTTTCTTTTGTTTTGGTCACTTATGTTTGATAAATGGTTTTATCATGATTTTGATGATTTTGACTTTACACCAAAACAATGGTTTTAAAGGTTGTCCAAACACTCCTAAATGATTTAAAATGGTTTTAATATTTTCCGGAGTATTTCTTCAAGTTTATTTTCGATATAAATTGGACAACACTTTTGATGATTTTTTGTTAATGTTTTTTTTACACCAAAACAATGTTTCTAAATGTTGTCCTAATACTCCCGATCGGTCTAAAATGTTTTCACTATTTTTTGGAGTATTTCTTGAAGTTTATTTTCGATATAAAATTGGACAACACTTTTGTTTTGAGGCAACCTCGCCGTATAGGGCAACCCGTACACTGAAAGTTGAGGAAAACAAAAAACTTCATGTTTGCAAAAAATGGTCAGGCAACCGTCGCCCTATAGGGCAACCGGCACGTCCGGCCGACGACCTATAGGCGGCCGTGCACTGGAGCAAAAATCAAAACAGAACTTCGGTCTTTCATTTTTTTGATGAGTGCGACCGGTTGTGGTTAGGGTCGACCGCCCGAGGTGCACGTCGACCGGTCGCCCTGTGTAAATTGCTGTTACGTTATTTCAACTTCTATTTCTGCGCCATCGGTCGCCCTTAAGTTTGACAGCAAAAATGTAACCGTTGTGCAGCAGACATCTTTTCCTTAAATTGTGGAATTGATTTCTAACAGCTATAATCTTGATTTTAATTGCAATATTTTTATAGAAATCAGATTCCAAGAGAAGCCTATCAAGTATCAATCATCTCCTATAAATAGAGGAAGATTTGAAGAACAACCAAAAAAAAAAAAAGAAAAACTACAACACAACAAGATACACTCAAGAATACACTTGTTCTTACATTGTCTTATTTCTTGTTGTAATTTGCCTAGCTATTCACTTTCACATCATTGAGGTCTAGGCTTTCAATTCTTGATTACACTTGCACTCTATTGTATTATCAATTATCGAGTTGTAATCTTGAATTTGGGTAATCATTCAACACAAGATATCCTTGTGAGTGTTCTTGTGGTAAGAACACACTTGGGTGATCTAGGTGTTAGGTGTAAGAAGATTGTGGTAATCTTCTTGTTGAGGTGTTGAAGAATTTGGTATTCTTCAAGGTTGAAGATTGTGGTAATCTTCACAAGGTGCCGTTGGAGATTGTGGTAATCTTCAAGTGAGATTGTGGTAATCTCAAAGGTGGTGTTGAAGAAGAGTGTGGTGCTCTTCAAGGTGTTGTTGTAAGTTGGTGTTGTATTAATTTGTGGTAAATTAATAAAATCTTTTTTCTTTTTGAAATCCATCCCGGATATACTGGGGTGGTAGAGGATTAGGCCCTAGGTGGGTTGAACCTCTTTAAATCGACATGTGTTGTTTACATTCCGCACCTTTATTATTGTGTTTGAGCACTTGGTTCGAAAAAGAGGGCGAAATCGAAAAGATGGAGATAATCTATTCACCCCCCCTCTAGATTATCGTAGCCGCTTGGACTTACAAGTGGTATCAGAGCCAAACTCTTTGTCAAGCTCGTTTCACATCGCGGGTGAAGAGAAACGATCGTCGGCTACGAACGAAGCTCATCTTTCTGGCACCTCCACCACCAAGCCACCTCGGTTTGATTCCAAAAATTTTATATTTTGGAAAGAAAGAATGGAATGTTATTTACAAGGTTGCGGGTTTGATATTTGGAACACCGTCATCAATGGAGAATTCATTCCGACGAAGAATACACCACACACCTCTAAAGGCTTCAAAGAGCTCAATGATGAAGAGAAGAGAATCATCTCCTTAAATGGTAAAGCTCTTAGTATTTTGTATTGTTCACTTACTACTTTGGAATTTGATCATGTTGTAGGTATTCGATCGGCACATGAAGTATGGCAAAAATTAGAAGCCATCTATGAAGTGTATGCAAATGAAAGGAGCAACTCAAAAGCATCTACTTCACAAATAGATACAACATCAAATCCAACAACATGGGATGAGCCTTCTACAACCTCCCATGATGAAGAAGTTGAACAATGCCTCATAGGCATCGAAGAAGAAAACGAGGTAAGTTCTAAACCCTCTACTTCCTATGATAATGATTATAGTGATTTGCAAAATGATTTTGATGAACTACAAGATGAATTCCAAAACTTACTTGTTAAATACAAATATTTGAAAAGGGAATTCATTGCTTTAAAGAATGATAAGGATAGTTTATTTACTTCCTATGAATCACTATCATGTGCTCACACCACCACTCTTGACAAGGTTAGAAACCTTGAGAAAGAAAATAGTACTCTTGTTGAGGATATAAATTGCTTGAAAAATGATTTATCTAAATCCAACTTGAGTACCGATAGAATGACCAATATTGTTGATTGTTGTGATAATTCGAAACTAGAACTTGATCATAATCCTAAGGGTGTCAATCACATGAAAAAGAATCAAGTCTCTAAGCACATTGGTCATTATGCTCCTAGAATTATTACATGTTTTTATTGTGGTAAAAAGGGTCATACGGTAAATACTTGTCGGGCTAGAAATAGCTCTAATTATTGTTGGAGACCTAAAAGTCTCAAGATTAATCCCAAAGGACCCAAACACATGAGGGTACCACAAAACAATGTCATATTAGGTACCCGGCGAAATAATGATCGAAGAAAATTTATACCGCCAAGAAGACATCAAATGACCGTTTCATTTGATCAAAGAAGGAGAAACTATTTTCGACAAAGCCAATTTCAAAGAAGAAGAGACTATCAACAATGGGAAGGACAAAAAATATTGGAAATGGAGTAATCAAAGGAGCCATCATCAACAAAATGACTTCTCAAATGGAAGATATCATCAACAATGGGAACGGCATGGAAATGGCGTAATTGGTAATCCGTATCTCCCCATTTAAATATGCATTTTATCTTATTTATATGCATGTTTTTATTTGTGTCTTAATTGCAAAATGAGTTTTCATGTATTTAAATTTTAAATTAAGGTCTTCAAAACTTATTTGTATTTTTAAAATTTTTGAAAAAGAAGACCTTATATGATGTTTTTAAAACTTTTGTGCATTTTTGTAGACTAAAGTGTATTATCATCTCTTATGGATTTTTATGGCACGAGCTTACTTGTGAAATCTCTTAGCCTACACTTTTATCATTATGATTTGTGCTAGATTTGTTTTAAGAATTGTGTAGGATTTACATACTTTCACAAATGGCCATTTTGTCAAGAAAGGCATAAATTATCGAGGTACGTTTACTTGTGTTACTTTTACTCTTATAGACTCGATATATGTATTGCCATATGCCTATGTGCTTGTTTTTCATAGTATTTCATACAAGTGCCATTAAGAGGATTTTTAGATTTTTTGAAAGGCACTATTCGATATTTGATTGCACATATTTGCTTTGTCTACTCTTGTTCAAATACTTCTTTTAAATGAGGTCTCAACTATATGCTATCGGATATTCAAATTTCAAAAAGAGACCTTTTGTAGCTTTCTTAAGCTTAATTGAACTTGCATAATTTATTAGACTCTTGATGATCTTCTAAATGCATAGTATGTGTTTCTTGCTTCATGGTCTATATATATAGTGTCTATTTCTACTATGCTCTTATGCAAGATATTTTTGTGATTGATGATTGAGGCATGTTTTTACACTTGGGCTATTTTTTTCTTGCTTATATAAGCGATGCCGTTAATGAGTTTGTTAAGTTGTGTAGATGAGAAATGAAGTACTCCAAATATTAGTTACCTCAAAATATTTGGATGTAAATATTCTACTATGTACACCTTAGATCAATTGGATGCCCTATGATGATAGTGATGAAGAAGACAAAAAGGGTATTCCGGAACAAACTCGATGACCAAGGCAACATTGGTCGAACTAAGACGAGGTTAGTAGCTTGAAGGTATTTTCAAGAAGAAGGTAATTGATTTTGGTGTAACATTTGCACTCATAGCACATTTTGTAGCTATTTGCATTTTACTTGCCCATTCTTGCTTTAAGAAAATTTCAAGCTTTACCAAATAGATGTTGAATCCAATTTTCTAAATGGTTTTATTCAAGTAGAAGTCTATCGGGGTTTAAATTTTTCTAGGCCAAATGATCTTTATAAAAGGCCTTGTATGGTTTCAAACAAGTACCCCATGTATGGTATGATAGACTTAGCTATTTTTGCTAAATGATTTTACAAAAGGTAAAGTTGATACTACTCTCCTTGTTTTTTGAAAAAGGGCAAGATTGCTTGCTTGTGCATATTTATGAGAATATTTTTGGTGCTACTAATGAATATTTTGTGCAAGAGATTCTCCTAAGTTGATGTAGGTGAACTTGAGATGAACATGGTATCACATGATGGGGGAGATCAAATTTCATCATTGGACTTCAAGTTAATCAATGCCAAGTAGATGGTTATATTTCAAAAGAACTCTTGAAGGAGTTAGACATTGAAGAAGGAAGAATCATCTCAAACTCTATGGCTACCAATGAAGAAATTGACAAAGGTTGAGAAAGGCATGTCGGTTGACAAACAAATTCGAGGTATGTTTTCTTATATTATTCCTATAGACCCGACATTCCATATGCCTTATGTCTATATGCTCGACTTCAAAAACTATCCCAACGAATCTCATTAAAGTGCCGTTAAAAGAAATTTTCAAATATTTGTAAGGCACTTCTTCTTATGACTTGTTTATCCAAAGCTTTAAAACGTTCTTATTTTTTTGGGATAACAAGTCCGGTGAAAATTATTCAAAATATAGTTCGTCATCATCGAACTAAACATATTGAGATTCGAAAAACTTTCTAAGGGATTGAGTTTTTAACAAAAACTTGAGATGTGTTTAATTCCGTCTTAAGGATAACTCGCGATTTTTTTTTTTAAACATTAACCGCCGAGTATTTTACCTCATTTTGAGCTTGATTATAACATAATGTATATTGAATGAGGTCTACGTTTGCATTTTGCACGCTTTTAAAACTTAGGGGCGAAAAATCGGATTTTTGGATCAAACTTCGGATTTTTCAAACAAACAACCAAAATAAATACGCCAGGCGGTGGGCCAGGGCGCCCGACCGGTCGCCCATGCCCTGGACCGGTCGCCCTTGGTGATATTTCAGTTAAAATGAGTTTTGTTTCCAGGCTTAGCCATTTTGGCGTTTTTCTTCTCTATTTTGTCCCCTTTGAAATTTTCACACAAGATTCACTTCAAATGAGTTTTGATGCATGAATTATATATTTTGGGGACTACCTAGCTCGGCTATCATCATTGATGCTCGTCTTTATCGATCGAATGGTAAGAATTTCACTCTATGTAGCTCAATTGGGATGAACCCTTGAGTTTGTCGCTTATATGTATTTTTCTTGATGCAATTCATATATTTTTGTGATGAGCTTATTGATTGTTGATGAATGATATTTATTAAATTGCATTTGGTGATGAAAAACTTGGCTTAATTTCATTTACAAGGGCTATATATATCTTTTTAAATTTTTGACGCCCGCCAAGTGTTCGATAAAACATTTCAATGAAAAATTCATCACCTACATGATTCTCTCGATTTCAAAAGTCTCATATATTTATAGAGATCATGTTTTTACAAATCAAATGATTTTTTCATAAGCTTCTACAAGTCGTATGATCGACTTTTCGCTCCCATTTGGCCTATAAGCTTCATTGTTCAAATAGCTCGATACATCTGTTTAGATGCGCACTTTGATATGAATATATGATGTATTTATCGTGCTAACATTCTTTTTGATGATTCCAAAGGGGGAGAAACAGGTTATGAGCTCTTTAGCTCAAAGAAGCTAAGATAAGCTCAAACGAAAAGAAGCTATAAGCTATGGCTTCATAAAGTCATAAGTTGTGGATCATATTTAGTCCACTTGGTGCATTATGGTTATGTATGAATCATGGTCCATTGGTTGTAGTATGGACTTATATACGATTCTAATGATGTATCTTTGACAGGGGGAGCTTTTAAGTTTTTGATACTTAAGCTCAATATCGATAAGCTAAGATTTTAGCTTATGTTGAAGTTGCTTCTATATTACTCTTGTTGTGCATGTTGATAGGGGGAGCATTTGCTATATGTGCTTGAATATCTCTACTCCCATCCTTGTGTTTATTGAACGGAATGTTGTCGCTCACAATGGATAGTTCTCTTTAACCGGTAAAATTGTTTTGTTTTCAAAATCGACCTCGTTAAAATTGTTTTGGTTTGTAATCATCAAAAAGGGGGAGATTGTTTGATAAATGGTTTTATCATGATTTTGATGATTTTGACTTTACACCAAAACAATGGTTTTAAAGGTTGTCCAAACACTCCTAAATGATTTAAAATGGTTTTAATATTTTCCGGAGTATTTCTTCAAGTTTATTTTCGATATAAATTGGACAACACTTTTGATGATTTTTTGTTAATGTTTTTTTTACACCAAAACAATGTTTCTAAATGTTGTCCTAATACTCCCGATCGGTCTAAAATGTTTTCACTATTTTTCGGAGTATTTATTGAAGTTTATTTTCGATATAAAATTGACAACACTTTTGTTTTGAGGTCAACCTAGTGAGTCGTATAGGGCAACCCGTGCACGAAAGTTGAGGAAAACAAAAAACTTCATGTTTGCGAAAAATGGTCGTGGCAACCGTCGCCCTATAGGGCAACGGCGGCAAGTCTGACCGTCGCCGACCTATAGGGCGACCGTGCACTGGAGCAAAAATCGAAACAGAACTTCTGTCTTTCATTTTTTTGATGAGTGCGACCGGTTGTGGTTAGGGTCGACCGGTCGAGATGCACGTCGACCGGTCGCCCTGTGTAAATTGCTGTTACGTTATTTAAACTTCTATTTCTGCGCGACCGGTCGCCCTTAAGTTTGACAGCAAAAATGTAACCGTTGTGCAGCAAACATCTTTTCCTTAAATTGTGGAATTGATTTCTAACAGCTATAATCTTGATTTTAATTGCAATTTTTTTGTAGAAATTAGATTCCAAGAGAAGCCTATCAAGTATCAATCATCTCCTATAAATAGAGGAAGATTTGAAGCACAACCAAAAAAAAAAAGAGAGAAAACTACAACACAACAAGATACACTCAAGAATACACTTGTTCTTACATTGTCTTATTTCTTGTTATAATTTGCCTAGCTATTCACTTTCACATCCTTGAGGTCTAGGCTTTCAATTCTTGATTACACTTGCACTCTATTGTATTATCAATTATCGAGTTGTAATCTTGAATTTGGGTAATCATTCAATACAAGATATCCTTGTGAGTGTTCTTGTGGTAAGAACACACTTGGGTGTTCTAGGTGTTAGCTGTAAGAAGATTGTGGTAATCTTCTTGTTGAGGTGTTGAAGAATTTGGTATTCTTCAAGGTTGAAGATTGTGGTAATCTTCACAAGGTGCCGTTGGAGATTGTGGTAATCTTCAAGTGAGATTGTGGTAATCTCAAAGGTGGTGTTGAAGAAGAGTGTGGTGCTCTTCAAGGTGTTGTTGTAAGTTGGTGTTGTATTAATTTCTGGTAAATTAATAAAATCTTTTTTCTTTTTGAAATCCATCCCGGATATACTGGGGTGGTAGAGGATTAGGCCCTAGGTGGGTTGAACCTCTTTAAATCGACGTGTGTTGTTTACATTCCGCACCTTTATTATTGTGTTTGAGCACTTGGTTCGAAAAAGAGGGCAAATCAAAAAGATGGAGATAATCTATTCAACCCCCCCTCTAGATTATCGTAGCCGCTTGGACTTACAACTTATCTGGAGGTTTTTCCCCCATACTACCCTACATACTTATCTTTTCAGTTTTGAAATAAAATTTATTTTAACTTCCTTATGCTTTTTTTATAGAATTAATCACCTCTGATTATTTTGTGGTGGGAAAATAAATTGGTGGTGATATGTAATGTTGTAATATTTCTGTCTGTTGGCTTCTGAGGAGCAGAGAAAAGCTAATGAAAATGTCCTAAGGCTAGTCCAATAACAAAAGGTTTGACCCTTAGTGTCATCATGCGCAGGAAATACACTACATACTGAGATCTAGTCAATTAGTACTGGTTCTATTACTTCTCTTGTGCCGTTACATATTTTATATAATACACAGAGAGAGAAGGAGGCAACTCTCGAAAAGGTAGACAAGATGAATGAACTATTGCAAGAGCAACTAGAAGATTTGGATAATCTTGATGCTTTGAATCAGCAACTACTTACAAAGGAGCGCCAAAGTAATGATGAGCTGCAAGAGGCTCGGAAAGTACTAATTGCGGTATGACATCTATTATGTCATATAATTTCTCAGTTTCTGCCTTAGTAGTTTGATATGCTAAGAATATAATCTTTCAAATGTGTACAAGTGCTGTTAAAATGCTAATGTAAGTATAGAAAAAAGATTGGTGAACATGCAATTTAGTGGGTAGAGCCTATGTACAACTGGCATGAAGTGGGTAATGTGTTCTGTTGGGGCCGAAGCAGGATTTAGACGACACCATAAATTTATAAACAACATATATGGAAACTTACATTATAAAGATAGACATACAAAAATATTTATTTATATTGGCTTGTGTTTGTGTGTTAGTGTATATATATGCATATGTATGCTATTATCTCCATATAATATTTTTTGTTTATGATAAGAACAAAACATCAGTAACTGTACTTTTGATATACATACAATATATTTTGGCAATCGATTTTTGTTAAAAATGTAGCAAGTCTATTAAGAATGTGCATGTGGCTGCCTTTTAGGATTTGTATAGTTTTATCATAGTTTGGAATGTAATAAGTTTATTTATTTTTGAAAGTTTTGTTGTCTAATTAATAACACTAACCTCTGCTTCAACTCTAATAGATGGAATTGGCTATATAATCTCATGTGAAATCAATTTTTTGTGCTTGCATTGAATTATGCACTGTATGTATGTTTTGTGCATAATTTACTCTGATTGCTGAGAAGGGTTGGTTCATTAATGGCTAAATCATTCAACTCTGTTTGTATGTTTGTAGGCTGAGAAGAATGAGCTTCGTGACGAGAACCAAAGGTTAAAAGCTGAGTAAGAGAAGCTTGGGCATTTTTGAAAGCTTGAATGACATGAGCTATGTTGATCACATGGATTTTGTTGCCTTTAGTTGAATTATATAGTCTTTTTGTTGGTTGATGGAATTGGATTATGAATTTATAGTTGTTTTATCGAAAGGAAACTTCGGTATTAGTACTTTTTGTTGGATTTTGGCTATTGGATGTGACTTTAGTATTAATGGATTTCATTTTTAATTGGTAGTGAACTTATGATGGTTGCTTGAATTGGATTTCATAATGAATTGTTTATTTATATGGATTTTTTGCAGCTTTGGACCCGTGTCTTTGCACAACACTTTTAAAACTACTTCTAAAAACATTAAGACAGCGGTTTTGATACGATGTCTTTGAATTAAACGACACCGGTTTAAAACCGGTGTGAACAAGCGATGTCTATTCTCCATAGACACCGGTTTGAGCTGGTGTCTTTAGAGGAAATGACACCGGTTTATAACCGGTGTTTGATGCGGTGTCTATTCATCAAATGACACCAATTTAAAACCGGTGTCAAATACATAAACTTTTAACATCAGGGCCTTAGAAAGCGGATATTTTATCTCTAAGACACCGGTTTAAAACCGGTGTCTTTCAAGGAAAAGATATCGGTTTTAAACCGTTGTCAAAAAGTTCAGACTTTTAACACCAGTGGCTCTAACAGCGGGTGTGTTACTAATAGACACCGGTTGAAAACCAGTGTCTATCAGCATTTTTGTAGTAGTGAACCCCAAACAATGAAAGATTCGTGTCATATATCATTATGCAATGTTCTATTCAAAATCCTCTTTAATGTGCTTGCTAATAGACTCAAGATTATTCTACCGTCAATTATCTCGGAAGTTCAGTCGGCGTTTGTTAAAGGGATATCTATTCTTGTCAATGTCCTGGTGGCTTTTGAAATACTACATCATATGAAACGAAAAGCCAAAGGGAAAAAAGGGGTTGCAGCGTTGAAGATCGATATTAGCAAAGCCTATGATAGAATATAATGGTCATATCTTGAAGGTATTTTGCTGAAATTGGGATTTGTAGATAAATGGGTCAAACTGATTATGCTTTGTGTGAAGTCAGTTTCCTACAATGTGAAAGTGAATGATCTTTTAGTTGGACCTATTATTCCTAAGAGAGGTCTCCGGAAAGGTGATCCGTTATCACCCTATCTCTTCATCTTATGTGCTGAGGGCCTCACCGCAATGTTGCGTCGGGCTGAACTCGAAGGTCATATTCACGGGGCTAAAATATGTCGCTGGGCTCCTTCAATCTCGCATCTTCTTTCACAGATGATAGCTTTCTTTTCTTCTCAGCAAATAATGTTGAGGCACATAAAATCAAGGAGATACTCCGTGACTATGAGCTCCAATCTGGGCAGGCCGTTAACCTGAATAAATCGAGTGTTTCGTTTAGTTCAAATGTGACTGTGGACGGCATACATGAAATATTTGATTTTCTGGGAGTGCAACATGAGCCGAACAGTGGGAAATATTTAGGTCTCCCCTCTCTTATTGGTAAAAGGGATAAGGAGATTTTTGGCTACATACGCTCAAATCTTTGGAACCGTTTACAAAAGTGGCGTAACAAACCATTGTCCAAGGCCGGAAAAAATGTCTTGATTAAATCTGTTGCTCAAGCTCTACCTTCATACTGTATGAGTTTTTTTCATTGGGTGATGAACTTCAACAAATGATTAATTCTTTTTGGTGGGGTTCTAGGAAGGAGGGAGATCGTGGAATTAATTGGTTAAGTTGGGATAAAATGTGCGTTTCTAAAGAAGTAGGTGGCCTGGGATTCCGAGAATTCCACTTTTTTAACCTTGCAATGCTGGCTAAGTTAGGGTGGAAAATACACTCTAACCCAGATGCTCTCATAGTCGGCTCTACAAAGTCAAATATTTCCCTCAAGGGGATTTTCTTAATTCAAAACCGGGTGTTAATCCTAGTTACACTTGGAGGAGCATATGGAGTTCAAGACACGTGTTAAGGTTGGGATCAAGGTGGTATTGGAACTGGGAGTTCTATCCGGGTTTGGCATACTCCTTGGCTGAGGGATCCAATTAATATTCAGATTACTACCCCCTTATTTTTGGGTTGGAAGACTTGAGAGTTAATGATCTTTTCATTCCGGGTGCGTTCGAATGGGATTTGAGCATAATCGAGGAACTTTTTTTTGTGAACATGACATTGAGCAGATTTTAAAAATTCCATTGTGCGGAACTCTTGAGGAAGATAAACTCATTTGGAATTTTACAGACAATGGTGCTTACTCAGTCAAATCGGGCTATAAAAAAATTGTGGATTGCATTATAGATGAAAAACTGGGCTGTAATGGAGCATGGAATAAAATTTGGGATTTAAAAATCCCACCTAAAGTCAAGTTCTTTTTATGGAGGGCCTGTAGAGGATGTTTGCCAACAATATATAATCTTGTAAAGAAAGGGGTGGTGACATCTTAAACTTGTATATTTTGTGATGATCAACTTGAGAATACTGCATACCTTCATTTCATGCCCCTATGCACTTATTGTTGGCAGGAAGCTAATTTGAGGGTTGTGGTTAATTCATTTTCGGAGCAGGCAGAAGGTTTCACTTCTTGGTTTTTTTCTATACTGGAAATAATTCCATCAAGAGTGTCTAGCAATCTCTATATGGTGTTGTGGCACATTTGGAAACAGAGGAATTCCAAGCTTTGGAAGATTACTTATATGCCTCCTAAATCTACACTGAAAACAGCAATTTCATTTCTAGAGGAATGGAGAGCAGCTCGATTGAAGAGAACTGAACAATATAACGAGTCAACAATTCAATGTGATAATTCGCACCCACCATCAACCTTCATGTTGAAATGCAACATTGACACAACTTTTTTCAAGGAAAATCAGAGGTTTGGGCTGGTAGTGGTGATTAGAGATGATTCTAGTAATTTTATTTCATGTAAATCAGTCTCTGTTCCAGGTAGTATTGGTGTTTTGGAAGGGGAATGTAAGTGGATAAAAATTCTAGGTTTTTCAAATGTTATTTTCGAGTTTGACGCGAAGGGGGTGGTTGATGCTCTAAAGGAGACTGAGTTTAATTACTCGGAGTTTGGGAAGATTATTCATAGTTGCAAGGCCATCATTTTCTTATGAGCCTAATTTTAAGGTTCAACATGTTAGACGACAAGCGAACGTAGTCACTCATGCTATAACAAAAGTGTCTAGTTCTTATGCTAGTCCATCTACTTGGGTGGAGCCTCCAAACTTTGTGGTTGTCCACCTAGATTCTATTTGTTACTCGCATATTTCGTAATAAAGCTTCATTTAAAAAAAAATAAAAATAAAGACTGAAGGTATAAGCATTTCGTGATTTTCACTTTGAGTTCTCCTATTTCCCTTTTTTTGTGTGTTTTATAACTAATATTTGAATCTACATTTCTCTGTCTCGCCACATATCGTCCCATTAGAACTGAATTTCTGTCTCAAACCGTCTCGAAAATTAACGATTCAAGACGTATAAATTTCTCTCTGGTTCAGTTCTAGAGATTAAATTTTGGACTCTACGAATTTTGAGACGGTTCTAAAGATTTCTTGATCACCGAACTATTCCCTCCCGTGCACACCTAGCAACAACAACAATGATCTACCAATAATGCAAACTACAACCAGAATAGTGCTCCACAAGAAATTTCACCTATATTTACTATTCAAAAATTAAAAGTACAAATGAATTGAATGGAATCAAACATGTTATTATTTAATTAATTCATTTAAGATTTTATCAGATTTTGAAATTTATGTTTGAATTTAATTTGATTGGTAATAAATTTGAATTTATGCGGGTTTTATTTAAGTTACAATATGAACCAAATTGAAGTAGTTTGATCGTTTTACACTCATTTCAATTTTTGCTAATTTAATCGAGTTTGAGTTTTTTTATTTTTTATTTATTCAAACTAGCTTAAAGGGTGTTTGACTAAACTTATAAGTTTTTAAAAACATCTTAACTCTTCAATGTATTTAGTAATTTTTTTTAAAAAAAATTTTATAAGCTCCCAAAATAAGATGTTAGGAGCTGATAAACTGATTTTAGAAAAGGTTGAGATCCCAACTTACAGTGGCGGAGCCACGTTCATTATCAGGGGGGCCCTGGCCCCCCCCCAAACTTTTTTTTTCGGCCACCTATATATTAATATGTGATATTAAATCATAATTTCTGAGTTGTTTTAGATTTGTGAACATAATGTTCAGTTTGATGGGTTTCAAGTTTTGTTTAATGACGAATCTGACAAAGTTTGCAAATGTTCACACACTTTTTGAAGTTTATAGACAAGATTAAATTATAATGGTTTTTAATTTCAAATGAGTTTATATGTCATGATTCGATAATTCCGACAAAGTTTTATAGTTTAAATATTCAGATTTTAAAAGTAAATGTTTAATTTCAAAACTAATAAAAATTATTTCTATGAATACTCAAAATAAGATTTATCCCAAAATTAAATCGACACACAAAATTAGTAAAATTAAATGCTTTAAATTCATGCGATGAATGTTTTAGCATAATTTATTTAGGGATGATCATGAGTTTATGATTGTTATTTTGAAATTTGAATAAAATATTATGTGGGTCTTTGATATATAATAACATTTAAACTAGATTGTTTAAATGTATATATTAAAAAGCAAATTGCCCAAAGTTTTTTTAGAGATTCTCTTATGGATGATTTTTCATAATTTATATGCAAAGGTGTTCTAAACTTTAATATAATAGGACTGTAATCATTTATTTTCGGATGTTTAATAATGAGTATTAACATTGCATTTGAATATAAAATATATTTTCAAAATTTTATTGTTATATAAAATATATATTTAACTTTTGGTCCACCCCCCCCAAGTATTAAATCCTGGTTCCGCCCCTGCCAACTTATTCACAAAATAAATACTTGTTTTCTCAATCTCATTTGATTATGACCATTTTAATTACAAAATGCCATTATCGACATCTTATTAGTTCTATAATCTTATTTTATCCAAACACATCAACATTTTATTTTTAAAATAATATGTAACATTTTATAAGATCTAAAACATCTTATAAAATGTAGGAGCTTATGAAATCATTTGAATAAAACCTAGACAAAATTCCTCTTATTTAAATTATTTTATTCAACCAATTCAAATTGTTACCATGCTCGTTGACTTTAGAAGAAGCCTGGGACTAGATGCGACTATCGCCCTCTCCTCCTCATGAAATTTATAAATCTAATACAAATTAATACAAATTATTTAAAAGGTAAATCTCACTTTACCCTCTGTCTCTCCTTTTGTATCACTTTACACTCTTATATTCTTAATTAATATTGTATCATTTTATCCCCTTGTACTCTTAATTAGAATTGTTTATCCCCTTATGCTTTTAGACTTTTATTTTATAACTGTATACTCAAAATAATAACCATTTTATCCTTACCCATTAGTTTTAGTAAACTAACAAAATTAATTCAAAAGTATTTAATATTAATAAACTTCCACTTATTCCTTATATTAACTTTCACAACTTGATTAACTAATGGTTAAATATTAAATTTAATTAAATCTATTATATTTTTCATTTAGTTGATAATTATTTGACTTTAATATATAGCCCTCATTAAATTACTATTATATTTTTTATTAGCTAATACATTTATACTTTTAATTCGTTATTCATCACAAACACAAAATTATATAATAAATATAATATATTTTTAATAAAGACGTAAAATATTATTAGTAATTTTACAATTATTGATCGAATATTCATAATTTAAACAAAACTATGTTAACCGAAAAGAAAGTCATTTTAGTGGTTAATTCGTCGAATACTAATTATAAAATAATATCCTTAAATTTATCATAATTTATAATACAATTATATATCTGTTCATTTAAATTATATTATTATAATTCATTAATGATGAGAAACATAATATTAATAGTTACTTTTTTACAATATATTATTTGCAATATAATACATAATTTTAGATTTATTATGAAACAATAAATATATATGAACATATTGAGAAATAACCTAGATATAGTTATTTAATAGGGACTATAATAAATTTATAAATAACAAATACTTTTTCAAAAAAAAAAACTTATATTATTTTAATGCCATTTAAATTAAATTAAAAATAATAGTAGGAACAATTAGGGGGTAACGTGATAAAAATTGAGAGTATAAAGAGGTAAAGTGATACAATTGAAAGTACAAGGTAAAATGATATTCAATGAGAATATAGATTCAATGAAAGTATAGGATTAGAGGGTAAAGTGAGATTTAGTCTTATTTGAATTCAATAAAATCACTGTGGTAATGTGGTAATTGGTGAACAACTCTTTAAAGATGATAAAGAGCTGGAAGAAAATAAAGGAAAGAGAAATCAAATTCTTTCCTAAACCCTAAACCTTAAAAATCTACATACCCTCTCCCAAGTTTCATCTATACCCACTACACACACAGAAAAGAGGCTCCCAAAACCAGACAGTGGGTATGGTTTCAGAGAAGGAAAAATCTGAGACCATGAAAGAACAAAAAACAACGAAAGTACCTGTGTGGGATTTGCCTGATGTTCCAAAGGGAAAGCTGCCCCCGCACCTCCAACTCCAGAGGACTCGTGTTCTCTGCACTTTCGATGCGCCTACCCATGTATTCATGTTACCTTTATTAATTCCTTTCAATTTCTTGTCTTTCTATTTTTTTTTTTTTTTTTTGGGTAGGGATTTCTTGTTGCTCAACTTTTTTTTTTTTGTTATGTTTCTTTTTTCTTCTTTGGAAATAAAAGACGGAGAGTATTCAATACTCGGGTGCATATGCCGCAATGGGAGTGGATAACAGTTTGAGGTTGGAGGAATTTCGCAATAATTTCAGGGTGGAAGTAATTAAACTTACAGAAGATGACATGGAATTCGATATGATTGGCATTGATGCTGCTCTTGCGAATGCTTTTCGAAGAATCCTCATAGCTGAGGTGCAAGTCAAATCTGATTCTTCTTCTACTTCTTTTTCTTCCTTTGTTGGGTTGGGTGGGTCTAATATGGTCATTTTTCTTTCAGAATGAATAAAATTGATTGTCTGTTGATTTTTTGATACTTATCTGGATGTTTCGAGCTTGTTTTTTTATTTATTTATTAAGCATTAGGTGGATATTCAGCAATTAGAATTTTTCTTTCTTTGACTTAACTGATCCATTGTGCAAATTAAGTTTCAGAGATTTCTCTTATAGGAAAATGATGCCTTTGTGCTGTGGCAGCATATATATTTATATTGGCTACCTTAATTAGTGAGAACACGATCAACCTGTGCACTGTTATCTTAGCATGTTTCAGTAGAGAAAGTGCTGCATTTGACTTGTATCTATATGACTGAAGCAAATGTTCTAATGATGATTCTCTTTCTAAAGGAGTACAAAATATATTGTTTATTTGAGCTTTATTAAATGGAATATTTAGCGAGAATATGAATTCCTTAAGGTTCTCTCTTTTTTAATTTTTAATAAGTGAAAATTGTAGTTGTCATGTTCTTTTTAAATCTTCATTGGTTTTTTGGTACTTTAGGGATTGCATGTTGTTGGGTAAACTTGGTCTTAAGTGAGATGGGGTATGTTTTTAAAATAAAATTTGAATACTCGCTTCCTTCTTTCTTTCTTGGTTTCCGAACGAAATTTTAATTCTGAATACTGCTTCAACATAATTGGCCAGTTACATTTTATGTTTTGATTGGGTAGATGACTGATCTCTCTCTTTCCAGCTTCCAACTATGGCTATCGAAAAGGTTCTTGTTGCAAATAACACCTCAGTGATTCAAGATGAGGTGCTCGCCCATAGACTGGGTCTTATTCCACTTAAAGTTGATCCGAGACTCTTCAATTATATGATAGGTTTTAGCTATTCCCACCTGTTTATTATATTTCTCTCTTCAACTGTTTTAGACTTCATCATTTGAGACGGCAAGTTTTCTGATGCTTAAATTGTTTCTGCTCCAGAAAATGATGAACCTAATGAAAAGAATACCATTGTATTTAAACTCCATGCTCGTTGTGAAAGAGGGAGCCCACGTATTAAAGGTACTATTTGAATGCTCACTTATGAAAACTTGTCTTTGACTTCATGTTACGATTTTCTGTGTAATTTTTTTTCGTTGGAGTCATATTCAACAAATTCAATCATGTTTTCATCCTTCTATGGATACAAAATGATGCAGTGACGACCAATGAACTGAAGTGGCTACCCAATGGCAGTGAGTTGATATTAAGTACAGAAAAACCAACTCAAGATTCGACTTCAAAGACGAAAACTTATACTTCATTCAATTGTCGCCAAGACACTTTGCCAGAGTTTTTAGACAACCCAATTGTTCCCAAGCATGATGATATACTTATAGCTAAACTTGGACCTGGACAGGTATGGCTTAATGTTGAATGTTCTGTATTTTTGTGGTCACTAAAACTTAGAGCACAAATCGAACCTAATCATTGTTGTTTATCAGTTGGTCTTAATGGTAAAGTATGCAAAGTGAATAATCTTTTGGCTTTGTGCTATGATCTAGTATGTTAGGAATTTTGCAACTCCATTGGTAAATGAAACATCTACCAATGAAGCCTCTGCTATTTCCTTCACATTCCCATGTGAGAAGAGTTTTCTAATGGATGATCAATTTTAAAATAATCTAAAAAGTATCTCCTATAATCATATAATTTTGACAATGCTCTACAAAATCTCATGTTTGTGTATTGCTTGCTTGAGAGTTTTCAAAATCTAAAGACTTAGAGGGTGTTTGGCTGAGATTATTTAAAAGATCTTATTGGCTCCTAGGTCTTATAAGATATTTTCAGTGCTTATAAAATGCTATATCTTATTTTGAAAATAAGTTATTGAAGCATTTGGATAAAATAATATATAGAGGACTCGTTTGGGAAACTTGATTGACGAGGATAAGTTTTCTAATCCAGGTTTATCAATTGTTTGAAATCTATGACTACAACCCATGATACTAATCCCGACCCGTTTTTTGTCCTGCTCTTGGTCTATGATGCTCATACTCTTCATTTCAGGCGTTGTACCCGTGTCGACATGACATGACACTGGACACGACACGGGACACGTGTCAGATCCCCCAAAAAAAGTTCAGACACTTTTGATAATAACATTATCCTTTCTCTATATTTGGTTAATCTAGTTTGATGTCATTTAGGTTCTTTTGGTTGATGTTATTTTAAGCAAGATAGTTTGATATCATTTAGTTTAATATGTTTCAACATTAATTATTTTGTTCTAATTATATCAAACATATATTGTTTATACGTGTCGTATTAAAAAGTGTAATTTTATATATATTATATATTTAAAAATCTAAATTTGTAGGCAGTGTCCTCATGTCCGTGCCCAAATTTGGATCCTTTATATCCGTGTCCATGTATCCTATATTTTAGACAAAAAAAGGTCCGACAACTGGATATGTACCAGTGTCCGACACCCCTGTCCGAGTCCAAGCAACATAGCTCTTGGTTAATAAATTGTCCAGGCCATGGGGGTGAAATGTGAACACACTTTGAATACTAATTCAGTGTTGTTTTTATTCAATTGAGATAATACACTTATATAGACTAATCACTAACAACAAATCCCTAAACATATTCCTAAGATCGTGCAGATTGATATGCACAAATAAAAATAAAATCCTAAATCAGATCCTAACTCATATCCTGACTACAAATCAAATTTTAATTAAGAAACTTTTACCAATATTTATTCCCTAATCAATTCTGATTTGATCAGATTTGCCAACACTCTCTCTCAAGCTTGGCTGTAGATATTGATGAGTCCAAGCTTGTTCACAAGAAGATCAAAAACTTGCCCTGTAAGTCCCTTCGTAAGTATATCAGCTAGTTGTTGAGAGAAGCACATATTCAATGTTGATGATACCTTTATCCACTTTCTCTTTGATGAAATGTCTATCTACCTCCACATGTTCATGATCGGACTGGGTTATGAGCTATGCTGATGGTTGCTTTGTTGTCACAATATAGTTGCATAGGTTTCATGCATTTGATTTTCAATTCATATCCACATTGCTTCACAAATTCCATGTGTCATAGCTCTCCGCTTCTGCACTACTCCTTGCATCCACATATTGTTTTTTGCTGCGCCACGTCACCAAGTTACCCCATAACATAGTACGATAACCGGAGGTTGACTTTCTATTATCAATTGAACGAGCCCAATCTGCATCTGTGAACACTTTTACTGTTCGATCTTCTTGTTTTGCAAAGAACAGTCCCTTTGCAGGCGTTTGTTTTAGGTACCTCAAAATTCTATACACAACATCAAGATGGCCTTGGCAGGGTGCATGCATATACTGGCTTAATAAACTTACAGCAAAAGCAATGTCAGGTCTTGTATGTGAGAGATAAATGAGTTTCCCAAAGAGTCGTTGGTAGCTTGCCTTGTCAACTGGATCTCCTCTAAGCATTTTTTACTTACTACCAAGTTCAATTGGGGTTTCACTTGGTTTACATCTGAGCATACCAATTTCTTTTAATAAATCTAAAGTATATTTCCTTTGTGACACAGAAATACCCTTCTTACTTCTGGCAAATTCCATCCCCAGAAAGTGCTCCAAGATCTTTAACTTCAAATTCTTTTGCCATCATCTATTTAATATCATCCATCTCCTTAAGGTTGTCCCCAGTAATTATGATATCATCGACGTAGACTATCAAAATCGTTATCTTTCCATCTTCTGACAAACAATGTATGATCTGTTTGTCCTTGAATTTATCCATGGTTCTTAATCCCTCTTGAGAAACGATCAAACCAAGCTCTTGGGGACTGTTGCAAACTGTATAGTGACTTATTGAGCTTACATACAATTCGACTGCTCAATTTCTCCTCAAAACCTGGTGGTTGACTCATGTAAACTTTTTCGTCAAGATCTCCATTTAGGAATGCATTTTTTACATCAAGCTGGTACAATGGCCAATCAGAATTCGCTGCCAGTGAGAGTAAGACTCTGATGGTATTGAGTTTAGCAACAAGAGCAAATGTTTCAGTGTAGTCAATGTCGTAGGTTTGAGTAAAACCCTTGGCTACTAATCTTGCTTTGTATCTCTCAATGGACCCATCAGACTTATATTTCACCGTGAACACCCATTTACACCCTACAACGTTCTTGTCCCGCGCCAACTCCACCAATCTCCATGTATTATTTTGTTTAAGGGCACGCATCTCTTCAAGAACAATAGCTTTCCATTCAGGAATACTTAGAGCCTCCTCAATTGTTCTGGGAATTACAATACTTGACAAATTCGAGGTGAAAGCACGAAAAGGTGATGACAGATTAGAATAGGAAATAAATTTGGAGATGGGATGTTGAGTACAAGACCTTATACCTTTTCTAATAGCTATTGGTACATCTAAATCAAAGGCAGGACTTGGATTACTTTCGGCTTCTTGATTTCTTTATTTGCTTGAGAGACTTCTCTTCTAGAGTAGACACGTAACTCTTGTTGATTAGGCATGATTGAATCTCCCCATGTTTCCAGTAATGATACATTTTCGTTTGGTGGGTTCATTAAATTGGCTGGGGCTGTTGGTTCAGGTAAAAATGAGGGGCTGAATGTAATGGGAACTTCTGGTTCAGTGGGAATGGTGTGCACGGTGGGAGCTTCTGGTTCAAGTATCGCTGAATCAATGATGTCCCATGAACGAGCTTCCTGATAACCACTCTACCCCTGAAGCGAAGTTGGGGAGTAATACGGAGTGTTCTAAAAAAATGTCACATCTCTGGAGACATAAGTTCTCTTATTTTGTGGGAATAACAACGATAACCTTTCTGGGTAGGAGAGTAGCCAATAAAAATGGTTTTGATGGCTCTTGGATCAAGTTTAGATCGATTGTGAGAGTGGATGTGGACAAAGGCTGTACACCCGAATGTTTTTGGTGGAAGAGTATTTAAAGTTGAGAGTTGTGGGTGAAGTTTTGTAAGAATGGATAAATGAGTTCTAAAGTTTAGGGTTCAGCTAGGTAGGCGGTTTATGAGGTAGATGGTTGTTAGTATATCATCTCCCCACAAGTACTTTGGAACATTCATGGTGAACATGATAGCACGAGCTACTTCTAACAAATGTCTGGTTTTTCTCTCTGAAACTCCATTTTGTTGTGGAGTATCAAGACACGAACTTTGGTGAATGATTCCATTTTGCAACAAATTTTCTCCCAGAACCGATTGAAAATATTCTCTGCCATTATCAATTCGTAGCACACGAATACTTGTCTGAAACTGGGTCTAAATCATATTTTTGAAATTTTCTGAATACTTGGCATGCCTCTGACTTTTCTCTGAGAAGATACACCCATGTAATCCGTGAATGATCATCAATGAATGTAATGAACCATTTTTTCCCATTTGAAGTTTTGACTTTGGATGGTCCCCATATGCGGATTACTGAGAATGGTGCAGAAGGTACGCATGGTTTGGGTTGAAATGGCACTCTCGTATGTTTAGCAAGCTGACAAATTTCACATTGAAAAGAAACTGGATTTTTATTGTCAAATAATGAATGTAACAAGCGTTTCAAATATGAAAAATTGGGTTGACCAAGCCTATGGTGCCACAACATTATTTCCTCAGTACTGGAAACAAAAAACAGATGCAACACCAGACACAAGAGTTTGTCCACTCTCTTTATTTTCATCTTAAAAGAAATAAAGTCCATCATGAACCCTAGCATTGCCAATCGTCCTCCCTGATGATGGTTCCTGAAATTGACATGATGAAGACATAAATTTAGCAACACAATTATTATCACGAGTGATTTTGCTAACAGACAACAAATTGCATTTTAACGAGGGAACGTGAAGGACAAATTCAAGAATAAGATCCTTAGATATTCTAACTGTTCCTACTCCAGCAACAGAGGTCAAGGATCCGTCTGCAATTTTAATGGTAGTGTTACTGGAATAAGGAATGTAAGATTGAAAAAGATTAAAACCACCTGTCATATGGTCCGGAAGCACCTCAATCAATGATCCAAGGTTCTTGAGGATAAAGTGGAGATTCCAAAGCCGAGTAATAGTTACCAGATTGAGCTGTTGAGCATGACCTTGGATTTGGACTTAACGATGGAGATGAAATGGATTAGGTTTGACTTGGAAGAAGATGATACAAGTGTTTCACTTGTTCTTTCTTGAAATGATTTGGAGTTCTACCTTTTTGTGCACATCCTCCCTCACCACTTCCTGGTTTAGTCTGGTATGCCCTCCATGGAACTTTGTTGTAAAATGATTGGCCTGGGTAGAACTCACAGTTGGGACTTTTTCTCCTCGCGAAAAACTGATCATGGCAGTTTTATCTTTATTGATTTAGCTCTTAGGCTTTGATACCATGAACACACTTTGAATATTAATTCAGTGTTGTTTTTATTCAATTGAGATAATACACTTATATAGACTAATCACTATCAACAAATCCCTAAACATATTCCTAAGATCGTGCAGATTAATATGCACAAATAAAATCAAATCCTAAATCAGATCCTAACTCATATCCTGACTACAAGCCAAATTTTAATTAAGAAACTTTGACCAATATTTATTCCCTAATCAAATCTGATTTGATCTGATTTGCCAACAAAATGATATAATCATACCCAACTCCAATCCTTCTATGAACAATCATTGATGAATTTGTCCCTCATTTGTGTGGGTAGTATTACATTTCTATTTTTCAATTTGGGGTAATTTGGTTATTTCGAAAATTTATCCAACTTTATCATCAATGCCAAACAAAATATTGTTATCCTAATAAAATAATTACACATTACAATCATATTTCCAAACTTAGATTATTCAATCCTAACCTATCCAAATTATTTTATCAATTCAATCAACAATCGCAAAAGAGTCCAGAGCTTATAAGATGTTAGTAATGACAGTTTTGTAATTGAAATGGTCAAAATCAAAAGAGGTTGTTAAAATAGGATCTTGTCTTGAAAATAGGTTGGGATATCCCACCTTTTTAAAAAAAAAAACTTGTAAGCTCCTGACATCTTTCTTTAGGTGCTTATTAAGATCTTTTTTAGAAACATTTACCAAACACTTTCAAAGAGCATATAAGCTTAGTCAAACACCCTCTTAGTTTTCCTTGTCTCTGAAAGTGTAATGCTACTCTGCAGGAAATTGAGCTGGAAGCGCATGCTGTGAAAGGAGTGGGTAAGACTCATGCGAAGTGGTCTCCTGTCGCCACTGCTTGGTATAGGATGCTTCCTGAGGTATAAAAATTGTTAAATTTTATTTTTATTATTGGTGCCGTACTTTTTTTTCTATCAAAACTCCTTTAATGTGTAAAAAATTGTTAGCAGGTAATATGAATTCACAGTAAAATGCAGTGGGAGCCATTTTATACAACTTGATATTTTATCTTGTATAGGTTGTTTTGTTGCAAGATATTGAAGATGGCATGGCTGAAGAACTTTTCAAGAAATGTCCTGTTGGAGTTTTTGATATTGAAGATATCGGTAAAGGTAAGATGAAAGCTAGGTTGTGATTGTGTTGTAAATTGCTTTTGTTGTTCGACAAATTTATACTCAACTGCTGAATGAATGGTACCTCTATGCACTGGTTCTGGTTGTATGTTTCTTGACGATCAGTTGTAGGATCTTTGATTGTTTTTGATCAGTTTATTGACCGTCAATTAGGTCGAAAAAGAGCAACTGTGGCAAGACCTCGATCTTGTACTCTCTGTCGTGAATGCATCCGAGGAGATGATTGGGATAAGCTTCTGTCACTTCGACGCGTAAAAGATCATTTCATTTGTAAGTGAAGTAGTGAAACGTTAAAATCATATCTGTAAAGTCTTATAATTCATTAAATGTATGATTTCAAGTAGTTATGCAAAGTTTTGGTAAGCTGCCACTAATGAAGAAATAGCATGTTCAGATCAAAATAAGTTGAGAGGTAGAACATAGATATATCTATAGGACTAACAGTTTTCTTTTGACTACTTTATTTGTCATCCACTTCTTCGCCTTAATTCCTTTTGTTCACAGTTCAAACGATAGTTTTAAACTTAAGATTTCATTGCCTCTGAACGCATCCTTCTCTAGATATAAAATGAAATTGTAAGGCCTTTATTATACAATACCTGGATAATTATACGAAATTTGCTTTTTCTTCTCAGTTTTCCGTAAACGAACTTGTGAGCTTGCGCTGGATTTATGAGTGGTAGCATTTAGCTTATGTTAAACCCACTTTTTGTTATAAATGCTGCTATTAGTTCCCCAGTGGTGTCATAATGCAAGATATCATTACACGTCGAAAAGTTAAGTTGTATTGTTGGAAGGTGACTTTACTGATTGTCATTGATAATAATCATTATTCTAATTGAAAAATTTGGTGAACTTACTATTTACTTGTGTTGTGATTCCTCAGTTACGATCGAATCTACGGGAGCATTACCCCCTGAAATACTGTTCACTGAAGCTGTGCAAATTTTGGAAGAGAAGTGTGAGCGGGTGATATCTGAGCTCTCCTGAGAATCTGGCACGGGGATAATTGTTTGCCTTTTCTGTTTTTGCTTGTGAGTTGTCCTTTGGGGTGACTACAAAATTCAGAAATCTTACTCTCCTCTCATGTTTTTATCCCTGAGGCATTTGTTTGTGCTGAGACTAAGCCATCATCAAACACAGCTGAAGTCAGATCTGCATATATAAGATCCTTAGTGGAATGTAAAGCATTATATGGTGTACTGATCTTAAAGTGCTAGCGTAAAATATGGTACGATGAATCTTCTAAGTCAAATATGAAATCCATTGCATTTTCAGCTTTACAATCCCTTTGTTAGTGACTAAGAAACTTAAATATTGGATTCTTGATCTACTGGGACAGGCCATATTTCACATAGCCATTTGCAACTTATATTTCCTTTAGTACTAAAGGAATAAGCGCAACGTTTTGCTGGAACAAAGAAATAATTAAACGATAGAACCACATGTAACGAGCATACCTGAGGACAAAATCCATTCACACTCCAATTAGAAAAAGGCTATTTTGGAAGATGCTTGTCAGTACATTAATCTTAAATGAATTTTGTGGGTGGTTTTCGAATTTCCAGTCCAATTCCATTTTAGGAGGTTTGGGGATGGAATATGCTTTCATTACTTTAATACAATTTTCTTGTGTAATGTCTTGTACAAACTTGTCAATGAGAGACCATTGCTTATAGAACTTGTTAATATATAATCCCTTTCGAAGAAATTTTATCACTGGAAATGGAATTCAAGATAATCATCGAAATTTATTCAATCTCTCAGGCAATAGAAAGTCCGTATAATAATTCGGGATGATTACAAATAAAACTATCCTGAGGTTTGGGGTAATTACATAAAAAAAAAATCCATAGAAATTTAGGAATTACAAAAAATTAAACTTAAATGTAAGGTGATAACATTAATATTTTTACAAATGTAAATGGAGTGTTCGAAATGTTTTTACATATGAACAGGGTAATGTGTAATGCAAAATCAGATTTAAGGGGGATTTTTGTAATTTCAAAACCTCAAGGATAGTTTTTGTAATTATCCCTAATAAGTAAAGTTGACGTTCACAGCACATAAGATAAGGTTAGTTGGAATTTGGAACCAAATGTTGGTTTAATTAAGTTTGTGTGAGGTGAGGAAATCCTGATTACTGCCTTATGTGTTAGGAATGCATAGACTATTGACTAATTCATCAAGTTTTGTTAGGCATTTTGATTGAACAGTCAGATTTGTATTATAGGTGCAATTCAACTAATGGAAAAACCTTCAACATGCACTCCACAAACAAGGACAAATTAAAGGCAGAAACAATATTAGGTGAATATATTTTATTTCTTCTTGATTCTTATAATTTCCCAGCATTAGCTTCTTCATGAAAACCTTCCTTGGGTCTCAATAGGAAAGCATTATTATTCTGCTGTCATTGCAATGGATCTACATTTTCTTGGCCACGGTACGGTTGATTTTTGAGAAAGAGATTGTTGCAAACATTAAAGAATTAGTATCCATGGAATAATATAATATACCACCAATTGTTTCCCTGGGTTGTGTCCGGATTTTCCAACTTTGTAGGAGCCCAAGAAAAGTACTGGTTATGGAAGTTGAGCTAAATTTCAAAATAATGAAGAATTGGTTTTTAAAAGCGGTTATTTGCTTTATTTTTCTGGGAAAGAAAAAGAACCACATTAATGTAGTGCATTGGATGCATGGAAATTAAGCAATATAATTTCAAGATTATTATTCAAAACTAATGATATTTAGGACCATATGCCCTTAAGTTCAATTAATTTGTAGACAAGCCAATGGAAGCTAATTTTAGGGGAATAGGGCGAAAACTGGTGGAAAGGACATAACATGTCATTAACTAGTTAGTTATAGTCTTAATGGGAAATTGATACAAGTAGTTAGTGTCAACTTCGGAGCATGAGGGACAAGGTTGGAGCATTTACAGGCCCATATGTTGATTAACACACCCTTTTATTTGGGACAAATTTCATTGAAATTATTGAACATGTAAAAAGCTCCACTTCACCCTTCTTTGAACCCCCCTCCTCACTTCTCTCTCTCCCCCTCTCTAAAAAACACATACACACAAACAAGTGCATGTTCTATGTCTATCTATCGTTCTATAAAAGGAAATTACCATCTTGATCTCGTCTAGGTCAAAACTACCCTTTCAAGTTCGCGTCGCCCCAAACTCTCTACCATAGCTGAGGCGAGCTATAGTCATGATCATTCCACGTGTATGAAGATCCACATAACCAGATAAACAATATTATAAATACAACATGAAAATTTATGTAAAAATTTACCTATAATTATTACTAAATTATTTCGCTGTTTAATTTCTAAATACCTTATAGCCTGAACTGATTTAGGCATCGGATAATTTTAGCCGGGGAACATCCACCTAGCATAACGTGTTCTGTTTCAGGATTCTATGAACAAAGTACTTCATCTCATTGGCCGGTAAAGAAGTAAATCTGATTTCTTACTAAATCAAGTTGTCTCTCTCTCACACACACACACACAATACAATACAATACAATACAATAGTATTAAACTACATTTTAGTACTGCATTGGTATTGGTATAGCCCTCACAGGCCAGTCACCCACCCAACTTCTAGCTTTTAACATTCTCAAAAGCCTTTTCTTTTTCTTTTTCTTTTCTCTATCATTGACACCACATATATTTTTGGACGTAGAAAAGAGGAGGTGGAGGTGTCGCTCTCTTGTTTATCTCTCTCTACAGTTAAGTGCCCTCCTTTTTCCATTTCTTTCCACCATTGTTAAAGCAATAAAATTTGTAAACCCTAAAGTTCTGATCTTTGTGACTTCAGGGTGGCTCTTTTTTGTGGGCTGCTTTTTCTTGCTTTACTTTTTCTAGTGGCCCAGTGATTTGCTAGGTGGGTTTTGCTCCTCTACGCCCCTCTGGGAATTCCTATTTCTTCTTTTTTTTTTTTATTTTTTTTGCATCGTGAGTTTTGTTGGGTTTTATGGATCCCTCTTGGTAGGGTTTTTACAGAGAAGAGTTGGTTATTTTTCAAGATCTGTGCTTTTCATGTTTTTTCCAGTTGTTTTTATCCTCAATTTGTGCTTATCTTTTTCTAGGGGTAATGTTTTGATTATGAAAAGTGTTGTGGGGGACTACATTTAGTTTTATATGTTAATTTTGAAGCTTGAATTATTTTCTCATTAAGCGATAGTTCTTCTGGAGGTGAAAAGGTTCCGTTTTGAGGTAAAGGAAAAGGAAAATGATTTTGCTTCCATGAGGAATTGGATACCTTGTTGTTTTTCTCTCTATTGTATTGATCTGCATCTGCATCTAAATCCACCTCTATCTACACTTACTTTGTTTTGCTTTTCAGAGGAGAAGAATGGATTCTAATTTACTTCTTATATATCACTCCAGGAATGATTTTTCGTCGATTTATGATCTTTTGGTAGTTATGAGTACTATGCTTCTTCTCTTATACCCCATTGCTGAGAATTTTTCTATCGAATAACTAACCTTGTTTTGAACTAATTATTATTCCTTTAATCTTTTTATTTGTTCATATTGGTCATGATTTGTTCCTTGTGCTCAGTCTTGGTGCTAACCTACAAATTTTGATGCGATTGCAGATGGTGATGTTTGATTTTAGCATCGAAAGTGCATACGAATCGTATTTGGGCTCCGTGTGATGGTGTTGTTCAGTCTGAGTAATCTACAAAGCTTATACACATTCTAATGGCCACAGAATCATGTATCAAGGATTCCTCTGGGAAGCAGAGCAAAAGTCGTGGAGGGCAAGTATACACAACAGGAAAATCGGGCCCTGCTATGAAAGAATTACCCAGAAATGTTGAAAATGCTGTCTCTAAGAAAATTACATTAAAAGCTACAGCAGAAATGAATTCACACAATCATCTGCAAAAAGGGGCAGTTAGTTCATTGACAGGTCAAATGGATTCAAGTTTACATTTGGGTAATTCAAAACAAGCAACAACATTTGACCAAACTGCTGATCAGGAAAAGAAAACATCAGATCATGGAAATGCCAATGATAGCTCAGTGCCTGCAAATTTTGTCGAGAGTGGCAAGAGCAGTTTGTGTAGGGGTAGCACGAGTACTGACGTTAGTGACGAAAGTACTTGCAGCAGTTTTAGCAGCAGTGTTAACAAGCCCCATAAAGCGAATGACATTCGTTGGGAAGCAATACAGGCGGTCCGTTCAAAGGATGGGGTCTTAGATCTTAGGCACTTTAGACTGCTGAAGAAGTTGGGCTGCGGTGATATTGGGAGTGTCTATCTATCGGAATTATGTGGTACAAAGTGCTACTTTGCAATGAAGGTTATGGATAAAGCTTCTCTAGCTAGTCGAAAGAAACTTTTGCGCGCCCAAACGGAAAGAGAAATATTGCAGTCTCTAGATCATCCTTTTCTTCCGACTTTGTACTCTCATTTTGAAACGGAAAAATTTTCGTGTTTAGTAATGGAGTTCTGTCCTGGAGGAGACTTGCATTCACTTCGGCAAAGGCAACCAGGAAAGCATTTTTCTGAGCAAGCTGTGAAGTATGACACTTTCTTAACTCATAATTTTGAAATGCATTATTTGTTGTTTTCTGCAGAAATGTTTCCTTCATGACTTTTCGAATCAATGCTTTCATTTTGTGGTTCTAGATTTTGACTCAACGAGTGGTTAGAGAAGTATATAGACTAACTAACAAATCAAAGAAGTAAATTCAGATTTGAACAGGTCGAGCTTTAACAGTTCTGTTGAAATTAACATTGATCTGGTAAAAATGCTAGCTGCCTTAGAATTCTAGTTTGATCGTGCTGACAACTTATTGTAAGGTTTATTAATTCCTGACGTAAAGGAAATTAGCTGAAACATATAATAAAGTTACAGAAGCTTTTCAATGAGAATTGTAGCGATTTCATTACCAGTTGACAATCCAGTCTTAATTCTGGGTAGATATTGACCGGAGAATTTACCTTCTTTTAACCCTTTTGCATCTGCAATCCCATCCTCATTGAGAAAGGATTAAATACGGAACCCAGATTTATATATATGAGGATAACTTAATCACAATAATGCTGCTAGTGGCATTATAAATGACAAGTTTTGGGGTAAATTCAAGGCCTCTGTGTTAAAGGTTTTTCATCGATCCGCACTTCAATAATGCCAAAAGTCGTAGAAGCTTCTGAGTTGGAACTCCTTCCACTACAACAAACAACAACAAACTAAGCCTTAATCCCACTACGTGGGGTTGGAACTCCTTCCACTATCAGCGCAAATACCCGGTGCTTGCTACTTTACGCGCAAGAGAAGTAAAATGTTTCATGAATATGTTTTCTGTTTCATTGGCACGTTTGGTTTCACTTTACTTCCCTGGCACTTAAATTTTCACGAACAAAGGACAACATATATAAAAAGTCAATACACCACATTTACCCTAAATTACTGGCTTAATTGGGATTCTCACTTTTGCAGCTTGTTGGGATTGCTACTTATCAGCTTGAATTCGATCTGCTTGCTCATTTACCTCATTTTTTGTTTTCAGTAATTTTTACTTCCAATGTACTACACCATATGTGTGTCCATTGGTACTACCTCAACAGGTGTAAGTCCGATGTTTTTCTTGTTTCTTCTATATGTTTATGTCCTGTCTCTGAGTTGGTATCGCTGCCCATTGAATTGATATAGAATATTCATTTCTAAACCTGTTGCTTGGAGAATCGCCACTATCATAGTCACTATCATAAATATGTTCTCGTATTGGCCATTTGGCCCACCATTTTATGGAAATTCCTATTCCCTAATACAAGGGAATGAACTTACTTGTTTTACAATGCTAGATATACTTTTAGGGAAATTCTAAAAGTGCAATTTGCTCCCATCTAATTCCTCCCGTCTCACCTCCACATCAAACACCCTCACCACCTCCATCACCCTCCCTGATTCACTTACACATTAATAAAGAAGAAAGACAGCATTTTCCAGGGCAGAGTAAATTTGGATGTTTGCAGGCCCTTTTCTTTTTTCTTTTAACTATTTTTTGGTAGTAATATGTAAATAATAAATCGTAATGCATAGTTTGAGAATAAGTATATATTCTGACTAGAGCCTAATGCTGGTTATATAGAGATATAATGCTCAAATTGATTTTTAAACTTATTTCAGTGACGACTCTTGATTAGTTAATGGAAAGAAATCGATTGCGTAAGATAAGTTTGTTAAGAACATTGTGCCTCACTTATGCATGGGCATCTTTGGTTATTTTGCGTTATTTACATAGCTGTAATTCTAGACATCTCGTACCTGTTCTCTCATTTGTGCCTTCGGAGTAAGTGAAATGATCTTTGTTAAGTAAAAGGAAACTTATTATGAAAGATAATGAAAGATATTGAAATATATGATCAGTATATTGTTTCAATGCACCTAATTCTCACTATTTTTTTTGGGTCTTGGTTATTCTTAATGCCTTTCATCTTGCTGAATGCAAATATTCAATCTGTGAAAAAAAAAGCTGTTAAAGGTTCAGCATTAAATCTCTGTAGATTTGTGCTGATTTATGCATAGAGAAGCACTTTATTGGTTGCTCATCCTTGATAAATTATTGAAAGTCCCTCTGATTTCTAGGTTTGGGTTTTGATTGAAGGAATTGGGAGCTATGGATTTCAAATCCATAATAACAATTCCATTGCACTTTATTGGATAATTTTGAGTTACTATTTCAAGTTTTATGGCACATCTATTTTTCCTGTTATTCTTGCAGATTAGTGGTCCACCTAATATTGGAGCTTTTTAAAATCCTGTTTTCTATATCCTTTCTTCACATCCAAATATTTCTACCCAAATGCAAGCTTATAATTTTTTAGTAAGCTTCATAAATAGTATATTATGTTAATTGTGACTTGGCATCAATAAATTAATGTAATTTTTTTTAATTATGCTGTTGTATTTATTAATCATATCCCTCTGGGCTTGTTGATGTTACTGTGGATGTTAATGTATGTTACAGGGCTGTTGTATTTAGTCCTTGTATATATATACAGGGCTGTTCAATAATCTATCTTTTTCCAGTGTATTTCCTTATGGAGCTGTGGATGTTGATGTATGTTACATGTTACTTGTCGATTTCTAATATGCTTACTTGGGGTTTACGCGTGCAGGTTTTATGTGGCAGAGGTCCTTCTCGCTCTAGAATATCTTCACATGCTCGGCATCGTCTACCGTGACCTCAAGCCCGAAAACGTCCTCGTGAGGGATGACGGGCATATAATGCTATCCGATTTCGACCTTTCACTTCGCTGTACCGTGAGCCCAACTCTGATAAAATCCTCGTCCCTCGAGACTGATCCCCTACGGAAAAACACCAATTATTGTGCCCAACCTGCTTGCATCGAGCCGTCTTGCGTCCAGCCGTCATGCATGGTCCCTACCACATGTTTCGCTCCACGTTTCTTTTCAAGCAAATCCAAGAAAGAGCGAAAACCCAAAAACGAAATCGGCAACCAAGTTAGCCCGTTGCCAGAGCTTATGGCCGAGCCGACGGATGCCCGTTCGATGTCATTCGTTGGGACCCACGAGTATTTAGCACCTGAAATCATCAAGGGCGAAGGCCATGGCAGTGCTGTCGACTGGTGGACGTTCGGGATTTTTCTGTACGAGTTATTGTTCGGTAAAACGCCGTTTAAGGGATCAGGAAATCGGGCTACACTTTTCAATGTCGTGGGCCAGCCCCTTCGTTTTCCAGAATCACCAGTCGTTAGTTTCGCGGCTAGAGATCTTATCAGAGGGTTATTAGTGAAAGAGCCCCAGCATCGGTTGGCGTACAAACGCGGAGCAACGGAAATTAAGCAGCATCCGTTTTTCGAAGGTGTGAATTGGGCTTTGATACGCTGTGCTAGCCCGCCAGACGTCCCAAGGCCCGTAGACTTTGAGAGAATTCCTGCCCCTCCAGCGTCGACTAGTATGAAAGTTGCACCTGCAGCTGTCCCCGTTCCCCAAAATTCTGATAACTATCTTGAATTTGATTTCTTTTAGTATTTTTTATTTATTTTTTTATTTTTTATGATTGAGCTGCTATTTTTATTTTCGTTGAATGATATATATGGATTTTTCAAGACGTTAAAAGGACCAAAAGGAAGGTTCAGGGCTTCTTGGGGGGTGCAGAGTATTTGATTATGTTATTTGGACAGTTGATGATTTGTTGTATTGCAGATGTTGTAATACTGTTGGTATTAATCCATAATGCGTATTCCTTCAAGCTTGTCTGGTATATTTTGTTGTCTCATGTATTGCCCTTGTGGACCAATTTAACAGCTACTGATTGTTTTATGTGCTTGTAACATAATATTTTACCAAAGTGTCAAAGGTCGAAAAATATATATATATTATGCGGTGAGCGTGGATCGAACACGCGACCTTCAGATCTTCAGTCTGACGCTCTCCCAACTGAGCTATCCCCGCTTGTTTAACTTTACAAATAATAAAATATATTTAAACTGTTAGTTATTATCAAATTCATATAGCAGATTCATACCGTTTGTTGAATAATTAATATTATTTTGATTACTTTCTAACATAAAATTTCATTTCTTATAATATATTGTTTTTTCCAAAAGAAACTTCTTAATCAAAGTAATAATGTATTTTTATTAAACTCTCAATCCCTAGTTTTAAAATAGTGAAAAAATATTCAAAATAGATACATAAAACCCCTCAATACGTAAACATGAGCCTGTGAGCGGCCACCAATAAACGTGAAATTCCATTGATTTGGCTTCCTCTCTAATCACTTTTCTGTTTGTATTCATCATAAAAAAATGTTAAAACTCAAGCTTCAACCGCTTGCACAAAATGTTAAGAATACATCCTCTTTAAGTGTTTGTCTAGTTGCTATTCAGATATTTTAATAAATAAATATTAAAACTTGCATGTTATGTGTTCTGCATATCCAGGGCGTCGTCAGGGCGTGTGGCAAATTCACCCTATTCTCCTTACCCCAAATTTTTTTTTTCCCCATTTCCCCCTAGCTCAATTATTTTTTCCTCTTA
Organism: Rehmannia glutinosa; assembly: GCA_016081115.2. Lineage (NCBI taxonomy): Eukaryota > Viridiplantae > Streptophyta > Magnoliopsida > Lamiales > Orobanchaceae > Rehmannia > Rehmannia glutinosa. The sequence continues at coordinate 48,431,283 of CM071933.1, read as the reverse complement.
AAAAACACATATAAATTGTTTTTTTATTTTTTTTCCACATAAAAAACGGGACGAATAAAAATTTGGGGTGTGCCGGGGACGGGGGTGGCACCCCCTAGCTACGCCCCTGTAGTCAGCCGATTCTATTATCCCTAGCCCAAAATTTTTTCTCCTCTAGCCTAACTATTCTTTTCCATTAAAAAAAACATATTATTTTCTTTTTATTTTATTTTTTACCTTAGAAAAATGAAAAAAAAAAATTGGGAGAGGAGGGGGCCGGAGCCCAGGGAGGCTCCCCTGGATCCACCCCTGTGCATATCAATGGCATTCTATCCATTCTCTTTCTATGAACCTCTATTTTATTTTATATTTTGTTATTCGAAATGAGTTATAAATGTATAATTTTATGTATCTATTAAGATGTGATTCTCGAAATTGATGATTGATAATAATTTATAAAATCGCACAATTATTTTATGAGATGGTAGTTTTGATAATAAAATGTTTAACAAAAAACAAAAAAACACATGACCAATAATTTGGACGACACTCTTTTTTATTTAAAATATTACTCCATCTATTCAGGCTATGCTTGGATCTCTAATTTTAATATTATTTTTTTGACAACATACTTTAATATTGATTATTGAATTCGGTTGACATTTATTAGTAAAATCAAGATAGACGAATTTCATCATATTTGGAAAGGTGTGGAATTGATGTTGGACGAATTTAAAGTGGACATTTGTGGGTATTTGTGTCCCACAATGAAGGGTACTTTAGATCGTGATGTAGAAGCATAATCGTAAGTGATACGCATGAAAATTGTTATACAAATAAAAGAAGTCAATTTAGAATATATTAATATGTTTAAATAAACTCTAATGTACGTAACAACTATAGTCTATATGATTCCCGCATTAGATAGGCGTACAATTATAAGAATAACTTATTTTGCTGTGGCCTGTGTCCATGAATATTTACATAAAATTGACAAAATCAACATAGCAGATGTTTACATTTGACTTTTCCTTTTTATGAAAAAAACCACTAATGAATTTTTGTTAATTTAAATAATATTATTTGTGTTTTCCCTAAATTTTCCATTGGATTGTACACCATAAGTCCATAATGAATAGATAAATACAACTCACATGTCACATGACACATTTTTGACACTAAACCTTGTTACCAATGAATAGTCCATCCTTTCACTTTGGTCAAAAAGGCATAAATATATCATAAATCATAATCATCAACCACCCAAAAAGGGTGAAAAAGAAGGAAGTGAATAGTGAGTATTCATATGGGTATCATATCATGAATTGGCATAAATGGTTAATGGTACAAGTGCTTTTCACACTGGTCTTTCTCTTCTCTTGGGGGTATATATCTATAAATAATCTACTGGCTCTAATTAAGCTACTCCAACCATTGCTTTTTCTATATTCTAAAGTGATAATAATAATTAAAAAAAATAACGCAGAAGTTTGGGCTAATTACAAAAAATTCCAGAGATTTTGAAAATTACAATAACCTCCTTGATGGTTGATTTTGCTAAATTTACGTGGTAACTGTAATATTTCTATGAGGATTTTTTGAAATATTTCTTCCACATAAAGGGATAAAATTAATGTAAAACAGAATCAAAACTCAAATAGATTTTTATTTATTTTTAAAACCTCTAGGCTTTTTCATAATTAGCCCAAATCTCGATTTTTTTTTAATTATCCCTATCTAAATCATTTTTAGAATATATTATTTTGTGATTACAAGTTTTATTTCAATTTTTTAATATTGGTTGAGTGAACTTTGGAACAAGCAATCATCAAACGTACAATGAATGAAATATCACGGTAGATATTATTATTAGTGAGTTATATATAAGAGGCAAAGATCAAGAAATTCAGGTTTTGCATACTTATAAAACAAAAATATTTTGCACAATTTTCGCTAGTGGCTCTAATATACTTATATTACTTAGTGAAAATTTTCAGAAGACATTATTAGCTCATTATCACTTTTTCAATCACGTCCAATTATCGATTCATCATTTCACTAGAAAAATATCATATCATCTTTTATTATTATATTTTTTTATAAGATAAATAATTTGATTAATTCAAACTATCAATACATGGATAGAAACACAAAAACAAATCTATTAAAAACTATAAAGATGAAACTGTAAAAAGATTTATAGCATCTGAGTTAATAACAAAAATCGGCTTAAATGTCTACAACTTTGAAAAATATATAATTATAATACCCATGATTCAAGTTCTGCAACATATTAAAGATCACAATCTGATTTGTTATTTATATCGGATTGAAAACTTGTCTATCTAAATCGTCCGCACAAGAAAAAATATTGCACCAAAATGCGAACAGATCAAACGTCGCACCAAAAGGGTGAAGTCACAAACAAGAAAATAAATACCATAACCTAGAGCTATGTGAGAAACTACTTATTTAGATAATGTTGGGAAATTATTTTGTAGATTTTGATGAATGCTATGAAAAACTTAGAATAGGAAGTTGGCACCCCATTTTTGTTGTAAACTGCATTGTAATAGATAGGGCTGGGTGAGCTGAGTTAAGTCAGCTATGCCTAAACATGCAAGAAGACAACTGGAGACTAGAAAGAAGACTCCGCTGCGAGGCAACTGAGTATGGCAAAGATGGGAACTCAATCAAGGTGCAAATTTGAGATTCAACAGTGAAGTATCGATCAAGTCAACTCAAGACAAAAGTCTCAAGGTTGAAGTGACAAAGAGTCATCAAATGACCGGAAGTCGACTCAAGTCACCTGGGGATGTTAAGAAAATGCGATCAAGTCAAGACAAACTCGAAAGAGATCCGTTGCACGGAAATCAAGAGAATTACTTAAACAAGTAATACCTCCATACTGCCTTTCTTGAAGTGCTCAGTTCCAGAAGCGTGCAAAAGGAATAAATCAATGGGAATCACTGCACCATGTCAGAACTCTGAAAAGCTGAAGAATCATTCATACAAGGAAATGGAAATTCCAAGGACTGCAACAAGACAAGCTAACGACCACAAGTGACTTTAAAAAATAAGCCTATCTCTTCAACGGGCAGATTTTTGAAAGATCACTATAAAAGACTGAGGAATAACTCTGAGAGAAGGTTACCTGAACCATGAACATTCAAGCAAACATTTGAACTGTAACCAAAAATATTCTCAAATCATTCAAGATAAATCTTTAAGCCTACATTACGAAGGAAATCAATCCAACACTCACCTGTGAAGGAAAGATTACTTCAATCAGTTGAAGAGGAAACTTTTGAAGAATCAAGGGGTCTACATTCCACAAAGGATTGTAGGAAGGTTCAAGGTCGAACCAGTCTCAAGTTTTTGGAGGGCTTCGTGATCAAATTCAAGAAGCTTGAGCAAGTGGGTCAGAGTAGCAAGCGGTATCCCCGTGAAGAAGCCGAGTCGTCACGAGAAGCCGCCTAAGTGACCAAGGCATCTCCATACGAGTCCCAAAGGATCAAGTCACCGTGTGATCAAGACTTGTATCTGGGACTCGTTAACCACTCGTATATTGATCAATACTTAGTGGATTCCTCCAGGAGTTGGAGAAGAGAGGAGTAGAAGAATTACCCCATCTTCGAACCTCTATAAAAACTTATTGTGTCATTTACATTTCATCACTTTAATTTCTGCATCTTATTTTTATATCTGCTGATTAATTTGCAAACCAATTGATAATCAACTCGGTGCTAAAACCGAGTATTAAAACAAACTTAACCAAATTCAAGGGTGTTAAGTCTTCCAAAAAAACAAATCACAATCGAGTTAAGTCTTTAGTCAAAACAAATGAGTTATTCTATCAACGGCTCGATCAGTCTGTTGAGTGACTAACTCTGCGATTAACTAACTTAGTCATCCATCAAGGACACAACTGTGAAGTATTAACTCTGAATATTTAAAAGGACTAATTTAAAAAGTTGGTAAAGTTTATTCAACCCCCCCTTCTAAACCTTACACTCACACCCCTTGGGACCTACAAGTGGTATCAGAGCGGTTGGTTCATTGAGCCTTCCGCACTGGTTACTGAACTAGATCTCCAAATTTTTCAAAGTCTGTTTTAGTACTTGATCTTTCAAAACTTTTTTTACCAGCAAAAGTTATTATAATGGAAGCAAATTTGACACGCATCCCTATGTTCACAATTGAAGAATTTTATGATTAGAAAATTTGTATGCAGGCTCATCTATCAACATTACACGATGAGATGTGGATAGTGATAGAGGATGGGCCACTGCAAATTTTAAAAGTGAACACAACTGTAAGAAGAGCTGCTGCTGAAGGTGAAGAGGATGTTGCTCCCAGACCAGTCATGGTTGAAAAACCAAGAGCTGAATGGACAAATGATGACAGAAAAAGATATAACTTGGATAATGTGGCCAAGGACATTCTTTACAAAACCTTGGACAAAGCCATGTTCAATAAAGTCAATCATGCAAAACGGCTAAAGAAATCTGGGACAAGCTAACATTGATTTGTGAAGTCTCAGAGCAAATCAAGGAAAACAAACTATCGGTTGCTGTACAGAAATTTGAGAATTTCAAAATGATCGCAGGAGAGACCTTAGATCAACTGGATGCTCGGTTCACAGAAATTACCAACGAGCTATCTGCACTTGGAAAAGAATATACACAGAAGGAAATGTGTATGAAGATTCTAAGAAGTCTCCCAGCTGAATGGGAAATGAAGGTCATGGCACTAAGACATTTCATGGACCTATCCAAGACATCCAACCATGAGCTATTCTCAGATCTCAAAGCCTACAAATTTGAGCTGAGAAGAAAAGACCAGGAGGAGACAGCTGTGCCCAAAACAGCTGCTCTAATTGTCAAGGATGGCAAGAGAGCTGAGGTCAAAGAAGTTATTGACCAAGAGGAAATAGCCCTAATGGTTAAAAGGTTTAACAAGTTCTTCAATAAGAACTACAAGAGAGGCAAGGGCGAATCCTCCAGAAGACACTCAGCTCCCTCCAAGTCAAGGGAAGATAGGTCAACCAAGAGAACAAAGCATCAAAAAGTTGAATATCAAAGGGCTGACAATCCAAGAATGGAAAGAGCTGATCAAAAGGTTGAAAATCTATGCTGGAACTGCAGGCAACCAGGTCACTATGCAATTGATTTCCCATATCATGTAGTCAACAAATACAGGAATGAAGAAGAAAGAAAGGTCTTCAGAGAAAGAAGACAAGAAAAGAAAAAGGCAATGTTGGCTGCAAAGACTACTGAGACAGCCAAGTCAAAAGACACAACTTATTCGAGAGAGTGTGAGTGACTACTCAAGTGACTCGAAGAAGAAGCCTTGATCCGTTTGATGGCCAAGGAACAAGACCAACCTGACCAAGAAGATGAGGTACACTATAATTCATCACACTCGATTCTAGTGATAGTGATCGTGACACACACACTTCATCACCCACTGATCTTTATGATTCATTAGGCAAAATGATGAAAGATTTTGAACACATTAAATCCTCACACACACTACTAAATGAGGAAAACAACCTACTCAAGAGCCAAAACTCACAGCTGACTAAGGAGCTAAGTACTCTAAGTCAAATAGCTGATGAGAATGAAAGTCTAAAGGCTGAAAGTGCTAAGCTAATAGCAGAGATAGCTGCTATAGAAAAGAGGGAAAATGACCTCAAAAATGTGATTGCCTCATTCACTAAGGCATCTAAATCATTGGATGATCTTATTATGAGTCAAAGAGAATGTGGAGACAAGACAGGCTTGGGATTTAATTCCTCTATGTTATGTCAAGCTCCAAAAGTGATTTTGGAAAAGGGATCTTCAAGTAATGAAGTATCTCAAAAATCCAAAACTCCAAATGGTGCACATACATTTATTCCAAAGCACAATCACAAGCAAACTGGCCTTGGTTATAGAGGCAAAGGAAAATGACCGATTGAGTGTCTTTGAGAGGACATCCGAGAAGAAATCCGGCCAAGTTCCTCAAAAACTCCAAACAGAGATACTCAGAAAAAAAAGAAACAGAGCTACCAAAACCCCGGACGTGTTATAAAAGAAACACATATGAAGGGAATGGTAGAAAGTACCCAAGCCAAGCTGATTGGAATAATGTGAACTATTATCAGCAAAGACCTATAGAATATAAGCCCAAATGGCAAAGGCCTAGAACTCAGCAAAGGTCATTCCAAAGGCACATGAGCTCTCATCAAAGACACATATGCACCTAGGCACTACACTCGGAGATATCACAACTACCCAAAGAAAGCAATTGCTAAAACACATACACAGCATACGACAAAAGAGACAATTTGTATGAACCTAACCCCCAGCGGTTTGCCAAAATTAATTATGATTATGGCACTCGATAGATGGCAACCCCTTAGAGTCAAATCATTTGACTATAGGTTGGTTGGATCATCTTACAATACTAACCCCTCAGACCCAGGCAAGTATGGGTACCTAAAACCTAACTTCCTTGATTGCGGTTCAAGGAGCAGCGGCTAAGTGCCAAGGAACCTGGTACATGGATAGTGGGTCATTCCCGGACATATGACAGAAACAAGAAAAATCTGTCAAAATTCAAGGAAGTCGAGGTGCAAAAGTCATATTTGGAGGAAATGAAGCTCCAGGAGAAATAAGAGGCATTGGATCCATCAAGAAAAATGGATTAGAAATCACGGATGTTGCATATGTTGAAGGACTCAACTTCAACTTGCTAAGTATCACCAACTCGTGACAAGGGTTATAATGTTGGATTTAACATGGGTATATGCCAAATCAAGGATACTGAATCAAATGAAGTTGTGTTGCAAGGATGCGCACAAAAGAACATGTATGTCGTGGATTGGTCAACCGCAACACCAAGCACTGTCATAGCAAAGAGCACACAATGAATCAAGTCAAGTTGGTGTGGCACAAGAAGTTGAGTCACCCGAATTTCAAAACAATTAACAAGCTTGCCGTAAGCAATCTTGTGGAAGGACTTCCGGACTCGATATACAAGAAGAATGAGAGTATATGTGATGCATGTCGAAAGGGAAAACAATTCAAATCATCATTCACAGAAAAGACATGTCCATCTTCAACAAGAATATTGCACCTGCTACATATGAATCTATTTGGTCTAGTTGAACCAACTAGCATAAGTGGGAAGAAATACACCTTAGTGGTAATAGATGACTACTCAAGATATACATGGACAATATTCATGTGTAAGAAGAAAGAAACTCTGCGAAACTACCAGGAGTGATGAAGAGGATTCAAAATGAGAAAAGTCAAACCATTATAAAAATAAGATCTCGACAGAGAACCGAGTTTGTCAATAGTATAATAACTCGATTGTTGTATTGAAAATGGTATTGGTCATGAATTATCTGCAACAAAGGACTCCACAAAGAGAATGGAGTTGCGAGAAAGAAGGAATAGAACTCTCAAAGAAGCAACAAGGACCATGCTAGGCTCAACGGGGCTACCTAAAAGATTTTGGGTCAAGCAATAAACACAAAGATGCTATACAAAAATAGATGCATGATAAAAATGACGGTGACAAACAAAGACTCCTTATGAGATTTGGACAGGAGAAAGCCAAGTGTTGCATATTTTAGAATATTTGGATGCAAATGCTTCATCCATAACAATGGCAAAGATAATTTAAAGGCTTTTGATGCTAAAGTCGATGAAGGTATCTTCTTGGGATACTCAAATGAAAGCAAAGCCTACAGAGTACTTAACAAGAGGACTATGGTTACGAGAGGAATCCATTCATGTGGTGTTTGATGAGCCAAATGTAAATGGAGAAGACATTGAAGAGTCACCGATAAGTGAATCAACCAACCATGCGTAAGAGTCCCTATCTTCAAGCCAAGTCGGAATTATTATAAACCGGATGAAGATGAGATAGCCGAGTCTCAAAAATGCAAAAAATCTGCAACTAAGTGATGACGAGAGAGCGATCAAAGCAACACAAACAAGACGATCAATCCAAACTTACTCCAACCTTGATGTAAGATGGCCGAGAGACCATCCACCGAATCGGTCATTGGAGATGTAAGAGAAGGTGTCAAAACAAGATCCGAACTCAACAAGAAGCAATGTTTACCTGCTTCATCTCACAAATAGAGCCTAAAGATGTGTCACAAGCATTGGATGACACACATTGGATTCAAGCTATGCAAGAAGAGTCAATCGGTTTGAAAGAAATAAAGTGTGGGAACTGGTTCAAAGACCTACCCATCAAAATGTTATTGGCACTAAATGGGTATTCGAAACAAGATGAATGAGGAAGGCTGTGGTAAGAAACAAAGCAAGATTGGTAGCCAAAGGATATTGTTAAGAAGAAGGAATAGATTTTGATGAAACTTTTGCTCCCGTAAGAAGATTGGAAGCTATAAGGATGTTTCTTGCCTATGCACGACCCACAAGAAAGAATTTATTGTATATCAAATGGATGTAAAGAGTGCATTCCTTAATGGTTTATTGGAAGAAGAAGTATATGTTGAACAACCTCCAGGATTTGAGCAGAAGACTCTTGGAGATAAGGTATACAAACTCAAGAAAGCCCTATATGGATTGAAACAGGCACCCAGAACATGGTATGATACATTATTACAATTCCTGATCGAGAATGGATTCACAAAAGGAAAAGTGGATAGAACACTCTTCGAATTCAAGACAGAAAAGAGCATACTTGCTTGTTCAAATATATGTGGATGACATCATTTTTGGATCCACAAACAAAAGAGTCTGTGTGATAGATTTTCAAATCTTATGCAAAGCAAATTCGAAATGAGCATGATGGGAGAGCGACATTTTTCCTTGGACTCCAAGTGAAATAGCCAAGGATGGAACCTTCATAAGTCAAACAAAATACACCAGAGAGATTTAATGAAGAAATTTGGTATGGAAGAGAAGTCTTCAGAAAAATACCAATGAATACATCACCAAAATGGACATGGATGCGATGGCAAGCCTCAGAGATCAAACAAGATACGAGCACTTATTGGATCATTGCTCTATCTTACAAAGAAGCGGCTAGACATCACCTTTGTCGTAGGTGTATGTGCAAGATTTCAATCGCTCCAAAAGAAAGCCATATGATCTTCCAAGAGGATCTTGAGATATTTGAAAGGAAGCCAAGAAGTTGGCTTATGGTATCCAAAGGAAGGTGGATTCAAGCTAATTGGTTATTCGGACTCGACTACGCTGATGTAGAGTTGACAGAAAAGCACCTCGTGCACATGTCAAATGCTTGGAAATAGGCTAATTTCTGGTTTAGAAAAAACAAAATTCAATAGCCACCTCTACAAATGAAGAATAATATATATGCGGCAAAACAAGTGCCCAAGTCCTATGGATGAGACAAAGAAGAGAGACTATGAAGTTGAAGAAAAGGAAATTCCAATCATGTGTGATAACACAAGTGCAATTGCAATCACTCAAAATCCCGTGTTGCACTCAAGAACAAAGCATATCGATATCGATATCACTTCATAAGAGATCATGTTGAAAAGAAGGACATCACCTTGGAATATATTTCAACCGATAAGTAGTTGGTGACATATTCACAAAACCATTATGTGAGTCAAGATTTGAAGAACTCAAGTATGAGTTAGGGTTAATTGAGTGAGTTGACACTCGAAGAAGACTCAAAGAAAAGAAATGAAACACGAAAAGAGGAAAAAGAGTCAACTCTTAAATCAACTAAGTGAATCACCAGATTGAAAAGACAACAGACTTAGTCACCGACAAATGAGTATTTACATGCGAGGAGAGAAGAGTTAAATCAACTAAGGGACAAGTGAGTCATTTATGAGCAAAGTGACAAAAACGCAAATCGTTTTTACTAAGCGGGAATATTTTTAAGAATGACGCGTCGAATAATAATTATGACGTGTATGGCAAAAGCCGCACACCAAGCTTATGATTGGATATAAATGCTTTGCCGCATTAAATACGAGACATTAAATGCAAATCGGCGTGCAAGATCTAAGCCGTTGATTTTGATCACATTTCAAAACCACCCGCACGCCTTTCATGAACCATACTTAAACCATTTTCGTCCGTTTCTCTCACACTTTACCAAAAACTATTCATCTCTCTCTCGAAAGCAAAAGCAAATATTCTCTCTCAAAACCCTTTCAATCCTCAGATCATTTTCTAAATTTTGTTCGGTAAAATACTGAGAAATGGCATCCACTCATGATTTTGTCAAGCTAGAAAAGCAAATCCACACCGGGTCTACTGTGGATTTCGATGGTATGGTGAAACAGGGGTCCGACGACACCCTAGTGAAGAAGATTGCTGAGAAACTGGAAACGTCTGGGCTGAAACCGTTTCTGACGATGGAGTTTCTGATGACCTATGTGGAAGAGGTCGCACAATTCTATGTGAACGCTGAGGTTCACGATGAGGGCATCAAGTCCTCTGTTCATGGAAAGGAGTTCATCATTACTGCCAAGGATTTGGCAGAACAATGCTTGTTACCGGCGGAAGGAGTGTCGGAAATTAATGAAGCTGATGTTGACACGATTCTCGCTTGGAAGGAAGTAGCCAAGTCCGACTATGCTGAGAAAGTAGTCTACACAGCTAATAAGAGGCTGCTGAAGGAGGACTACCACAAATTGCTGGATATCATTGCCAAATGCATAGATATCAAATTTGGCGACTTTGACCCGGTATCCCAAAGCAAAGTTGATCGTAATGGCCGCGATCATTGAAGAAGAAAAGTGAATGAGGCCGAGTTTGTCTACAAAGCAGACTCGCCGAACATTGGGAACAAATCCTTCAAGGAGGATGGAACGTTTGGAGGTTCCCAGGATACGGCCTGGTGATTGGCCGGTGATGGAGGTAAAAGGAGTCCCTCTTCGACATGGAAAGGCATTCCATGTAAACAAGAGGATGTTCGATCAAACCTATCCGGCGCACGAAGAGAGCATACGCCAAGAGGGTCGATACAAGTGAGGGGGAATCACCGACCACAAGATACAAATGTCTCCTCTCCACCAAAGAAGAAGGCCGCCCTGCGCAGGTTAGCTAAGAAGACTACGCCCCTGCAAAGAAAGAAAAAGAAATCGCTCCCGTCCCTCGCAGCCAAGTCACTGCCAAGCAGCAGTGTTCTCCCTACCCTGCAGCCGCAAGCGGAGAAGGAATCTCAAATACCTTCTCCTGGTCATCAAGAAAAGGAGAACGATAAGCCAAGATGGCCACTCCTCGAAAGAAGACAACAAACCCCCGCCCCCCAGACTCGAAAAAACCTTATCTCGAACCAAAATCCCTCCGTACAAACAAAAAAGAAGAAGAAGAATTTTCAAGCATTCCGAGCTTGAGAAACCGGGCCGAGTCGACCACTCACCGGAGAAGATACCCGAGATCGCTGGAGAAGTAGAGTCTCCGGGACGTGATCGATGAAACGCCAAGTCTCTGGCCGAGGCCGATCAGCAGAGGCAACTCGAAGACCAGTGTGAGACGTAACATCCGAGGAACAAGGAATGACTGAGACAACCGGATTACCTGTTGACAGGGCTATTTCTCCACCTGTAACAGAGGCTACTGAAAGTGTCGAGCAGCGAAGTCTGCTACCCTTAATACCTGGAAATGAGGGCCAGCAAGAGAATGATGAAGACGATGTAATTATGTACTCTCTATTGTATCCAGACATCCAAAATCGTCTCATGCGAGTGGAGAAAATGGAAGGCGAGCCTATCCAGAGTGCATTTTGAAAATCCAGAGTTCATTGCTGAGGAAGAAGAACTCTTCAGGTTTCTTGAGGTGGACACAGTGCTGCAAGCCCTTGATGAGGATAATTGCATCAATATACTGCAAATTCAAAAAGAAAACGAACGGGCTAAAGCAAAGAGACGCAAAGGCACGTGAGAAGGCCAAAGATCTCGCCCTCTCACCGCACCACGATCATACACACCCTCACCTTGATGTCCTATCGTAAAGTGATGAGGATCATGACCTGTTCGCCACAAAAGAGTTGCAAATGCAGCAAGCAATGCAAGAGTCCAGAATCCTACATGAGCAAAGAATGATGGAGGGACCAGGAGAGTCCTCCAAATCACAGCTGGAAATAGACCCAATGGGAGTGGTGCAGCATATCGCCACTGTTGTCGCTGCCACCACTTCGACGATGAAATTGGGATAGTGGGGACCCCAGTCGAGCCAACTCCTAATGAAGGTGTCTTACCACCTGCCCCAACGGTGAATACTCAGTGGGAACAACCGGAGTCCGAGACGAGTGACCCCATTCCAAGTCACTCAGCTGGTGTACCAGCTGAGGGGGAAACTCCCTCCACTGCAGCAAGGTCGGAGGATGTGAAGCCCTCGATTTTTTTTTATTATTCGAACATGTACTTATATCACGTATCGTCTTTGTACTATTTGATAAATACATTTCATCTTTAATTTCTCTTATTTATTTCTTGTGATCATAATCGTTATTAATTTTATTTCACATTTATGATCACTTGGTTGATCATCATTATTATTATTTGTGTACTCACTAGTCACCTTAGAATTTTAGGAGACTATTTATTTTAGAGATTTATACCTTATAGAATTAGGAATTCGATTAGATTAAGTGATCATGAGACTTATAAGTGATCAAGCAAATCACTAGTTATTTTGGAGATTGATATTATTCACCTATTATCATCAATTTTGGGACATAAAAACAAAATATGGAAATGCCACAAATATCCCTTAAGGGACGACCATGATGGGTATTTTTAGTGTAGAAATATCTCCCAACTCTTGTACACATATACCTTATGTATTCATCTTGTGTATTAATACACCATTAATTCAAATCTTATACACAATACCTTATACACCAATTCTTTATTATAAACTTACCCAACATGTTGGAGGCTTCCCAACATCCCATGCCAACATCCTCCTCAATCCCTTCAATTTCATCCTCCCATGCAAGACCACACCTTGACCAAGGTTCTTGTCCCTCATGCAAGCTACACCTTTCAAGACTTAGAACAAAACAAAAATTTGTCCCCCCACCCTTCTCAAATGGACGGCCAATATGGCCTTGGTGAACAAAAAATTTCTTGTTCATTTCACCAACACCCAACTCTAATTTGCCAACTTCCTCCTCCATCTCTCTAAACTTCTCCTCCTTCTCTCTATACCTTTCTTCTTCTATTCACTTCAACACTTAGAAAGAAAATACAAGAATTCTCCTTCCATTTCCTACAAAATTCGAACACCCCCCTTCAACAAGGTAAGAATGTTGTTCCTCTTCTTGTCTTGATATCATCTAGCCATCTCCTCTCACTTATTAATGTAAGTTTGGATTTTTATTTTTTGAGGTTTACATAGAAGACTTGGAAGATACTAAGAGCCTTACCATCACCTTGAAGAGGACTTCTAGACTTGAAGAAAAATTTGAAGAATTTGGACTATAAGGTAAGAAATGGGAATTTTGGTACCTTCTTCTTCTTCCCTATTAATTTCGAATTTTAACACCAAAATTATAATTTTGAGGTGATTAGGGGCTGACCTTGGAGCTTTGTTTAAGTGGTGATCAAGTTCTTAAGAGACTATCAATTTTTGACTACAACTTTCAACTACACAAGGTAAGTGTGGTACCTTTGGCCTATTTCTCTTCTTTTTCCCCTTAGTTCAATTCTTCATTTTCTAACTCAAAACTCCTTATATTATTTGACTTAGGGGCTTCCTTAAGTGAGGATTAAAATCCTCAAGGTCTAGTGACACCACTTTACACCAATCAACCGAACAAACAAGGTGGGTGGAAAAATTCTTTCAACTTCTAGGTGTTTTAAATTGAAAATATGCATGTAGTATTTTGTTATTGAGCACTTGAGATATATATTATGTATTGCATGCTATTTTCTTGTATCAAGTTGAAAAAAAAAAATTCTCAAGTGTTGCTCAAAAATGCGATTTATCGAAAAATAGGACATACACGTACACTTTATTGTTGTACTTGATGAATGCTTGCACGAAATGGATATGTATGTTTATGACTCTTGAAATCTATGTTTTGAATGATTTATAACCTGGACAAGTCGAGCATAATTGATTAAATTTCGATTTTGGACTTAAAATGCAAAAAATGGAAAGTTGGTGGACTTAATTGCAAGAAAATAAAACTTAAGGGACCCCTCTGTAAATTTTCGGGTTTGGGACTGAACTCAGGTTCAAAAATCATGTTAGGACATTTTAATAAAGTTTTAAGAGTTTTTAGATAAATAAAATCAGCCCTTAAAAGCCCAAGGACTAGATTGTAAAATTTGAGAAGTTTAAGGGCTATTTTGCAAATTTCGAAACTGTACCAGACCCTAATTTTAAAATTTTAAATTTTAACTCTTAAGGGACTGGAAATAACATATTTTAAGTGTATTCCAAAAATCCAAGTGTTTAGAGCTTGGAAAGTAATTTTATAAAACTTGAGGGACCAAATTGTAAAAGATTAAACTTGAGGACCCAAATGAAATTTCCAGGACTTATATAGCCCATGTACCTGGAAATACTAAATTACCTATAACGTAATTATATTTTGGACCCAAGGTTCAAATTTCATAACAATTGGACCCCTAAAAGCCTTAAAGGCAATTATTTCAAAATGGGACAAAAATGAGATTTTCAAAAGTTAAGGGACCTATACTTATGAAGTTTTAAAATTGTTTTTGTCCCAATATCCCACTAACCTTAGTGACATTTTCCAACTGGAATCACATTAGAAGCCCTTCCGGTTTGTGAGTTCCGATTATTTTAAACTTAGGGCCCGAAATGACAATTTTAACAAATTTGGGGCCAATGTGAAATTTTATAAAAACTCGACCTCAAAACTTTTAAAACCTGAATCTCTGAACAATTTAGAGAATTTAGGAACTGACCTCATAATTTTTCAAGGTCTGGACATTTATTTATTTAACTTTTAACCCCAAAAGTATTGGTTTTGACAAAACGGGGCTAATTGTAAATTTTATTTTTATAAGGACCTAACTCAAATTATTTTCTTTTAAAGAAACAGCCCTGGACCCTCTGACTTTAATATTTAATTAAAATATTTTATTTTCTTTAAAAATCCCTTGACTTATCGGATCGTCTTGACCGATTAATACCCGATCGCGGGGCGACTTCCTCGTCTCGCGATTTCGAATCGGTAACGGGACTTATGTTCCTCCTAATCCTTAGGATATCGAAGACTACTTATCCTCCCGATAATTATCTTCATCCCAATAACTCCACCAACGCTATAACCATCTTGTGCAATTTTTTTTGAGAACTTTTCATGAACTGCTTCCCGAATCAATAATACTCGACTGCCTGGTTGACTACCTGAACGTGTACTGAATTTCCTGCCTGAGTAAACTTGGTGTGTCGAGCTCACAGTCGGAATGGATACATCAGGGATGGAACCGGGCAGCTCGGCTGCTATTCCACTCTCCGGCCCCATCGTCCTAATCCCGCAACTGAGGGACGGAGTTTGTCCAAGGGAAGCGGGTCGTAGTACTTGAGGTATAATCATGATTATGACGAATCCGAGCCTTGCTAGCTCCAACGTGGATTTTGTCTTTGCCTACGGAGCGATAAGGTGACAGGTCTTTGACCATCATGAACGGGGAGTTACAAGGGAGAACAAAGGAATCGCTGTCTGATCCACACGATTCCGGAGTTGAACGGAATGGGTTTGTAGGTCCCAAGGGGTGTAAGTGTAAGGTTTAGAAGGGGGGGGTGTTGAATAAACCTTACCAAATTTTCGATTTAGTCCTTTTAAATATACAGAGTTGATTCTTCACAGCTGTGTCCTTGATGGACAGTCGATTTAGTCAATCAAGAGTTAGTCTCTCAACGGACTCAACCGAGCTATTGATGGAATAACTCACCGTTGACTCTAAATTAACTCACCGTGGTTTTGTTTTTCAGTGGAAGACTTAACACCCTTAAGTAAGAGTTTAGTCTTTGGGTTTAGTACTTGTATTATCAAATGGATAGCAAATTTATCAAATATATATAAAGGCGATTAAAAATGCGGGAATTAAAATGCTTTGAAATGTAAATGACACAAAGGTGAAATTTTTATAGAGGTTCAAGATGGGGTAATTCTTCTACTCCTCTCTTCTCCAACTCCCGGAGGAATCCACTAGGTAATGATCGGTTTACAAAGTGGTAATGTCCGGATACAAGTCTTGATCACACAAATGACTTGATCCTTTGGGACTCGATGAGACGCCTTGATCACTCACCGTGGCTTCTCTTCACGACTCGCCTTCTTCAGGGCAATGCCTTGCTACTACAAACTCACTTGCTCAAGCTCTTTGGATTTGATCACGAAGCCCTCCAAAAGCTTAAGACTTGGTTCGACCTTGAACCTTCCTACAATCCTTCGTGGAATGTAGACCCCTTTTCTTCAAAAGTTTCCTCTTCAACTGATTGAAGTTATCTTTCCTTCACAGGTGAGTGTTGGATTGATGTGCTTCGTAATGTAGGCTTGAGGATTAATCTTGAATGATTTGAGAGTATTTCGGGTTATGATTTTATTGATTTCTTGAATGTTCGTAGTTCGGGGTCGCCTTCTCTCAGAGTCATTCCTCAGCCTTTTATAGTGATCTTTAAAAAATTTGCCCGTTGAAGAGATAGGCTTATTTTTGAAAGTCACTTGCAGTCGTTGGCTTGTCTTGTTGCAGTCCTTGGAATTGCCATTTCCTCGTATGAATTGTGCTTTCACCTTTTCGAGTTCGACACGGTGTAGTGCTTCCCATCGTTCATTCCTTTTGCACGCTTCGGGGTGAGCACTCCGAGAAAGGTGGTATGGAGATATTACTTGTTTAAGTAATTCTCTTGATTTCTCGGCAACGGATCTTTTCGATTATCTCGACTTGACGCATTTCCTTGCTTTCCCCGGTGACTTAGAGTCGACTTCCAATCATGGATGACTCTTCTCACTTCAACTTGAGACTTAGCTTTTCTTGAGTTGACTTGACCGTGATACTCCACTCACCGCATCTCAACCGCTTCTTCAAGAGAGTTCCCATCTACTCTTCTTTGCCATACTCACTGTCTCCCAAATGAGTCTTCCTTTTAGTCTTCATTGTCTTCTTGCATGTTAGGGCGTAGGCGACTTAACTCGGCTTGGCCACTCTATTTATTACAATACATTTTACAAAGAAGAATTGGGGTGCCAACTTTCTATTCTAATTTTTCATGGCATTCATCAAAATCTAAACAATAAATTTCCTAACAATTTCCCCCTTTTTGATGATGCCAAAACGTAAACCATTCAAAAATGCAAATAACAAAGATACATACAAATAGTGTGTTGACATAGAATGTATGTGCGTAATCAATTCTTTTATTGATCATATCATTCTTGTTCTTTTACACAATCACAACAAGGTGTATCGAGTACATATTTGCCTACACAGAAAAGTAAAGAATTTATAGCTTTATTACAGAAGACTTACATTGTGTGTATTTACATAGTGAAATACACGAGGGGTTGGACAGCAACACTTCATCTCCTTCGCTTGTCTCCTTCTTTCATCTTGTTCAAAGATCTTCTTCTCTTCTTCTCTTTTTCTCGTCGTCACCGCCTTCTTTTTTTTTTTTCATATGCCTTCCTGGCAAACTTCATCTTTTCTTATTCTTTCCTGTCTCTCCTCCCATAGCCGAGTTTGTCTCTTGTTTTCTTCTTCTATTCTTTTTGCATACTCGGCGTTAGTTTTAGCCACTTGCAAATTTGCCACTTGGTCAAGCCCAGCCCAAGAGATCCCTCCTTTCTTTCCTGGGATCTACGTATTCAATATTCTTGGGCGGAGGCCTGGAGTCCAAGCTTCTTCCTCCACTATCGCTTCTTCCTCTACTCCTGCGGGCGTATCTTTCTCGGGTCTTCTTCTTTTTCCAAATTGAGTGACCAACGGAGTGAGTGACCAAAGTAGCGATCGCGGTAGTCTCTGCTTTGCTGTCGGCTTCTTCACATAACGTGAGACCCTTTTCCCAAGATAAGTCCCAAGCTTGAGCCATAGACATATTTGCAAAGTATCCCCGATTCGAGCGTTTTAAATTCATCAACGACCGTGGCTCTGTCCCGATATCCGAAATGGCATAAGTGTCTCTCGTCTCACCGGAATGCCGCCATGTTCTTTCAAGATGTTCATAACTCGGGCATCCATTCTTCCTTCCACTTCCTTCATCCCTGCTTCAATTGTTTTTCTCTTTTCGCCATAGATACACAGAGTGTTGGAGTGGCGAGTCACTGAGGAGTTTGCAGCGATAATGTCACCGGATGACCCCTGTTGAGGGGTTTGTGCAATCATCAAGGTCATATCTTTTGATCCTTCCCCCTCAGAGATTTTCCTTTCTTCTTTTTAACACTTCCTCACCGATTTTCCCTTCGCGATTGCTCCTTCCTTCCTTCAACTTCGATCCCTCCCCCTTGCGCTTTTTGGTATTCCTCTTCCCCCTTTTTGGCATCATCAAAGGAGAGAGGAATGCTTGGAAAGCAGACTTGCAAGCGGGAAGTCAAGCCTGGCGATAGTTGAGTTTTGTCTCGAGTCTGCTGCAGAGTATGCGGCCGAAAATTGGATCGAGTAGCGTTGGACTCTGCTGAAATCGGCTTCATCTCAGCCATGAGAAGGCTGAATTTTGTATTCATGGTCTCTTCCAAACGTAGATCACTCTTGTTTTGCTCACGCAGCGACTTAACCTCGGCAATGTGAGCTTCATGCATGTGCTCAATATGTTCTCTCGGCTTCGTTTTTGCATCAAGATTTTCACTCTCCACACCAAAGAACTTGTTGAACAATGTCCTCAAGTATCTTACTTGTTCCACACGCATTGTTTCTTCTTTGTTGCCACCATTCCCCGATCCGGACTGTTATGCCTCTTAAATCGGCAGTGAGATTGGCATCTCTGTTGTCGATCCGCATATCCATAGAGGCCGATGCCTCTCCATCCGTTCAATCTCGGCAAATAATGCCTTGAACAATTCGCGGACTTGGTGATTCTTCCGTCGCGGTGATGGCCATGCGGCGTCAAAATCATAATCACCGAACAATGGTGCCGATTGAAAAACGGAGCTGGTCTGTGATAGCGTGCTTGTTCGTTTTCGACTCTTCATGGAGTTCCTGTATCTCCAAAGTGAAAAAGGAAAAGATTCTACAAAGGATTCATCACCGCCAACCGGGATCTGTTCAATGATGAGCGGTGCACGTGAAGTTCTTTTTGGGAATCGATCTGCTGCGGCTTGAGGAGCTGCGCGCAGGACGCTGGTTCACCGGGTTTTGTTGTGAAGTGGTCCCGGTTGCTAAGCCTCACTGTCTCAACAACCGTTGGTCTCAACCGATTTTTCCAATTGCGTGGATCGGTCCTCGGCCTTATCGATAAATGTCATCGGACGATGATGAGATTTCCATTGGTGGCTCATCATCAAAATTAAAGGTTTGACGAGTAGTCTTGGGATCGACTTGCTCGTGCTTGGAACATCCGCACTGAGTCTTTTGGATCTCACGGGATGACTCGACTTCTTCTTCGCCTTCCGATCCCGAGAAAGGTTACATCGATTATCCTGGGAATCATGAAGTGCGCTTATCTCCTTCTCGGATGGGTCGATGATAGCGGGAGGTATGTTCTCTACTTGACTTCTTTACCCCGGAAGTCTCAACCTCCCGTGGCCTTCATTACCTCCAACGGTCTCTCTTTGCAAGGCCTTGGTCCTCCCTTTCGACAAAGTCACTGTCTTAGGGTCTTCTGCGGTGGCATCCATTGAGTCTCAACCCCATGGATTGCACTTTCATCGCCTGCAGTGTTAACTCCCGGGGCCGTTCCATCTCGTGCCTCGATCGCATCGCGCGTCATTATTAGCCTTCGTGAGCGGTTGGCATCTCGGTGAGACAGTCTCAATCGCCTCGAGCTTCGTTGATGGCAACTTGTTGTTCTTCTTGTGTTTGTATTTTCTCTACTTCGCCTCCTTGATTCGTTGTGGAGTCATCTGCGCATCCTCCAACCTTGCCGCAGCGGTGTAGGGAGTTTCTCCCTCACCGGGCGCACTAGGAGTGACTTGGAATAGGGTCACTCGTCTCCAAACTCCCGGCTGTTTCGATTGATTGTTCACCGTTGGGGCGGTGGTAACACACCTTCAATAGGGGTTGGCTCGACCGGGGTCCCCACTATCCCGTTTCATCGCCAAGACCCTTGTTGCCTTCTTCCGAGTGAGTGGGGAAGTGGTAGCAAGAACAACAACGGGCGATTTCTTTGAACCACTCCCATTGGATCAATTTCACCGTGTTCGAGGACTCTCCTGGTCCCTCCATCGGTCTTTGCTCGTGAAGGATTCTTGATTCGTGCAATGCTTGCTGCATTTGCAACTCTTCTCCGTGGGCGGCATTCTCCTGGATCCTCATCATCAGCTGTCGAGAGGACATCAAGGAGAGGATGTGTGTGTTCTGTGATGCCGAGATAGGACGGATGCTTGCCTTCTCACGTGCCTCGGCTTCCTCTCGCTTGCTTTTCTTTCTCATTGTCCTTGTAGATCTGCAGGATGTCCGTGCGATTGTCTTCATCCAAAGATCTTTGGGAGTACAGTGGTCGATCCAAGGAAGCTCAACGCTTCCTCTTCTTCTTCTATGAACTCAGGCCGTTGGAACTGTTCCATTGACTTACTCAACTTCCATTTCCTCCACTCACGCAGACGATTTTGGATGTCCGGGTAAGGTGGAGATAGGATCATTACATCACTATCCGCTCTAGCAGTTATTCTTGTGCTTCACCGTGTGTGAACTACAATGTTGTGTCTTGAGTTGCCTCTGTGATCGCCTTCAACAGACTTGGCTTTTCATCAACTACATCGGAGACTCTACTTCTCCAGGCGATCTCCGATGTCTGCTCCACCGAGTGGTGACTCACTGGTTTCTCAAGCTCGGAGCGCTTGATAATTCGTCTCCGTCTCCTAGTTTGTACCGAGGGATTTCTAGTTCGAGAGACGGTGTCTTCTCGAGTCTTGGGCGGCCGGGGGCCGTCTTTGGTGTCTTTTTCTCGAGGAGCGGGCCGTCGTGGCTTCTCGGTTCTCCTCTTTTTGACGATCGGAGAAGGTATTTGTGAGTCCTTCTTGACCGCTGCTGCAGGGCGGGAGACACTACTGGCTTTGGGGCGGTGACTCTGCTGCGAGGGCGGGGAGCATGTTTGGTTTTCTTTGTTGCGGGGCGGCTCTTCTTTCTTCTTTGGTTGGAGAGGAAACAATCGTATCTTCTGGTCACCGATTCCCCTCACTTGTGTCGCTCTCTTGGCGTAAGCTCTCTTGTGCGCCCGAGAGATTTGCTCAACATCCTCTTGTTAACATGGAATGCTTTCCCATGTCTAAGAGGGACTCCTTTCACCTCCATTAGTCGGCCAATCACTAGGCCATATCCTGGGATCCTCCAAATGTGCCATCTTCCTTGAAGGATTTGTTCCCCACGTTCGGCGCAGAGTCTGCTGTGAGACAAACTCAGCCCGATTTATCTTCTTTTTCTCGCGATGATTGCGCCATTCTGATCGACTTTGCTTTTGATAGTTGGTCAAAGTGCCAAATTTGATGTCGATACATTTGGCAACTATGTCCAACAACTTGTGATAATCCTCCTTCAGCGATCTCTTGTTTCTCAGTATACACTATTTTATCAAAGACAAATCGGGCTTGGCTATTTCTTTCCAAGCATCACCAGGTTTACATCATCTTCGTTAATCTCGATGCTCCTTCATTTGGTAGTGAGCAATGTTCACCAAATCCTTGCGAGAGATAGTCACCGCTTTGCTTTCCGTGAACAGATGACTTTATTCCTTCATCGTGAATCTCGGCATTCACGTAGAATTGTGCGACTTCCTCCACATATGTCATCGGATATTCTTGCGTTAGAAACGGTTTCAGCCCGGACGTTTCCAACTTTTTAGCGATTTTCTTCACTAGGGTGTCGTCGGACCCCTGTTTCATCATTCCGTCGAAATCCACCGTAGAGCCGGTGTGGATTTGCTTTCCTAACTTGGTAAAGTCATAAGTTGGTGCCATTTTTTAGGATTATATCGAAGAAAAACTCAGAAATTGATTTGAAGATAGATAGGGTTTCGAGAGAATTTTTGCCTTTGCTTTTGAGAGAAAGAAATGAACAGTTTTAGAAGTGTGAGAGAGAAACGGACGAAAATGGCTTAAATATGGTTTATGAAAGGACGTGCGGGTGGTTTTTGAAATGTGATCGAAATCAACGGCTTAGATTTTGCACGCCTATTTAGCATTTAATGTCTCGTATTTAATGCGGCAAAGATTTATATCCAATCATAAGCTTGGTGTGCGGCTTTATGTCCGTACACATCATCATTATCTTTGACGTATTTCTTAAAACATTCCCGCTTAGTCAACACGACAACGCGTTTTTGTCACTTTGCTTATAAGTGACTCGGCTTATCCTTTAGGCGATTTAACTCTACTTCTCACGCTTCTCTTAGTGACTCGGCTATCACCGACTCGGTGTAGTCAGTCTTCCGATCTGGTGATTCTTGAGTGATTTACGTGTTCACTCTTTTTCACCTCTTCTTCCATTTCTTTTCTTTGATTCTTCCGTGTGTCACCTCGTTCAATTAACCCCAACTCATGTTTGAGTTCTTCAAATCTTGACTCACATAATGGTTTTGTGAAGATGTCGGCTAGTTGTTTATCGGTTGAGATATATTCCAGGATGATGTCCTTCTTTTCAACATGATCTCTTATGAAGTGATATCGACATCAATATGCTTTGTTCTTGAATGCAACACAGATTTTGAGTGATTGCAATTGCACTTGTGTTATCACACATGATTGGAATTTCTTTTTCCTCAACTTCATAGTCTCTCATTTCTTTGCCGCATCCATAGGACTTGGGCACAACACTTTGCCCAGCTATGTATTCTCGCCTCACCATAGAGGTGGCTATTGAGTTTTGCTTCTTGCTAAACCAGAAATAAGCTGTTTCCTAGCATTTGACATGTGCCGAAGTGCTCTTCCTGTCCACTCTGCTTCAAAGATAGTCGAATTTGAATAGCCAATTAGCTTGAATCCACCTTCCTTTGGATACCATAGGCCTACTTCTTGGCTTCCTTTCAAGTATCTCAATATTCTCTTAGTCATTTCATTGTCATATGGCTCTCTTTTGGAGCAGATTGAAATCTTGCACATACACCTACAACAAAGGTGATGTCCGCCCGCTTCTTTGTGAGATAGAGCAATGATCCAATAAGTGCTCAGTATCTTGTTTGATCTACTGAGCTTGCCATCCGCATCCATGTCCATTTTGATGATGTGTTCATTGGTATTTTTACGAAGATTTATCCTCCATACCAAACTTCTTCATTAAATCTCTGGTGTATTTTGTTTGACTTATGAAGGTTCCATCCTTCACTTTGTTTCACTTGGAGTCCAGGAAGAATGTCGACTCTCCCATCATGCTCATTTCAAATTTACTTTGCATGAGGTTTGAAAATTTTTCACACAAATGACTCTTTGTTTGTAGATCCAAAAATGATGTCATCCACATATATTTGAACAAGCGATATACTCTTTTTGTCTTGAATTCTAAAAAAGTGTTCTATCTACTTTTCCTTTTGTGAATCCATTTTTGGTTAGGAATTGTGACAAAGTGTCATACCATGCTCTGGGTGCTGTTTCAATCCATATAGAGCTTTCTTGAGTTTGTATACCTTGTCTCCAAGAGTCTTCTGCTCAAATCCTGGAGGTTGTTCAACATACACTTCTTCTTCCAATACACCATTTAGGAATGCACTTTTTACATCCATCGATATACAATGAAATTCTTGTGAGTCGCATAGGCAAGAAACATCCTTATAGCTTCCAATCTTGCTACGAGGGCAAATGTTTCATCAAAATCTATCCCTTCTTCTTGGCAATATCCTTTGGCTACTAGTCTTGCTTTGTTTCTTACCACAGAACCTTCCTCGTTCATCTTATTTCTTAACACCCATTTGGTACTAATAACATTTTGATGTATGGGTCTTTGCACTAATTCCCACACTTTATTTCTTTCAAACTGATTCAACTCTTCTTGCATAGCTTGAATCCAATGTGTGTCGCCCAATGCTTGTGACACGTCTTTGGGCTCTATTTGCGAGATGAAGCATGTGAACATAGCTTCTTGTTGAGTTCGGATCTTGTTTTGACACCTTCTTTTATATCTCCAATTACAAGTTCGTGGATGATCTCTCGGCCATCTTACATCAAGTTGGAGTGAGTTAGTTTGGATTGATCGACTTGCATGCGTGTCGCTGTGGGTCGCTCTCTCGTAATCACTTAGCTACAAATTTTCCAAATGTTTTTTGAGATTCAACTATCTCATCTTCTTCTCAATTGATGATTCCGGCTTGGCTTGACATAAAGATAGGGACTCTTCGTATGGTTGGATGATTCACTTATCACCGGTGACTCTTCAATGTCTTCTCCATTTACATTTGGCTCATCGAATACTACATGAATGGATTCTTCTCGTAACCATAGTTCTTTTGTTGAGTATCCTGTAGGCTTTGCTTTCACCGAGTATCCTAAGAAGATACCTTCATCACTTTAGCATCAAAAGCCTTTAGGTTGTCTTTGCCATTGTTGTGGATGAAGCATTTACATCCAAATATTCTCAAATATGCAACATTTGGTTTTCTTCCGATCCTAAATCTCATAGGAGTCTTTGTCACCGTCTATTTATCATACATCCGCTTTTGGGTGTAGCAAGTTGTGTTGATTGCTCCACCAAAATCTTTTTGGTAACCCCCTTGACTAACATGGTCCTTGCTTTGCTTCTTTGAGGGTTCTGCTTCCTTCTTTCTCGCAACTCCATTCTCACGTGGAGTCTTTGTCTGCTGATAGTTCATGACCAATACCATTCTCAATACAAGATCTTGAGTTATTATTCCATTGACAAACTCGGTTCCTCTATATCGATCTTATTTTGATAATGGTTTGACTCTTCTCGTTTTGAATCCTCTTCATCACCGTGGTAGTTTTTGTAGAGTTTCTTTCTTCTTGCACATGAATATTGTCCATGTATATCTTGAGTAGTCATCTACTACCACCAAGGTGTATTTCTTTCCACTTATCTTTGGCCGGTTCCATTGGGCCAAATAGATCCATATGAAGCGGTGCAATATTCTTGTTGAGGATGGGCATGTCTTTTCTTTGAATGACGACTTGATTTGCTTTCCCTTCGACATGCATCCCATATACTCTCCTTCTTGTATACATTGAGTCCGGAAGTCCTTCTACAAGATGACTTCTTGCCACTTGTTAATTGTTTTGAAATTCAGTGACTCGGCTTTTTGTGCCACGGCCAACTTGATTCAAATGTGCTCTTTGCTAGTAGACAGTCTTTGGGTGTTGCGGTTGACCAATCCACTACATACATATTTTTCTCGTCTACATCCTTGCAAAGACAACTTCATTTGATTCGATATCTTTGATTTGGCATATACCCATGTTGAATCCAACATTGTAGCCCTTGTCACGAGTTGGTGATGCTCGATAAGTTGAAGTTGAGTCCTTCAACATATGCAACATCTGTGATTTCTAATCCATTCCCTTGATAGATCCAATGCCTCTTATTTCGCCAGAGCTTCATTTCCTCCAAATATGACTTTTGCTCCTTTAACTTCCTTGAATTTTGACAGATTTTTCTTATTTCTGTCATATGTCCGGAATGTACCCACTATCCATGTACCAGGTTCCTTGGCACTCACTTGTTCCTTGAACATGCAATCAAGGAAATTAAGTTTTAGGTACCCATACTTGTCCGGTCTGAGGGGTTAGAATTGTAAGATGATCCAACCAACCTATAGCCAAATGATTTGACTCTAAGGGGTTGCCATCTATCAATGCCATAATCATAATTAATCCTGGCAAATTGCTTGGGGATTCTAGGTTCATACAAATTGTCTCTTTTGTCCGTATGCCGCATATGTGTTTTAGCAATCGCCTTTCTTGGGTAATTGTGGTGTCTTTGAGTGTAGTGCCTAGGTGCATATGTGTCTTGATGAAAGCTCTTGTACTTTTGGAATGGCCTTTCTTTGAGTTCTAGGCCTTTGCCATTTGGGCTTATATTCCATA
Source organism: Rehmannia glutinosa (assembly GCA_016081115.2). Lineage (NCBI taxonomy): Eukaryota > Viridiplantae > Streptophyta > Magnoliopsida > Lamiales > Orobanchaceae > Rehmannia > Rehmannia glutinosa. The sequence continues at coordinate 48,405,192 of CM071933.1, read as the reverse complement.
AGTTTATTCTGATAGTTTACATTATTCCAATCAGCTTGGCTTGGATATTTTCTACCATTCCCATCATATGTATTTCTTTTATGGATTTTCTGGGGTTTTGGTAGCTCTGCTTCTTCTTTACTGAGTATTTTCTGTTTGGAGTTTGTTGAGGACTCGGTGAATCTCTTCTCACTGTCCTTTCAGCCGCACTCAACTCGGTTGTTTTCCTTTTCCTTTATAACCAAGGCCAGTTTGCTTGTTATTGTGCTTTGGAGTGAATGTGTGTGCAACATTTAGAGTTTTGGATTTTTCGGACTCTTCATGGCTTGAAGATCCTTTTTCCAAAATTACTTTTGAAGTTTGACATAGCACGAGGAGTTAAATCCTAAGCCTTGTCTTGTCTCCACATTCTCTTTGACTCACAATAAGATCATCCAATGATTTAGATGCCTTAGTGAATGAGGCAATAACATTCTTGAGGTCATTCTCCCTCTTTTCTATAGCAAAGCAATTTCTGCTATTAATTTAGCATTTTCACCTTTAAACTTTCATTCTCATCGGCTATTTGACTTAGAGTACTCGGCTCCTTAGTCGGCTTTGAGTTTTGACTTTTGAGTAGGTTGTTTTCCTCATTCAATAGTGTGTGTGAGGATTTAATGTGTTCAAAATCTTTCATCATTTTGCCTAATGAATCATAAAGATCAGTGGGTGATGAAGTGTGTGTGTCACGATCACTATCACTAGTGTCTCGAGTTTGTTGAGTTAGATTGTACCTCATCTTCTTGGTCGGTTGATCTTGTTCTTTGGCCATCAAGCGGATCGGGGCTTCTTCTTCGAGTCACTTGAGTAGTCGGCTTCACCGCTCTCTCGAATCACCGCTCTCTTGACTTGGCTGTTTTAGCGATCTCTGCACCATCATTGCCTTTTTCCTTTCTTGTCTTCTTTCTCTCAAGACCTTCCTTTCTTCTTCATCCCCGTCGTATTTGTTGACTACAGGATATGGACAATCAATGGCATAGTGACCTGGTTGTCTGATTCAAAGATAGATATTCAACCTTTTGATCGACTCTTTCCATTCTTGGATTGTCGGCCCTTTGATACTCAATTTTTGATGATCTGTTCTCTTGGTTGGCCTATCTTCCCTTGATTTGGAGGAGCCGAGTGTCTTCTCGGAAGATTCACCCTTTCCTCTCTTGTAGTTCTTATTAAAGAACTTGTTGAATCTTTTAACCATCGTGCTATTTTTCCGGGTCAATGACTTCTTTGACCTCGGCTCTCTTCCCATCTTTAACAATTAGAGCAGCTATTTTGGGTACAACTGTCTCTTCCTGGTCTTTTCTTCTCACCAAACTCGTAGGCTTTGAGGTCCGAGAATAACTCATGGTTGGATGTCTTTGATAGGTCCATGGAATGTCTCGGTGCCATGACCTTCATTTCCCATTCACCGAAGACTTTTTAGGATCTTCATACACATTTCCTTCGTGTATATTCCTTTCCAAGTGCGATGACACTCATTTGTGATTTCGTGAAACCGAGCGTCTAGTTGATCCAGGTTCTCTCCACGAGATCATTTTGAAGTTCTCAAATTTACTCAGACGACCACCGATAATTTGTTTTCTTTGATTTGCTCACGAGCCTTCACAAATCAATGTCGTCTTTGTCCCATTTCTTTAGCCGTTTTGCATGATTTGACTTTATTGAACATGGCTTTGTCCAAGGTTTTGTAGAGGATGTCCTTGGCTACATTGTCCAGGTTATATCTTTTCTGTCATCATTTGTCCACTCGTTCTTGGTTTTCAACCATGACTGGTCTAGAGCAACAACATCTTCTTCTCCTTCACAACTCTTAACTCTTCGTGACAAATGTTCACCTTTAAGATTTGCGGAGGCCCATCTTCTATCACTATCCACATCTCATCATGTAATCTTTGATAGATGAGCCTGCATATGAATTTTCCAATCATCAAATTCTTCAATAGTGAACATAGGGATGCGTGTCAAATTTGCTTCCATGATAATAACTTTTAATGATAAAAAGAGTTTCGAGGTTTAAGTACTAAAGCGGACTTTGAAAAGTTTGGAGATCTAGTTCAAGAACCGATGCGGAGGGTTCAATGAACCAACCGCTCGATACCACTTGTAGGTCCCAAGGGGTGTAAGTGTAAGGTTTAGAAGGGGGGTTGAATAAACCTTACCAAATTTTCGATTTAGTCCTTTTAAATATACGAGTTGATTCTTCACAAATGTCCTCCTTGATGGATAATCGATTTAGTCAATCAAGAGAGTTAGTCTCTCAACGACTCAATCGAGCCGTTGATGGAATAACTCACTTTGTTGACTCTAAATTAACTCAAATTTGTGGTTTTGTTTTCATTGGAAGACTTAACACCCTTAAGTAAGAGTTTAGTCTTTGGGTTTAGTACTTGTATTATCAAATGGATAGCAAATTTATCAAAGATATATAGGCGATTAAAAATGCAGAATTAAAATCTTTGAAATGTAAATGACACAGTGAAATTTTTATAGAGGTTCAAGATGGGGTAATTCTTCTACTCCTCTCTTCTCCAACTCCCGGAGGAATCCACTAGGTAATGATCGGTTTACAAAGTGGTAACAGTCCCGTATACAAGTCTTGATCACACACCGTGACTTGATCCTTTGGGACTCGATCTGAGAGACGCCTTGATCACTCACCGGCTTCTCTTTACGACTCGGCTTCTTCACAGGCAAATGCCTTGCTACTACATCTCACTTGCTCAAGCTCTTTGGATTTGATCACGAAGCCCTCCAAAAGCTTAAGACTTGGTTCGACCTTGAACCTTCCGACAATCCTTCGTGGAATGTAGACCCCTTTTCTTCAAAAGTTTCCTCTTCAACTGATTGAAGTTATCTTTCCTTCACAGGTGAGTGTTGGATTGATGTGCTTCGTAATGTAGGCTTGAGGATTAATCTTGAATGATTTGAGAGTATTTACGGTTATGATTTTATTGATTTCTTGAATGTTCGTAGTTCGGGGTCGCCTTCTCTCAGAGTCATTCCTCAGCCTTTTATAGTGATCTTTCAAAAATTTGCCCGTTGAAGAGATATGCTTATTTTTGAAAGTCACTTGCGATCGTTGGCTTGTCTTGTTGCGATCCTTGGAATTGCCATTTCCTCGTATGAATTGTGCTTTCACCTTTTCGAGTTCGACACGGTGTAATGCTTCCCATTGGTTCATTCCTTTTGCACGCTTCCTCGGGACCGAGCACTCAGAAAGGTGGTATGGAGATATTACTTGTTTAAGTAATTCTCTTGATTTACTCGTGCAACGGATCTTTTTCGATTATCTCGACTTGATCGCATTTCCTTGCTTTCCCCAGGTGACTTAGAGTCGACTTCCAATCATTGGATGACTCTTCATCACTTCAACTTGAGACTTAGCTTTTCTTGAGTTGACTTGATCGATACTCCACTCACCGCATCTCACCGCTTCTTGATAGAGTTCCCATCTACTCTTCTTTGCCATACTCACTGTCTCCCGGAGTCTTCCTTTTTTAGTCTTCAATTGTCTTCTTGCATGTTAGGGCGTAGGCGACTTAACTCGGCTTGCCACTCTATTTATTACAATACATTTTACACAAGAAGAATTGGGGTGCCAACTTTCTATTCTAAGTTTTACATGGCATTCATCAAAATCTAAACAATAAATTTCCTAACAGGGTTGGCGCAACATATCAGTACGCAACCACTAATTGTCTTGCATAGGATTGGCGCTACACATCAGTACGCAATCCCCATGTCTTGCTTGAACCATAGTGCTTGCGTGACCACGAATCAATTTTTTCTTAAATCGTATAAGTATATTACTTAATATATTTATCACGACGCTTGTGGACTATGTGTGAACACATGCATCATACCTCACAGGTTTTCATACAACCATTTTCTCGCATTAACTTTATATATCGCCACACTCACACACGATCACCCATCCACTGAGATCTCTGTCTCATTCCCTCATGTTTTCTAACCTTTAGATGAAGAGTTCGGCCAAGACATCGAACTCTCTGCAGATTGAATCCCTATCGCTGATGTGGAGCGATATTCCCTTTACTTTTATTTGTTGTTGGACTCCTTCATTTTATTTACATTGGACTGTAAGTTAATTCGAGATAATCTTTTGGGTTGTATTCGGATACCGCCGACTTTAAGATGTAATTTGTACTCGTGTTTATTTTAATTCTGTTGCATTAGACTCTATTTCACTTGGAGTTTGGTATCTTTGGTTTAGACTGTTGATTTATTTCTGTTTAAGTGATTGATCGTTGTCGCGTCACGTTTGGGGCGTGACGAGGAGGATCTTGCGGTGACTCCACAATGAATTTAGGAGGCGAAGTGGAGAAGGAACAATTACGTAGAATACACAAGTTGTCACATTTGAGGCTCGTTGTCAAGGGTCTTTTTATGCACGTTTTATGTGTATATTTGAGTAGAATTCTCGTTAGTTTTGTAAATTTTTGATTGTACATAGTTCATATTACTCCGGTGCTTTTATTGATGTAGATTGACCATTGTGGATTCATGTCAAAACATACTGGGAGTTTAAGGATGCAAAAACACTCGAAATTCCAAGCCAAACGCGCGTCATTTCGGGGCCTTTTTGGTCCAACACGGGCAGGGTGTCGGGCAACACGGCCGTGTTCCTAAAAACTACTCTGCACCAACCAACCCATTTTGGCCACTTTTGTACACTTTTAACACCCTATTTTGTTGAAACATGTCTGACGCAAGGAAAATGGAGGCAATTGTTTAACAAAAGAGAGTACTATCAATGTATTGATTGCGCCAAGGGTTGAAGTTGGGAGAGAATTCGAGGCATGAGCAACATCATCAATCAAGAAAGAAAATTGAGGCAATGAACGGACTGGCCGTGTCGTGTCAACTCTTTCTGGCGTGTCGTCAATGGCCGTGTTGTACAACACGGCCCATTTTCGATTTTTTGTGCGGCCGCGGCAAGGAGGAAAACTCACCAGCTTGACCCATTTTGGCCACTTTTGCCACTTTTAACACCCTATTTTTGACAACATGTCTCCATGTCCCCTCCCTCATCACTTGAATACAAGAATTCACCAACCAACAAGGAAAATGGAGGCAATTGTTTAACAAAAGAGAGTACTATCAATGTATTGATTGCTATAAAAGCGAGGGTTGAAGTTGGGAGAGAATTCGCCAATATTGGAGAAGAAGGCTTGGAGCAACATCATCAATCAAGAAAGAGTTAACACTTGAGAAAATGAAAGTGCAATCCAAATGGTGTAGTTGAGAAACTCCAATGGATGCCACCTGAATTTGTGATTAAGATGTTTTTAATAAAATCTTCATATTTTGTGTGATTCACTTATATTATGCTTCGTTCATTCGAATTGATATATGCGCAATATTGATTTGAAGTTTATTTTTCATCCGGGAAATCGAGAGATTCATGGTGAAATAGAACCTATATGTCCAAAAGAGTTGCCTGCAATCCTAGATTGAGACATAAATCTTCCGGATTAGGGTCAAACCTAATATGGTAAAATGATAATGTTGTCTTGGGGTTTTAACTAGGAGAGGTTAATCAACTTGATTAGAAGTTTTTTCGCCTTGAGAAAGGGTTTAGAAATTGGGAATTTCTACGGTCCACAAGACATGAGATTTTATTAAAAGATCCCTTACCCCGCTATCATTGATCCATCGAAAACATTCTGGATATAAGTGCTCTTCTCGATTCCCAAATAATCATTTTTATGTAATTTGTTTTCCTTTTTCATCAAACAAATCGGAAGGAGAATAACAAAAAGACGAGTCATCACCTCGTGGGAATCGATCCCAAAGACTTGCACCGTAGTATGTTCCAACCACGAGTAAGTCGACCTCAAGACTACTCGCAAAACATTCAACTTCGATGTTGAGCCACCCATGGAAATCTCATCATCGTCCGATGACGCTCCGAGTTAACACTTTAATGAAGGCAAGGCCGAGGACCCCAGTCAACTCATTTGGAAAAACAAGTTGAGACCGACGGAAGGAGACGTTGAGCCGAGTTGAGCCACAAAGACTCGAGGCTTCAACTTCGATGTTGAGCCACCCATGGAAATCTCATCATCGTCCGATGGGTCGACTTCACAAGCATGAGACCACGCCGAAGCAAAGGCTCGACAAGTCAGAGTCCACGCTGCGTCCATCGCGCAAGCTCCCCAAGCCGCAGGTTCGACTCCACAAGGGACTTCACGAGCACCACTTATCATTGAACAAATTCCGGTTGCACGTGATGATTCTTTCATAGAATCATTTCCCTTCTCTCTGAGGTACCTCCTGAAGAATCGACAAAGATCGCGAGCACTTCCACAGACTGATCCTATCATTCCATCGAGACACCATTGTTCCAACTAACTATGACTTTGACGCTTTGGCCGTCAGCTGAAATAGAGGAAACAACTGAAGTTCGGGAGATGTTCAAGGCCTTATTTGCTGAGATTGAACGGATGGAGAGGCACCGGGCCTCACTGGACATGAGGCTGGATAACAGGGACGCCAACCTTACTGCTGATTTGAGAGGCATCATAGTCAGGATCTGTGAGTGGTGGCAACAGCAACAAACAATGCGTGTGGAACAAGCTCGATATTTCAGAACATTGTTCAACAAGTTGTTGGTCTGGCGAGCTGAGAATACAGATGCAAAGACAAAATTGCAATAGCACATTGAACAAATGCATGAATCTCACACTACTGAGATAAAGCTGCTGCGTGAGCAAAATATGAACGAGCTCCTGCGTGTGGAAGAGAACATGGATCGAAAATTCAGTCTCCTCATGGCTGAAATGAAGTTGGTAGCAGCTGAATGCAACGCCACCCACTCTGAGTTCCGTGCAGCTTACTCCGCAGCAGATTCAAAGCAGAACTCAGCTATCAACAGACTAGACTTCCTGCTTGCTAGCTTGTTTCCCGGGGTTCCTCTCTCCTTTGATGATGCCAAAAAGGGGGAAGAGGAATACCTAAAGGCGCTGAAGGGATCAGAAGGGGTTCCTAGAGACACCTATGCCATTTCAGATGCCGGAATTGAGCCAAGATCTATTGATGAATTCAAGACGCTCGCATCTGAAGGTTATTTCGCAAACATGTCCATGGCTCAAGCACGGGATTTGTCTTGGGAAAAAGGTCTCACACTATGTGAAGAAGGCGACAGCACAAACCACCGGCGATCGCTCTGCTTGGTCACTCTGCTGGTCACTCAGTGGGAAAAAGAAGACCCCAAGATAAATACACGCCCGGGCGGAGAGAAGAAGCGAGTGGTGGAGGAAGAGGTTTCGGACCTGGAACTCGCCCAAAAACATTGAGTACATAGATCCGAGGCAAGAAAAGGAGGGATCTCTTGGGCCGGATTTGACGTGAAGTAGCCAACCTACAAGTGGCTAAGAACAATCTTGAGTATGTGAAGAGAATTGAAGAAGAAAATAAAAGACAAACTCAGCTATGAGGAAAGACAAGAAAGACCGAGAAGAGATGAAGCTGCCCTTTTAAGGCGTATGAGAAAAAGAAGGCAGCTGAAGATGAGAAGAAAAGGAAAAGGTCAGAAGATGACATAGCTGAAGAAGATAAAAGAAGGAGGCATCGAAGGAGATGAAGTGTTTTTGTCCACCCCTTCATGTATTTTACTATGTAAATACACTTTATGTAAGTCTTCTGTACATTGAATAAAATTATGCAATTTCTATATGTGAGTAGATATAGAACAGCATGGTTAGTCTAAGCCCCGTTTAAACTCGATACAATTTTTTTTTTTTGGCTTAAGCTCGATACACTCTACAGAAAACTATGTAAAGAACAAGAATGTTATGATCAATAAAAGATCGATTCTAAACATACATTCTGTGGTTCTACATTTGTCTGTATGTATCCTTGCTGTTAAATAATTGTATGAACGTTTTAAGTTTTGGCATCATCAAAAAGGGGGAAATTGTTGGGAAATTATTTTGTAGATTTTGATGAATGCCATGAAAAACTTAGAATAGCAAGTTGGCACCCCATTTTTGTTGTAAATCGCATTGTAATAGATAGGGCTGGTCGAGTGAGTTAAGTCGGCTATGCCTAAACATGCAAGAAGACAATCGGAGACTAGAAGGAAGACTCATTGCGAGGCAAACAGTATGGCAAAGACGGAACTCGATCAAGGTGCGGTGAGATTCAAGTAAGTGAAGTATCGGTCAAGTCAACTCAAGACATCCAAGTCTCAAGGTTGAAGTGACAAAGAGTCATCAAATGACCGAAGTGACTCAAGTCACCTGGGGATGTTAAGAAAATGCGGTCAAGTCAAGATAATCAAAGAGATCCGTTGCACGTAAATCAAGAGAATTACTTAAACAAGTAATACCTCCATACGCTTTTCTTGAAGTGCTCGGTTCGAGAAGCGCGCAAAGGAATAAACTAATGGGAAGCACGCACCATGTCGAACTCGAAAAGTCAAGAATCATTCATACGAGGAAATGGAAATTCCAAGGATCGCAACAAGACAAGCCAACGACCACAAGTGACTTTCAAAAATAAGCATATCTCTTCAACGGGCGATTTTTGAAAGATCACTATAAAAGGCCGAGGAATAACTCGAGAGAAGGTTACTCAACCACGAACATTCAAGCAAACATTTGAATCAGTAACCAAAAATATTCTCAAATCATTCAAGATAAATCTTCAAGCCTACATTACGAAGGAAATCAATCCAACACTCACCTGTGAAGGAAAGATTAATTCAATCAGTTGAAGAGGAAACTTTTGAAGAATCAAGGGGTCTACATTCCACGGAGGATTGTAGGAAGGTTCAAGGTCGAACCGTCTCAAGTTTTTGGAGGGCTTCGTGATCAAATTCAAGAAGCTTGAGCAAGTGGGTTGTAGTAGCAAGGCAACGCCTGTGAAGAAGGCCGAGTCGTCGAGAAGCCAGACTAAGTGACCAAGGCATCTCCAGATCGAGTCCCAAAGGACCAAGTCACCAGTGTGTGATCAAGACTTGTATCTGGATCATTAACCACTCGTATATTGATCAATACTTAGTGGATTCCTCCAAGAGTTGGAGAAGAGAGGAGTAGAAGAATTACCCCATCTTCGAACCTCTATAAAAACTTATTGTGTCATTTACATTTCAACACTTTAATTTCTGGCATCTTATTTTTTATCTTCTGATTAATTTGCAAACCAATTGATAATCAACTGAGTGCTAAAACCGAGTATTAAAACAAACTTAACCAAATTCAAGGGTGTTAAGTCTTCCAAAAAAACAAATCACAATCGAGTTAAGTTTTTAGTCAAAACAAATTGTGAGTTATTCTATCAACAAATCGAGTCAGTCGTTGAGTGACTAACTCTGACGATTAACTAACTTAGTCATTTGTCCATCAAGGACACAATCTGTGAAGTATTAACTCTGAATATTTAAAAGGACTAATTTGAAAAGTTGGTAAGGTTATTCAACCCCCCCTTCTAAACCTTACACTCACACCCCTTGGGACCTACATATAATAAATTGATAAAAAGTATGTAAATTGGGTTTTTTCGAGCCAAATAGCTAAAAGTCACCCCTTACGATGACCGACAAGCAAAAGAAATAAAAGAGAGAGAGAGTTGACGGAAGTAGAAAATAAGGTTTTACTTTTATTAACACTTAGATATCCCGACCACACTCTCAATATCAAATTTCATTTCAAATAACTTTTGTCATAAATCTCTATCAAAATAAAAACAGAATGAATGGCCAAGAAATTTCACCCTCGAGTTTGCAATATTGGATTCTAATTCCCTACTTAAGATATGTTCAAGAATTAAAACTTGAGAGAATGAGAGTTAAATAGTTGGCATGCCCAATAGGACATTACTTGGCCTTTCTTTTTTTTTTTGAGAAGCGAATATTACTACTCTTCTGTCCCGAATAATTTATTTATTTGCTACAATGTAATATTAAATTCTTAAAACTTATCATTAATTAACCTGCCGTGTTTATTCTTTGATAGCTTTTTTTCCTTTTTTTTCTCTAAAGAATTAAAATGAAATCCATTCATTCATTAGAAGAAACTCAACTGATTACAATATCTTGTGAAAAATAGTTGCAAGCTATGCAGATCATAAAACTATACAAATCTAAAATAATTATTTTATTAAAACCTAAACAGATTTAACTTTTGATCCGTAGAATCAGATCATCACAACGAATGCGCTGGACAAAACACATATAAAAGAAATTGATCTCGCTTCTATCCCTGCATCAGCTGGGCCATCCTAGACTTGAACCAAAGATCTCGCCCGTGAAGTAAATCATCGCACTCTCATCTAAATATTCTGAACAAAATCCCACATATGAGACAAACTTATTTATTGAAAAAGAAAACCACTTATTGGGGGACAAATAAAAATCACCTATTGGGGACATAGATCTTTTTGTTTTTTGTTTTTAAGGATGACGACAAATTTATTGAGACTAAAATCATTGAAACCTACTTCCATCATCCTCCAAAGCGGCTAGGATTTTAATATTACTAAACATTCAAATTTTACAAAAACCTTGACTAAATTATTTGTATAAAATATTTTTTTAATTAATTTTTATTCAATCGACAAGTACATATTGATTTATTATTATTATTATTATTATTATTATTATTATTATTATTATTATGTCTTAATCCGACATTTGCTTGTGGATTCCTAACGTACTTCAATATTCTTCCCAACTCGTAGAGCTAAAATCTGGCCTAAAATTAAATGTGATTGATTCCTCAACGGTGTAGCAAAAGCGTGTGAAAGAATTAGCATTTTAACATCTTTTAACGAGGGAAAACCAAAAAACATGTTGAACAATCACGCTTTTTTGTTTCTTTTGCTGCTTTTGCGACATATGCTTCGAATATCTCTATTTTTAACATTATCTTTAGGCATCATGTTCATGTGCCTGACAAGTAACATCCACTCTGAAAAATTAATGTCCAGAATTGTACGGGATATTTTTTCAACTTTTTGTTAGTTTTTCTAGATGTGATTGGAATTTTTAAAGGTTCTTCAAGAATTTTTGTGAGGTGGGGAAAGGGTAGAAACCAACAACTATAATTGGAGAATGTGAAATAGTTCACAAAAATTTGTGTGAGACAGTGACGAGCCTCATTACCCAAACCCAAAAACGAAAACTCACATGCCCTTCTCTCTCTGTGTGTACTCACGTGCCCCTCTCTCCTCAAGTCTCACTCTTCTCACTCTATTCACTCATGTGGCCCCTTTTCTTTCTCTCTCCTCACATCTCATTCATCTCGTGTCCCCCCTCTCTCTCCTCACATCCCTCATCTATCTCTAGAGCTGGCAATAGTTGGACCATGATTTTCTAGATCCAAAAGAATCTGGGCCTATTTGATCCGACCTGATTGGCCTATGGACCGGGGTTTACCCGACTTTTAGCCCATCCCTCTAGTTTTTTGTATAAAATACACACATGGGTTGGGTTGGGTTGGTCCCTGCATGTCGCGCAACCTGAACAAAACCGGGTCGGCCCGAGGGTTTTACATACAAAAATCTCACAAAATCCAAATTTTCAAGGAAAAAACAAATGCCCAAATAAATTATCTTTTAAAAACGTATAGTTTTCAAAGTAGAAGTGATATTTTTTTAATGAAAAGTGATATTTTTTTAATAAGAAGTGATATTTATTTTAATAGAAGTGATACTTTTTAAATAAGAAATGATACTTTTTAGTATTTGTTTTAATAAGACTGGTATTGTTTGATAAGAAGTGTTACTTTGTTTTAATAAAAAGATATACGTTTTTCATAAGAAGTGATACTTTTTTCCATAAAAATTGGTATTTTTTAAAAATAAAAAGTGATATTTTTCATAAGTAGTGATATTTTATTTTAATAAAAAGTGGTATTTTTCGAGTCTAAAGTGATATTTTTCATAAATAGTGATACATTATTTTCTTCATCATTTTCCTTTGTTTCATGAGTGTAGAGAGACAAGAGAGACGTTGAGAGAGAGATATGGGAGACCACAAGACAAATAGGGCGTGAGGAGAGAGAGGAGAGACCATGAAAGGAGTGGATGTGAGGAGAGAGAGGGAGGATCATGACAGAAGTTGACTTGAGGATAGAGAGGAAGGGGGACCAATAGTGAGAGAGATAAGACCATATGGGATTCTTTCTCACGGATTTAGATCCGTGAGAGATGATATTTTTACACCAAAATGCAAGTGATAAATAATTGGTGCTAGCAGGATCAAAAGAAACTATTTTGGGTAGGTCTCTTGTGAGAGACCTCTCACGGATTTCTCACGGATCTAAATTCGTGAGACAGTCTCACAAGAGACCTGTCCAAATTAGTTTTTTTGACCCTGCTAGCAACACTTATTTATCACGTGAGAAATCCATGAGAGGTCTCTCACAATTGACCTACTCAAAATAGTTTCTTTTGACACTACTAGCACCAATTATTGATCACCCACATTTTGGTGTAAAAATATCATGCTAATTTTTTAGGGATCCAACTATAAATGAAAAATAGATAATTCAAGATTGCGAAATATGTTGAAGGGTCATTCGGTCATATCACTTATCTTATAGAGTGACATCAATCACGAAATCATTTTTGAGGAGCGCATTCCAACTTATGATTTATGCCCAAGAAGAAGTAAAAATTAATAGGTCATCACTCATCAATCGTTACAAAGTGAATCTGAATCTTCTACTGAATATTTGTAAATAGGCCGTGTGAAATGACTCCAATACCCTTAGTAGGATATGGGGGATACGATATGATCTGTCCTGGATGAGCTGGACTATTAAGGCTTAAATTCTGCTCATCGCTGCACCTGCAAAGCCTAAACCGGAGGGTTCTCCGGCGTCAGCACTCCGATGCTAAAGTCAGGCGATGGAAGAGATGAATATTGAACAATATTTAAAGTGTATAATTATAGAATGAATATATGATCTGAAGTCAAACCTTTTCTTGGCATAAGAAAGCCCCTTTTAACCTGAATTTGGGCTCTTCCTCCCTCCCAGAGAGCTCCACGTGTCATCCAGCGATTGGCCCTTGATCAGTCATTTCCCTCAGTTCGCGAAGTTACTCCCTGACAGGTCTCTCCTCCCTAAGGGTCACTTCTAGCAGGTCTCTCACTGACCATACTTACTTCTTTGCAGACAATCCTTTGACCCGCCCCCCTTTTATACCTTAAAACCCGGTTGCATTAATGACCAAGTCAGGAAATGTCCTTTACAATAAATGCCCCTCCTCGGTCGAGCTGCCTCTCGCATTTATGTCTTATCATTAGTCATAAATACCGCCGCCCACCTATCATTTCATAGTTACTCTCTCCTTTATGTCATTCTCAATTGTACCGGCCATTAAATGCAATTGCAGGTCTTCCCCGCATAGGACTCCCATCCTTGTAGGACCTTCAGTAATAATCTCAGTTCCCAAAGATGGTAGGTCTAATCACTTGAGCTTTTACTTTCCTTGGTAAGATCCGGCCAAAGACAGACCTGCTCTGAGTAGACCTGTCTCTACCTAAGTTGGTCCGGATCAACTACTCCCCCTACTCTATGTGGACTAAGATGACAAGTTTGTCCACTAGAGTAGGTCTACTGTTTTTCCCAAAGCCATTTTGGGCGAAAATTTTGAGGCGGTTTTATTTCGAATTTCAGCCGCCTTTTCGTACTTCGCGCTCATAATGGCACGTCCTATCCATCCCATCGCCTTCTTATCTTTTACTCCCCAACCATTGATTACCCTCGATCCTACGGTTGTCCTTCAACCCTTTTCATCTTCTCATTAATGGTTAAGATTCCAACCCCCTTTAAAAAGGGGGAACTACCCTTACCTTTCTCCCTTTCAGTTGCCTTCTCATTTCTTCCTCTTCTTCGACCACAACTCCTTCCATAGCCAGTCTCTCAAGTAAGTCCTTCTCTTCTCTTTTCTTTTTGTTTTAATATTTTTCTTCCTCTTTTTTATCTTCTATTTCCCCCTTCTTCCTGCCCTAGTTAAGCACGAATTTCTGCTCTAATCCTTAACATATGGCTTCTAGTTCTCACCTTGCACACCCCAATATCCAAAGTATTCTATCTGAAACTAGCCTAGAAAACCTGCCGGTTAATGCATGCATTCTTTCCTCCTCCCATCTTCGGCTCCCAGTTCTCAAGACAGGCCCTACAATCCTCCTAGGGGATATATAACCTTTTTCGTGGAACAACTGGAGGCGGGTTTGAGGTTTCCCATGCCCGAGTTCCTATGCCGTATTTCCAAATCGTTCGGCATCCCCCATCCTAAATTGTCCCTAATTCCATTCGTTCACTATTAAGTTTCTTCAAGATCCTTTCTTATGCGGGAGAGGTACCTACTACCCAGCTCTGGCGTGATTTTTATCATGCCAAGCCCTCTAATCCCCCTGACTTCTTTTATTTCACTTCTCGGGGCTTTGCCAGATTCATAGATTGGATTCCTAACTCCAACAAGGCTTGGAAGAAAATTACTTCTTAATTTCTGCCCCAGATCCTTGGTCTTTCCCCACCAAGTGGATCACGGACATGCCCCACCAGGGTCCCCCGCCCAAGCTGTCCTCCTTTTCGGAGGCTCTAGCTTGGCGCCTGAATTCTGATCCCTACCATGCCCAGTTGTTGACCGAAACTTGGTCCTTGCTTCACCATTTTCAACTCATCCCCCTGGCCCTCCCTTTGCCCTGCTCTTTAGGTATTTGCTAGTACTTCTCCCTCTTTTATGTAATCCTGATTTATTCTAATATGGCTTTGTTCCTCTTCGCAGGTCAAATGATGAATGAATGCATTGCTGCCCGCGTCCGTGCTAGAAAAGCTTCCAACCAGTCGATTCACCCTGAGGGGCAAGGTCCCCTTCCATTGACAGGGCCTCCTCGGGTTGAACTCCCCACTTCCTCTCACCCCGAGCCTCCAAGCCATCCTTCCCAAAGCTCTTCGCCCCCTGCTGACCTCATTCGCAAGGGCAAACGGCCAGCTAGTTCGGCTGTTGGTGCCTCTCGCCCCACTCACCGAACCGGGCTACCGCTTCGGATCTTACTGCTACTTCTCCAGAGCCACCCTCTTTGCTAGAGATGCATGACCCCGAAAGGGGTGCCCTCTGGATTCAAAATTTGGTCACTCCCAGGATTCAGAGCTTCTGGAGTCTTCCAACTTTGAGACCCGGCTGATCCGTATACCTGGCTTAGCCTCTAAGGTATGTGCTCCTTTCTTGGTACTAATACCTCTTTATTTATGGTTCCGCCTATTCTGCTGCCTTTCTAACCATTACTTTACCCTTTTCCTTGCTAGATGGTTCCTCATATGGGGTCTCTTGTCAAGAGTGTCAAGGGTGGCCTGATATCCAGGGCCGAACTTGAACTCCGAGCGCATAATGCTACTCTAGAGAATAGCTTGATGACCCTTAATGACTGAATAGATTCTTTGGAAGCTGATCTCTAGAGGACCCTGAACTAGGCTCGTGCTCAAGCCAGTCTTTTTGAGGAGGAAAAGCTTAGGGTTATCCGGGAGGCTATGGCTAAGGGGAGGGCTGATGGACGAGCTGAAGGGGCCAAGGCTAAAGAGCAGTTCCTCCATTCTGAAGAAGTTCAAGAGGCTATTGCTGAAGCTTCCCTTCTTTGTCTAGAGCATGGCCTTCAAGTCATGGCCCGTATCGCCCGGGAGAAAGGATATGAGCTGCCCATTCCCAACACATAGGAGGTTCTTTTGGAACTTAATGCCATAACTGCTGCCCTAGAGGGCCAAGCTGACGATGCCGTCCCCCCTGCGGGTTAGGCTCCAGCTCCTCAACCTCCTCTCGATCCAGCTTCTCCTACTTCTCGCTTTCAGCCCTAAACGCTGAGCAACGATACTGCCGAGATCGTTGCTCAAGATGGTGAGGAGGTCAACAATCCTGGGGGCTCGACTGTTTGGGCCGGGGGCACTGCCTGATTAAACTCTGCCTATATTTATGAACTTTGTTTAAGTTCTTGTTTTTTTCTGGGATAATTGTATGGCTCTTCGCAGCCATTTGTGTTTTTGTATCTTTCTGCTTTTGAGCTACTATCCATCCCCCCTGATTAAGTAATTTTTGACATGATTGCTTGATCAGGTTTGAACCTTGTCTTCCTTGCTTTTGAACTGCTGGGTTATTTTATATTATGGCCTTTATTCGTGCTTTCTCCAATTATCTTGCCCTTATTCTTTTTTAATGCTCTTGCCATAATCTCTTATGTAATGCTCCTGTTTGAATTTTGGTTCGTTTAGGGCTTCGGATCTCCACACCATATATTTTTTAAACATCAAAAAATACTTAAGTCAAATATTGTAACTCGAAACTTAAGACCTGGCTCGCTTAGAGCTTCAGCTCTCCACACCAGGGATTTTTTAAACATCAAACAATACGTAAGTCGAATACTCTTATTCGCAACTTAAGACCTGGCTTTTAGAGCTTCAACTCTCCACACCAGGAATTTTCTAAACATCAAAAAATACTTAAGTCGAATACTCTTATTCGAAACTTAAGACCTGGCTTATCTAGAGCTTCAGCTCTCCACACCAAGAATTTTTTAAACAACATCAAAAAATACTTAAGTCGAATACTCTTATTCGAACCTTAAGACCTGGCTTATTCAGAGCTTTAGCTCTCCATACCAGGGATTTTTTAAACATAAAAAAAATACTTAAATCGAATACTCTTATTCGCAACTTAAGACCTGGCTTATTTAGAGCTTCAGCTCTCCACACTAGGAATTTTTTAAACATCAAAAAATTCTTAAGTCGAATACACTTATTCAAAACTTAAGACCTGGCTTATTTAGAGCTTCAGCTCTCCACACCAGGAATTTTTTAAACAACATCAAAAAATACTTAAGTCGAATACTCTTATTCGAACCTTAAGACCTGGCGTACTTAGAGCTTCAGCTCTCCACAACAGGGATTTTTTAAACATCAAAAAATACTTAAGTCGAATACTCTTATTCGGAACTTAAGACCTGACTTATTTAGAGCTTCAGCTCTCCACACAATTTTTTTAAACATCAAAAAATACTTAAGTCGAATGCTCTTATTCGAAACTTAAGACCTGGCTTATTTAGAGCTTCAGCTCTCCAAACCAGGAATTTTTTAAACAACATCAAAAAACACTTAAGTCGAATACTCTTATTCGAACCTTAAGACCTGGCTTATTCAGACCTTAAGTTTTCTACACCAGGGATTTTTTAAACATCAACAAATACTTAAGTCGAATACTCTTATTCGCAACTTAAGACCTGGCTTATTTAGAGCTTCAGCTCTCCACACCAGGAATTTTTTAAACATCAAAAAATACTTAAGTCGAATACTCTTATTCGAACCTTAAGACCTGGCTTATTCAGAGCTGAAGCTCTCCACACCAGGGATTTTTTAAACATCAAAAAATACTTAAGTCGAATACTCTTATTCGAAACTTAAGACCTGGTGGGATTCCGAGCTTCAGCTCTGTCGGACCAGGGTTTAATGGTGGTAAACTTAAGTTGAACATTCAACTCGAAACTTAAGACCTGGTGGGATTCCGAGCTTCAGCTCTCCCGGACCAGTGTTTATTGGTGGTAAACTTAAGTTGAACGTTCAACTCGAAACTTAAGACCTGATGGGATTCCGAGCTTCAGCTCTCCCGGACCAGGGTTTAATGGTTACTGAAATTTTGAAGCATGAACTGGAAAATATTAACAAAAGATGCGCCTTCCTTTCGATTTCAACAAGGCAAGAACAACAAAAAAGGAAACACTACGGGCTCCCAGACCCTCATATTTTCATTCGTAGATACATTCTTAAACATGAAATTTCATTAGATAACACACATTCCAAGGCTTAAGCACCTTATGCCCCTCCAAATCCTCCAGCTCATATGCTCCTCCTCTTATGACCTTCACCACCCTGTAAGGTCCTTCCCAGTTGCTCTCTAGCTTGTCTCTCTTCTTTAATGCATCCGCCTGTCGCAACACTAAATCCCCTACTTGAAAATTCCGCTTCCTGACCTGTTTATCATAAGCTGACTTCATTAATGTTCGGTTTATTTCCATTCTCAGATTAGCCCTCTCTCTTTTCTCTTCCAATTCATCTAAAGCTTCCCTCATCAGCTCGCTGTTATAAGTTTCCTCGTAATTATGCACTCGATGTGTTTCCATTCCTATCTCTACTGGGATCACAACTTCTGTTCCATATACCAGGCTAAAAGGTGTCTCCCCCGTGGCTTCCTTGGGTGAAGTCCGATATGACCAGAATACAGATTGTAGCTCGTCCACCCATCCTCCTCCAGCTCGTTTTAGTCTAGCTTTCAGGCCTATAACCAAAGTTCTGTTCGTAACTTCCACCTATCCATTGCCATGGGGATGTGCTACAGATGTGAAATGTTGCTTAACCTTCATCCCTGCCAACCAAATCCTGATTCTTTTGCCCTGAAACTGTGTTTCGTTGTCCGAAACTAGATCCCTCGGCCAGCCATACCGACTTACTATAAAGTTCCAAATGAAATCCATTATGTTGTCCTCCGTGATTTTTGCCAAAGGCTCTCCCTCTACCCATTTACTGAAATAGTCCACTGCCACTACAAGAAACTTTCTCCAATAGACCCCTTCATTCAAGACCAAAACATCCTGTCCCAAGACGCAAGTGTTAACTGACAACACAATAATCATTCTTGTACCACAGTATTCCCCTTACCAGTGCTCGTATTCAGCTTCATTATTTGAGGCCCTGAACCCAAACCTTACTGCTACCTCTAGATCTTCCCCTTTTGGGTTGGTTAGTACTATACCAGCCCCACACCCAGTTGCCGAAGAATATCCGTCTATGTACAGGAGCCACGCCCCGAGTTCGGTCTTAGGGTGCATCATCTCCTGCAAGAAATCTGCCAATTGTGCTTTTACTGCCGTCCGAGAGCGATATTCCATGTCGAACTCCCCCATCTCAATAGCCCACTTGATCATTATGCCCGACGTTACAGGCTTGTCCATTATTCGCCCTATCTGCAGGTTTGTGGGAACCATCACTTTGTGCGAAAGGAAATATGGTCGGAGCTTTCTTGCAGCTACTACCAATGCAAGCCCTTCTTTCTCCTCGAGTTCTCAACCTCGTAGTTCTAACATAACATAATAAATGGACATCTACCTAACCTGCTCTTTCCTTAACAACACCGAGCTCACCGCCTTGTCCCCTACCAAAGGTAAGCCCTTCTTTGGTTAGTACAACTTGGAAAGCTTTTAACTCGCTGAAAGCTCTTTCACATTCCTCCGACCACTCGAACTTGTTCACCTTCCTCAACACCTTGAAGAATGGGAAACGTTTCTTTGCCGACTTGGAGATAAATCTACTCAACGCTGCTATTCGACCCGTGAGCTGTTGCACTTTATTGATACTAGTGGGCAAAGCCATGTCAATCACTGCTTTAACTTTTTCTGGATTCACCTATATCCCCCGCTCGGTAACCATATATCCCAAAAACTTTCCAGATCTGACCCCGAAAGAGCACTTAGCAGGATTCAGCTTCATCCCGAAATTCTTTAAAACTGCAAATGTCTCCGCCAGATCTGCCACATGGGTCGTGGCTGACCTACTTTTCACCAACATGTCGTCCACATAAACCTCCATGTTTCTACCCAACTGTTATTTGAACATTCGATCCATTAGCCTCTAGTAAGTAGCTCATGCGTTCTTCAAGCCAAAGGGCATGACCACATAGCAATATGTGTCATATGAGGTAATGAAGCTCACCTTCTTCTGGTCTTCCACTGCAAGGCGTATCTGGTGATATCCTTGATATGCATCCATCATGCTTAAGAGCTCATACCCGGCTGTCAAATTCACCAACTGATCTATCTGGGGCAGGGGTAATGGTCTTTTGGGCAATCTTTGTTAAGGTCGCGAAAATCGATGCACATCCACGTCTTATCTCCTTTAGGTACCAGAATCGCATTATATAGCCACTCGGGGAATTGGATCTCCCTGATATGGCCTGCCCTAAGCAGCTTATCCACCTCTTCCTGTATGATCTTATCTTTATCCCATCCGAAAGGCCTCCTTTCCTGCTTCACTGGCCTCCTCTCCGGATCTACATTTAAGTGATGTGTTATCTGCTCCGGGTCCACTCCCCCCCAAGTCCTCTGCACTCCAGGCAAACACGTCGAGATTTTCCCTTAAGAAAGATGTGATCGCTGCCACCAGCTCGGACCCCAACTGCGTCCTTATCTGAGTCACTTTAGTAGGATCTCCTATTACCAGCTCTACACTCATCAACTCTTCCTGTGGCTTCACACTCATCATGTCAGGTTCCTCCTTTTCTTTCCTTTTTGTCATTTTAAGTGGGTTGGTCTCCCTTTCACTTTCCACTTCCTTCCGTTTAGATTTCTTCTGTTCTCCCTTCCTTACGCCTCCACATAGCATTTTCTAGCCACCTGCTGGTCCCCCAATACTTCCCCAACACCATCTTCCATGACGAATTTTAATTTCACATGGAATGTAGAAACGACAACTTGGAACGCATTTAACGCAGGTCTACCAATAATGACATTGTAGGTAGAGAATGAATCGACTACGAGAAAACTAACCATTCGCGTCTTATGATGCGGCTGCTCTCCTATGGTGACATGTAGGATCACCTGTCCGATGGGCTCCACTACTCCACCCCTGAAGCCGAACATGGCTGTCTCCACATGTTTCACCTCCATCTCCACTCCCATTCTTGCTAGATAAACGTTTTTATCATGATTTTGTTCAAATGAGTTTTTAAACCAAAACAATGTCCCTAAATATTGTCTAAATACTTCCGATCGATTTAAAATATTTTTACTATTTTTCGGAGTATTTTTTGGAGTTTATTTTCGATAAAAAATTGGACAACACATTTGTTTCAGGCTCGACCGTCGCCCTATATGGCAACCCGTACCTGAGTTAAGTTTTGAAACAGGAAAAGGGACGTAGAAAAAATAAGGGAGGTCGACCGGTCGACCAGGTGGTCAACCGGTGAGGGCGACCGGTCGACCCCTGGGCGACCGGTACCTGGGAGTGCCCTCTTGAAGCCTGTCTTCTCTGTTTCGTATTTTAAACACCACCAACCAGTCATGGTCTAGGGCGACCGGTCGCACCCCCCTCCGACCGGTCCCCCTGTGTAAAAATCGCATAAATTCAATTTCAATCTTATCTCTGCACGACCGGTTGCACCCCTGTTTTATCAGCAAACTATCCGTTGCATTTTCAGACAGCTTTTCCCTATTTTGTAGGATTGATTTCTAATAGCTATAATGATGATTTTAAATGGTTTCTTTTGCAGCAAATCACTCCCCAAGGAGGAGCCTATGTCTGGAAATCAAAGCCAAGACCTCTCCTATAAATAGAGGCTTCATTCAAGCAACAAGATACAACACTCTACACAAGCAAAGAGCAAACAAGCAAACACTTTCATATATCTTGTTGTATTAGCCTAAGCACTTTCACTAGCACAAATTTGAGGTCTAGGCTTTCAATTCTTGATTACACTTGTACTCATATTGTATCATTCATCATTAAGTTGTAATCTTGATTTTTGGTCATCATTCAACACAAGACATCCTTGTGAGTATTCTTGTGGTAAGAATACACTTGGGTGATCTAGGTGATAGGTGTTTGAAGGTTGTGGTAATCTTCAAAGGTGTTGTAAGAGGGTTGTGGTAATCCTCAAGGTGTTGCAAGAGGGTTGTGGTAATCCTCAAGGTGTTGTATTATTAATTTTGGTAATTAATAAAATCTTTTTTTCTTTTTTGAAATCCATCCCGGATATACTGGGGTGGTAGAGGATTAGGCCATATGTGGGTTGAACCTCTTTAAATCGAAGTGTGCTATTTAGTTTCCGCACTTAGCATTTCATCTTTGCTTAAATTTTCGAAAAAGAGGGCAAAATCTGAAAAACCGAGATAATCTATTCACCCCCCCTCTAGATTATCGTAGCCACTTGGACTAACAAGTGGTATCAAAGCCAAACTCTTTGGCTAGCTCATTCCGAGTAAAGAGGAAGTCATCTCCGAAGAAAATAAGGTGACTAAGGTATTGAATGCTCTTCCCGGCTCATGGTCCAAAAAAGTGATGGCAATCATAGAGGCACAAAATCTTGAGACACTCAAGTTTGACGAGCTTATTGGAAACCTCCTCATCTATGAAGTCTATCTCAAGGAGAGGAAAAATTCCAAACCATCCATAAATTAATCGGGTAAGCAAATTATTCATAAAGGTCTTGCTTCTTCTTCTTCTAATAATGCATACTATGATAATGATGATGATGATGAGGAGACGGCCGCACTTGTTCGAAAATTTGCAAAATTTGTGAATAAAAATAAAGCAAGAAAACCAAGAGATAATGCTTGCTTTAAATGCGGAAAACCCGGGCACTTCATTGTTGATTGCCCAAAACTCGATGAAGAGGAACAAAAGAAAAAGAAGCCTTTCACGAAAAAGAAGGCTCTAAATACGGAGTTCAAAACGTGGGATGAACTACTCGAAACAACCGACGAGGAAGGAGAGACCGAACATGGTCTCATGGCCATAGACGATGAAAATAATGAGGTACGCTCTAATTCTTCTACTTCCTCCATAGTTGATGATTTGCAATGTGATTTTGATGAATTGCAAATTGAGTTTCAAAATCTAATTGTTAAATACAAAAATTTGAAAAAGGAGCATAAAGATCTTAAGGTTGAAAAAGAAAAATTATTTACCTCTTATGAATCTCTAGACAAAGCTCATACACTTACTCTTACTAGAGTTCACTCTCTTGAAACCGAAAAGGAATTGCTCACAAAAGATATTGAATGTTTGAAAAATGATGTGCATCGTTTCAATATAAGCACGGATAAAGTCACAAAATTTTAGATGCACAAAGAGGTGAGCATTCCAAATTGGGACTTGGTTATAAGCCATTTCAAAGTATTTTTAAGAAAAATAACCAAGGTCCGACTTTTGTACGTGCTAGTAGTTCTATTACTCCTACTTGTTTTTATTGTGGCAAAGTTGGACATTATGCTAATAATTGCAAATTGAGAAATAGCTCTAGACATGTTTGGAGACCCAAAGGTCTCAGGACTAACCCCCATGGACCCCAAAATTATAGGGTACCTAAAAGAAATTCTTTTGTAGGTAATAGGGGCCATAACAACAATGGAAGATTCAAAATGGCTCATGGACAGCGGATGTTCACGCCATATGACCGGGAGGAGAGAACTTTTTACCAACATCAAGCTCCAAGAAGAGGGTATGGTCATGTTCGGCAATGGCAAAGGAAAAATTCTTGGAAATGGAGAAATTGGTAACTCTTCTTTCTCTCTTAGTAATGTTCTTTTAGTAGAAGGGCTTAAGTTTAATTTGATAAGTGTTAGCCAACTTTGTGACTCAAATTATGATGTTTCTTTCAATAAAGATAAATTCCTTATACTTAAAAATGGTAAAATTATTTGTGAAGCAAATAGAAAAGGCAATCTTTACAAAATTTGTACAAGTGATTTGGTTAGTCAAAATGTTTCTTGTTTAGTCGCTAATAATGATTTAACTAGTTTATGGCATAGGCGACTTGGACATGTTGGATATAAGAATTTGAAAAATATTTACAAAAACCAACATGTAAAAGGACTACCCAAATTGAATTTTGAAAATCTTGGCTTATGTGACACTTGTCAAAAGAACAAATTAGTTAAGAATAGTTTTAAGCCCAAAAATGAAATTTCCACAACCAAACCCCTACAATTGCTTCACCTTGATTTGTATGGGGATATTGGTACGGCTAGTCTAAGTGGAAAACATTACACTTTCGTTATTGTCGATGATTTTTCTAGATATACTTGGGCTCTTTTTCTTACCAATAAAAGCGATGCCGTTAATGAGTTTGTTAAGTTGTGTAGACTTATTGAGAATGAAAAGGAAGATACTATTAAGTCTATACGAAGCGATCGAGGTGGAGAATTTGATGGTGAATTTAGAGTCTTTTGCAAAACGATATGCTCATAATTTTTTGGCTCCAAGGACACCTCAACAAAATGGAGTAGCCGAAAGGAAAAATCGGACACTACAAGAGATGAGTCGGTCCATGCTCAATGAATTTTCATTTCCAAAATATTTTTGGGTCGAAGCCGTAAGTACCGCTTGCTATGTTATTAATCGAGTTTATATTCGTCCTAAAATGAATAAAACTCCATATGAGCTTTGGAAAGGTAGAACTCCAAATATTAGTTATTTCAAGATATTTGGTTGTAAATGCTTCATTTTGAATACCAAGGATCAATTGGACAAACTTGATCCTAAGGCCGATGAAGGGATATTTATGGGATATTCAACAAAGAGCAAAGCATATCGGGTTTACAATAAGACTAGTGGGGTTGTTGAAGAACCCATCCATGTCAAATTCAATGAAGCTTCGGGTGTTGAAAGATTACCCAATGATGAAAGTGATGAAGAGGAAATTATTGAACAAATTGTTCAAATTGATGATCAACCGTCTACATCAAATGATCAACCGTCCACTTCAAAGGTTCCTCAAGAAGATAGAGGTGATACTTCGGATCTTTCCATTGCATTGAAATTTAAGGGAGATCACCCGAAAGATCTTATTATTGGTGACCCCCTTGACAAAGTGATGACCCGGAGAAAATTTGCCGAGAAAGCTCTTATTTCTCAAAAGGAGCCTAAAAATGCTAAGGAGGCTATTGAGGATGAGGATTGGTTCTTAGAGATGCAAGAGGAGTTGAATCAATTTGAAAGAAATGATGTATGGGAATTGGTACCTTGTCCTCCATCTCAAACTATTATTGGTACAAAATGGGTATTCCGGAACAAACTTGATGATCAAGGCAACATTGTTCGAAATAAGGCAAGGTTAGTAGCTCAAGGGTATTGTCAAGAAGAAGGTATTGACTATGATGAAACTTTTGCACCCGTAGCACGTTTAGAAGCTATTCGTATTTTACTTGCCTATTCTTGTTATAAAAATTTCAAACTTTACCAAATGGATGTTAAATCCGCTTTCTTAAATGGTATTATTCAAGAAGAAGTCTATGTAAAACAACCTCCGGGGTTTGAAAATTTTTCTAGACCTAATGATGTTTATAAACTTAAAAAGGTCTTGTATGGTTTAAAGCAAGCACCCCGTGCATGGTATGATAGACTTAGCTCTTTTCTTTTGCAAAATGGTTTTATAAGGGATAAAGTTGATACACTCTTTGTTTTTGAAAAAGGGCAAGATTGTTTACTTGTGCAAATTTATGTTGACGATATTATCTTTGGTGCTACTAATGAATCCTTGTGCAAGAAATTTTCTAAGTTGATGCAATGTGAATTTGAGATGAGTATGATGGGGGAGCTCAACTTCTTTCTTGGACTCCAAATTAAGCAATGCCAAGAAGGCATATACATTTCGCAATCAAAATATACAAAAGAACTTTTGAAAAAGTTCGGCATTGAAGAAGGAAGAACCGTTTCTACTCCCATGGCACCAAATGTCAAAATTGACAAAGATGAAAAAGGCAAGTCCGTGGATGAATCAAAGTATCGAGGTATGATTGGTAGTTTACTTTATTTAACCGCTAGTAGACCGGACATTCTTCATGCCGTATGCCTATGTGCTCGTTTTCAAAGCAATCCCAAAGAATCTCATATGAGTGTCGTTAAAAGGATTTTTAGATATTTGAAAGGCACAATTCAATATGGTTTATTCTATCCAAAGAATGAAAATTGTTCTCTTAAAGGATATAGTGATTCGGATTATGGGGAAATATTGATGAAAGAAAAAGTACTTCCGGATCATGTCAATTTTTAGGCGATTTCCTAGTTTCTTGGTTTTCAAAGAAGCAAAATTGTGTTTCACTTTCAACGGCCGAAGCCGAATATATTGCCGCAGCTTTTTGTTGTACTCAACTTCTTTGGATGAAACAAACCTTAGCGGATTACAAATGTTCATTTGAAAATGTTCATATCTTTTGTGATAATATATCCGCTATAAATATTGCTCAAAACCCGGTTCATCATAACCGTACTAAACATATAGAGATTCGGCATCATTTTCTAAGGGATTGTGTTTCTAAACGAAAAATTGAGATATCTTTTATACCATCTCAAGATCAATTGGCGGACATTTTTACAAAACCGCTATCTTCCGAGACTTTTGCGTCCATACGAGCTCGGTTAGGCATAATGCATATTGAATGAGGTTTACGTTTGCATTTTGCATGCTTTTAAAACTTAAGGGCGAAAAATCGGATTTTTGGTTGAAAATTCGGATTTTATTAAAACTGGCAAGACAGTGGGCTGAAGAGGTTGAGGGCAACCGGTCGCCCTCAACGTCGACCGGTCGCCCTAAGCAAAATTTTGGATTAAAACCGTCCTGTCTCATGCCTTAGTCATTTTAACCCATTTTTGCCATTTTTCGTCCCCTTTGCCAAATTCACACAAATTTCACTCAAAATTTGTTTTCATGCATTCAATTCATATCTTGGACCTTATATAGCATGTTTATCATCATCATCGCTCATCTTTACCGATCGAATGGTAAGAATTTTCTTTTCTTTGCTCAATTGGGTTGAACCCTTGAGCTTGTGGCTTTCTTGTATATTTCTTGATGAAATTATCTTATGATTATGATGAGCTTAGTTGTTATATTGTATTGTATGATGTTTGATGTGAATTGGTGATGAAAATTTTTGGCTTGATTCATTTACAAGGGCTCTATACAACTTCTTTTAATTTTTACGCCCACAAAGTGTTCGATGAAATGTCGCAATGAAAATTTCAATTTCTACATGATTCTCTTGCTTCCAAAAGTCTTAAATACTTATTGAGATCATGTCTTGGCATATAAAACGAGCGTATGAACTCTTCATGATACATTTCTCCCATTTTCTTTGGTTTTTAAGCCTAAATTGTTCAAAGGTTGATAAACCGTTTCTTTGGCGCACTTTGATTTAATTGTATGATGTTTTTATCATCCTAACATTTTTTTTGATGATTCCAAAGGGGGAGAAACAGGATATTGGCTCATTAGCTCAAAGAAGCTAATAAAAGCTTGTTATAAAAGCTATAAGCTATGGCTTCCTAAAGCCTAGTATACCTAGTCCATGGCTTGTATTATGGACTTAATTGCAATAGACTATAAGTATTTTGACAGGGGGAGCTTCTTAGCTTATGATGCTTATGTGCATCTTATAAAAGCTTGTAATAGCTTGTGCTTCTAGCTTATGCAATATCTCTTGTTGATATGCCTATAAATAGGGGGAGCTTTGTGTTGATGTGCTCATAGATAGGGGGAGCTTTGTATGAAATGTTTTTTTAACGGATAGTTCACTCGTAAAACCGAAAATTTATTTGTTTTCAAAATCGTCCTCGAGAAAATTGTTTTGGTTTGCAATCATCAAAAATGGGGAGTTTGTTAGATAAATGTTTTTATCATGATTTTGATGATTTTGTTCAAATGAGTTTTTAAACCAAAACAATGTCCCTAAATATTGTCTAAATACTTCCGATCGATTTAAAATATTTTTACTATTTTTCGGAGTATTTTTTGGAGTTTATTTTCGATAAAAAATTGGACAACACATTTGTTTCAGGCTCGACCGGTCGCCCTATAGGGCAACCCGTACCTGAGTTGAGTTTTGAAACAGGAAAAGGGACGTAGAAAAAATAAGGGAGGGCGACCGGTCGACCAGGTGGTCGACCGGTGAGGGCGACCGGTTGACCCCTGGGCGACCGGTACCTAGGAGTGCCCTCTTGAAGCCTGTCTTCTCTGTTTCGTATTTTAAACACCCCCAACCGGTCATGGTCTAGGGCGACCGGTCACACCCCCCTCCGACCGGTCCCCCTGTGTAAAAATCGCAGAAATTCAATTTCAATCTTATCTCTGCGCGACCGGTCGCACCCCCGTTTTATCAACAAACTATCCGTTGCATTTTCAGGCAGCTTTTCCCTATTTTGTAGGATTGATTTCTAACAGCTATAAGGATGATTTTAAATGGTTTCTTTTGCAGCAAATCACTCCCCAAGGAGGAGCCTATGTCTGGAAATCAAAGGCAAGACCTCTCCTATAAAGAGCAAACAAGCAAACACTTTCATATATCTTGTTGTATTAGCCTAAACACTTTCACTAGCACAAATTTGAGGTCTAGGCTTTCAATTCTTGATTACACTTGTACTCATATTGTATCATTCATCATTAAGTTGTAATCTTGATTTTTGGTTATCATTCAACACAAGACATCCTTGTGAGTATTCTTGTGGTAAGAATACACTTGGGTGATCTAGGTGATAGGTGTTTGAAGGTTGTGGTAATCTTCAAAGGTGTTGTAAGAGGGTTGTGGTAATCCTCAAGGTGTTGCAAGAGGGTTGTGGTAATCCTCAAGGTGTTGTATTATTAATTTTGGTAATTAATAAAATCTTTTTTTCTTTTTTGAAATCCATCCCGGATATACCGGGGTGGTAGAGGATTAGGCCCTAGGTGGGTTGAACCTCTTTAAATCGAAGTGTGCTATTTAGTTTCCACACTTAGCATTTCATCTTTGCTTAAATTTTCGAAAAAAAGGGCAAAATCTGAAAAACCGAGATAATCTATTCACCCCCTCTAGATTATCGTAGCCACTTGGACTAACAATTCTCATGTAGGCCTCATAGAACAACACGTTGACCGAGCTACCCATATCTACCATGATGCGAGCTACTTCAAAATTAGCTATGGTGGCAGTAATGACCAAGGCGTCATTATGCGATGGGGATACACCCCTCTGATCCTCCGCTTCGAATGAAATAATGGGCTCCCTCACCGCCCCTACTTCCATGATGGGTTGGATCTCTCCTCTCGCATGCGCCTTCCGAGCCCTATTGGAATCCCCATCAGTAGGCCCTCCAACTATCATGTTTATATTTCCCCTCGGAGGGTGGTCATCCTTGCCAGCTCCAGCGTTTCCCCTGCCCCCCTTAGCTGGGGGTGGTGATTCATGTTCGCCCCTGCATACTAGCTTGCCCCTGATCCATTTTGGCCCACCTGGCCAACCATCCTTTCGATCTCATCCTTCAAGTGCCGGCACTCTTCCGTGGTATGCCCAAAATCATTATGGAACTCATAGAAGATCTTTGATTTAGGCCGAGAGGGCCTCGCAGAATAGTTTGCGGGCCATTTCAGATCTTTATTTCCAGTTATCGCCATCAAAACTCGTGACCTTGAAGCTACGAGAGGGGTGTACAACCGAGGTTCACCTAATCGGGGCACCAACCCTGTCCTTCTCTCATACTCCCAAAACCATTTGGGCGCCACATCACGGTGCACCTCCACCCTTTCCTTCATCTTGTCCTTGAGCTCTTCCTTCTTGCCCTTCTGGGCTTCCTCAAAATTAACGTACTTCTCAGCCCTAGACAATACGTCATCGAAATCCCTTGCTGGTCTCTTGGCTAGAGATCTAAAGAAATCCTCATCCTTCAGTCCCTGAGTAAGTGCGCTAGTCAGGATCTCCTGGTTCACGGAGGGCACCTCCAATGCCGCTGCCGTAAACTTTTTGACATAATCTCTTAGGGGCTCGCCTTTTGATTGTTTAATCCTAAAAAGTGTTAGTAATGTCTTTTGGTGTTTCCTTGAGCTAGCAAACTGATGCAGAAAAGCCGAGCTAAACTCCCCAAAGGATGCAATAGAATCTACCGGTAGCTGACTGAACCACTGTTGGGCGGACTGAGATAATGTGGTAAGAAATACCCGACATTTCACCCCATCCGAGTACCTATGCAGCAAGGCCGAATTTTCAAACCTACACAGGTGTTCCCAAGGGTCTGTTGTCCTATCATACTCGTAGGTGAATGAGCGGAAATTGGCTGGCAACTCATCTGCCATCACCGAGGCCCTGAAAGGGATTCCTCTCCGAACCACCTCCTTTCCTGATACCCTCTGCTTCATCTCACTCACTTCCCTTGAGCATTTCTTCCCACTTCTCCGCCATTCTACCTTCCCTCAAGGCCTCTTCCCCTTGCTGGATCACCCCCCCGAAACGATCGAGAGGTTCTGCCAAAGGGCGACCCAGCGTGTGCTCTTGTGCTCTCACCTCCGACACCACACTGGAAATCAAACTAGCCAACTGTACACTAGTGAAATGCAAAGTTTCCGCTGCAAATTCTTCATTCAAATTCACCCTTGGCAACCAGTCCATGAAAGACCCCGGGGTCACACCAGGGGTGTTAAGCAGCGATCCCTCCGGCGTGCCCCCCGAGATATCGGCGTCACCTCCACTCCATCTGGTGCCACCAGAGTCTCCTTACCCTTCGTTCCTGATCCACTCATACTCACGTCTCGAACTCAGAATTTCCCACAAACGGCGCCACTTGATCTGTCCTGGATGAGCTGGACTATCAAAGCTTCAACTTCTGCTCCTCGCTACGCCTGCAAAGCCTAAACCGGAGGATTTTCCGGCGTCGGCACTCCGATGCTAAAGTCAGGCGATGGAGGAAAGGAATATTGAACAATATTTAAAGTGTATAATTATAGAATGAATATATGATATGAAGTCAAACCTTTTCTTGGCATAAGAATGCCCCTTTTATACCTGAATTTAAGCTCTTCCTCCATCCTAGAGAGCTCCACTTGTCGTCCATCGATTGGCCCCTGATCAGTCATTTCCCTCAGTTCGCGAAGTTACTCCCTGACAGGTCTCCCCTCCCTAAGGGTCACTTCTAGCTGGTCTCCCCCTGACCATACTTACTTCTTGGCAGGCAATCCTTTGACCCGCCCCCCTTTTATATCTTAAAACCTGGTTGCATTAATGACCAAGCCAGGGAATGTCCTTTACATTAAATGCCCCTCCTCGGTCGAGTTGCCTCTCGCATTTATGTCTTATCATTAGTCATAAATACCGCCGCCCACCTATCATTTCACAGTTACTCTCTCCTTTATGTTATTCTCAATCATCACCATTAAATGCGATTGCGGTCTCCCCAAGACAGCCTCCCCATCCTTGTAGGACCTTCAGTAGTAATCTCGGTCTCCAAAGATGGTAGGTTTAATCGCTAGAACTTTTACTTTCCTTGGTAAGATCCGGCCAAAGACTGACCTGCTCTGAGTAGACCTGTCTCTACCTAAGTTGGGTTGGATCACGATACATCATGTATGCTAGTGGATATATATACACACACACACCCTCTGAACTTCAAAAAATTTACTCTATTAATTGTGATATCCGCCTATTCTGCCAAAAGAAAATGTAAAAGAAAAATAAAAGAATAAAGAATAAAGAAAAAGAGCAAAAAGGCTCCTTCAAATGTTACATATAATCTTTTATTTTTTTTGACGAAGTTCTTTATTTGACTAATCCAAATTCAAATAATTAAGTAGAATCAAAACTGGTTTCGGGGATAGATTATTGATTACATCTTTGTCAAATTATAAGTTATTTATAACAAGTACCTCTGAGATTTGGGATAATTACAAAAAAATCTAACAAAGCATTACAAAAAGTACCCTGAGATCTGAGGAAGTGGGGTAAAACTTGCGGAATTTGTGTAAAGCTAATAATGCCTGACGGAATTCCAAAATAAAAAAATAGAAAATTTGAAGAAAAAAAGATGGACGATCAAAATTACCCACACCTAGTTTGGATCCTTTTTGTAGTTTTTAAATGGAAAACCCGAGGGGTGGAATATTTTTTCTTCGTAAAAGAGGGGGGCATTTGTAAAATTTTGGGGAGAGGTTTTAACGTTAAATAGTTTGTGGCGAAATAATTTTCAGTTATATTTGTGTTTTTTTGTTTATTCAAATTTCAATTTTCTTGTTTTTATCGGTGATAGATAATTCATTGAGAATGTTGTAGTTTATGTTGAAATTGAAGGATGACATGTTTTTTTTTTTTTGTAATCTTTTGTGAACAACCAAAGGCCATTTTGTCTCTTTATTTTATGTGAATTGTAGGGGCATTTTTGGGTTTTTAGATCAATTTTTTTGATGACGTCAAAATTCCGTTAGATCAACTAACAATTGGATAAGATGTTAGACGATTTATCGTTAGGAACACTTTGCTGTTTTTTTTAATTATACTAAATTTCAAAGGTACTTTTTTATTTATTCCTTTTTTATATCCAAGGACCTAATCAGCATTAGAAGAAATAGGTCCTTTTGTTTTTTATTGGGTTTTTAGCCCTTTACCAACATGGAGAGCCAGCCATGCCCTACCCCAAAATTTGTGTCATACGTCAGTTTTTCATTATGTCTTATTTTTTTTTTATATTTATATTTAAATTTAAATTTATTTTATTTTTTGAATTGTTGGTAGTTGGTAAAATGAGTTTTGTTGCTTAAGCTTTTCCAAAATACTGTTACAACTTTCATTTTGTTTTTGCGTTTATTTTTTATGAGGTTGGCTAGTATAAATGATGGTGAAATACTTGAATTAATTAATTTTGTGGGGGAAATTCATATTTATCCATTCATACTGTCAGTCTCCATTATCCTCGTATGATTACACGATTTGTTCCTTGAGAAAAAAATATATGTACCTTTACCCCTAATTAGTTGTTAAAACGCAAAAGGAAATTGAAAAGGAGAGAAAATAATTGTGTCCCCTTCACTTTCAATTGGTTTCCCAATATTACCATATATACTATACTTTCATTTGGACACCTAATGACCTACACCTGAGAGTAATTAAGTAATTTTTAAAATCAATAAAAGGAGTTGGATTATGCCCTATTAATAATCGGATTACACCCATTTCAATGGCCTTCTTTGTGTGAACCAAATAAAATAATAGAAATGAAATAATAAGAAAGTGTGTGATATTCCAACCAAATGGAGCTAGTGTTATTGTTAATGGCTACTTAATGAGGGAAAATATATCTGGATGCTCGTCAATGATTATTGATTAATAATAGAGGCGGTTTTTTTTAGCCATTCCCAACAAACTAAGATGTTTTTTAGCCATCTTTTTCAAACACATCTTTTTTAGCCATTTTGGGATGTAAAATGACATTCATACCCTTCAAGCATGTTTGTTTGATATTTTGGTTATTTCTCTCAATGTGTGATATATAACTGGGTATGCTGTGACTCGAACATGACTCGAAAGAAATAATTTTTTTTTAAAAAAAATCGAGTCACACATGACTCGAATTCGAGTTACTGTGACTCGAACAATAACTCGAATTCGAGTTATGTGTGACTCGAAAACAAAAAAAAATTTAAGTTTTTTTTATTTTTAAAAAAATCGAGTCATAGTGACTCGAATTCGAGTTACTATGACTCGAATTCGAGTTACAACATGACAACTCGATATTGCATATTTACTAACTTGCTAGAAGGGTATAGATGCCATTTTACACCCCAAAATGGCTAAAAAAGATGTGTGTACAAAACATGGCTATTTTTAATCTTTACATTTTCTAAATGACTATTTTGTACCATTACCACTTAATAATACTTTAAATTTTTTACTTTGTCTTTTAATTTAAGTTGAACTTGGCCCACTTAATAAGATATAAGTAAGCAAACGTCTCCACTCTCCTGATGTGGTATGGTTGCAGGCAGAAAAAAAAGAAAAAAAAAAAAGAACAAAAAGGTCCGTTTTGGTATTTTTCCAAAAGAGTCGCACCCCCTTCCCCTTGTATGAGAACCCATCCCTTTCCACTCAATGAAAGGGGAACTGTAATTTGAAATCTGGGTCTGAATTTATAGGCTCATTTGTTTTGAGTGTGTGTGAAGAAAGAAAGCAGAATGGTGTTCATAACTGAAGAAACGATCAAACAGTTTCAAACCCTGATGGAAAAAAGTCAGCTTTTCTATTTCCTCTGCTGAGGATTTTCTCTCTTTTGACTTTTTTTTTTGTCGTTTTATTGATCTTTGGTTGGATCTGTCGACTGCTGATGATTTAATTTTTTTCCCACTGCAGTTGATGAACCACTGAAGAAAACTTTCCTGGTTTGTCATTGTTTTAATTTCGAGTTCTAATGATTTCTATTTGTCTGCACAATGATTTGTGTATAATTATTTCTCTCTCTCAATTGTGGCTGGGATAATGAAATAGTCAATGTCAAGTCAAATTGCTGCTTTGAATGTTTATATACTTGTATGAATTGCTTGCTGCCGGTTAGTCAACTTGGTAGGACATCTACAATCTTGGAAAATAAGTCATCTGAGTTTTCGGGCAAGTTTTTTGGTTCCTGAATTATAATGAGATTCTTCTCTTTGCTCTATCTTTTCTTAAAGTAATTTGGTGCAGTGGATTTTAAGCTATGGTGATAAATTGAAATTTACTTGAAAATTTTCTGAATCTTTTTTTTTTTTTTTTTTTAATGTATTGAGTTTGGTTTCACTTGATCAACCAGTTTTTATACTCTAGTTATCTGATGTAGCTTTACTTTTATCTTTTCTTGTTACTTTGTAATTGAAATGATAAGTGGCTTATGATTCTATTGTTTTTTTTTTAGATAAGAAAAGGTGATTGATTCGGAAGCTGTTCAAGAAGATAACTATGGTGCAACAAGATTTAAACTCGAAAATTGGAAAATGGGGAAATAGAAAATTAGATGATGAAGGAATATATTAAGTATTGAATGGCTCATAATTGATGCATCAAACTCAGTGGGAGTTTATTTATTCTTCTCTGTGCACACATAGTTCTGATGAATTAAACTTCCTGATTATTTTGTGATAATTTGCAGAATATACATAATGGTTATCAAAGGGAGAATTTGCTGAGGTTTCTAAAAGCAAGGGATGGGAATCTCTCAAATGCACATAACATGGTTTGCAGCAGTTGATTAGTTCTATTTAAAGTATGTTACTATTTTTTTTTTTTTTGGTTCTGATTGTATCCCATAATTCAGCTTATTGACTGTTTAAACTGGAGGATACAAAATGAAATTGATGACATATTGACGGTAAGTTTTGGGACTATTTTTTTTTTATAGCATATTGCACTGTGTTCTTTCAATTTATCTGTGTACATTTTATTATCAATATATTTGTACATTTTATAATTGATGAGCATTACATATTTGACAGAGAGCTTCTTTTTCTAACCATTTATAAGGGTATTAACCAGGGTTCGAACCCTGTATCTTTCAGTTTATTTGAAATTTATCTCCTTCCCTCAACCAGTACTCCCAGCTTATTAAAAAAAACAGAGAGCTTCTTTTTCTTTCTCAAAGTGTAAATAGAAACTCTTATCCGTAACAGGTGAATTTGACTCATCTTGTTGAGCCTTTGTGGATTAAATTCTGGAATTGTCTTGAAGCCTAGACTTTTGTTGAAGTTCGGATTGTAACTTTGGACAAATTTGAAATAGATCCGGTTCTGAAAGTTATAATAAAATTAAAAAAAAAATGGGAATACACTTGCATGCTCTGCAAATTAGATGGACCTTTGCCGAGCTCATTGAATAACTGGATGCATATTTTTCCTTTCTGTTTTGAATTTTAAGTTAAAATGCTTACTTTTGCAGAAGCCAATTAACCCTACTGATTTGTATAGAGCAATACGGGATTCTCAGCTTGTAGGAATGTCTGGATACTCTAAGGAGGTACTGTACTATTTACATGTCTTATTGATTAGAACTATAAATTCTTCTTTCTTTCCATGATGTATTTGATATTTGAGGAAATTGAACTATATGGTGGAGTTTTTTTCTTTACAATATTTTATTTTCCTCTCAATGCTCATGAATATGCCCACTCACACTGTTGTTATAGACAAATGCCGATTACAATACTGTTTTATTCCAGCTAATGCTTTTACCTGGTAATTATAGGGTCTACCTGTCATTGCTGTTGGTGTCGGGCTCAGCACATTTGACAAAGCATCTGTAAGATGTCATGATTCTTATGGATTTAATTTTATTTACTTTAAAGCTATGAGTATTTTTAAAACTTTCAGTTGGGAACCTCTTATTATTTATGCAGAAAGTAAGATATTGTACTTATTTTTGTCAATTAGTGCTTGCTAATGCTTATCTTATCTTTCTTAGATTCACTACTATGTCCAATCACACATCCAAATGAATGAATATAGAGATCGTGTAATAATGGTGAGTTTCAGCTTTGACTTAATGGCAGTGTTTAAAAATGCGTACATGTATATGGCTTTTATATTTTAAACTTACTCTATGTTTCATCATATAGCCTTCTGCAACCAAAAAATATGGACGGTACATTGGCACATGCATAAAGATTCTGGACATGACTGGTCTAAAGCTTTCTGCTTTGAATCAAATCAAGGTATATCTTTGTATTGCATGACCTTTAATAGACTCCTTTGGTCAATTTTACGTGCTAATTTTGTTCCTGCATGGAAGTTTTGCTGTGGCCGGCCAATTCGTACAATACTAGCAATTTCCATCTTGTTGCATTTGGTTTTGGTTGTGAGATTTTATTAGTTTAGCTCGATGGTGATACTATTTCCACTAACCCTTTATATCGTTATACTTACTTTTGGTTGCAGTTATTGTCTGCAATATCTACAATTGATGACCTCAACTATCCAGAGAAGACGGAAACTTATTATATAGTGAATGCCCCATACATATTTTCATCATGTTGGAAGGTTTGGCATGTGTACATGATGCATTTCTTCAATTTGTACATACAACGTCAACATTCAACCTTATCTTAATTCATTAACAGGTTGTTAGACCACTTTTGCAAGAGAGAACGAGGAAAAAAGTTCAGGTTCTTTCAGGCTCTGGAAGAGATGAGTTGTTGAAGGTAGGCCACTGTTCTGGTTCAAAATTTCTGGCTATCACAGTTTGCATATGGTTTAGGGTTAATTACAAAAAACACCCTCGACAAAAAAAAAAAAAAAAAAAAATCCCAGCTATCTTTCAAAATTACAAATACCCCTTTGATGTTTGCTTCTATTTTACAAATTGCACCTATTGAGGGGCGTATTTGTTAAGCAATTACAAACCTCAGGGCAGTGTTTGTAAGGGTTATTTGTAATTTTAAAAGATAACTGGATTTTTCTGTAATTAGGCTAAACCTCAGGGGTAGATTTTGTAATTTACACTTGGATTTATCTGAAGCATTTCCCTTTTTCGATTTTGACGTTCTGACTCATGTTTGTGCAGATTATGGATTATGAATCTCTCCCACATTTTTGTAGAAGAGAAGGCTCAGGTTCATCTCGACATTCTAGAAACGGAACAGTTAAAGATTGCTTTTCCTTGGACCATCCCTTCCACCAGCAGCTTTACAACTACGTTAAGGAGCAAGCTGCGTTAGTGGAGTCAGTTGCACCAGTAAAACATGGTTCGGTTCATTTGGATTTTCCGGAGCCTGACCCAGACGATGTAAAAATTGCTCAAACTATAGAATGTGAGTTTCAAAGACTCGGGAATCAAAACGGGCTTTCCCATTCGTTACATGAGCTTAAGATAAGTGGGGATTGAACCCTGGAGGAGTGTTGTCAGTGAAAACCTTTGTAAGTAGCTAATATAAATCCATGTTGTACTACAGAAACTAGCATTATCTAGATGCTGGTTCCTGTGTCTTTTTTTTTTTTTTTTTTGGTTGAGCTTAATTTAAGTTGATCACCTTTTGCTTGATGCCACATTGTCACTCAAATCTTTTAAATGCTGAGTTTATGTCCAAAAAAAACAAAAGAAAAATGCTGAGTTTATGCAATGTATTTCATTTATATATTGAATGGTTGGATTACTCGACTTTTTATCATGGGGAATAAGTCATGTGTTGTTGCAAATATATTCCCAGGTTCTGTCAATCAAAATCAGTTTCCTTCGGCAGTTAAAACTATTAGCATTATAGACAATCTTAAATAGGCAAAATCACTGAAAAGTGTGGGATTTTTTCAACGATTATTATTATTATTATTATGGATAATTATAATAACCCCTGAAGTTTGGACTAATTATAAATGTTTCAAAATTACAAAAAATTGCGTCATGTTTGATTCTATCTTAAATTTAAGGGTGTGGCTGTAGTATATCAATAAATATCAGAGGGATTTTTGAAATATTTTTACTTGGGAAGGGGAAAAATATAAGATGAAATCAAACCTCAAGAATGTTTTTTGCAATTTTCAAAAATCTCTGGGTTTTTTTTTTTTTTTTTTTTTTTTGTAATTAGCCAGAATCTCAAGATGTTTTTGTTATTATTATTATTATTATTATTATTATTATTATTATTATTATTATTATTATTATTATTATTATTATTATTATTATTATCCTTTGCAGGAATATAGATACTTATTTCATCAGCGCATTTCGGACTACTTTTACGACGGGTCCTGGCACTTCACCTTCTCGTTTGTGGAGGCTTATCTGGATCTGGTTCGGGCTATCGTACGTGTCCTTATTGCCCCTAATTCAAGGGATACACGTGTATGGTTGAATTCGGAGGACGGTTCGGTTACTTCAAAGGCATCATATGATCATGTGCGTTCTCATCATTCGGCGGTCAAGTGGGGCTCTTGGATTTGGTAGCAACACATCCCGGAATGGCGATCGGTGGTGGCGTGGCGGGCCATCCATAATCGATTGGCTGTCTTGGATTTATTATGGGCCAGGGGGAGTTTTACTGGCCCCTCGGTTTGCGTTTTTTGTCGTGACTTTGTAGAATCGGTTGACCATTTATTTGTCTCTTGTGTCTTTGCAGGGGCTCTCTGGCGATGGATTTTTGACTCGTTCAACGTACCCCCATTTGAGGCTTATAGTTTTAATGAATTCCTCGTGCGGCTAATGAACCTTCATTTCAGTGAACATGTTATTTTCCAATGGAGGGTGGCGATCCTTTCCTGCATCTGGCTCATTTGGCATATCTGGAATGAGTTGGTCTTCCACAGCAAAACCTGGACAGAGGAGGCGGCTATTATTCATCTTCGACTTCTCATCGTTGAATCATCTTCATTGGATCGGGGATGCATGCATAACGACCTACAAGACCTTCTCATCCTGCGAAGGTTGCGAGTCACTGGGCGGCCTAGGCATGCGCCGAGGGTCGTGGAAGTTAATTGGAAAAACCCACTCCCGGGATGGATCAAGGTAAATACGGACGGTAGTTCTTCGGGGGTGCCTGGCAATCTGACAGCTTCAGGGGTGTTCCGGAATTGTAGAGGTTTCTTTCGGGGCTGTTTCGTGAATCGCTGTGGTTCGGGATATGCGTTTGAAGCTGAATTGGTTGCAGCAATGTAGGCGATTCACTATGCTTTTGTGAAAGGTTGGACACAAATTTGGTTGGAGTCGGATTCGATGTATGTGGTG
Source organism: Rehmannia glutinosa (assembly GCA_016081115.2). Taxonomy (NCBI): domain Eukaryota; kingdom Viridiplantae; phylum Streptophyta; class Magnoliopsida; order Lamiales; family Orobanchaceae; genus Rehmannia; species Rehmannia glutinosa. The sequence continues at coordinate 48,365,984 of CM071933.1, read as the reverse complement.
AACTTGCTGGATAAGAGGTCGGTTGAGGTACCTTGGCGCCACCTAAGTGCTTGGCGTTACACCTTGCATCTCCTCGCGCATATGGACTTTGTGGTCTCTCATATTTTTTGGGAAGGCGTCGAGTAGCAGACATGTTGAGCAAGAAGACGGACTACGGTACATGGTGGGGCATCCCGCCTGAGGAGCTCTTACATTATCTCACTGATGACTATGTTGGCCAATCCAACTATAGGTTTGTTAGCTAGTGCGCCCTGGCTTCAGGTTTCTTTTCATGTTTTGGACGCCTATTTTTTTTGGGGGGTACTCTTTTTCCTACCAAGGGTTTTCCCCACAAAGGTGAGTTTTACCTTGGTAAGTTTTAATGAGGCCCCAACCATTCAGCCATTTGGTCGGCTTGTGACCATTTTGTGTTATTTATGACTTTATTTTCAGGCTTACTCTTGGTTACCTGATCAGCATGTGATCAGGATTACTCTCTTTTTCATTTTTTATATATTCGAATTTATTAAAAAAATTATTATTATCCTTTACAGGATTAGATTTTGTTTAGGTTTATTCACAAAGTGACTTGGCATAGCATTAAGATTGTTGTCAATATAGAGTAAACTTCGTGTTTTAAGTCTAATAAGGGTGGATATTTTGCAGTATAACTTTGCTTATTGTCTTGTGTAAGTATGGTTGCAGAAATCGCGAAAAGCCTAGGACTAGGAGGGCGCCTTGCAATTGTGCTTTTTTTTATTATTATTATTTAAATCTTCTTTTATTTTAATTTTACAGTTTTTACTTCTAACTAGTACGCGACCCGTGCGATGCACGGCATGAGATGCGTTGTTGGGTTTGAATTAGATTTGTTTGAGATATAAAGAACAGAAGAAAGGGTAAAATATATAAAAATATATTTACTATTACAAATTTTGGAATACTTCTTTGTACACAACATTTTTTGTCTGTTTGTTTTTGGATTTATCGTCGCCGCAAACTAAAATTTTTAAACCCTGGCGATTGGTGACTCTGGAAACAGCAACATATAATTGACCATGACTGAAAATCGGAATTTTCAAATAAAGCCCGACATTAGACATCGATTGTCCTTGGCTCTTGTTTATAGTCATAACGTATGAAACGATCAAAGGAAACTGTCTCTGCTGAAACTTGAAGGGTATTCTGAGGTCGGATGGAGTTAACGTCATTCTTGGAATCAACACCTTATCACCCGCGTTGGCACCAGTTAGAATCTTAGATTCAAGTACATGCTTCCCAAGTCTCGTTATAACCAATCTTGTACCGTTACACAATCCAAGTGAATGGTCTATGTTCCTCAATAGCATAACCGGAGTCCCAACCTTCAAATGTAATTCATGATTAGGAACGCCGGAACATTTTATTCCGTTTAGAAATTCCGGCGTGTGCAGATCATGCAAGAAATCTACATTGGCGTCCCATTTGCATGTGCTATCAGAACTCAAAAATGTATGTCCCTCCGATGAGTTCAAAGAAGTCATGTACTGATTAATGGACTCGACAACATCGAGCGTAGGTGCCAGAATCGCTCTGTCCTTCAAGTAACTGGGATCATCTATGGCATCTCTAAACATTGGGTACGTATCTTTAACAATAGTTTCAATTGGATCATCAGAGCTTTCGAGCAAAATATCTTCAGGAATATCAATAGTGGCACCACCATCTTCTTCTTCTCCAATAGTTCCATCTCCAATACTGGCTATCCATTCCGAAAATTTAACCAAATCAGCATAATTATCATTTTGATGGAGACTTTGAAGACGCATGTTCTTAGTTAGCCTAAGAACTGTACAATTCTTCCACAAATGAGATGCATTTATCGTTGCATTAACAATATCCTGTCGACTCCCCTTCGGTACAACAGTAATATCTCGTCAAGTCTCCACCAAACATGACTGTCTTCCCTCCAAATGGGATATTATGATTATCTGGGTTCTCAAGCTGCATAATATCTCGTAATGTTGTGTCCACTGCCTCAAAACAATATTTGTTCATCATTGGGGCTTCATCCCAGATTATGAGTTTACAACGAACAATCAATTCGGCAAGCGGACTACCTTGACTGATATTGCAAGTTGATCCTTCATGTGGATTTAAGGGAATAACAAATCGAGAATGTGTCGTCCTTCCACCGGGCAAGAGAAGAGATGATATACCACTCGATGCCACGTTCAACACAATGTTTCCTTTAGATCTCAAGCCAGAAGATAAAGCCCTCCACAGATAGGTCTTACCCATACCTCTATAACCATACACAAAGAACATACCTCCTTCATTGGATTCCACAGCACGAATTATTTTTGAATACACGTGGTGCTGTTCATCAGTCATTTTTGAAAGAAGATTGGCGTGTTCAACAGACAATGCTTTACGATCATATCTCCACTCATCGTCTATCAATCTATTCTGATTATTTTCAATACTGTCAAAATCCGGGAATGGCATCGAGTTAAATTGACGTAGACTCCTCCCGTGACTCCGCAATAATTTTTTGATCTCTGCCAGCGCTAGATTCTTGATTTCATTCTCAGTCATAGTGAGCTCTATCGAATAAAAAAATAAAATAAAATGTGAATGTTAGAGTAGTTAATAATAAAAAAATATCAAAGACGAAACCATTAGATTAAAAATACATATAAATTAAAATAAAATTTCTTAATGTAATACCTTCATGTTGTAGAAGTAGGCGTTGTTTATACAGAATATCATCAGAAAGATATTCCCAACATTTATCCCATACTTTGTCTGGCATGCTCAAGCTATCCGATGACAACATAGATACAAATAGACCCCTAAGATTCTCTGCAGATGCCCAGTGACTTGCTTCGATAATACCATCAATATACTCTTTATCGTCTTCCAACAAACCTAAAGCATAGCAAGCTTCACGATACGAAGAGTGTTGAACATCTGTAGGTCCCAAGGGGTGTGAGTGTAAGGTTTAGAAGGTGGGGGGTTGAATAAACCTTACCAATTTTTCAAATTAGTCCTTACAAATATTCAGAGTTAATACTTCACAGCTGTGTCCTTGATGGACAGCTAAGTTAGTTAATCGTGAGTTAGTCACTCAATGACTTTGACTTGAGCCGTTGATAGAATAACTCAAATTGTTTTGACTAAAGACTTAACTCGACCGTGATTTGTTTTCATTGGAAGACTTAACACCCTTGAGTTTGGTTAAGTTTGCTTTAATACTTGGTTTTAGCACTCGATTGATTATCAATTGGATAGCAAATTTATCACAGATATAAAAATAAGATGCGAAAATTAAAGTCTTTGAAATGTAAATGACACAATAAGTTTTTATAGAGGTTCAAGATGGGGTAATTCTTCTACTCCTCTCTTCTCCAACTCCTGGAGGAATCCACTAAGTATTGATCAATATACGTGGTTAACAATCCGATACAAAGTCTTGATCACACAAATGACTTGATCCTTTGGGACTCGGTGCGGAGATGCCTTGGTCACGCACCGCTTCTCGTGCGACTCGACTCAACTTCTTCACAGTGGCGTGCCTTTGCTACTACAACCCACTTGCTTAAGTTCCTTGGATTTGATCACGAAGCCCTCCAACTAGCTTAAGCTTGGTTCGACCTTGAACCTTTCTACAATCCCTCGTGGAATGTAGACCCCTTGATTCTTCAAAAATTTCCTCTTCAACTGATTAAAGTTATCTTTCCTTCACAGTGAGTGTTGGATTGATTTCCTTCGTAATGTAGGCTTGAGGATTGATCTTGAATGATTTGAGAATATATTAGGTTACAGTTCAAATATTTGCTTGAATGTTCGTGGTTCAGGTAACCTTCTCTCAGAGTTATTCCTCAGCCTTTTATAGTGATCTTTCAAAAATCTGCCCATTGAAGAGATAGGCTTATTTTTGAAAGTCACTTGTGGTCGTTGGCTTGTCTTGTTGCGCGATCCTTGGAATTTCCATTTCCTCGTATGAATGATTCTTGACTTTTCGAGTTCGACATGGTGCGAGTGCTTCCCATTGGTTTATTCCTTTTGCACGCTTGAACTGAGCACTTCAAGAAAGGCGGATGGAGGTATTACTTGTTTAAGTAATTCTCTTGATTTATGTGCAACGGATCTCTTTCGATTGTCTTGACTTGAATGCATTTTCTTAACATCCCCAGGTGACTTGAGTCACTTCCAATCATTTGATGACTCTTCTTATCACTTCAACCTTGAGACTTGGTCATCTTGAGTTGACTTGATCGATACTTCACTCACCGCATCTCACCGCACCTTCAATCGAGTTCCCGTCTTCTCTTCTTTGCCATACTCACCGCTTTGCAATGAGTCTTCCTTCTAGTCTCCAGTTGTCTTCTTGCATGTTTAGGCATAGCTGACTTAACTCAGCTCGACCAACCCTATCTATTACAATGCAATTTACAACAAAAATGGGGTGCCAACTTCCTATTCTAAGTTTTACATGGTATTCATCAAAATCTACAAAATAATTTCCCAACAATTTCCCCCTTTTTGATGATGCCAAAACTTAAAACATTCATACAATTATTTAACAGCAAAGATACATACAGACAAATGTAGAACCACAAAATGTATGTTTAGAATCGATCTTTTATTGATCATAACATTCTTGTTCTTTACATAGCTGTTTACAGAGTGTATCAGAGCTTAAGCCTAAAAAAAAATTGTATCAGAGCTTAAACGGGGCTTAGACTAACCATGTTGTTCTACATCTACTCACGTATAGAAATTGCATAATTTTATTCAATGTACGAAAGACTTAGATAAAGTGTATTTACATAGTAAAATACATGAAGGGGTGGACAGCAACACTTCATCTCCTTCACGCCGCTCCTTCTTTTATCTTCTTCACTCTGTCATCTTCTCGACCTTTTCCTTTTCTTCTCATCTTCAAATGCGCTTTTTTTCTCATACGCCTTCCGGCTTCATCTCTTCTCGCCTTTCTTGTCTTTCCTCCCATAGCCGAGTCTGTCTTTTATTTTCCTCTTCAATTCTCTTCACATACTCGGATTGTTCTTAGCCACTTGCAGATTGGCTACTTTGTCAAATCCACCCAATAGATCCCTCCTTTCTTGCTTGGATCTATGTACTCAATGTTTTTGGGCGAGATCTGGGTCTCAAACCTCTTCCTCCACCATCGCTTCTTCCTCTCGCCTCTGGGCGTGTATTGTCTTGGGGCCTTCTTTTTCCACCCGAGTGACTAGCGTGACCAACAGAGTGAATGCCGGTGGTTTCTTTGTCAGTCGTTAACTTCTTCACATAGTGTGAGACCTTTTTCCCAAGACAAATCCCGGCTTGAGCCATGGACATGTTTGCGGAATAACCTTCGATGCGAGCGTCTTGAATTCATCAACAGATCTTGGCTCGATTCCAGATCCGAAATGGCATAGGTGTCTCTGTCTATTGGAATGCCTCCATGTTGTTTCGAAATATCCATAACTCGGGCATTCATCCTTCCTTCCACTTCCTTCATCCCTCGCTTCAATCGTCTTTCTCTTTTTAGCCATTGGTACAACAGTGTTGGAGTGGCGAGTCACCGGGAGTTTGCGATAATATCTGCTTGTGACAAGACCTTGTTGGGGGTTTTAGAAATCATCAAGGTCACATCTTTCGAACCTTCCCCCTCAACAGACTTCCCTTTCTTCTCTCTTATTACTTCTCACTGTCTTTTCCTTCACAAATTCTTCCTCCATCTCGACTTCTTGAGATCCCTTCAGCGCCTTTAGGTATTCCTCTTCCCCCTTTTTGGCATCATCAAAGGAGAGAGGAACCCCTGGAAACAAGCTAGCAAGCAAGAAGTCTAGTCTGGCGATAGTTGAGTTCTCGCAATCTGGCTGCGGAGTAGTAAGCTGCACGGAACTCAGAGCGGGTGGCGTTGGATTCAGCTGCTACCAACTTCCTCTCAGCCATGAGGAGACTGAATTTTCGATCCATATTTTCTTCCACACACAGGAGCTCGTTCTTATTATGTTCACGCAGCAGCTTTATCTCTGTAGAACGAGATTCATGCATTTGTTCAATGTGCTCTTGAAACTTTGTCTTTGCATCAGCATTCTCAGCCCGCCAGACTAACAACTTGTTGAACAATGTCCTGAAATATCGAGCTTGTTCCACACGCATTGTTTGCTGCTGTTGCCACCACTCACGGATCCTGACTATGATGCCACGCAAATCAGCAGTAAGGTTGGCATCTCTGTTGTCCAGCCTCATGTCCAGTGAGGCCTGGTGCCTCTCCATCCGTTCAATCTCAGCAAATACGGCTTTGAACACCTCCCGAACTTCAGCTGTTACCTCTGTTTGGTGACGCGCCAAGCAAAACAAAGTCATAGTCACCGAACAATGGTGTCGATGGAATGACAGATCGGAGTCGTGGAAGCGCTCGCGATCTTTGTCTCGATTCTTCAGGAGGTCCTGTACCTCCAGAGAGAAGGGAAATGATTCTATGAAAGAATCATCACGTGCAAATCGAAATTTGTTCAATGATAAGTGGTGCTCGTGAAGTCCCTTGTGGAGTCGAACCTGTTGCGGGGGAGCTGCGTAGTGGACTCTGTTTGCTTGTGGTCATTGTGAAGTCGACCCGACTTTTGCCGAGCCTCACTTGTCTCAACAGCTTCATCGATCTTAGCTGGTTTTTCCAAATGAGTTGATCGGTCCTCGGCCTTATCGGAAGCGCCATCGGACGATGATGAGATTTCCATGGGTGGCTCATCATCAAAGTTGAATGTTTAGCGAGTACTCTTGAGGTCGACTTACTCGTGGTTGGAACATCCTCACCGAGTCTTTGGGATCGATCACGGGGGATGACTCGGCTTCATCGTCTCCTTCCGATCCCGAAAAGGTTACATCGATTATCCTGGGAATCGTGAAGAGCACTTATCTCATTTTTCTCGATGGATCAATGATAGCGGGAGGGATGTTCTGGCTTCGCTTTCTCTACCCCGGAAGTCTCAACCTCCCGTTGGCCTTCATTACCTCCTGCAGCCTCAATCTGCGCGAGGCCTGGACATCCCTTTCGATAGTGTCACTGTCTTGGGGTCTTCCGAGGTGGCATCCATTGGAGTCTCAACTCCATGGATTGCACTTTCATCGCCAGTGTTAACTCCCGGGCGATTCCATCTGTGCCTCGATCGCATCGCGGCGTCATTATTAGCCTGCAGAGAGCGATTGGCACTTCACCGAGACAGTCACAACAGATCAGCCTCGTCGAGGACAACTTGCTGTGTATTCTGTGATTGTTCCTTCTCCATTTCGTCTCCTAAATTCATTGTGGAGTCACCGCACATCCTCCGACCTTGCCGCAAAGAGGGGAGTTTCCCCCCGGTGGCACACCACCGAGTGAGTTGGAATGGGGTCACTCGTCTCCAAACTCCCTACTGTTCCCACCGAGTATTCAGCCGTTGGGGCGGGTGGTAAGACACCTTCATTAGGGGTTAGCTCGACCGGGGTCCCCACTACCCCGCTTTATCGCCATGTCCCTTAACACCTTCCTCCGAATGAGTTTGGGGAAGTGGTGGCAACGACAATGATGGCAATATGTTGCACCACTCCCATAGGGTCTATCTCAAGTTTGTGATTTAGAGGACTCTCTTGGTCCCTCCATCATTCTTTGCTCATGAAGGATTCTCGATTCTTGCATTGCTTCTTGCATTTGCAATTCTTCCGTGGCGACAACGAATAGGGTCCGAGATCCTCATCACTTTCTCGATAGGGGCGTCAAAGTGAGAGTGTGTATGATCGGTGGTGCCGGTGAGAGGGCGATCTTTGGCCTTCTCACGTGCCTCTCTCGTCCTCAAATTGCTTTAGCCCGTTCGTTTTCTTTTTTCGAATCTGCAGTATATTGATGCGATTATCCTCATCAAGGGCTTGCAAGATCGTGTGTCCACCTCAAGAAACCTCAAGAGTTCTTCTTCCTCAACAATGAACTCGGATTTTCAAACCGCACTGGATAGGCTCGAACTTCCATTTTCTCCACTCTCGCAGACGATTTTGGATGTCTGGATACAATGGAGAGTACATGATTACATCGTCTTCATAATTCTCTTCACGCCCCTCGTTTCCGGGGATTAAGGGTAGCAGAACTTATTTGTTCGACAACTTCAGTAGCCTTTGTTACAGGTGGAGAAACAACCTGTCAACATGTGATTCGGTTGTCTCTGATGTTCCTTGTTCTCACCGTTTCATCTCACTGGGTCCTTGACTTGCCTCTGCTGATTTGCCTCAGCAGACTTGGCCGTTTCATCGATCACATATGGAGACTCTACTTCTCCAGCAGTCTTGGGTATCTTCTCCAGTTGAGTGGCTGCCTCAGCCGGTTTCTCAAGCTCGGAACGCTTGAAAATTCTTCTTCTTTTTTTTTGTTTGTACCAGAGGGATTTCTGGTTCGGATAAGGTTTCTTCGAGTCTGGCGGCGGGGGGGCGTCTTGTTGTCTTCTTCGAGGAGCGGCCGTCTTGGCTTATCGATTCTCCTTTTCTTAACGACCGGAGAAGGTATTTGAGATTCCTTCTCCGCTCGCAGCTGCTCGATTCTGACAGGGGGGGCAGACACACTGGCTGCGGGGCGGGAGACACCTGGGGCGGCAGTGACTTGGTCACGCTGAGGGCGGAGCGATTTCTTTTTCTTTCTTTGCGGGGGCAACAGCTTTCTTAGCTTAAACAAGGGGCAGCCTTTTTCTTTGGAGGAGAGGAGACATTTGATCTTCAGGGTCACCGATTCCCCTCACTCGTGATCGCCTCTCTTAGCATAGGCTCTCTTCGTGCGCGCTGAGAGGTTTGATCGAAACATCCTCTTGTTTACATGGAACGCCTTTCCATGTCGAAGAGGACTTTCTTTACTTCCATTATTCGCCAATCACCAGGCCGTATCCCGAGGAACCTCCAAACGTTCCATCCTCCTTGAAGGATTTGTTCCCAACATTCTGCGCGAGTCTGCTGTAGACAAACTCGGCCCGATTCACTTTCTTTCTGTTCTTCAATGATCGCAGCCATTACGATCAACTTTGCTTTGGACAGCTGGTCAAATCTCCCAAATTTGATATCTATGCATTTGGCAACGATGTCCATCAATTTGTGGTAGTCCTCCTTCAAGACCTCTTATTAGTCAGTAGACTACTTTCTCAAAGATAGTCGGACTTGGCTACTTCCTTCCAAGCAGCAGTCAGGTCAACATCAGCTTCATTAATTTCCGACATTCCTTCCACCGGTAACAAGGAGTGTTGATGCCCTCATCGTGAACCTCAGCGTTCACGTAGAACTGTGCGACCTCTTCCACATAGGTCATCGGAAACTCCAACGTCAGAAACGGTTTCAGCCCAGACATTTCCAGTTTCTCAGCAATCTTCTTCACTAGGGTGTCGTCGGACCCTGTTTCACCATACCATCGAAATCCACAGTAGACCCGGTGTGGATTTGCTTTCCTAGCTTGACAAAATCATGAGTGGATGCCATTTCTCAGTATTTTACCGAACGAAACTTGGAAAATGATCTGAGGATTGAAAGGGTTTTGAGAGAAAATTTTGCTTTTGCTTTCGAGAGAGAGATGAACAGTTTTTGGTAAAGTAAGAGAGAAACGGACGAAATGGTTTAAGTATGGTTCATGAAAGGACGTGCGGGTGGTTTTTGAAATGTGATCAAAATCAACGGCTTAGATCTTGCACGCCGATTTGCATTTAATGTCTCGTATTTAATGCGACAGCATTTATATCCAATCATAAGCTTGGTGTGCAGCTTTTGCTGTACACGTCATAATTATGCTTGATGTCATTCTTAAAAACATTCCCGCTTAGTAAAAACGACTGCGTTTTTGTCACTTTGCTCATAAATGACTCAGCTTGTCCCTTAGCGGATTTAACTCTTCTCTCCTCGCATGTAAATACTCACCGTCACTAACTCGATGTAATTGTCTTTCCGATCTGGTGATTCACTTAGATGATTTAAGAGTTCAGCTCTTTTTCCTCTTTTCGTGTTTCATTTCTTTTCTTTGAGTCTTCTGAGTGTCAACTCAGCTCAATTAACCCTAACTCATACTTGAGTTCTTCAAATCTTGACTCACATAATGGTTTTGTGAATATGTCACCAACCGCTTTGCTCGGTTGAAATATATTCCAAGGTGATGTCCTTCTTTTCAACATGATCTCTCATGAAGTGATATTTGACATCGATATGCTTTGTTCTTGAGTGCAACACAGGATTTTGAGTGATTACAATTGCACTTGTGTTATCACACATGATTGGAATTTTCTTTTCTTCAACTTCATAGTCTCTCACCTTTGTCTCATCCATAGGACTTGGGCACAACAAATTTGCCAGCTATGTATTCTCGCACCACCGTAGAGGTGGCTATTGAATTTTGCTTTTTGCTAAACCAGAAATTAGCCTATTTCCAAGCATTTGACATATGCCTCGAGGTGCTCTTCCTATCAACTCTACATCCAAAGATAGTCGAATCAAATAGCCAATTAGCTTGAATCCTCCTTCCTTTGGATACCATAAGCCAACTTCTTGGCTTCCTTTCAAATATCTCAAGATCCTCTTGTCATAGTCATATGGCTTTCTTTTGGAGCAGATCGAATCTTGCACATACACTTACGACAAAGGTGATGTCCGCCCGCTTTTTGTAAGAAGATAGAGCAATGATCCAATAAGTGCTCAGTATCTTGTTTGATCTACTGTGCTTACCATCCGCATCCATGTCCATTTTGGTGATGTGTATTCATTGGATTTTTAGAAGACTTCTCTTCCATACCAAATTTCTTCATTAAATCTCTCGGTGTATTTTGTTTGACTTATGAAGGTTCCATCCTTCACTGTTTCACTTGGAGTCCAGGAAGAATGTCAGCTCTCCCATCATGCTCATTTCGAATTTACTTTACATGAGGTTGGAAAATTTATCACACAGCTCTTTGTTTGCGGATCCAAAAATGATGTCATCCACATATATTTGAACAAGCAGTATGCTCTTCCTGTCTTGAATTCTGAAGAGTGTTCTATCACTTCTCCTTTTGTGAATCCATTCTCGATCGGGAATTGTGATAATGTATCATACCATGCTCTGGGTGCCTGTTTCAATCCATATAGAGCTTTCTTGAGTTTGTATACCATATCTCCAAGAGTCTTCTGCTCAAATCCTGGAGGTTGTTCAACATATACTTCTTCTTCCAATAAACCATTAAGGAATGTACTCTTTACATCCATTTGATATACAATAAAATTCTTGTGAGCTGCATAGGCAAGAAACATCCTTATAGCTTCCAATCTTGCTACAGGAGCAAAAGTTTCATCAAAATCTATTCCTTCTTCTTGGCAATATCCTTTAGCTACCAATCTTGCTTTGTTTCTTACCACAGAACCTTCCTCATTCATCTTGTTTCTGAATACCCATTTAGTGCCAATAACATTTTGATGGGTAGGTCTTTGAACCAGTTCCCACACTTTATTTCTTTCAAACTGATTCAGCTCTTCTTGCATGGCTTGAATCCAATGTGTGTCATCCAATGCTTGTGACACATCTTTAGGCTCTATTTGTGAGATAAAGCATGTGAACATTGCTTCTTGTTGAGCTCTGGATCTCGTTTTGACACCTTCTCTTACATCTCCAATGACTAGTTCTCGTGGATGGTCTCTCGGCCATCTTACATCCGGTTGGAGTAAGTTAGCCGGATTCGATCGTCTTGCACCGTGTTGCTTTGATCAGCTTTCTCATCATCACTTAGCCGCAGATTTTCCAACTGTTTTTGAGACTCGGCTATCTCATCTTCATCCGGGTTTATAATTCCACTTGACTTTAGCATAGGGACTCTTACGCATGGTTGGTTGATTCAAACATCACCGACTCTTCAATGTCTTCTCCATTTACATTTGGCTCATCAAACACCACATGAATGGATTCCTCTGTAACCATAGTCCTCTTGTTGAGTACTTTGTAGGCTTTGCTTTCAGCTGAGTATCACAAGAAGATACCTTCGTCAGCTTTAGCATCGAAAGCCTTTAGATTGTCTTTGCCATTGTTATGGATGAAGCATTTACATCCAAATATTCTAAAATATGCAACATTTGGCTTTCTCCCTGTCCAAATCTCATAGAGAGTCTTTGTTAGTCCGTCTCTTTATCATGCATCTATTTTGAGTATAGCGTCTTGTGTTTATTGCTTGACCCAAAATCTTTTAGGTAGCCCCGCTTGACTAACATGGTCCTTGCTTTGCTTCTTTAAGAGTTCTGTTCCTTCTTTCTCGCAACTCCATTTTGTTGTGGAGTCCTTGCTCAGAGATAATTCATGACCAATACCATTTTCAATACAAGATCTTGAGTGATTATACCATTGACAAACTCGGTTCCTCTCACGATCTTATTTTGATAATGGTTTGACTTCTCTCATTTTGAATCCTCTTCATCAGCTGTGGTAGTTTCTGCAGAGTTTCTTTCTTCTTACACATGAATATTGTCCATGTATATCTTGAGTAGTCATCTACTACCACCAAGGTGTATTTCTTCCCACTTATGCTAGCTGGTTCAACTGGACCAAATAGATCCATATGTAGCAGGTGCAATATTCTTGTTGAAGATGGACATGTCTTTTCTTTGAATGATGATTTGATTTGTTTTCCCTTCTGACATGCATCACATATACTCTCCTTCTTGTATACCGAGTCTGGAAGTCCTTCCACAAGATTGCTTCGCAAGCTTGTTAATTGTTTTGAAATTCAGGTGACTCGACTTCTTGTGCCACAACCAACTTGATTGATTTGTCTCTTTGCTAGTAGACAAGTACTTGGTGTTGCAGTTGACCAATCTACCACATACATGTTCTTTTGTCTGCATCCTTGCAACACAACTTCATTGGATTCACTGTCCTTGATTTGGCATATACCCATGTTGAATCCAACATTATAACCCTTGCCACAAAGTTGGCTGATGCTTAGCAAGTTGAAGTTGAGTCCTTCAACATATGCAACATCCGAGATTTCTAATCCATTTTTCTTGATGGATCCAAAGATGCCCCTTTATTTCTCCTGGAGCTTCATTTCCTCCAAATATGACTTTTGCACCTCTGACTTCCTTGAATTTTGATAGATTTTTCTTGTTACCGGTCATGTGCCTGGAACAGCCACTATCCATGTACCAGGTTCCTTGGCACTCAGCTGCTCCTTGATCCTGCAATCAAGGAAGTTAGGTTTTAGGTACCCATACTTGCCTGGGTCCTGAGGGGTTAGTATTGTAAGATTATCCAACCAACCTATAGCCAAATGATTTGACTCTAAGGGGTTGCCATCTATCAGTGCCATAATCATAATTAATTTTGGCAAATTGCTTGGGGTTCTAGGTTCATACAGCTGTCTCTTTTGTCTGTATGCCTGTGTATGTGTTTTAGCAATTGCCTTCTTTGGGTAGTTGTGATATCTCTGAGTGTAGTGCCTAGGTGCATATGTGTGCTGATGAAAGCTCTTATACCTTTGGAATGGCCTTTCCTGAGTTCTAGGCCTTTGCCATTTGGGCTTATATTCCATAGGTCTTTGCTGATAGTTCACATTATTCCAATCAGCTTGGCTTGGGTACTTTCTACCATTCCCTTCATATGTGTTTCTTTTATAGAACTTCTGGGGTTTTTGGTAGCTCTGTTTCTTCTTTCAGAGTATTTCCTGTCTGGAGTTTGCTGAGAAACTCGGCTGGATTTCTTCTCAGCTGTCCTCTCAGCACACTAAACTGGCTGTTTTCCTTTTCCTTTATAACCAAGGCCAGTTTGCTTGTGATTGTGCTTTGGAATAAATGTGTGTGCACCATTTGGAGTTTGAGATACTTCATTACTTGAAGATCCTTTTTCCAAAATCACTTTTGGAGCTTGACATAGCACAGAGGAATTAAATCCTAAGCCTGTCTTGTCTCCACATTCTCTTTGACTCATAATAAGATCATCCAATGATTTAGATGCCTTAGTGAATGAGGCAATCACATTTTTGAGGTCATTTTCCCTCTTTTCTATAGCAGCTATCTCTGCTATTAGCTTAGCATTTTCAGCCTTTAGACTTTCATTCTCATCAGCTATTTGACTTAGAGTACTCAGTTCCTTAGTCAGATGTGAGTTTTGGTTCTTGAGTATGTTGTTTTCCTCATTTAGTAGTGTGTGTGAGGATTTAATGTGTTCAAAGTCTTTCATCATTTCGCCTAATGAATCATAAAGATCAGTGGGTGATGACGTGTGTGTGTCACAGTCACTATCACTAGAATCTGAGTGTGATGAATTAGAGTGTACCTCATCTTCTTGGTCAGGTTGGTCTTGTTCCTTGGCCATCAAACAGATCAAGGCTTCTTCTCGAGAGTCACTTGAGTAGTCAGCTTCACTACTCTCTCAATCGGTTGTGTCTCTTGACTTGGTTTGTCTCGGCAGATCTCGCAGCCAACATTGCCTTTTTCTTTTCTTGTCTTCTTTCTCTCAAGACCTTTCTTTCTTCTTCATTCTTGTATTTGTTGACTACGGGATATGGGCAATCAATGGCATAGTAACCTGGTTGCCTGCCTCCAAAGATAGATTTTCAACCTTTTGATCGACTCTTTCCATTCTTGGATTGTCGGCCTTTGATATTCAACTTTTTGATGCTCTGCTCTCTTGGTTGGCCTATCTTCCCTTGACTTGGAGGGAGCCGAGTGTCTTCGGAGGATTCACCCTTGCCTCTCTTGTAGTTCTTATTGAAGAACTTGTTAAACCTTTTAACCATCGGGGCTATTTCCTCTTGGTCAATGACTTCTTTGACCTCGGCTCTCTTGCCATCCTTAACAATTAGAGCAAATTGTTTTGGGCACAACTGTCTCCTCCTGGTCTTTTCTTCTCACTCAAATTCGTAGGCTTTGAGAACTAAGAATAGCTCATGGTTGGATGTCTTGGATAGGTCCATGGAATGTCTTAGTGCCATGACCTTCATTTCCCATTCACCGAGAGACTTCTTAGAATCTTCATACACATTTTCTTCTCAGTATATTCTTTTCCAAGTGCGAGATAGCTCATTGGTAATTTACGTGAACCGAGCATCCAGTGATCCAAGGTCTCTCCTGCAAGCATTTTAAAATTTTCAAATTTTTGTACAACAACAAATAATTTATTTTCCTTGATTTGCTCGAGCCTTCACAAATCAATGTTAGCTTGTCCCATTTCTTTAGCCGTTTTGCATGATTTGACTTTGTTGAACATAGCTTTGTCCAAGGTTTTGTAAAGAATGTCCTTGGCCACATTGTCCAAGTTATATCTTTTCTTGTCATCATTTGTCCATTCAAATCTTGGTTTTTCAACCATAGCCGTCCGGGAGCAACATCCTCTTCACCTTCACCGCAGCTCTCTCTTTACAGTGTGTTCACTTTTAAAATTTGCGGTGGCCCATCCTCTATCACTATCCACATCTCATCATGTAATGCTTTGATAGATGAGCACGCATACGAATTTTCCAATCATCAAATTCTTCAATTGTGAACATAGGGATGCGTGTCAAATTTGCTTCCATGATAATAACTTTTCTTTGGTAAAAAGAGTTTTGAAAGATCAAGTACTAAAACAGACTTTGAAAAATTTGGAGATCTAGTTCAAGAACCGGTCATGGAAGGCTCAATGAACCAACCGCTCCGATACCACTTGTAGGTCCCAAGGGGTGTGAGTGTAAGGTTTAGAAGGGGGGTTGAATAAATCTTACCAATTTTTCAAATTAGTCCTTTTAAATATTCGAGTTAATACTTCACAATTGTGTCCTTGATGGACAACTAAGTTAGTTAATCAATGAGTTAGTCACTCAACAGACTTGATCGAGCCGTTGATAGAATAACTCACTATTTTGACTAAAGACTTAACTCGATTGTGATTTGTTTTCAGCGGAAGACTTAACACCCTTGAGTTTGGTTAAGTTTGTTTTAATACTTGGTTTTTTTTCGATTGATTATCAATTGGTTAGCAAATTTATCAAATAGATATAAAAATAAGATGCGAGAAATTAAAGTCTTTGAAATGTAAATGACACAATAAGTTTTTATAGAGGTTCGAAGATGGGGTAATTCTTCTACTCCTCTCTTCTCTAACTCCTGGAGGAATCCACTAAGTATTGATCAATATACAGAGTGGTTAACAGTCCAGATACAAGTTTTGATCACATAGCTGACTTGATCCTTTGGGACTCAGTCTGGAGATGCCTTGGTCACGCAGCTAGCTTCTCGTACGACTCAGCTTCTTCACAGGGCAGCTGTCTTGCTACTACATCCCACTTGCTTAAGTTCCTTGGATTTGATCACGAAGCCCTCCAACTAGCTTAAGCTTGGTTCGACCTTGAACCTTTCTACAATCCCTCGTGGAATGTAGACCCCTTGATTCTTCAAAATATTCCTCTTCAACTGATTGAAGTTATCTTTCCTTCACATGTGAGTGTTGGATTGATTTTCTTCGTAATGTAGGTTTGAGGATTGATCTTGAATGATTTGAGAATATATTAGGTTACAGTTCAAATGTTTGCTTGAATGTTCGTGGTTCAGGTAACCTTCTCTCAGAGTTATTCCTCAGCCTTTTATAGTGATCTTTCAAAAATCTGCCCGTTGAAGAGATATGCTTATTTTTGAAAGTCACTTGTGGTCGTTGGCTTGTCTTGTTGCAGTCCTTGGAATTTCCATTTCCTCGTATGAATGATTCTTGACTTTTTCGTAGTTCGACATGGTGCGAGTGCTTCCCATTGGTTTATTCCTTTTGCACGCTTCGAACCGAGCACTTCAAGAAAGGCAAGATGGAGGTATTACTTGTTTAAGTAATTCTCTTGATTTACGTACAACGGATCTCTTTCGATTGTCTTGACTTGACCGCATTTTCTTAACATCCCCAGGTGACTTGAGTCGCCTTCCAATCATTTGATGACTCTTCATCACTTCAACCTCGAGACTTGGTCTCTTGAGTTGACTTGACGATACTTCACTCACCGTTGCATCTTAGCCGCACCTTGATCGAGTTCCCGTCTTCTCTTCTTTGCCATACTCACCGCCTTGCAAAATGAGTCTTCCTTCTAGTCTCCGTTGTCTTCTTGCATGTTTAGACATAGCTGACTTAACTCAGCTCGACCAGCCCTATCTATTACAATGCAGTTTACAACAAAAATGGGGTGCCAACTTCCTATTCTAAGTTTTACATGGTATTCATCAAAATATACAAAATAATTTCCCAACAACACTATTGATCCTTTTAAAATCATCGTGACACGTAGCACCACGAACAACATTAATAGGACACCTCAAATAATACATATCACCAGCACCGGGAGGAACATAAAAGAATCGGCCTATAGATTTTCCACATTGTCTAGGCGCCCACTTTCTTAATTTTGATTTCCATGTAAACTTCGTGGGAGCTTCAGCATAAGTCAGCTCTCTGGCTTCAGGATATATTTTATTTGCTTCCATCCATGCCAAAAACATGCTCTCCTTAACACTATTCCTCCTAAGAACATCATTTATTCGTTCAGAATCATGAAAAATAACGCTTTGTTCATTCTCTAGATGAAAACTCAAACGTTCAACATGAGGGTATTTATATTGAAGTTCAAAGCCCAATAATCTCCATGCAGCCTCACACGAAGAAACATATCTACAATCATAGTACATGCTGACCTCATCGACAGATTTATCCGATTCTTCTTCACTAGTACTCTTATAGAATGATGCAGTTACACGATCATGACCCTTATTCACATATTTGAACAAATACTTAATCGATCTTGATTGATTACACCACTCAACATTAATGTGAGTCCCATACTTTAGTAACAATCGGCGATTATGGGGAACAACATATCTGTTGTCAAGAGGGACACTATTTTTTTCAACAATTCTCCCATTGTCTCTACGTTTATAACGTGGATACCCTTCGTCATCAATAGTAGTAGAATCAAAAAATTTCTTGGGAAAATGTTTGGTGCACCGACCTTCCACCATGCAATGCGAGTTTTTCCTAACTTCACCACATGGCCCATGGATCATGAAATCTCTAACTGCAGCATAATAACAGGGATCCGTGGCTTCATCGGGTATTTCCGCTGATATGATTCGATCAATATCGTTTGGAGTTGGATACTTGTCCTCTTTTGCCAGAAATAGCAGTATATGAGCATGAGGCAGCCCACGTTTCTGAAACACTATCGTGTATATAATTGTAATTAAAAATAAAAAATAATTAATAAAAAAATAAATAATGAGTAAAAATAAATTAGACTATAGTTAATAATATATAGACAAAATACTTTAAATTATTCACAACCTGCTATTACTTTCCCAAAAATTTCATTTTGTCGCAAATCTTTGATTAAAGCATCAAGTTTTACTTTAAAGATTCTGCAAACTATATCGGGTCGGTCCTCTGGATTTAGTTTATTTTTCTCGAGAAAACAAATGATCTCTGGCCATTTGGGATTGGAGGTGAATGTTATAAATAAATCAGGATAACCCGCCCAACGACAAATAGCCACTGCATCCTGATAATTTTGTATCATGAAGCGTGCACCTCCTGTAAAACTGGAAGGTAAAATAACACGTTTTCCCTGAGTACTGGGATCCATGTCTCCATGCAACACAGCATCTGACAACCCCTTGTACATGTCGCATCGCAATTTACTCTGATGCAAGCGGATATACTTCAACCTTGATGATTCTACCATCGTGTAGGCATCCACAACAAATTGTTGAAATAATCGGCGGGACGACAAAATAATTGAGGATTCTTGTAACCTGTCTTGCAATCGATACGCAAAGAATTCTCTAACACTTATCGTCTTTCTTCCAGCTTGACTTGTTTTCTTGAGTTCCGAAAAAGGTATATCTTCTCTGAAACCATCTTCGCCATACGGTAATAACAAAGGATATTGCAATGCTAAATAGGAAGCATTCAATTCGTATATGCGTTTCAGATGGCCTGGTTTTGTTTCGACCACTATATCTCTATCCCCTAAAGCTTGATCAAAATCACCGACAATCAACGCAGCAACTTCAGAACTCGATGGCAGATTATATCTCCTCGCATCAGTATTTCTTTTTCCAATTAGACGCAATTTAACATCTGAATTTGTAGATTGTTGAATTTTTTCTTTTGCCATTCTAAAAGTCTTCACCAATACATTATTTTCATCCAACATCTTTTTTAAATTTTCAACTATATCTTCGTGCAAGTTATTAATTTCACTTCCTTGCCTACAAAAACGTATAAGGTAAAATAAATTAATTTTATCATCAATCGCATAAATGTCATAAATTGTGTTAAAATAATAATTAAAAATAAACAAACCTGACACAATTCAATCTATTTGATATTTCATTTTCAGTGTCATATATATACATCTGGGCAAATTTTGGAGTCGAACCATCAGAGGGCAACAAACTACCAATTAGATGATAATTTTGGCCATGCATGCGAAAAATTGGAGGACCTTGACCCCTATTTATATCGGTGTCGATCTTTCCCCCCATTGAAGTGAAACTAAACATATTATTGTATGACCTTATGTTCTCTTGAAAGTGTTTACTCTTGTCACTATCTCCAAACAATAAATTTTGAAGTACAATAGGCGGTTGTTTGATTGAAGGTAGTTGAACAATTCCATGACAACAACACAGTGAATACTGAGGGTTTTTTGATTTTGAATATGATCTTAGCCTTTCCTCGCACCAAAATAATGCACCACAAAATTGACACGTGCATTGTGCATCACCGACATCCCAATATTCTGCAATTGAAACCAATAATCTAATTTAATTTTTATCTTTACATGTAATATATTTATATCTAATTAATATATTAAAACAATATATACTAACCATTAGATGTTGACATAATAGTCTCAAATAATTGAGATTGGTTCGCGTCAGTGACAATGTTATCATTTATCATAGTATTTCGTTCATCTAAATCAGTTTGATTATGATCTTCACAATCAAGATCAATTATCTCTGCTGTTGTAGAACTCAGGTTCGAAGAAACCACCGATATATTATTAAATCTACTTCTAACGTTACGAATATCCTTTTGAGACTCAATTGTTGTCCTGGAAACTGCAATGAACAAAATGTAAATCATATGTATTAAATAATTAAATAAATTAACAGGAAAGATTTTTTATTTATATAATTAATATACCATTTGTAATGTCACTAAGAGGATTGCTCGAAAATGTGTACGAATCCGACTCAAGTCAATCACAAACTTGTTTCTCAAAGGATCTCGAATTTGAAGATACTGATATTGACTGGTTTTCTGTAGGAACAAAAATTATATAAAACATACTGTTGGGAAATTTATTGTTTAGATTTTGATGAATGTCATGTAAAACTTAGAATAGGAAGTTGGCACCCCATTTTTGTTGTAAACCGTCGCATTGTAACAAATAGGGCTGGTCAAGCCGAGTTAAGTCGATTATGCCTAAACATGCAAGAAGACAACAACCGAGACTAGAAGGAAGACTCATTTTGCAAAGACAAATGAGTATGGCAAAGAAGAGAAGACGTGAACTCGATCAAGGTGCAAATGAGATGCAAACAGTAAAGTATCGATCAAGTCAACTCAAGATAGCCAAGTCTCAAGTTGAAGTGACAAGAGTCATTCAATGATTGAAAGTGACTCTAAGTCACCTGGGAAAGCAAGGAAATGCGGTCAAGTCGAGATAATCGAAAGAGATCCATTGCACGTAAATCAAGAGAATTACTTAAACAAGTAATACCTCCATGCTACCTTTCTCAAGTGCTCGGTCCCGAAGCGTGCAAAGGAATGAACCAATGGGAAGCACTACACCGTGTCGAACTCAAAAGTCAAGAACAATTCATACGAGGAAGTGGCAATTCCAAGGATCGCAACAAGACAAGCCAACGACCACAAGTGACTTTCAAAAATAAGCCTATCTCTTCAACGGGCAGATTTTTGAAAGATCACTATAAAAGGTTGAGGAATGACTCTGAGAGAAGGTTACCAAGGTTACCTGAACCATGAACATTCAAGCAAACATTTGAACTGTAACCTAAGATATTCTCAAATCATTCAAGATTAAACCTCAAGCCCACACTATGAAGAAAATCAATCCAACACTCACCTGTGAAGGAAAGATAACTTCTATCAGTTGAAGAGGAAACTTTTGAAGAAAAGGGGTCTACATTCCGCGGAGGATTGTAGAAAGGTTCAAGGTCGAACCAGTCTCGAGTTTTTGGAGGGCTTCGTGATCGAATCCAAAGAGCTTGAACAAGTGAGTTGTAGTAGCAAGGCAGCTGCCCTGTGAAGAAGCTGAGTCATACGAGAAGCCAGCTGTGTGATCAAGGCATCTCCAGACTGGGTCCCGAAGGATCAAGTCAGCTGTGTGATCAAGACTTGTATCTGGACTGTTACCACTTTGTATATTGATCAATACTTAGTGGATTCCTCTAAGAGTTGGAGAAGAGAGGAGTAGAAGAATTACCCCATCTTCGAACCTCTATAAAAACTTATCGTGTCATTTACATTTCAGCACTTTAATTCCTGCATCTTATTTGTTTAACTATGCTGACATATTTGCTATCCATTTGATAATCTCTAAAATCATACTAAAACCAAACTTAAGGGTGTTAAGTCTTCCAAAAAACAAACTACGGTTGAGCTAATTCGATCTTAACAATGAGTTATTCTATCAACACTCACTCAGTGCCATTGAGTGACTAACTCTCTCGATTAACTAAATTGGTCATGTCCACCAAGGACACAACTGTAGTATCAACTCGAACTTTTAAAAGGACTAAATCAAAATTTGGTAAGGTTTATTCAACCCCCTTCTAAACCTTACACTCACACCCCTTGAGACCTACAAGTGGTATCGGAGCGGTTGGTTCATTGAGCCTTCCGCACCGTTACTTGAACTAGATCTCCAAACTTTTCAAAGTCTGTTTTAGTACTTAAGTTTTCAAAACTCCTTTTATCATTAAAAGTTATTATCATGGAAGCAAATTTGACACGCATCCCTATGTTCACAATTGAAGAATTTGATGATTGGAAAATTCGTATGCGAGCTCATCTATCAACATTACATGATGAGATGTGGATAGTGATAGAGGATGGGCCACTGCAAATCTTAAAAGTAAACACAAAGAAGAAGAGCTGCACTTGAAGGTGAAGAGGATGTTGCCCTAGACCACCTATGGTTGAAAAACCAAGAACTGAATGGACAAATGATGACAGAAAAAGATACAACCTGCACAATGTAGCCAAGGACATCCTTTACAAAACCCTGGACAAAGCCATGTTCAATAAAGTCAAATCATGCAAAACGGCTAAAGAAATCGGGACAAGCTAACATTGATTTGTGAAGGCTCGTGAGCAAATCAAGGAAAATAAATTATCAAATAGGTCAGAAAAAATTTGAGAATTTCAAAATGATCGCAGAGAAAACCTGGATCAACTGGATGCTCGGTTCACGTAAATCACCAACGAGCTATCTCGCACTTGGAAAGGAATATACACGAAAGAAATGTGTATGAAAATCCTAAAAAGTCTCCCAAATGAATGGGAAATGAAGGTCATGGCACCGAGACATTCCATGGACCTATCGAAGACCTCCAACCATGAACTATTCTCGGATCTCAAAGCCTACGAATTTGAGCCGAGAAGAAAAGATCGAGAAGAGACAACACCCAAAACAAATTTGCTCTAATTGTTAAGGATGGAAAGAGAGTGAGGTCAAAGAAGTCATTGATCCGGAAGAAATAGCCCGATGGTTAAAAGGTTCAACAAGTTCTTCAATAAGAACTACAAGAGAGGCAAGGGCGAATCTTCCGGAAGACACTCAACTCCCTCCAAGTCAAGGGAAGATAGGCCAACCAAGAGAACAGATCATCAAAATGCTTTGAATATCAAAGGTCCGACAATCCAAGAAGGGAAAGAGCCGATCAAAAGGTTGAATATCTATCTTTGAACCGTAGGCAACCAGGTCACTATGCCATTGATTGTCCATATCCTATAGTCAACAAATACAGAATGAAGAAGAAAGAAAGGTCTTGAGAGAAAGAAGACAAGAAAACAAAAAGGCAATGTTGGCTGCAGAGATCACCGAGACAAAACCCAAGTCAAGAGAGACAATGATTCGAGAGAGCGATGAAGCCGACTACTCAAGTGACTCAAGAAGAAGCCCGATCTGTTTGATGGCCAAGGAACAAGATCAACTCGACCAAGAAGATGAGGTACACTCTAACTCATCAAACTCAGATTCTAGTGATAGTGACTGTGATACACACACTTCATCACCTATTGATCTTTATGATTCATTAGGCAAAATGATGAAAGATTTTGAACACATTAAATCCTCACACACACTACTAAATGAGGAAAACAGCCTACTCAAGAGCCAAAACTCACAAACCGACTAAGGAGCCGAGTACTCTAAGTCAAATAGCCGATGAGAATAAAAGTTTAAAGGCCGAAAATGCCAAGCTAATAGCGAGAAATAGCCGCCATAGAAAAGAGGAGAATGACCTAAAAATGTGATTGCCTCATTCACTAAGGCATCTAAATCATTGGATGATCTTATATGAGTCAAAGAGAATGTGGAGACAAGACAGGCTTAGGATTTAATTCCTCTATGCTATGTCAAACTCCAAAAGTAATTTTGGAAAAAGGATCTTCAAGCAATGAAGTGTCTCAAAAATCCAAAACTCCAAATGATGCACGCACATTCACTCCAAAGCACAATTACAAGCAAACTGGCCTTGGTTATGAAGGAAAAGGAAAACAACCAGTTGGGTGCGTTGAGAGGACAAATGAGAAGAAATCCACCAAGTTCCTCAAAGAAAATCCAAACAGAATTACTCTTAAAGAAGAAACAGAGCTACCAAAAACC
Organism: Rehmannia glutinosa; assembly: GCA_016081115.2. Lineage (NCBI taxonomy): Eukaryota > Viridiplantae > Streptophyta > Magnoliopsida > Lamiales > Orobanchaceae > Rehmannia > Rehmannia glutinosa. The sequence goes on along the minus strand of CM071933.1, from coordinate 48,342,129 downwards.
CCAAAAGTTCTATAAAAGAAACACATATGATGGGAATGGTAGAAAATATCCAAGCCAAGCCGATTGCAACGATGTGAACTATCAAAGATAGACTTATGGAATATAAGCCCAAATGGCAAAGGCCTAGAACTCAAGAAAGGCCATTCCAAAAGTATAAGAGCTCTCATCGAGACACATATGCACCTAGGCACTACACACTTAGAGACACCACAATTACCCAAAGAAGGCAATTGCTAAAACACATATACAGGCATACTGAGACAAAAGAGACAGTTGTATGAACCTAGAATCCCCAAGCAATTTGCCAAAATTAATTATGATTATGGCACTATAGATGGCAACCCCTTAGAGCCGATCATTTGGCTATAGGCTGGTTGGATCATCTTACAATACTAACCCCTCAGACCTGCAAGTATGGGTACCTAAAACTTAATTTCCTTGATTGCGAGGTTCAAGGAACAAATGAGTGCCAAGGAACCTGGTACATGGATAGTGGTCATTCCCAGGACATAAGATAGGAAACAAGAAAAATCTGTCAAAATTCAAGGAAGTTAAAGGAGCAAAAGTCATATTTGGAGGAAATGAAGCTCCAGGAGAAATAAGAGTCATTGGATCCATCAAGAAGAACGGATTATTAATCACAGATGTTGCATATGTTGAAGGACTCAATTTCAACTTGCTAAGCATCAGCCAACTCTGTGACAAGGGCTATAATGTTGGATTTAACATGGGTATATGCCAAATCAAGGATATTGAATCAAATGAAGTTGTGTTGCAAGGATGCAGACAAAAGAACATGTATGTAGTAGATTGGTCCACCTCTACACCCAGCACCTGTCTATTAGCAAAGAGCACAGCTGAATCAAGTTGGATGTGGCTCAAAAAGCTGAGTCACCTGAATTTCAAAACACTTAACAAGCTTGCCAGAAGTAATCTTGTGGAAGGTCTTCCAGACTCAGTATACAAGAAGGAGAGTATATGTGACGCATGCCAGAAGGGAAAACAGATCAAATCATCATTCAAAGAGAAGACATGCCCATCTTCAACAAGGATATTGTACCTTCTACATATGGATCTATTTGGTACTGTTGAACCAACTAGCATAAGTGGGAAGAAATATACCTTGGTGGTAGTAGATGACTACTCAAGATATACATGGACAATATTCATGTGTAAGAAGAAAGAAACTCTACAAATTACCACAAATTGATGAAGAGGATTCAAAATGAGAAGAGCCAAACCATTATCAAAATAAGATCGAGACAGGAACCGAGTTTGTCAATGGTATAATAACTCAATATTGTATTGAAAATGGAATTGGTCATGAATTATCTGCGGCAAGGACTCCACAACAAAATGGAGTTGCGAGAAAAAGGAATAGAACACTCAAAGAAGCAAAAGGACCATGTTAGTCAAGCAGGGGGTTACCAAAGAGGTTTTGGGTGAAAGCAATCAACACAACTTGCTACACTCAAAACAGATGTATGATAAAAGACAAATGACAAAGACTCCCTATGAGATTTGGACAGGGAAAAAACCAAATGTTGCATATTTTAGAATATTTGGATGTAAATGTTTCATCCATAACAATGGCAAAGACAATCTAAAGTCTTTCGATGCTAAAGTCGACGAAGGTATCTTCTTGAGATACACAAACAAAGCAAAGCCTACAGAGTACTCAACAAAAGGACTATGGTTGCGGAGGAATCCATTCATGTGGTATTCGATGAGCCAAATGTAAATGGAGAAGACATTGAAGAGTCACCGATAAGTGAATCATCCAACCATACGAAAAGTCCCTATCTTTGAAGCTCAAGCCGAATTATAAACTCGGATGAAGACGAGATAGTTGAGTCTCATAGAATGCTTTGGAAAATTTGCGGCTAAGTGATTGCGAGAGAGCCGATCAAAGCAACACACTGCTAGACGATCAATCCAAATAACTTACTTCAACTTTGATGTAAGATGGTTGAAAGACCATCCACGAACTTGTCATTGGAGATATAAGAGAAGGTGTCAAAACAAGATCCGAACTCAACAAGAAGCTATGTTCACATGCTTTATCTCACAAATAGAGCCTAAAGACGTGTTACAAGCATTGGATGACACACATTGGATTCAAGCTATGCAAGAAGAGTCAATCACTTTGAAAGAAATAAATAAAGTATGGGAATTAGTTCAAAGACCCACCCATCAAAATGTTATTGGTACTAAATGGGTGTTCAAAAACAAGATGATCGAGGAGGGTTCAGTGGTAAGAAACAAAGCAAGACTAGTAGCCAAAGGATATTGCCAAGAAAAAGGAATAGATTTTGATGAAACATTTGCTCTGTGTAGCAAGATTGGAAGCTATAAGGATGTTTCTTGCCTATGCAGCTCACAAGAATTTTATTGTATATCGATGGACGTAAAAAGTGCATTCCTAAATGGTTTATTGGAAGAAGAAGTGTATGTTGAACAACCTCCAGGATTTGAGCGAAAGACTCTTGGAGATAAGGTATACAAACTCAAGAAAGCTCTGTATGGATTGAAACAGGCACCCGTGAGCATGGTATGATACTTTGTCACAATTCCTAACGAGAATGGATTCACAAAAGGAAAAGTAGATAAAATACTTTTCGAATTCAAGACAAGAAGAGCATATTGCTTGTTCAAATATATGTGGATGACATCATTTTTGATCCACAAACAAAGAGCTATGTGAAAAATTTTCAAACCTCATGCAAAGCAAATTTGAAATGAGCATGATGGGAGAGTCGACATTCTTCCTTGGACTCCAAGTAAAACAAATGAAGGATGGAACCTTCATAAGTCAAACAAAATACACCGAGATTTAATGAAGAAATTTGGTATGGAGGAGAAGTCTTCGTGAAAATACCAATGAATACATCACCAAAATGGACATGGATGCGGATGGCAAGCCCGAGATCAAACAAAATACTGAGCACTTATTGGATCATTGCTTTATCTCACGGCAAGTAGGCCGGACATCACCTTTGTTGTAGGTGTATGTGCGAGATTTCAATCTGCTCCAAAAGAGAGCCATATGACTTTGCACTAAGAGGATTTTGAGATATTTGAAAGGAAGCCAAGAAGTTGGCTTATGGTATCCAAAGGAAGGTGGATTCAACCTAATTGGCTATTCGACTCGACTATCTTTGGATGCGAGTTGACAGAAGAGCACTTCGACACACATGTCAAATGCTTGGAAATAGGCTAATTTCTGGTTTAGCAAAAAGCAAAATTCAATAGCCACCTCTACAAATGAAGCGAGAATACATAGTTGCGGGGGCAATTTGTTGTGCCCAAATCCTATGGATGAGGCAAAGAATCGAGAGACTATGAAGTTGAAGAAAAAGAAATTCCAATCATGTGTGATAACACAAGTGCAATTGCAATCACTCATAATCCTGTGTTGCACTCAAGAACAAAGCATATCGATGTCAGATATCACTTCATAAGAGATCATGTTGAAAAGAAGGACATCATCTTGGAATATATCTCAACCGATAAACAGGTTGGGTGACATATTCACAAAACCACTATGTGAATCAAGATTTGAAGAACTCAAGCATGAGTTAGGGTTAATTGAGCTGAGCTGACACTCAGAAGACTCAAAGAAAAGAAATGAAACACAAAAAGAGAAAAAGGACTCAATTCTCAAAATCGCCTAAATGAATCACCATGTCGGAAAGAAAGCTATACTTGAATTAGCGACAAATTTAGAGTCACCGAGAGAACTGACGAGAAGAGTTAAATCGGCTAAGGGATAAGTTTCAGTCATTCATGAGCAAAGTGACAAAAACGCAGTCGTTTTTACTAATCGGGAATGTTTTTAAGAATGACGTCGAGATAATGATGATGATGATGTGTACGACAAAAAAAGCTGCATACCAAGCTTATGATTGGATATAAATGTTGTCGCATTAAATTCAAGACATTAAATGCTAATCGGTGTGCAAAATCTAAGCCGTTGATTTTGATCACATTTCAAAAACCACCCGCACGTCCTTTCAGAAACCATACTTAAACCATTTTCGTCTTTTTTCTCTCACATATTACCAAAACGGTTCATTTCTATCTCAGAAGCAAAGGCAAAACTCTCTCAAAACCCCATCAATATTCAAATCATCTTCTAAGTTTCTTTTCATGAAATACTGAAAAATGGCATCAACTTATAATTTCGTCAAGCTAGGGAAGCAAATCCACACTGGGTCTACTGTGGATTTCGAAGGAATGGTCAAACAGGGGTCCGATGACGCCCTCATAAAGAAAATCGCTGAAAAGCTCAAAACGTCCGGGCTGAAACCATTTCTGACGATGGAGTTCTCGATGACCTATGTGGAAGAGGTCGCACAGTTCTACGTGAACGTTGAGATTCACGATGAGGGGATTAAATCCTCTGTTCACGGGAAGGAGTTCATCATCTCTCGCAAGGATCTGCGAACACCTCCACTACCGGCGGAAGGAGCACCGAAATCAATGAAGGCCGACGAGACTTGGGCCGCCGCTTGGAAGGAAGTAGCCAAGACCGACTATCTTTGAAAGATAGTCTACACACCAAAAAGGGATCACAAGGAGAGACTACCACAAATCTGTTGGACATAGTTGCCAAATGCATAGACATCAAATTTGGCGGCTTTGACCAATTGTCTAAAGCAAAACTGATCGTAATGGCCGCGATCATTGAAGAAAAGCAAGTAAACTGGGCTGAGTTTGTCTCACAGACTCTACGCTGAGAATGTAGGAACAAATCCTTCAAGGAGGATGGTGCATTTGGAGGATCCCTCGGGATATGGCCTGGTGATTGGCCGGTGATTGAGGTGAAAGGAGTCCTCTTCGACATGGAAAGGCGTTCCATGTAAACAAGAGGATGTTTAGATCAAACCTCTCTCGGCGCACGAGAAGAGAGCCCACGCCAAGAGAGGCGATACAAGTGAGGGAGAATCACCGACCAAGAAGATACAAATCTGTTTCCTCTCCACCAAAGAAGAAAGTCCCCTACAAAGCTAAGAGAATCGCTGCCCCTGCAGCAGCTAAGAAAAACAAATCTACTCCTGCCCCTCGCGCTGAGTCGCGCGCCCCGACCATGTCTCTCCCGCCTCAAGAAGTAGCTGCCGAGAAGGAATCTCAAATACCTTCTCCTATTCGTCAAAAAGTGGAGAATCGATAAGCCAAGACGGCTGCTCTTGAAGAAAAACACCAAAGACGCCCCCGCCACCCAGACTCGGAAGACACTCTCTCCGAACTAAATCCCTCTCGGTACGAACTAAGAGACAAAGAAGAATCATCAAGCAATCCGAACTTGAAAACCGGGCCGAGTCACCACTCATCTCGCAATGAATCTGGAGATCGCCGGAGAAGTAGAGTCTCCGGATATTATTAATGAAACAAAGTCTCGAAAGGCGATCAAATAGAGGCAAAATCAAGACCCCAAATTGTAGTTCGAACAATGAGACACAGACACAAGAAGAAGCCGAAAGAGATGATGATGTGATGATCCTATCCCCACTTTATCCGGACATCCAAAATCGTCATGCGAGAGTGGAGGAAGTGGAAATTGAGTCGATCCAGGAACAGTTCCAACGGCCGAGTTTATCGAAGAAGAAGAGAAACGATGAACTTTCTTGGAGTGACCACTGTGGTCCAAGCATTGGATGGAGGAAATCGCACGATATCTTGCGATCTTCAAGGACAAGGAGAAGGAGAGAGAGCAGAGAGGAATCGAGGCACGTGAGAAGGCCAAAGATCATCCGCCCAATCACCGCACCCCACGAACACACACATCATCTCCTTGACGTCTTATCGATAGTGATGAGGATCTGGACCCTGTTCTTTGCCACGTAAGAGTTGCAAATGCAAAGCAAGCAATGCACGAATCCGAGAATTCTTCATGAGAAAAGAATGATGGAGGGACCAGGAGAGTCCTCCAAAACACAAATGAGTTGGACCCAATGGGAGTGGTGCGGCATATTGCCACGCTTGTTAAGCCGCCACCACTTCCCACTCACTCGGAAGAAGGAATTAAGGAACTGCGATGAAATCAAGGTTAGTGGGGACCCCACCAAGCCAACCCCTAATGAAGGTGTCTTACCACCCGCCCCAACGGCTGAACACTCGGTAGAAACAACTGGGAGTTTGGAGACGAGTGACCCCATTCCAAGTCACTCACCGGTGCGCCACCGAGGAGGAAACTCCCTCCACTACAGCAAGGTCGGAGGATGTTTGCGCAGATGACTCCACAATGAATCTAGGAGGCGAAGTGGAGAAAGTACAAACACAAAATACACAACAAGTTGCCATCAACGAAGCTCGAGGCGATTGAGACTATCTCACCGAGGTGCCAACCGCTCTGAAGGCTAATGAAGTCTGCGATGCGATCGAGGCACGAAAGGAACAACCCCGGGAGTTAACACTGGGGCGATGAAAGTGCAATCCATGGGGTTGAGACTCCAATGGATGCCACCACAGAAGACCCTAAGATAGCTGACACTGTCGAAAGGGAGGTCCAAGGCCTCGCTGCAGTTGAGACTGCAGGAGGTAATGAAGGCCAACGGGAGGTTAAGACTTCTCGGGGTAAAGAAGCTAAAGTAGAGAACATCCCTCCTGCTATCATTGATCCATCTCGAAAAGGAGATTAGCGCACTTCACGACTCCCGGATAATCCTGATGTAACTTTTCTCGGGATCGGAAGAAGACGATGAAGCCGAGTCATCCCCTCGTGATCGATCCAAAAGACTCAAGCTAAGGATGTTCCAACCACGAGCAAGTCGACCTCAAGACTACTTGTCAAACTTTCAATTTTGATGATGAGCCACCCATGGAAATCTCATCATCGTCCGATGACGCTCGATAAGGCCGAGGACCACCAACTCAATTGGAAAACCAAATGAGACCGACGAAGCCGTTGAGACAAATGAGGCTCGGCAAGTCGGGTCCACTTCACAAAAGACCCCAAATGAAACAGAGTCCATCGCAGCTCCCAAGCTGCAGCAGCAGTTCGACTCCACAAGGAACTTCACGCGCCCCTCTCATCATTGAACAAATCCCGGTTGGCCGTGATGATTCCTTTGTGGAATCATTTCCTTTCTCTCTGAGGTACCCGACCTCCCGACGAGTCGAAAAATGATCTCGCGCGCTCCGCACCATATCCTGTCATTCCATCGACACCATCGTTCCGGCGGACTATGACTTTGACGCTACTTGGCCGTCACCGCAATGTGAAGGAACAAGAAGTTCGGGAAGTGTTCAAAGCTTTATTTGTTGAAATTGAACGATGGAGAGGCACCAGGCCTCTATGGACATGAGATCGACAACAGATGCCAACCTTATGGCGACTTGAGAGGCATAATCGTCGAAATCGGGAATGGTGGCAACAACAAAGAAACAATGCGTGTGGAACAAGCTAGATACTTCAGGACATTGTTCAACAAGATGTTGGTATGGGAGCCGAGAATGCCGATGCAAAGACGAAATTGAGAGAACACATTGAGCACATGCATGAAGCTCACACTCACTTTGAGATAAAGTCATTGCGTGAGCAAAATAAGAGTGATCTCCTGCGTGCGGAAGCAAACATGGATAGAAAATTCAACCTTCTCATGGCCGAGATGAAGCTAATTTCAAAGAGTCCAACGCTACTCACTCAATTTCGCGCCCGCATACTCCGCAGCGACTCGGCGAGAACTCGGCTATCAGCAGCTCAACTTCCCGCTTGCAAGTATGTTTCCAGGGTTCCTCTCTCCTTTGATGATGCCAAAAAGGGGAAGAGGAATACCTTAAAGCGCTAAAGAGATCTTAAGTCGAAAAGGAGGAGCAGAGTGAAGGGAAACACAAATGAGGAAGTTACAAGGAAAAAGAAAGGAAAGTCTTGAGGAGGAAGAATCGAGAGATGTGACCTTAATGATTGCACAAACCCCCAACAAGGTCTTGTCACAAAATGATATTATCAAAGAAAAACTCCCAAATGACTCGCCACTCCAACACTCTGCGCATCTATGGTCGAAAAGAGAAAGACAATGAAAACAGGGGATGGAGGAAGTGGAAGGAAGGTTGAATGCCCGAGTTATGGACATCTTGAAACAACATGGAGGCATTCCAGACAGAGACACTTATGCCATCTCGGATGTCGGGACCGAGCCAAGATCGCTTGATGAATTTAAAACGCTCGCATCCGAAGGATACTTCGCAAACATGTCTATGGCTCAAGCCTCGGGACTTGTCTTGGGAAAAGGGTCTCACGTTATGTGAAGAAGGCGACAGCGACTACTACGGCGATCACTCTGCTGGCCACTCACCGAAAGAGGAAGACCCCAAACAATACACGCCCGAGAGGAAGAGGAAGAAGCGGTGGTGGAGGAAGAGGTTTGAGACCTAGTCCTCTCATTGAAAAACATTGAGTACATAGATCCAGGCAAGAAAGGAGGGATCTCTCTGGGTGGTCTTGACCAAGTAGCCAATCTGCAAGTGGCTAAGAACAATGCCGAGTATGTGAAAAGAATCGAAGAAGAAAATAAAAGACAAACTCAGCTATGGGAGGAGAGACAAGAGAGATTAAGAAGAGATGAAGTCTGCCTTAAAAGCATATGAAAAGAAGAAGAAGGCGGTGAAGATGAGAAAAAGAGAAGAAGACCGAAGATGACGAACTAAAGAAGATGAAAGAAGGAAGGAGGCGAAGGAGATGAAGTGTTGCTCCACCCCCCTTCATGTATTTTACTATGTAAATACATACTATGTAAGTCTTCTAATAAATCAGAAATTCTCTATTTTTTTGCGTAGACATAAATGTTTGCTCGATACACCTTGTAAACATTGTGTAAAAGAACAAGAATGTTATGATCAATAAAAGGATTGATTCTACGCATACATTCTCTCGTGAATGCACTATCTGTATGTATCTTTGCTATTTATATTTTGAATTTTTAAGTTTTGGCATCATCAAAAAGGGGGAAATTGTTGGGAAATTTATTGTTTAGATTTTGATGAATGCCATGTAAAACTTAGAATAAGAAGTTGGCACCCCATTTTTGTTGTAAACCGCATTGTAACAAATAGGCTGGTCAAGCCGAGAGTTAAGTCGGCTATGCCTAAACATGCAAGAAGACAACCGGAGACTAGAAGGAAGACTTGCTGCAAGACAACCGAGTATGGCAGAAGAGAAGACGGAACTCGATCAAGGTGCAAATGAGATGCACGGTGAGTAAAGTATCGATCAACTCAACTCAAGATAGCCAAGTCTCAAGTTGAAGTGACAAGAGTCATTCAATGATTGAAAGTCGACTCTAAGTCACTTGGGGAAAGCAAGGAAATGCGATCAAGTCGAGATAATCGAAAGAGATCCGTTGCGAAATCAAGAGAATTACTTAAACAAGTAATACCTCCATGCTACCTTTCTCGAAGTGCTCGGTCCCGAGCGTGCAAAGGGAATGAACCAATGGGAAGCACTACACCATGTCGAACTCACGAAAAGTCAAGAACAATTCATACGAGGAAGTGGCAATTCCAAGGATCGCAACAAGACAAGCCAACGACCACAAGTGACTTTCAAAAATAAGCCTATCTCTTCAACGGGCGATTTTTGAAAGATCACTATAAAAGGCCGAGGAATGACTCTGAGAGAAGGTTACCAAGGTTACCTGAACCACGAACATTCAAGCAAACATTTGAACTCAAACCTAAGATATTCTCAAATCATTCAAGATTAAACCTCAAGCCTACACTACGAAGAAAATCAATCCAACACTCACCTGTGAAGGAAAGATAACTTCAATCAGTTGAAGAGGAAACTTTTGAAGAAAATGGGTCTACATTCCGCGGAGGATTGTAGAAAGGTTCAAGGTCGAACCAGTCTCGAGTTTTTGGAGGGCTTCGTGATCAAATCCAAAGAGCTTGAGCAAGTGAGTCAGTAGTAGCAAAGCGCACGCCTGCAGAAGAAGTTGAGTCGCACGAGAAGCCATTGTGTGATCAAGGCATCTCATCGGGTCCCGAAGGATCAAGTCACCGTGTGATCAAGACTTGTATCCGGATTACCACTTTGTATATCTTGATCAATACTTAGTGGATTCCTCCGGGAGTTGGAGAAGAGAGGAGTAGAAGAATTACCCCATCTTCGAACCTCTATAAAAACTTATCGTGTCATTTATATTTCAAACTTTAATTCCTGCATCTTATTTGTTTAACTCTCGACATAATTGTTATCCATTTGATAATCTCTAAGTACTAAAACCCAAGATATTAAATCATAACTAAACCAAACTTAAGGGTGTTAAGTCTTCCAAAAAACAAACTACAGTTGAGCTAATTCGATCTTAACAATTGAGTTATTCTATCAACACTCGGTCAGTCCGCTTTGAGTGACTAACTCTCTTGATTAACTAAATTGGTCATCCACCAAGGACACAAAATTGTGTGTAGTATCAACTCTGAACTTTTAAAAGGACTAAATCGAAAATTTGGTAAGGTTTATTCAACCCCCCTTCTAAACCTTACACTCACACCCCTTGGGACCTACACATACAACAAATAAAATGTATAAACAAATATAAATATGATATATAAAAATGATAATACCGGATTCCTAGCAAATTTATATAACAAAAATTAATTAAGATCACATAAAATAACAAAATGAGAATATAATTTCACAGCCCTTAAAAAATAGATAGGCCAGATGAAAATTTAACACTACAATACCAAATTTAATTCCACAATAAATTTTTTATACAATTTCTTTGGCATAATTGTATATTTACTAAATATGAAAACAACATAAATTTATATGTAATAAAAAGTCTAAATGAAATTTGTTAATAACATTAATGTATTTAAATAAACTAATAGAAGCTTACATTAATTGCGAAAATATCATTCAATATTATTATTAATTTTATAAATAAGTATTTTATATATATATAAAAAAATATTATAATTTTTATCATTTTAAATAATTAATAGTTATTATGTTATGCATATTTTGTTTTGAAAGAATGTGATTCTTATTTTTTTAAGAACAGTTTTTTTATCCATTTTCGTAATTCTAAATATATTTTTAAAAATTAAAATAACACAAATATATAATAAAATATAATTTTCGAAAATTATTTTAACCAAGTAAAAAAAAATCACACATATAAATTAAGCCCAAACAAAATCAAATAAACCCACCTTCAAAAAAAAACATCCAACTTTAAGGCCCAATTCGAAAATACATTTATCAAGCCCAACCCATACTCTAGAACATTCCTACCTTGTTCTCATCTGATAAAAATCAAAGCACACGATATGGACACGTATCGGATTCAACGGCTCAGATTAACCCTAGATTAAGAAACAAACATAACCCACATCTAGGGTTTCATTCTCAGTTCTCGCCTCTCGGTCCCTTTCCACCTAACCGACTCATTTCCCATTCTTGTCTTCTCTCTCACTCGGAATCTCTCCAGAGGAAAAATGGTTTTACCTTCCCCATTCTTGTCTTCTCTCTCACTCGAAAATGAAACAAATCGTTCGGATTTTTCTAAAGTTTGAACAAAGCTGAATGATTTGTTAAAAAAAATGATAGATGATTCGATGTTCTTGTTCGAGTTCAGTATTTTGCTCGATGTAGGGTTTCCAATTTTGCTCTTGGCTATGACCGATCTCTCTCTGAAAATACTTTGCTGGTTGATGGAAATTTCATTTTTCTTCACAAAAATTGCAAACCCACCCGATTTATGTATTTTGTGAACAAAATACCGAACGATTTGTTCATGTAAATAATAGATCTGATGGGTTTCTTGGCTTATTTCGCTATATCTCTGGAAATGTTCTACGTATGATTTTTACAGCCACTTTTCTTTACAAAAACTGCCAACCCTCCCCATTTCTGTATTTTCTGAACAAATCCGAACGATTTGTTCAAGTAAAGAATAGTTCCGATGGGTTTCTTGGCTATTTTCGCTATATAACCAAGCCATTTTTCTTCTAAAATATTGCGAACCCACCACATTTTTCGGATTTGTGAACATATCCGTGTGATTTGTTCCATCTTGATTTTCTGTAAAAAAAAAACCCTATATTTCTTTTATGTTTAGAAAAGTAATTTTTATTTTTTGAAAAATCAGATTTCAGAGAGCATTTTTGTTCCAACTATTTCAAAACTCCGATAAGTTTTTGACAAAAATTTCAAATTTTTTTTAGTATTATAGATATACGGTTTTACCTTACATGCAAACTTCAGATTTATATACTTCGAAAATGTAGTGGTAAGTTTTATTCAAATTTAGATTTAATTTACTTTTCTTGATGTTATAATGAACTAACAGTTTTATTTTAAATTTTGCAGGTTTTTTTTTGCGGACTTACAACATCATCGAAAATAATATTCTCTCAAACCATTTCCAGATAATTTTTTCCAATCATCTTTACTCGTATCAAATTAATAAATGGTTTTTTTATTATAATTTTTTATGTCTAGAAGCATATCAATATATGTCTATATTTTGTTTATGTAGTTAGAATATTGTTATACAATTTTGAAAAATCACGTATTCTGGTTTAATAATATACTTAAAAAATCAGGTCCTTTTTAGAGGTCTATTTTGTTTTCCAACTACTGCATATTCAACACTGTTCTTGGCTGTTTTGCATTTTTCTCCTCTTAATTCCTATACGAAGAATTCCTATACAAAGAATAATTTAAGCCAAAACACCTCTTGACCCTACACTAAAAGTGTAGTGGAATCCTGTTGGTGTTTGGGCTTTTCAATAGTTATTATGTTTTAATATTTCATAATGCAATTTGTGATAAATGCAACAAAAGAAAAGTGTTGAATCTTTTAAGTTATCTACATTTTGTTTGGGTTATACAATCCACTAAGAGTTGGATGATACACACACCCAAAGGATACTCTCTACAATATATTTCTGGTAGGTTATGTATTAAGAGACTGTTAGTTTGATATATGAAAATTCTTATTATATTCATTATATCATCAACAATTATGATTTAAACAAAAGAGTATTTGCAGGCAATATGTGAAATGATAGGCAAATTCTCCAAGCTGACAGATTACAACATATCAAAACCCTAAAGATAAGTATATTGTTTTGACTATTACGTTTGATACAATTTTGAACAATATCTAAAATGTTAAGATTATAACCATTGTATTTTGTTTTGCAGGTATGATAAAATTGGCAAAGACATGAATTACAAAAGTTGCACATAATCACTTTCGAAATACAGAAGACAATTTGGTTTCGAGACAACAGGTTATAATACATATACTTAAAACATTGCATATTGATAAAAAAAAATATAACAAAACAAAATCATCACTATGGTTGGGTCAGATTATGTGGTTTAGAAGTATTTAGTACCTTGCAAACTCTCATCCGCCATCTTTCGTTTCTTCATCGCACAAAACCGCTTTTCTGTCGACTTTCTCATTCTTTGTAGGTGTTTCTTGCTTGAATCAATGTTGTTTTACATTATATAGATGCTTGTGCTATTCTTCTTGTCGTTGGGTCGGATTAATAGCTTGATCGTCTTGGTAATCGGTTTTATGATATATGTATGCCTATCAATCTAAATTGTGCTATTCTTCTTGTCGTTGGATTCTGTGGTTGATCGTCTTGGTAACTGGTTTTATTATATATGTATGCCTATCAATTAAAATTTCGGCAGTACTTAAATGGTGTCAATTGATATATATATATATATATATATATATATATATATGGATGTTGATTTGGTGTATTATGGTAAATTATATTAAGCTATGATTTCGAAGATTTTATATTATTTTGTGGGGATTCAAATCTTGCTTTCTCTATTTATAGAATAAATCCCTCGAATCATGTGTGTTAAAATATTTTGAACTCTTGTGTAAAAATATAATCTGTGCATCTATATGGTAACATAGTTTTTAAATTTGATTGATAATATGGATTCTTTAAAACAAATTTGATTGATAATGTGGATTCTTGAATTGTAATTTAATTGATAATATGCTTTTATCTTACCATGCAATTGTTTATCTGATTCTCGCACCCTATCGGTTTCATTAATTGTGTAGATAATGATATAATTTCTAACATTATTCCATCCTGCTTTACATCCGTATGTAAATTGAAATACCATTGGGATATATAAATTATAATATATTTTTAAGGAAAATTGGCTGCAATATTTTCGATTATTTTTCTGTTTTTATATTATTTAATTAAATTTGGAGATCCCGAGCAAAAAACGCTTGACCGTACACCAAGAGTGTATTGGAATCTGTTGGTGCGAGGAGATCCTTTTATTCATTAGATATGTATTTTATCAACTCATATTTTTTAAAATATATATCCCAATGGTAATATATATTGCATCATAATATTATATGTTTGCATAATTAATTGTTTAATAGATTTAGAGGTCTGTTCAAATAATCTTCTTAAATAAAAGAATATATGTAGTAAAATAAATAATTTTAATAGATTTTGTCCTTATAAAAAGAAACTATAATTAATACTTTTATAAAATAAACTTATATATGCAGTAAATGAATAATTTTTAAATTTTTTTATCATATCATATAATTAACTTGTCAAAATTAAAATACGAAACTAAAATACAGTAACTAAATAATAAATAAATTTTTTTTATTAATTAACTTATCAAAACTGAATTATTTTTCTCAGATTTAAGTATAAATTTTTAATGTGACATATAACTTTTTGACCTTAAAGATGAAAGATAATGAAAGCATTAAGGTTAAAGTAACTTAATAAATTCAAAGATTTTATTCATCAACAAAAAATGTACAACTCTATATACAAATGTATCAATAAAAATACACATGGAATCCATTGACAATTTGTTGTATTCTAATCTAAAATAATTTGTACACGATTCTTTTACGTCATTCTATAACTGTTGTATTGTGCCTATATCATCCAAGCTACAAATTCCTCATATCTTCAAGTCTTGAAGCCAGCTCCATTCCAAAAATCCTGTAACACAGAAAAATCAAAATTCCATATAAAAAATAAAGAAGAAAACTGAACTAAATATAAAAATTTAATAATGAAGACAAAAAAAATACATATGTATAATAAAAATACATAAAAATAAATAAAATTTGACTAAAATATTAGAATATTATTCACCAAAGCAAAAAAAAAAAAAAAAAAACATATCGTTCAAATGGAAATAAAAATGAAGACAAAAAATACTATAAGTGTCTATATTCTCCCACACTGTTGTTTCCTAACAACTATCTATTTCCCTATATATGATAACTCCTCCCACAAAAAGTCCACATCTTGAATCTTCCGATACTTCGAGTGATTCTTCAAACAGAATGATCTTAGGCTGCAAAACATGTTCCATATCTTCAAATTTTTAAACCATAACCAACACGAACAATCCTGAAAATGAAATGAAGGAAAAAAAATACATATATTAAGCAGAAAAATCCGTTAGAAACATATATTAAGCAGAAAAAAACATATATTAAGCAGAAAAATCCGTTAGGAATGAAAAACCCCAAAATAATAAATACTAAAGATTTAAAAAGATCAAAATATTTGTCACACCCCAAACGGGACGCGACGAACGATCCACAACTTAAATACAAAACCAAACAAATTCCGCACAAATATCAACGAGAACCCAATGAAACAGTCTAAATAGCGGCGAAATAAAATAACAAGTACAAATACAACTTACAGTCTACGATCCATAATCCATATTACATCCCGAAATCAACAAAATATAGCAACTTAAAGTCAAAGGGTCCTACGCCCTTCAGATTACAAACTCGAATGGAAAGAAATACAAGAGTCCGACAACAACATAAGAAAAGAGTCCAATCAACAACAAGAAGAAGTAGTAAATCCAACAAGCGGAGTACAAGGTCTCAATCCAGGGTCGGTTCCGCATCGTCAACGAAATCCTCATCTAAGGTTAGAAAATAGGTGGGGATGAGACAGAAATCTCAGTGGATGGGGTGATCGTGTGCAAGTGTGGCGCAATATAGTTAATGTGAGAAAAACAGTTATATGAAAATGCGTGAGTATGATGCATGAATTCACACACAGTCCACAAGCGTCGTGATAAAAATATTTAAATAATATACTTATACGATTCAAAAACAGTTCATGGTCACACATGCACTATGTGATTGATCAAGACAGCAGGATTGCGTGCGGAAATGTAACGCCAATCCCATGCAAGGCAAATAATGGTTGCGTACGGATTTGTAGCGCCAACCAATGCAAAACAAGTAGCGGTTGCGTACGGGTTTGTAGCGCCAACCAATGCAAAACATGTAGCGGTTGCGTACAGATTTGTAGCGCCAACCGAATGGGTCCGATAACTCCGGAATCGTGTGGATCGAGGCAAATGATTCCTTCGTTCTTCCTTGTAACTCCCGGGCGGGATGGTCAAAGACCGGCACCTTATCGCTCCATAGGCAAAGACAAAATCCACAAAGAGCTTGCAAGGCTCGGATCCGTAATAATCATGATTATACCTCAAGTACTACGACTTGCTTCCTTGGACACTCCGTCCCTCGATTGGGGATTAGGGCGATGGGGCCTAAGAGTGGAATAGCAGCCGAGCTGCCCGGTTCCATCCCCGACGTATCCATTCCGACTGTGAGCTCGACACACCAAGTTGACTCAGGCAGGAAAGTAAATAAGTACAGGCAGTCAACCAGGCAGTCGAGTATTATTGATTCAGGGAAGCAGTTCAGAAAAAATTTTGAAAAGCGCGAGTGGCAATTATGGCGTTGGTGGAGTGTTTGGGTGAAGATGATCATCGGAAGGATAAGCAATCTTCGATATCTTGAAAGATCAGGTGGAACATAAGTCCCGTTATAGATTCGAAATCGCAAGGCGAGGAAGTCGCTCCGTGATCGGGTATTAATCGGTCAAATTGATCCGATAAGTCAAGGGTTTTTGGGAAAATAAAATACTTTAATTAAATCTCCAAGTCAGAGGGTCCAGGGCTATTTTAGTAAAAGAGAAAATAATTTGAGTTAGGTCCTTTATAAAAAAAAATTTGTAATTTAGCCCCGTTTTCTAAAAACCAACACTTTTGGGGTTAAAAATTGAATAAATAAATATCCCGACCTTGAAAAATTATGAGATCAGTTCCTAAATTCTCTAAATTGTTCAGAGATTCAGGTTTTTAAAGTTTTGAGGTCGAGTTTTTATAAAATTCTCACATTGGCCCCAAATTTGCAAAAATTGCCAATTCGGACCTTAAGTTTAAAATAATCGGAACTCACAAACCGGAAGGGCTTTTAATGTGATTCCAGTTGAAAAATATCACTAAAGTTAGTGGGATATTGGGACAAAAGCAGTTTTTAAAAGAAATATGTGTAAGTCCTTTAACTTTTGAAAATATCATTTTTGTCCCATTTTGAAACAATTGCCTTTAAGGCTTTTAGGGGTCCAATTGTTATCCTTGGGTCCAAAATATAATTAAGTTATAGTTAAGTTAGTATTTCCAGGTGCATGGGCTGCATAAGTCCTGGAAATTTCATTTGGGTCCTTAAGTTTAGTATTTTACACATTAGTCCCTCAATTTTAGTAAAATTGCTTTCCAAGCCCTAACCACTTGGATTTTTGGAATACTTTTAAAATATGTAATTCCCAGTACCTTAAGAGTAAAAATTTCAAATTTTAAAGTTTAGGTCTGGTGCAGGTTTAAAAATTGCAAAGTAGCCCTTAAACTTTCAAAATTCTACAATCTAGTCCATGGGCTTTTAAAGGTTGATTTTATTTATATTAAAACTCTTAAAACTTTATTAAAATGTCCAAAAGTCATTTTTGAACCTGAGTACAGTCCCAAATTTCGAAATTTGCAGAGGGGTCCTTTAACTTTTATTTTCTTGCAATTTAGTCCACCAACTTTCCATTTTTACATTTTTAAGTCCAAAATTGAAATTTAATCAATTATGCTCGACTTTTCCAGGTTATAAGGCATCCAAAACATAGATTTAAAATACCATACACATGCATGTCCAATACATACAAGAATTCATCAATTAAAACATTAAATTGCACATGCATGCACCTAAAATTCAATAAATAGCAAATTTGAGCAACTCTTGAGAATTTTCATGACTTGATACATAAAATTGACATGTAATACATAGATTATATATATCTCAAGGCTCATGATCAAATTTTCTACATGCATTTAATAAAAACACCTAATAGTTGGAAAATATTTTTCCACCCACCTTAAAATTGGAAATTGTGAAATAAAAGGATAATTTCACAATTTTTGGATGAGACTTCTTAGGTCAGCCCCTAATTCAAAAAATATCAAAAATTTGAAGTTAGAAAAATGAGAGAAAAATTAAGGAGAAAAAGAAGGAAATAAGGAAATGAGAAGGGCTACACTTTACCTTGTGTAGTAGGTGTTTGGAGACTAGTTGAAGCTTAAAAATTGGGAATTTTGGCTCAACTCCAAAATCACCTAAGGTCAGCCCCTATTTCTCAAAAATGAAAAAGGGGTGTTAAAATTTGAAAAAAATAGAAAGAGTAGGAAAGAAGGGGTCTAGTACTCAATTCTTACCTTGTAGTCCAAATTCCGCTACTAGTTCTTCTTCAAGTTTGAAGTCCTTCTTCAAAAATATTGTCAAGCTCTAATCTTCAAAGTCTTCTAAATGTACCTCCAAACCAAATTCAAACTTAAGTTAAGAAGGTGGAAGAGATGAACTATGTGATATCAAAAATGGATTGAAGATAAAATTTCTTACCTTGTAGTATGGTTTGGTTCGAATTTTTTGAAGAAATAGTGGAAAAAATCTTGAAATTTTTTCTAAGTATAGAAGAAGAAAGTAAGAAGAAGAGTAGAGAGAAGTTGGGAGTTTTTAGAGAGAATGAGGAGGATTTTGCTAGAGAATAAATGTGTTAGATGAAAAATAAGATGAATTTGGCACAAAATTGGCCATATGGCCGTCCAAGTGAGAGGGAGAGAGAGGAATTTTTGTTCAATTTTGTGTCTTGCATTTTGCCTCATGCATGGGAGACAATTTGAGGGTCAAAGGTATGGGCAAGACTTGGTTTGAATGGAATGTTGGAAAATTTCCAACATGTTGGCAAAAATAATATTAAAGAAGTAATATGAGAGATGATGTGTATAATGTTTGAATTAATGGTATAATTATACACAAGATGACTAATATAAGGTGTAGGTGTACAAGAGTTGGATGATATTTTTACTCCAAAATTCACCATGTTGGCCGTCCACTACAATGGCATTATGGTAATTCCATATATATTTTTTTTTTGTCCCAAATTTGATGATAATGGATGAAATATATCAATCTCCAAAATAATTAGTGATTTCCTTGATCACTTGTAAGTCTCATGATCACTTAATCTAGATCAAAATCTTAATTCTATAAGGTAAAAGTCTCTAAAATAAATAGTCTCTTAAAATTCTAAGGTGGCTAATAAATACAAAAATAGTAATAATGATCAACCAAGTGATCATAAATGCAAAATAGAATTAATGATGATCATGATCACAAGTAATTAAGTAAAATAAAATAAAATACAAAATGTATATATTATTAATAATTACCCGTCAAAATGATGCGGTAAAATAGTCAATCAAAAGTATAAACGACAATAAGGATCAATTATAAGCTCGGAAAAAAATCGGGGCTTCACATCCTCCCCTCCTTAAAGGAATTTGGTCCCCAAATTCTCTTCAGGATAGTTCTGGATATTGATTCCTTGTGTCTTCTTCCATCTCCCACGTGGCGTCTTCGTCTCGGTTGTGGTTCTGCCACACAACTTTAACCATCGGAATTTCTCTCTTACGCAACTGTCGTATCTGTTGATCAATGATCCGGATCGGCCTCTCGGTGTAGGATAGATTTTCCATTAGAGGAGGAGTATCTCGAGTGATGATATGTTCGGGATCTGGTTGATACTTCTTCAGTCTCGACACGTGGAGTACATCGTGCATTCCCGTATATGGTGCTGGTAACTCGAGTCGGTAGGCTAACTTCCCGATCCTCTGTAAAATCTTGCAAGGTCCAACATATCTCGGACTCAACTTGCCTTCTTTCTTCGGATTGATCAATCCTTTCCGTGGTGAGAGTCTGAGAAATACTTCATCTCCGACTTCAAATTCCAAATCCTTTCTTCTCTTGTCCGCGTAACTCTTTTAGCGGCTCTGAGTTGTGCGAATCCTCTCTTTGATCAGCTTGACCTTCTCCATGGCCTCCTGAACTAAGTCGACCTTTGGAATTGAGGGTGACTTTCGTTTCTCTTTCGAGTCCATTGGTCATCAATCTCCCAAAGTGGGGATCTACATTTTCGCCCATATAATGCCTCGTAGGTGCCATCCCAATCGTGGCCTGATAACTGTTATTGTAGACGAACTCGGCTAATGGTAAGTGCGAATCCCAACTTCCTTGAAAATCCAATGTGCAAGCTCGCAGCATATCTTCGAGGGTTTGAATTGTTCGCTCAGACTGTCCATCGGTTTGTGGATGTGCTATTGTGCTTAAACTTAGCGAGGTACCCAATTCCTCGTGCAAGCACTTCCAAAATCTGGAGACAAACCTCGGGTCTCTGTCGGATACTATATCAACTGGTACGCCATGCAGTCGAATGATTTCCCGGATATAAATCTGTGCAAGTTTCTACAAGCTATCAGTTTTCTTGATGGGTAAAAAGTGTGCAGATTTCGTGAGTCGGTCTACAACTACCCAAATAGCATCATGGCCTCCTCTGGTCCTTGGTAGATCCATCACGAAGTCCATCGTTATGTGTTCCCATTTCCACTCGGGAATTCTCAACGGTTGTAGTAAACCAGATGGTCGTTGGTGTTCTGCTTTCACTTGCTTACAAGTTAAACATCTCGCAACGAACTCTACTACCTGGTTCTTCATGTTTACCCACCAATAACTCCGTCTCAAATCCTTATACATCTTGTTTCCTCCAGGATGTATAGTGTATTTCGAGCGGTGTGCCTCTGCTAGGATTTTATTCCTAATTTGTTCGTCATTCGGTACACACACTCGATTTCGGAATCTGATAACCCCATCTTCGTGTACCGAGAATTCTGATCTCTCTCCTTTAAGTATCTTCTCCTTCAGTTTTTGAAGATGTACATCTTTTCCTTGTGCTTCTTTGATCTCATTCAGCAGTTCGGGTTTAACCGAAATGTTAGCACATGAAATCTGAGTATTGGTTCTTGTCAGATTCCAATTGCTCAGTTCTTCTAATGATTCCCACTCTCGAATCATAAGTCTGGCTAAGCTCGCCTTTCTGCTTAGAGCGTCTGCTACGACGTTAGCTTTCCCGGGATGGTATTGAATATCAAAGTGATAGTCCTCAATCAACTCCATCCATCTCCGTTGCCTCAGATTGAGGTCTTTCTGGGAGAATAGATACTTCAAGCTCTTATGATCCGTGAAAACCGTGAATGTTGCTCCGTAGAGATAGTGTCTCCATTTCTTCAACGCGAACACTATTGCTGCCAATTCCAAGTCATGCGTTGGATAATTGGCCTCATACGGCTTGAGCTTTAAGTGATGCATAAGCGATAACTTTTTCTTCCCCGCATGAGCACTTTGCTCCTAGTCCTTCTTTTGATGCATCACTCAGAGACGACAAAGTTTTCTTTCCCTTTGGAAGGGCTAAGATCGAGTCAGTAGTAAGTCGTTTCTTGACTCTTGGAAACTCGCCTCGCACTTGTCATTCCACTCAAACTTGACTTGCTTCCGGTTAGTCGAGTGAGTGGTCCGGCTATCTTGGAGAAATCCTGGATAAATCTTCGATAATATCCAGGCTAGTCCTAGAAACTCCCGATTTCCGTTCTGCACTCGGTTGTTTCCATTCAACCACCGATATGCACCCTTGAAGGATCCACTGCAATCCCAGTGCTGGATACTATGTGTCCCAAGAATGCAACTTCACTAAGCCAAAATTCGCACTTTCTGAATTTGGCATACAACTTATGCTCTCGTAGTGTCTCTAAAACGATTTTCAGATGACGTTAGTGCTCTTCTCTAGACTTAGAGTATACGAGTATGTCATCAATGAATATCACTACGAATTGATCCAAATAAGGTTGGAAGACTCGATGCATCAGGTCCATAAATGCTGCTGGTGCATTCGTCAGACCGAAAGGCATTACTACAAACTCATAGTGTCCATATCGGGTTTGAAATGCAGTTTTGGAAATGTCTTCCTCGTGGATCTTCAGTTGGTAATATCCTTGTTGTAAGTCAAACTTCGAGTACACCGTCGCTCCTTGAAGTTGATCAAATAGTTCATCTATCCTCGGGAGGGGATATTTGTTTTTGATGGTCACGCTATTGAGACCACGATAATCTATACATAGTCTTAATGTGCCATCCTTCTTTTTGACGAACAGCACAGGTGCTCCCCACGGAGACGTACTCGGTCGGATAAATCCCACATCCATCAGTTTTTGTAATTGCGTTTTCAACTCCTGTAACTCAAGAGGAGCCATTCTATACGGTGTTCTGGAAATCGGGGCAGTCCCTGGCAATACCTCGATGGTGAACTCGACTTCCCTATCTAGAGGGACAGTGGTGAGTTCTTGTGGAAATACATCCGTATATTCTGATACTATAGGTACTTGGTTGATTTGTGTCTCAACCTTGGGTTTGTTAATTACAAACGCCAGGTACCCTTGAGCCCCTCTAGTGATCGCCCTCCTCGCTTTCATTGCTGAAATGATTGGGGCAATCTTAACTCGTGCCCTTCCCGAAATCTCCACTTCGGGTTTTTCGGGTTCACATAGCTTAATGGACTTGTTATGGCAGTCCATTTGTGCATGGTATGCAGATAACCAGTTCATTCCCAATATCACGTCGTATTCAGAGATAGGTAATAGGATTAAATCGGCAGAAAGTTTATCTCAAAGAATCTTAACCCATGCATTATAGATAATATCTGTTATCTGACTTGCACCCATAGGAGTTGACACTTCTAAACATATAGGCATATGTTCCATGCATGCATGCAGTTTGTGTACAAAATGCGGTGCAACAAATGAATGCGTTGATCCAGGGTCGAACAATATTTTAGCATAGTGGTTAGGTACTAGAAGCGTACCTTCCACCACATCTGTTGCCTCCGGAGCCTCCTGTCTGGCTAGTGCAAAAGCTCGAGCGGGCATCCTTGCCCGATTTCCCTGGCCATTTCCCAGCTTCTGTGGCTGCGTCTGTTTGGTTCGGTCATCGTGCTTGGCAATCTTGCGGTGATGCTGATTACTACCACAATGCAAACACCTTCCTTGTTACGCCAACATCGTTGTTGCGATATGCCCGATTTACGGCAATGTGCACACACTTGACCCGCTTTCCTTGTATCTTGGTCTCTTTCTTTATCTGTCTTATTAATCGGTCCCTTCAAACTTGGCGGCGGTTTAGATGGTTGTCCCACAAATGTTGTCCTCTTAAGATCGTTCGATGGCCTGCTTTGAATACATCCCAATACGGTTGATCCCGACTCAATGCGAGAGCGCCTTTACCGCGGCTTAGTAGGTTGTCGATCAACAACCAACAAACAAGTTTAAGTTCTAGTTTCAATCCTCGAGTGAACTTGTAAAGCTTATCTTCTTGATCGATTGTCCCCAGAGCATACTTGGACAATCGGTGAAATTCGGACTCATCTTGAGCTACGATCGGTTCCCTTGCCTCAATCTGGAATTCATCTCGGTGCGCTTCTTTCACAACCTTTGTGGAATGTACTTGTTCATTAAACTCAACCAAGAAATTTCCCCATGTTCGACTACCCGGTCTGTTCCCATCTCCTTTCAACGCCCTCCACCGCTCTCTAGCAGCCGATTCAGATTTAAATATGGCGAGTGTGACTCTCTGCTCGTCGGAGTATTGAAGAGCATTGAAGATATTCTCCAACTTCTCTACCCATTCTTCTGCTTTCAAATCGTCCGGCTCTCCCAAGAAGGCTGGTGGGTCGAACCACAGAAATCGCTCCAACGTACGATCGTTCGCCTCTCTGGCGGGTTCGGGAGCACGGGGTTGAGGCTGTGCCTGTTGCCTCATGAAAACTAGTATTTGCTGTAAGGCTTGTGCGGTCAAATTGTCTCCTGCAGCAGGTGGAAGAGGCAGTGGTAATTTAGGAGAGGGTACCCGGTCCCTGGGTACATCATCAACCCCTCGTGGAACGCGACGAGGTCTCCCACGTCCTCGATGTTCGGCCATTCGGTATCTTGAAGCGTTTGTTGCGATTCATGAGTAAATGAATACAATAATTATTCGCGTAAAGCAAGTAATATCGCAGGGAAAGTAACATCAAACACAAGACACTGAATAAATAGCAAAATGCATATTCATTAATGTAAAACTTGAATACACCCAAAGTACAACAGCAGAAATACTAAGTCAGATACATCGGAACCAAAATACAACAGAATCTAGTACAAAAGAAAGTAAGGTACAACACTGGAATACGCGACTACAACAACAGAAGTACAAACTAACAATCAGCTAACTAATCAGTGAGATTGCCATCATCGTCGCTCGCAGACTATGTCCATAATCGGGGCCGGTCGGGTGAGGTGGCGCCTCAACCTCGGGCCAATCCACGAAGTCCAACCACTGCTCGAATCCTGAGCCTCATCGAGTGGAGCAGCCTCGGGTGCCTCCGGCTCTCCAATGTCGACTGGATCCTCCTCGGGATTCTCCTCGGCGTCAGGTACGGGCTCCATCTCGGGTGGTGGCAATGGCCGAGCATTAGGCGCCAAAGCGACCTCCCGGTCTGGCGTCTCTCGAGCTAGGGCACATGTAAGGTCCTCTATAATCGCTATCATCGCTTGATGAGGTCTCCTCAAGCGCTCGGCGGTGTCGCGGGATAGGCGGGCATCGATCTACCATTTCTCGCGGCCGTCACTTGCGCTTTTCATCTTTTCTCGCATGTTGTCCAGCGCTCCCGGATACTCAGTATTTGGTCCTCCCGCTCTTATGGTGTTGTCACGGTCCTTGATGACAGGTCACCTCGCTCTTTTTCATCTTGGCTCGCTCGCCGAGTCAGTCCCTATTACGCCGGCGCTCTGGCTAGCTCGTGGTCGCGCGATCACTCTCCCCGGTGCCGTGAATCATCAGTGCCCGGTAATATTCCTGCTCAGCACGGGCATGGAAAATATCCCACCATGAAGGCGGCGTCGGCTCCATCATGATCAAACAAAACTAAGGCGGATCAGTCAAAGGTAGAGGAAAGATAGGGCGAGAATAAGGAAAGAACAAATAAGGAAAATCAGTCAAGAATCAACTAAGTCAAGACAAGTATGACTATGAAATCTCAAAATATGCGATCTAACTTAGTTCAAATATCAATAAGACGGTTCTATGCCAATTTGAAATCGATTTCACACTTAATTGGTCAAGTCGCGGTACTACCCAAAACACAGACCGAGGGTCCTATCCTGGGTTAGCTCGGTGTAAGTTTCCATCTTACTAGCCGAGCTTTGATACCACTCTAACTGTCACGCCCCAAACGGGACGCGACGAACGATCCACAACTTAAATACAGAACCAAACAGTCCAGACAAATATCAACGAGAACCCAATGAAACAGAGTCTAAATAGCAGCGGAAATAAAATAACAAGTACAAATACAACTTACAATCTACGATCCATAATCCATATTACATCCCGAAATCAACAAAATATAGCAACTTAAAGTCAAAGGGTCCTACGCCCTTCAGATTACAAACTGGAATGGAAAGAAATACAAGAGTCCGACAACAACATAAGAAAAGAGTCCAATCAACAACAAGAAGAAGTAGTAAATCCAACAAGTGGAGTACAAGGTCCTAATCTAGGGCCGGTTCCGCATCGTCAATGAAAACCTCATCTAAGGTTAGAAAATAGGTGGGGATGAGACAGAAATCTCAGTGGATGGGGTGATCGTGTGCAAGTGTGGCGCAATATAGTTAATGTGAGAAAATAGTTATATGAAAACGCGTGAGTATGATGCATGAATTCACACACAGTCCACAAGCGTCGTGATAAAAATATTTAAATAATATACTTATACAGTTCAAGAAAACAGTTCATGGTCACACAGGCACTATGTGATTCAGTCAAGACAGGTAGGATTGCGTACGTAAATGTAACGCCAATCCAATGCAAGGCAAATAATGGTTGCGTACGGATTTGTAGCGCCAACCAATGCAAAACAAGTAGCGGTTGCGTCCGGGTTTGTAGCGCCAACCGAATGGGTCCGATAACTCCGGAATCGTGTGGATCGGGATAATGATTCCTTCGTTCTTCCTTGTAACTCCCGAGCGGGATGGTCAAAGACCGCACCTTATCGCTCCATAGGCAAAGACAAAATCCACAAAGGAGCTTGCAAGGCTCGGATCTGTCATAATCATGATTATACCTCAAGTACTACGACCCGCTTCCCTTGGACACTCCGTCCCTCGGTTGCGGGATTAGGGCGATGGGGCCGAAGAGTGGAATAGCGGCCCGCTGCCCGGTTCCATCCCCAACGTATCCATTCCGAGATTGTGAGCTCGACACACCAAGTTGACTCGAGCGAGAAAGTAAATAAGTGCGGCGATCAACCAGCAATGAGTATTATTGATTGATTGAATTGAGAAAATTTTTTGAAAAGCGCGAGTGGCAATTATGGCGTTGGTGGAGTATTTGGGTGAAGATGATCATCGGAAGGATAAGCAATCTTCGATATCTTGAAAGATCAGGTGGAACATAAGTCCCGTTATAGATTCGAAATCGCAAGGCAAGAAGTCGCTCCGCGATCGGGTATTAATCGGTCAAATTGATCCGATAAGTCAAGAGTTTTTGGAAAAATAAAATACTTTAATTAAATCTCCAAGTCAGAGGGTCCAGGGCTATTTTAGTAAAAGAGAAAATAATTTGAGTTAGGTCCTTTATAAAAGAAAATTTGTAATTTAGCCCCGTTTTGTAAAAACCAACACTTTTGGGGTTAAAAATTGAATAAATAAATATCCCGACCTTGAACAATTATGAGGTCAGTTCCTAAATTCTCTAAATTGTTCAGAGATTCAGGTTTTTAAAGTTTTGAGGTCGAGTTTTTATAAAATTCTCACATTGGCCCCAAATTTGCAAAACTTGCCAATTCGGACCTTAAGTTTAAAATAATCGGAACTCACAAACCGGAAGGGATTTTAATGTGATTCCAGTTGGAAAATATCACTAAAGTTAGTGGGATATTGGGACAAAAGCAGTTTTTAAAAAAAAAATATGTGTAGGTCCCTTAACTTTTGAAAATATCATTTTTGTCCCATTTTGAAATAATTGCCTTTAAGGCTTTTAAGGGTCCAATTGTTATGAAATTTGAACCTTGGGTCCAAAATATAATTAAGTTATAGTTAAGTTAGTATTTCCAGGTTCATGGGCTGCATAAGTCCTGGAAATTTCATTTGGGTCCTTAAGTTTAGTATTTTACACAATAGTCCCTCAATTTTAGTAAAATTGCTTTCCAAGCCCTAACCACTTGGATTTTTGGAATACTTTTAAAATATGTAATTCCCAGTACCTTAAGAGTAAAAATTTCAAATTTTAAAGTTTAGGTCTGGTGCAGGTTTAAAAATTGCAAAGTAGCCCTTAAACTTTCAAAATTCTACAATCTAGTCCATGGGCTTTTAAAGGTTGATTTTATTTATATTAAAACTCTTAAAAATTTATTAAAATGTCCAAAAGTCATTTTTGAACCTGAGTACAGTCCCAAATTTCGAAATTTGCAGAGGGGTCCTTTAACTTTTATTTTCTTGCAATTTAGTCCACCAACATTCCATTTTTATATTTTTAAGTCCCAAATTGAAATTTAATCAATTATGCTCGACTTTTCCAGGTTATAAGGCATCCAAAACATAGATTTTAAAGATCATGCACATGCATGTCCAATACATACAAGAATTCATCAATTAAAACATTAAATTGCACATGCATGCACCTAAAATTCAATAAATAGCAAATTTGAGCAACTCTTGAGAATTTTCATGACTTGATACATAAAATTGACATGCAATACATAGATTATACATATCTTAAGGCTCATGATCAAATTTTCTACATGCATTTAATAAAAACACCTAATAGTTGGAAAATATTTTTCCACCTACCTTAAAATTGGAAATTGTGAAATAAAAGGATAATTTCACAATTTTTGGATGAGACTTCTTAGGTCAGCCCCTAATTCAAAAAATATCAAAAATTTGAAGTTGGAAAAATGAGAGAAAAATTAAGGAGAAAAAGAAGGAAATAAGGAAATGAGAAGGACTACACTTTACCTTGTGTAGTAGGTGTTTGGAGACTAGTTGAAGCTTAAAAATTGGGAATTTTGGCTCAACTCCAAAATCACCTAAGGTCAGCCCCTATTTCTCAAAAATGAAAAAGGGGTGTTAAAATTTGAAAAAAATAGAAAGAGTAGGAAAGAAGGGGTCTAGTACTCAATTCTTACCTTGTAGTCTAAATTCCTCTACTAGTTCTTCTTCAGGTTTGAAGTCCTTCTTCAAAAATGTTGTCAAGCTCTAATCTTCAAAGTCTTCTAAATGTACCTCCAAACCAAATTCAAACTTAAGTTAAGAAGGTGGAAGAGATGAACTATGTGATATCAAAAATGGATTGAAGATAAAATTTCTTACCTTGTAGTATGGTTTGGTTCGAATTTTTTTGAAGAAATAGGGGAAAAATCTTGAAATTTTTTCTAAGTATAGAAGAAGAAAGTAAGAAGAAGAGTAGAGAGAAGTTGGGAGTTTTTAGAGAGAAGGAGGAGGATTTTGCTAGAGAATAAATGTGTTAGATGAAAAATGAGATGAATTTGGCACAAAATTGGCCATATGGCCGTCCAAGTGAGAGGGAGAGAGAGGAATTTTTGTTCAATTTTGTGTCTTGCATTTTGCCTCATGCATGGGAGACAATTTGAGGGTCAAAGGTATGGGCAAGACTTGGTTTGAATGGAATGTTGGAAGACTTCCAACATGTTGGCAAAAATAATATTAAAGAAGTAATATGAGAGATGATGTGTATAATGTTTGAATTAATGGTATAATTATATACAAGATGACTAATATAAGGTGTAGGTGTACAAGAGTTGGATGATATTTTTACTCCAAAATTCACCATGTTGGCCGTCCACTACAATGGCATTATGGTAATTCCATATATTTTTTTTTGTCCCAAATTTGATGATAATGGATGAAATATATCAATCTCCAAAATAATTAGTGATTTCCTTGATCACTTGTAAGTCTCATGATCACTTAATCTAGATCAAAATCTTAATTCTATAAGGTAAAAGTCTCTAAAATAAATAGTCTCTTAAAATTCTAAGGTGACTAATAAATACAAAAATAGTAATAATGATCAATCAAGTGATCATAAATGCAAAATAGAATTAATGATGATCATGATCACAAGTAATTAAGTAAAATAAAATAAAATACAAAATGTATATATTATTAATAATTACCCGTCAAAATGACACGGTAAAATAGTCGATCAAAAGTATATAAACGACAATAAGGATCAATTATAAGCTCGGAAAAAAAAATCAGGGCTTCACAATATTCAATTGGGAAAAACATCCCAAAACAATGATAGTCTTCAAAAGGGAAACAATTCCCAAATCCAAAAAAAAACTGAAAAAAAAATAGTTTTAATTCAACAAAAATCTCTCATTCAGTAGAAATCTATCCCACGAACAATAAATCTAAATCTTAGATTCATCTTCCAACTTAATCTCCTTCTTCAGCTTCTTGCTTTTCGAGGTAGATTCTTCGAACAACATTCTTTTAAGCGAGGCTCTCTCTTCCACTACATCAATCTTCTTTTTCATTTTATCTGGGGTACTCACTTCGTCTCCAGAATTTGATGATTGTCGAATGAAATTACAATAATTTTGAAACATATTCTATACAGAAATCAGTTAAAATAATAAAAATTTAGGTTATTTACCTTGTCAAAATCTTGTTCCTCTCCGTGAAGTTTGGACATGAATCGGACTTCTGCAATAAAAATTAAAATAAGAAATCCTTCACTGAAGTTATAGTTAATTTATATAAAAAAAATAACCAAAGAAATATACTTGGCTTTCAATAAAAAATGTGGCATATTTTTTCAGCAAATTAATGTCCGTAGTCAATCTCATCACCGAGAAACAGCCAGCAAAATTATTGATCTGATCAGCCCTTACTTGCACCTTGAACATAACCTTCCTATCGGTCAAAGCTGCCAAGTCATCTGGCAAATCCTCCAAGCCTTCTCTCTAATTTTAATACACAAAAATTTTAAATTTATTATTTTGATTTAAAGTAAAATTAAATGTCTTTGCAACAAAATCAGAATTTAATAAGATAATATATACCTCAGCCAATCGTCGTTTCAGAACCGAACATGGTGTACCAATTAGTGTCTCACAATCTCTATCCCAAACCAAAAGCTGGATATTTGCAGTGTCATCCCCAACCTCTAACTGAATTCGGTACCTTTAATTAACAATTGAGAAATGAGTTAGTTACAATTTTTGGTCTTATATACCTAAAACTTTATACTATTGATTACCTGAAATTTCCATTTTGGTAGAACTTATCACAACGTTCACAGTAGAATTTTTCCCCGATTTTTGTGAGTTTCTTAGGGCATCGCTTGCAAGTCAAATACCACCAATCTCCAATAACATTAAAAATTGTGGCACTAATCCAAAAGCTGCCAACCTGAGTTAATTTCAATAAAATAAATTCATTATCAACTACAAAAAAACAGAATAATAAGTAAATCAATTAAAATAAATTACCTCTTCATTTGTATAAAGATGATCAATCAAACGAAAAGGCGAATCACCAGAGGTCAAATCTTCATCAATTGACATAGCCATTGGATAAGAAACATGACTGATTGAATTCGTTGGGTTGCTCACGGTACTGATCCTGCACAAAAATTTGAAACCTCTTAAAAAACTTTGATAATAAAATTAATCTTGGTAATTAGAAATATTTAAATATATAAATTATAAAATAGAGAGTAAAACCTAGATCGAAATTCCTCAATCTCTTGAACATCCCCATTTATGATCATCTTCGTAACATAGAAGTTGTTGGAAACTTTAACCTCATCTGAATTTATGAAGAATAATAATTAGTTTATATAAAATATGCATAAATTTCAAAAAAAGCACAATAAATTTCGAAAAAAGCACAATCTAGAAAAATCACATTTACCTCTAAAAACTTTAGCCCGGCACATTTGCAGAATGACAATGATGGGTTCAAAAGTATGATTTTCCAAATATGACAAGATTAAATCTACGTACTCCTCCCACAACGTACATGAAATCCGATTATTCCTGTGTAAAAATATTGATTTTTATAATTAGTAAATATTAATTGAAGAAAAAAAAATTTGTTATTTTCAAACTATTTACTCCAAATCTTCTAATGTTATTTCCATGAAACGGGTCATTTTGCCACCAAATTCCATGTTCTGTGCATTCTGCATAGCAACAACTCTTCCGATGATATCTGCAAAAAAAGTTAAAATCAAAATTTAATAACTTCAACAAAGACAAATCGAATTCCATCCTTGAAATAACAATATCATACCGAAAAGCTCGCTCTCATCGCCAGCTTCCACATTAGATAGGTCCACAAAATTCGAAAATTAAATATTAGTCCTGGGAAATGTTTCATCATAAACTTCCACAACATTGGTCTTTCCATGAAGAATAATTTTATATTTTGTTGTTGATGCTTTATATTTGTCTGAGTTATAAGAAACAACAAAATCCTTTATAACATATAAGTTGCCCTCGGCGAATACGTTTAAATTGTGTAATATTCACTTTTCGAATGCTACCATGTACTCGACCACCCCCGCATAAAATAATAAATAAAAAATTAGTTTTTATTAAGAAAAGAGTTTTAATAACAAAATTAAAAATTTCAAAACGCATACTCGTCAGTCGTGGAACACACGTTCCATCGTTTATAGTCATCTTGTTATTGAAAGCCGCTTTTCGTACATACGCACGCACGCGTAGTTTCATAGCCCAATTAATATTTGATTTCCTCATGTTAAGATCCTTGATAACAGATAGCAATGGTGCCATTTTTTTCTTGTGCAAGAACAAAAAAAAACAACAACAATATTTTGCAAGAGAAATCGAAGAATGGTGAATTCGGAAAGAAATTTGCACGATTATTTATAGCTGCGAGATGAAATAATTAAAGAAACTATGATTATTAATTATAGACAAATTTTGCAATCGATTTGCGGCCACATGTTTAAATTCCATTACAAAGAATGATTGCCATATTATTCAAGAGATTTAAATGATCCGGGATTTTTTTCCTTTTCTTTGTAACATATCAATAATTATAGATTTCAATTTTATTTCACTTTGCCTTTCTACTTTACTTTTCTTAATTAGATTATTACTTTGTCATAAATAAAACAAATCAAAAAATTGTGATTATATTTTTTTGTATCAAATCTGATTTAGGATAATCATGTTTTACATAAATAAACATTGACTTTCCATTGTAAGTTCGTTCGCCAGAAAACTCATTAAAAAAGTGAAGAATCTGGACATAAAAAAAATTCTCGTAATTAAAGAAGATTTTTTGCAAATCATAATTTCAAACATTCCATATTATGTTGATTCTAAAGTCAATGTAATATCAATTTATGCAAAAGTCGTCTAATTTACCAACAGCAATTTAACAAACTGAAAAAAATTTATAGCAAAGTTGTTATTCCTATTTTTAGGCGCTGAGTTTAGGCGGGAAAAATTAAGCCTACTATTTATAAGTGGCTTGCTTATTATATATATATAGATTTTCTCAATATATTATAGCTATTTAAGACAAATAAGAGATTCAAACAAAATAGATAAGAAATTAAGAAATGCGGCGAAAACAAAAAAACAAAAATAGAAAATAAAAAATGGTGAACAGTGGATAGGCCCGCTTTTTGGCGGAACAACATGGTCGCCGATTTTTCAATCAATTTGAACATAAATGCCTCGGCCTCAAGAAACCTAGCTCCTATTTCACATTTCCATCTCACTTATTATTCCACCGTATTGGATGAATGACACATATACAATTATGATATCATATTGTACACGTATTCATCCAAGAGAATGTCTCTCTTATGGATCCAAATCCGTAAGACGGATCCTACAATTCGGATTTGGTATTTTCCCGATTTGTTGAAAGCAGTCTCTATTTATCTCTCATTTTATCCCGTGGTTCTCTTCCAATTGATCTCTCTTATCTCGCACTTCTCCTCCAACAAGCCACAAATCTCTCCTCCACCACAGGTCTGCTCCACACAAATCTCCATTGTCGTCGCCGCCGCATAAACCCTCATCATCATCCCTTCGCTGCAAAAACATTTATGCCACTTCCCCTATGCGATTTTGCTTCTATATTGATAGAAATTTGTAGAAAAACTTTACTTACAATCATATTCAACGAAAACATTAGTTCTATCGAGGATTTATGCAATGGAGAATGGAGATAAAAATGATTCATTGATGAAGGAATTTAATGTACTCATTTTTGTTTCATAACTAATACTTTTACTGTGAAAAATGATACTTGTTCTGTAATAGTGATACTTTTAAGATTAAATATAGTACTTTATGATGGACAATGATATTTGAATATTTTAGATCTGTGCAATAAAAAGTGATACTTGTTCCGCAAAGAGTGATACTTTTGAGCAATAAATATGATACTTTTAGATATAAATTGATACTTTCACATTTTGATAATTGTAAACATCAAAAAAGTGGTACTTTTTCACCAAATAGTGATACTTTTTTGCATTAAATATGATACTTTTAAGATGAACATTGATATATTCATATTTTACATATTCGAAAATAAAAATGCACCGTATATAGGTGAACTTGGATTCAGTAGTTGTTGTTTCTAGTAATAAAGATGATATAGAAATCATTGAAGGAAAGTTTCAAAAAGAGCAAGAAGAAGACTATTGTTGTGTCTGATTGTTCTCATGCTAATGAGTTTGGTTCCAATACTCCCAATGCACGGTTATTTTAATGACAATTTTTTAATGCTTCGAGATTGTAAAATGATACTTGTCATATAATTAGTGATACTTTTCAGCATTAAATATGGTACTTTTAAGATGCACGATGATAGTTTCAAATTTGTATATTCCCAAGTACAATGTATAAATTATGTCACTTTTTAGACAGTTAGTGATACTTTTCAACGTTAAATATAATACTTTTAATATGCACAATAATATATATTCTACGTTGAACATGCAAAATATTTTGACATAAACAAATGATACTTTTTACGTAATTATTGAAACTTCTCAGCATTAAAAGTTAAATTCTAATCCAAAATACTATGTTCGAATGATTTGGTCTCAATACAAAAACTTCAACACACATATAAATGATAAAAAGAATACAATTTGCAAAAGTTTGTCAACAAAAAATCATTTCACAAAGCAACCTTCATTTTTTAAAGATGATACTTTTTACGCAATTACTGATACTTCTCATTATTAAAAACAGTACTTCTAATTGAAAGGAATATTTTGGGTGTGTAATACAAGAACTATAAATTTTTACCTGCAATTTCAAATGACTTTGTACAAAATACAGGAACTTCAACAAAATACAAATGATAAAAGAATCCCAAATGACAATAGTTTGTCAATGAAAAATCACTCACAAAGCAGCCTCGTTTTAGACAAAACACTAAACTATCATCTGTGGACAACAAAACAAAACAGTCTTCTTTCAGATATTTGTGGTTGTTGATCATCTTGGCTCTCCTTGCTTCTTTTTTCACTTTTCTTGTCATTAATGAATTTAAGCACTTCTTGCTCCATTTGCACTTTCATTTCATTCAAATGAGAAAGAACAATTTTTGTACAATTTGAAACTCTTAATTTGCGTTTTTCTATTACTTGAGCCAAAAAAAAAGAAGAAGATGAGCCAAAACACATTCAAAAATTATAATCACACAATGGTCTGTTTCAAGAAGATTCATACATGTGACAAATTTTGAGATGATTAGACATTATACTTTTAAGATGCACATTGATTACACAATATTGTGACATAAAAGTGATGCTTTTAAGGAAACTATGGATACTTTGCAGCACTAGAAATGATACTTTTGAGATACACAATTATATGATTAGAGGGCCTGATCTTTTTCCACTTAATTTTTATTTTCTTCTAGCATGGCAGCCACATGTCGGTTGCATCACAACATATATTCCCCATAAGACAATTAAAAAATATTCTAGCATTGGTCTGGATTATAAGATTAACATAGATTGATAAATAAAATTAATTACAGTTATCCATGTTAGAAATTAAGCCACGTAAGCCACATAATGTGAATCGGAATTACCTTAACAGCGGATGAATCGATTCATTTGGATCTACGACTCGCCTACAAGCCCTCTTTGTTGATGTGTATAATCCACGTACGCCAACGCCCTTCGCGTATCACGAACTTATTGTACTTCGAATGGGGTAGGTAAACGTCTTTCTCGCTCCAATGGATCTACCAGAGTATCCACCTAATAAACACACACCTTAGACACTTGGAGATTTGGTGATGCTCCAAGAAAAAAACCTTAAAGAGAAATTTTAGGAGAAAAAGTTATTCTTCTTTGTGAGGGGACGTCTGTTTCAAGTTATCTGATAGTAAGGAGATATCTCAATATATAATATCAATCCCTCAAGTATGGTAGAGTCCTAATAAGAGAGGTTTCTAGATAAGCCTCATCCAAATAGGACTCCTCAAATATGGATGCACTCTATTGCACCTAATATCTCTCACTCATACATATTTGACTCGACTCATTCGAATCACATCCTCATGATTCTCATCTCACGTCTCTTCTTTCATATAGGGAATAAAGTGTGCGACCGAGCGAGAAAAAAACTAGTGAGGAGAGTTATATTAAGTCATCACCTTAATAACATAACTCTGCAACTCCAAAAAAGAACTCGCTATGTACCCCAAACTATGTGGTTGCACCAAATTAAGCATCTCTGATCCCTCATATAATAAGTAGAGCATGCTTGACTCTCAACTATGTATATATGCTCATGACCATGTCAAACGTATTTTTGACTTAGTCGGTCGGCCTATGAGCCATAGTACAAAGATGCATTACCAACTTAGTTTTTTCTCAGCCTAATGTCAATCAGCTTGGTTTTAACAGCTTTCTTAGTCATGATTCGACAGACCACATTACACATGGCCATTGGATACATGCTAAAGTAGCATCATTAAGCTTACACCTCATGGCACAGTCCAGAGTCCCAAAGGGTACTAAAAACACGATAAGGGCTCACACAGTGAGGAAGCAGGGATCTATTCAATCACTCCACTTATGAGGTCATCTCAAAACACATGTAGTATGCATACATGCTATGATGGAGCTACCACTTAATTTGGGCATGTCACACTCTAAACATCATACAAATCTTAGTCCAGTCGTTGTTCAAGCGCCTGACCTACGTACTACTCGTCGTCACTCCCAAAGTATCATACAATAGTTCGCACATTGGACTATAAACATGCTTTTATGAAGTTTGGACATACTTCATAATCGATCAAGTGTGATCTCATCTTGGCCTCATGCCAAGGCGACTATATTTAAACTTAAGCCTTCTACGTTGTTCCGAGCGTGAAGGCGATCATTCGCATCCCCTGGTTGGTGCAAAAATGATCTACGAGTCTCATCCCCGCTTTCGCTATCAAAGCGCCCGGGGTGATTGCCCATGTGAGTGGGTCAATCTAAGCCTGGTGACATTCATATCTATCATTAGACACAGTACACTAACAAATAATGAGAAACAAAATTTCATTAATCAATAAAATATTCATACAGGCCCATAAACTCAAATCTTACAAAGTCCTATACTTCTAACATGCATTTGGAACACATCTCTACGCAAGGCTTAGTAAAAGGGTCGGCGACCATATCGCTAGTAGGTGATAGGTGTGAGTTTTGCATGTATTTTGAGGCGTATTTCTAGCTATAATGATGGGTAAACATGCACATACTCGCGTTAAAATGTTACATATTCACTCCTTGTGGAAAAGATATTACACTTTGCTTATTTTGTAGGAATTTCATGATAATTGAAGCAAATTGAATACGAATACGAGGATAGCAAAGTGGAAACACGGAGAATTGAGTGGGTATACGAAAAGTGAAGCGTAAAAGAGAGAAAATTGAGCGTCTACGGAAAAGACAAGGGGCACACGGGTTGGGCGTGCCTCAGACACCACCCGTGCACCCCTGTATAAAGATAACTGGAGCTGCAGCATGGCGCACGGGTAGCCCATGCATCGACGCATGACCCGTGCGTCCTACTGAGGATGATTTGGTTTCACCGGGGTGGCGCACGGGTAGGCCGTGACCGACGCACCACCCGTTCGCCCTACGAGAGAGTTGGATTATTTTAGCAGTGGCGCACGGGTAACCCGTGCTCTGCTCGACGCACCACCTATGCGTCTGTGGCTGAATCCCATAATCTGCAAACATTATGCCCTAAACTTGATGGTGGGTATAAAAAGGCTTTTTGGGCGCACACAAGGATATTCTAGCATTTTTGGGATCTACAACACAAGACAAGGGTCAACTCTTGGAAGGAGATATCAAGGAGACAATCGGGTTGCATCGGAGCTTGAAGAACGGAGATATATCGAGAGATTGTCGACGTTCCTAAGTTTTTCTTGCTTCTCTTTTAGTTTCAATCTTTCATTTTCATTTGTAATGGCTTTGAACACTTTGTTTATAAGTTGTTTAATCATGTGTAGCTAAACTCTTGAGATTTCCGGGTTTTGGAAGTAGATTAATGAACTCTTATTGGATGTTTTAATCTTAGTTGAAGTTATTATCTTGAAGCCTATTTGAGTATTTT
Source organism: Rehmannia glutinosa (assembly GCA_016081115.2). Classification (NCBI taxonomy): domain Eukaryota; kingdom Viridiplantae; phylum Streptophyta; class Magnoliopsida; order Lamiales; family Orobanchaceae; genus Rehmannia; species Rehmannia glutinosa. Next base: position 48,304,197 of record CM071933.1, on the reverse strand, counting down.
GAGCTTATTCTTGTTTTATCACTTGATCAATGATTTAACTTGTTTGATATATTGATTCATAATTCGAGAGATGAGTTTCAATATTAGATCTTGAATACTCGACACAAATATTTGCATGAATCGAGAGGTTTGTGAATATTTGTGAGGACATTTGATCTTTTAAACTTTTGGGAGTTGAATGCTTCATGTTGAGTAGAGATGCTAGCATAAGTATTTCAATCTACGTTTTATATGCATCTCGAGAGGGAGGATAAAATAGCTTTGTGATCGTCTTATAGGAATATTGATAATAACGTGGCTTGATTAAACCGGACAACAAGATGATTATTAATCGAAACCTTAACTCGGAAATCCATTTCATTATCTTGATACTTCTATCATTTGTATTATCTTAATCTCGTGTTTTAATGATTTAAATTGTCTTAATCTCAATACAACAATCATCAAATTTTGATCGTCTAAATAAAAATAAGACTATCTTGGTTCAATACTTAGCGCACTAATTTATTAGTCTCCGTGGATACGACCTTGCTTACCCTATTCTATAAACTACACCGTACACTTGCGGTGAAGCTAAAAATAAGGCGAACAGTAGGAATATGCCTGAGAACAACTTGACCTTGCGCAATGCTCTCTCATATAAAGTGATATATGGTGTCAATATGCTTAGTCCTCCCATGGTACTTGGGATCCTTAGCATACGCCAGTGCAGATGTGTTATCACAATAAACAACAACTGCATCATCAACATGCGCCATAATGCGCAGACTCTGAAGAAATCTTCTCAACCAGATTGCCTCTTGGACTGCTGATGTACAAGCAACATATTCAGCTTCCATGGTGGATAAAGAGATACAAGGTTGCTTCTTGCTACACCAAGTGATAGCGGCGCCTCCCAATAAGAATGCATATCCCGATGTGGATTTGCGCTCATCTTTATCTGCTGATCCATCAGCATCACTATAGCCAGTTAGTTTCAAACTACCTCCATGGTAGCACAAAGCAAGATCACTTGTTCCTTTCAAATATCTAAGTATCCTTTTGACAGCAGCCCAATGGTCGTGCCCAGGATTACTTTGATATCGACTCACCATTCCAACTGCAAAGCATAAGTCCGGTCGAGTACACATCATTGCGTACATCAAACTCCCAACCGCACTTGCATATGGAACCTTAGCCATGCGTTCCCTTTCTTCTTATATTTTGGGGCATAGTTCTTTGCTAAGAACATATTTTTGTCCATGGGTGTGTCAACAGGATTAGCATTTTCCATACGGAAACGTTCTAGAATCCTCTTGATGTAAGTCTCTTGAGACAAACGCAAGAGTTTTCTAGAACGATCCCAGCGTATCTTAACACCAAGTATGTATTCAGCTTTTCCCATTTCCTTCATCTCCAAAGTAGAGGACAGCCACTTATGAGTGGCGACAATCATCTCCATGTCATTTCCAGCCAATAGAATGTCATCCACATATAGTGAGAGTATCAAAAAAATTCTCCCATTTCTCTTGACATACGTACAATGATCTTCCTCGATCATCGTAAAGCTCATCTCGATGATAGCTTGATGAAATCGATGGTACCATTGTCTGGACGATTGTTTCAGCCCATAAATAGAACGTTTCAAGCGACATACTTTGCGCTCTTGCCCTATTTGCTGAAAACCCAAAAGTTGATCCATATAGATCTCCTCGTCCAGCTCTCCATTGAGAAATGCTGTCTTTACATCCATCTGAAATAATTCCAAATCTAGGTGGGCGACAAAAGCTAGAATAAGGCGAATGGAGGCAAATCTCACCACTGGGAGAATGTCTCTTCATAGTCTACACCCTCTCTTTGGGTATAACCCTTCTGCACAAGTCGAACCTTATACTTATCGATAGATCCATCTGCCTTGTGTTTGACCTTAAGAACCCACGTGTTCCCAATAGTCTTACATCCGTTGGAAGATTGACCACTCCCGACTTTGTTCTTAGCCATTGAGCTCAACTCTTCTTCCATAGCAGACTATCCATTCATTTGCATTTGGGGAGTCACAACTTCTTTATAAGTAGGCGGCTCATCAACATCCACAAAAGCACACATGAACGATTCCCCTTCGATCACAAAATGCCGACGGGGTATTGTTCCACGTCTGCTTTGTCTTATCTGTAGATTTTTAGAGTCTTTCTCTAGTAGGTCGCTCCCACTAAATTTGGGGTCGCATACATCATCCCCGTCAATTACTGGATGAGGTTGTAAAACCTCACCCTCGCCAGGGACTGATGCGCTGCCCAGAGGATCTTGCAACTTCGAATAGTTCAAGGTCTCCTTTGACTTCACCAATGGTTGGAAAATCCTCCTCAAGGAAATTCATATCACGTGACTTTATCTCTGTCATTCCTCCATTAGGGTGTTCACCATACATCACATAGCCCTTTGAGTGATTGCAATACCTTATAAAGATATGTTTTACCGCTCTTGAACCAAGCTTCCCATGCTTATGAGAAGTGTTGTCAACGAATCCTGCTGACCCCCAAGGGCGCAAACCTTCTAAGTTAGGTTTTCTGTCATGCCATAACTTATAAGGTGTCGAAGGAACTGACTTAGAAGACACACGGTTTAATATGTAGGCGGCGATCAAAGTTGCATCTCCCCAAAACGATATAGGAAGATTCGCTTGCGCCATCATCGATCTAGCCATATCCGAATTGTGCGATTTCTTCTCTCTGCAACACCATTTTGTTGCGGAGTGTATGGAATCGTCAATTGTCTTATGATCCCTTTCTCCTCACACATTTGTCTAAACTTATCAGACAAATATTCTCGCCCTCTATCAGTACGTAGGATTTTGAGGTTCCTCTCCTTTTGGTTCTCAACCTCCGTCAAGAATCGCTTAAAACAATCAAGCACTTCTGATCGGTGAGACAAGAGATATACTGATCCATAGCGCAAATAATCATCAATGAAAGTGAGAAAATAGGATGCACCGTGTCGTGCCCTCACATTCATAGGTCCACATATGTCCGAGTGGACTAACTCTAGAGGATGAGTAGCCCTCTTTGCCTTACCAAAAGGCTTCCGGCAGGCTTTTCTTGCGAGACATGGTTCACACACAGGAAGGTTGACTTTAGCGAGTTGGCCCAACAAGCCTTCTCGAGCTAACCTAGTCATCCTTTCTTGTCCTATGTGTCCCAATCTCGCATGCCATTTCACGAAATCGAAATAATATCAACAAGAGAAGAAACATAAGAAATGAAATCACTGGATAATTCTAACATGAAAAACCCATTATTCATAAATCCTAAGCCATAAAAAGGTCTTTGACAAAGTAAATAGACAAACTAGTGTGCTTAAACAAGAAAGAAAAACCATGTCCGAAAAGTGCTGAAACTTAAAGTAAATTATATCGAATGCTAGGTGCATATTGCACATCACTAAGGAGTAGCTCACGCCCGATTCTAAGCTTGAGTGATGCGATCCAACTCCAAGAACCTCTCTCGTGCGCCATTCCCCATAGCAATGTAGTGGTTACATGCTGGCAATCAATGATAATCTACAAATCCCGCTCGATCCTTTGTCACATGTTTTGTTGCTCATGTGTCTACAATCCAACCATGGAGAGAATTAGCAACGAAAACGTGTGAACAAACAAAAGAATAAAAAGAGCTAGGAGTGGGTTCTACCTTCTTCGGCTCAGTGCAATCACGAGCGAAGTGACCCAACTTGCCACAATTAAAGAATTTGTCCTTCTTCTTTCCACCCTTCTTTCCTCGACGACGCTTCATAGCTTTGTCGCCTTGTGGGGCCAAGTTATGACTTTGTGCACTGCTTTGTCCAGCACCCTGCTTGTTCCAACGTTTGCCCTTCTTAGGCTTACGTTGTCTAGAATGTGCGACAAGAGCAGTTGCTTATGCTCATTCCGACTCTCGACGGTCAGCCTCAAGTTTGAGATGATTGGCGACACTATCGAATTTCTGAATTTGCTCATTATGTGTAAGCACAAACTTAACGTGTCCCCAAGTTTGCTCAGGTAGCGACATTATGACAGCCAAAACTTGTTGTTCATTTGTGAGCTCACATCCAGCATTTTGAAGCTCCCAAATCATGTCCTTCATCATATCAAGATGATGGGTCATCGAGTGCTTCGGGTCAGGTATATACTGATTGAACCTAAGGGTGAGAGCCCTCAGTCTTGTAGCCGAAGTGCTACCATACTTGACCTTCAATACCTCCCATAGCTCTTTAGCTGTAGAGTATTGATCGAACTCACGGATCAGATGATCGTGCATGCATCTTAGCATAGTAAAGCGCAAACTCTTATCTTGATCCACCTATTTATTGTACGCATCCATATCGCGACGATATTGGACAGTTTGTCCATTCTCTGGCTCAACTGGCGTAGGAATACTAGTGGTGAGATGTTCAAGGATCTTTTCTTTGTGAAGTATAAATTGAATTTTCCTATGCCACATTGCATAGTTCTAGCCATCTAATTTGTCACTGCCATAAAGGTTAGAAAAAGTTATTTGGGCATCCACCACTGTATAACATGCGCAATTTATTAGGTACTGGTCTAAGATTTTTATCCGGATCCAAGTAATTATTTTATTATTTTCTTTAATTCAATGAGATCGAAAATTTCGCCACCAAGGCTAGTAATCATCTTCCACTAAATTAGAGATCACAATAAAATAAATGTTGATCCACGAATAAAATTTATAACATCCATCACATATAGATAAAAAATACGTTGACATTTGGTGCATCATGTCGAGACAATTATTAGCATATGGTGGTGATAAACAAAACATACCCAAGAATACAGGGCCTAAAAAATGGCCCCTCTAATACATGAGTCCTAGAAAAATAAAAATTGCATTCGTCATGGACCTACTACAAGAATCTAGAAATAAAAAAAAATTGGGACTTTGTAATCACCACCATCTCCATTAATTATCTCTCAAATAAATAAATAACAATAAACATACAAACATGAGCACCCAAAAATATCAACTTCATGAACGCACATAAACATCAACATAATATTCTGACAAAAAATATTTAGATTCATATAAAACATGTATGAGCCACCAATAATAACAAAAATAGTAGGTCTCTTGTAGGACCGTCTTACGGATCCTATTCCGTAAGACGGATCCTATATCCCACAAGCCCACGCCCAACCGCGCCCAACCCGCCTACGCCCGCGCCAACCCGCCCACCCGCCCCTGTTATTAGAAAAAAATTACTTGGTTCGTAGGGGATTCGAACCGGCGCTATGGAGAGGTAAAATGGCATTCTACCACTACACCACTAGTACTTGTTGTGCAATTTCAGTATAACAATATATATAAATCCATTCATAAATGCGCCTGGTAAATTAAAAAAAGAAAAATGCCTCTAAATGCAAAGGCTAATAATCGAACACATGTCTATTAAAAAACATGATACTTTATCTCAATAAATGAATACTTATAAAAGTGTTAATATAACTACATCATATTTATTTTTTATTTTTCCTCTTTTTTTGTTCATAGTGTGTAACTGTATTAAGAAATTTGATACTTTATCTCAAAAAATGGATACTTTTACTTATAAAAGTGATATTTTAACTATATCATAATTTATTTATTTTTTATTTTTCCTTCATTCCTAATTTGTGACTATATTAAAAAAAAAAACATGATACTTTATCTCAAAAAATGGATACTTTTACTTATAAAAGTGTTACTTTAGCTATATCATATTTTATTTAATTTTTATTTTTCCTTCATTCCTAATTTGTGACTATATTAAAAAACATGATACTTTATCTCAAAAAATAGATACTTTAACGTATAAAAGTGTTACTTCAACTCTATTATATATATATATAGGGGCGGTCTCCTGTTAGACGGTCTAACGGATCTAAGTCCGTTAGACGGATCCTCCAAACCCGACCCGGATCTTTTTTAATAAATAAACAAATGGAATTTGTAATCGAGCCTTCTTCACCCTTCTCCTTTTCTGCAGCGGCGGCGCTGAAGCAGAGCCACATGGCTATGTTCGGAGTTTGGGTCACCGTCGTTCGGGTCACCCTGTACCTTCTCCATTACTTCTCCGATCGGAATGAAGAACTTAAGCTGGAACTCGATTAACGCATTTTTAGCTCGGCTTTTATACGAGATCTGGAAGGATGAGCAAAGAGTCAATAGTTATATTTCTCTTGTATTTTCTGATTTTCTTCCTTTCTTCTATATATTTCAAATCATATGGCAATGAAGTTGCTCAATTATTTGAGATCATATGACTCTTCTGCTTTGTGGGATTCGAGGACCATTTGCTTAAAGACATCCAATTCAGGTGTTCGTCTTCAAGATCTATTTCTACAACTTTTTTATGTTTTATTTTGTTTAATCTAATCTAAGTTAATCTGCAGTGATGAATTTTTTTTGAGTCGTAGACGCTGCTTGCGTCGTGACGATGCTCAATCCCTCTAAGAAATTCTGAGCTTTTCCATTTACTATAGATGCTTAAAGATATCAATAGTTCTAGGATATTTTTCAGGTTAACTGCTAATACATTTGAGAGGAATACTAATACTTTTCAAGAGAAAAACTAATACTTTTGGGGAACTGCTAAATAATTTTGAGGGAGACTAATAATAATTTTCAGGGGGAACAACTAATACTTTTCATGGGAACGACTAATACTTTTATGGAGAAATACTAATACATTTTATAAGAAAAATTAATACGTTGCAGGAGCACTACTAAAATACTCTCTAGGAAATTACTAATACTTTTTTGAGAAACTACTAATACTTTTCCGATGGACAAATAATACATATATTCATGAAAAATACTAAAACTCTTGAGGGAACTACTAATACATTTCGGAAAAAGAATCGCTAATATTTTTAGAAGGACGACTAATACTTTTTAGAAGGACTGTTAATACATTTCGGGAGAAAAATTTAATTATATTCAGGGGAACCATTAATACATTTCAGAAGAACTGCTAATACTTTTTAGAAGGACGACTAACACTTTTCAGAAGGACTATTAATACATTCCGGGAGAAAATTTTAATTTATTTCAAGGAACTACTAATACTTTTTCGAGGAACTACTAATACTTTTTTGAGGGATTGCTAATACATTTCGGGAGTGTATTCGGAGAAATACTAAAAACTCTTGAGAAACTACTAATACATTTCGGAAGAAGCGCTAATCGTTTTAGAAGGACGACTAATACATTTCAGAATGACTGCTAATACTGGTGCACCCTGAAAATTACTACAACACCACTGCTAAAATGCCACCGGATCCGCGGGTCAGGTCCGTCTAACAGGTCAGACCCGTTAGACGGTCTGACATGAGTTTTTGTGATATATATATAGGGAGGGGTTTATATGAGACCACCTCATAGGGTAAGTCCATAGGGACCAATCCTAGCCACATATCTAGATTTTCTAATGGTTGTGATTTTAGAGCTAAAATTACAAATTAAATGATGGAAAATAGAGGGAGGGGTAAATTAGTAATCATACAAAATTACCCAATATTCATGGGATTCTGTTCACATTATGATCACACAATCTCTCCAAATATCACATCAAATTCAACGTGAACAATCTCATTCGTCTTCTTCTTCGAACAAATCTCAGTCACCTTCTTCGTCGAACAAATCTCAGTCACCTTTGCTTGTATAGAACACAGACAATCCTTCCAAATCTCATAGCAAATCAACGTGAACAATCATCCATCTTCTTCTTCAACGCACTACTGTGAGAAATCATTCATCCTTCTTCTTCAACGCACTATTGTGTAAAAAAGTTGCAGACAATTCGCCATAGTTGTTAGAGCTCGACTTCAGTTTGAAGTTTGCTTATGGAGATGTAATTTGTTGTTTCTGTAGATGTGTCATGGTGCTTTTATATAACACTAGTAAGGTGAACGTGCGTTGCACGTGAACCAATTAATTTTATTAACTTAATTCAATAAAATCTATAAATAAGAATCTATTTTTATTATATTATTTGTATTTATAATAAAAGTCATTAATGTATTTTGATATTAACAGAAAGTTTACAAAAAACTAAATTTAAATTTATTTGTTGGTGAAATATGATTAACACATTTTGAACTAAAAACATGATACTCAAATGATACTATTGCTCAACAAAGTACAATGGATATTAAAAAAAAATAATCTATATATAAATTTAAAAATATATATTCAAGAACTCGTTTTAGATTAATTCATCGCTTGTTTGATTTTTGAGTGTCTACTTCTTCTTCATACTTAGCTTTGATATTTGTTTGCAATTTTTTTAATGCACTTTTAGCCCGAGCATGATTGGTTGACGTATGGATATATTTCTCTTTTATTCAATTTCCTTATGTGTGTTATCTTTTAAATTAGTTTGACTACAAGATTCAGTTTTTCATTCATCACATGTGCCTCTTTTGTTAAGGATGATGAGAAAGTGAAATTCCATTTTATGTTTAGTAGCTTAGCTCCCGTAATATTTTCATTCAAGTTCTCCTTTTTTTTTAAAAAATTTAAGTACATATCTTGGGAGGGAAGGGGTGATGGGAATCAAATCCCAAACCTCTAGCTAAGATGAGAGTCTTTACCACTCGACCATTATCCAATTTTTCTCATGTTCTCCATGATTAAATTAATTATTTATATAATAGAAATGAAGATAAAATAGACTAATCAATTGTAATTGAAAACGATCAATAAATTGATTTAGTTTGAAATAATAGTCACATTTATATATCAAATAAATAACAAAACCACATCATAGTGAATTATAATTATTGAGTTCCTAACAATATTTATGTCCTATTCTATTATCATTAAAAGAATGTACGACATCATAAATTTATTATTTCCAAATAATTTTTTTATTATTGAGTGTGCTGATGTGACTAATTGTTATTCTAATTAATTTTTGTATAAAAAAATGAGTTATGTAATATGGTAATGATAAATTTAATAACAGTAAAAATTATTAATTAATACATTGAAATAAATAATATCAACACCCTCAATTACATCGTTTATGTTGTTTTCTTTCAAAATATCAATTTACATTCTAAAAATTCATCCAATGGAGAATATATCCAAAGTATAATCCATCATTCAGAGCTTTACAACAAAAGTATAGAATATAGAATATAATAGTCCAGAAGTGTGTCAAATAATCGTAAAACATAGGTTATGCTATAGCATTTTTATAAGAATGACATAACAGAAAACCTCCTCACTTTTTAATTGTTGTGTTCTATGCATGTGACATTTTCAAGCAAAATATAAGTCTCAATTTTATTATTTTATTTTTGTGAAATCGGAAAAAACATTACATATTGTCTTAAGCATAAAAAAATTCATTTTATCTTTTATCTTTGGTGAGCATATTTCAATATAGCATGAAATTTACAACACAATTCACAAAAGTATAATGCATGTATTTGAATGCTTAAAATGTTAAAAATAAATATCTTCATAAATTTAAATCTTCAACCTAATATTAAATCAGCTTTACCAGATGATAAATTTGATGTTGAAAAATGTAAGTATATACATTAGAGCATTTGATTAAAACAATAATTATTATTCATGTATAGAATTTTATATATGAATAATTAGAATTTTACTTTTGAATCTAAAGAAGGAAATAATATAACTTTTCAAATCTTACTCAAATTATTGTTCTTTTTTGTCTCTTGATATTCCATCAAAACTTTTTTATCTATTAATTGTATGTATGTATATTGTTATTCATAGATAGAATTTTATTAAACACAATAAAATATAATATGAAAAATAAGAAAAAAGGTTAAAAGTAAAGAGGATTAAAAAATGGTATTTCCGACATTGTAAAATTTAGAAGAAAAACTTGAAAAATGCTACTTAGATCTTTTGTTAATTTAATATTTATGATAAAATCTAGTTCCACTTGAAAAATACGCATTTTAAAAATTAAATTGTTCAAGAGAGGGACATGTTTTAAAATGCATAACTATGAAAATAACGTCGATCAAAATTTAAATTATTACTTTAATAATACATATAGATGTACACTAAAATATTAGATCAAAATTATATCTTCAAAGAGACTCAAGATTTAAAGGTGACTAAAATCAATTACTTTTGTTAATGAGATTAATATTTAAATTATAATGTACAATTTATTTTCAAAATCATGTCTATTTTTTAAATAAGAATGAATATATTACTTTGATCCATAAATAAACCTTTTGATAAAAATTTTCACTCAAATGTAATGTTGTGGTCGCTAAAATTTAAATATCAAGTAAGTTTTATACTCATTGTGGATAACTTAATACAATATTGTTTAAGTAAAAGATTAACATATCAACATGTAGGTTATAAAATATGTACTTAAGATATAAATGTCAGATTTTTTTTAAATTTTTCTTAGCATACATACATACATATATATATATATAATTCTTTAAATTTTCAGGTTTTGATTTTTGTTTCCATATTATATTAAATTTTTTTTAAGTTAGATTATTTCACTATCTAAATAATATAATACATATCTTTTTATATAAACTTATATTTATTAAGGGTGTATGTATGTTTTAAACAAAGCTAAGTATTGTCATAAATGTTAAAATGTACATATGTAAGTGATTTTTCTTCAATATGTCTTCTACCATTCTTACAATAGTATATATATATACCATTTTTAATCGTATTTTATTTAAATCTATTTTAATTTATTATATTACTTTTATTTTTTTAAATCAAAGTCTATTTATTGATGCAATTGTTTTTCAACCAATACACCTCTATATAAGTAATAAATAAATAAAAAACAACCATAAAATATAAAAGACTAAATAGGAATAATAATTTCAATCTAAATTAAAATTCCTGATATGTAAAATAGAATAAGATTATTAAAATCCATATTGACTTCTTATATATAATTTAAAAATAAACTATTTTGCTACAGTAAAATAACTTATTTTCTTTTTTTTATCCAAACTTGTTAGACCTTTCATCCTATTAATTAAAAATTTACTATGCTAAGAAAAAATAATTAAAATTAAAAAATAACTTTTCCTGCTCTCTATACTTCTATATTAAAACGTAATTTATAATTATATTTCGTTAAGTTTGAGAACAAATATTTGTCCTTTTAAATATCTTTTATAGCTAATTTTATTTTTATTATCATATTCTTGGGCTTATTTAACTAAAAGAATATACATTGATATATTATTAAAATTGATAAATGAATCTAAATTATAGGGTTTGAAAGGTCAAATGGTGCATCCATAAAAAATAAATAAGTGCATAAATAAATGTTAAAGAAAAATAGTTCTCTTATATTGTCTTCTTGAAACCAAATTTTCAATTTAGCCTCAAAATCCTTAGTATTAACTGTTTTATATTGTTATTGTAATTTTTGCTATAAAATTATTTTTCTTTTATTTTAATTTATTTAATTTTACAATATAAATATATATGTAAACCCTTAAAAAAAGTAAAAAATTATAAATATAAGTTGTGGATAATCAAAATTATACAAATATTACTCATCTCATCCACTTCACTTTGAGATTTAAAATCTCATTTCATTAATTTCAAACACATTACTCTTAGCCAAGTTTATTTCATTTTTAAATTTTAGAGTATATACTTATAATATATTTGTTTTGCAAATTTAGCTTCACGTTGTCACAATGATCGAGGTTTTTTTTTATCAAAAGAATACAAGAATAAAATAAACTGATAATTAAATCTAAATCATGTTAAACCGTATATCCATTATTACGGGAAAAACATCGCAAAGATTAATGAATAGACCTTAGAAATAAAATAATATTTATTCTAAATTTTAGTAAAAAATTATATTTAACTTATCCTAAAAACTAATTATTTTTTATGGAAAAATCATAAAATCCCTTGAATTTTTCAATGGTAGCAAATTCTCATCTTCCCATACCTAAAAAATGTCTCATTTACACCAACCAAAAATAATATTATCTCACAATTTATGGTGTGTGATAGATGATAAATTTATTATTGTATGGATATTCTCAACCAATAGTGAAGTTTAGAAAATTTATTTTGTCCTGCTATTTAATTATTTTATTTATTTATTTTTTCTCTTCATTTTGCTGTAAATTCATACTCTTTTTTTTTTTTTTTGAAATATTTGATTATATAGAAAATTAAATAAAGATATTATAAATGTACATTTTACATAACACTCAACTTTAAATGGCTAAAACTCTCTTATATGAAGTCTTTTATATATACTTATGACATATGTTGGAAAGCTCTCGATATCTATTATAATATAAAATAAATATTATCTAAAAATTCAAAATATTCTAAGAATTAAAATTGAAATAAATCATATAAGAAAGATTTGGAATATAAAGAGACACTTGTCAATATTATTAAACAAATAAAATCAAAATCAATATTAGAAGCTATCTTTACCATGAGGACATTTTTGGCAAATCAAAATTTTCAAGAAACCTTAAAACCTATTCACACTTTTATAATAAGTATAGATTAACTACATAAGCAAGTCATAATCAACAAACACATACTACATAAGCAACAATCATATACTACATAAGCAACAAATATACACTACGTATGCACCACGAATACATTAACTACATAAGCAAGTCATAACAACAAACCCATACTACATAAGCAACAGGCCTATACTACATAAGCAACGAATATACACTACGTATGCACCACGGATACATTAACTACATAAGCAAGTCATAAGCAACAAACTCATACTACAAAAGCAACAAGTCTATATTACATAAGCAACGAATATACACTACGTATGCACCACGAATACATTAACTACATAAGCAATTCATATGCAACAAACCCATACTACATAAGCGATAAGCCTATACTACATAAGCAACGAATATACACTACACATGCATCACAGATACATTAACTACACAAGCAAGTCATAAGCAACAACCCTATACTATATAAGCAACAAAGAAATTTTTTTGAAATCTGAATTGGAGAGAGAGTGTGCGTTATTAGAATAGTCTAGAAGATGATCAGTTTTTTTATAAATCACATTACTATATCAGGTAGTTATACGGTTATTTTCGGTTAATAACAAGAGAAATAAACTTGTATAAATAATCACTGTGTCAAGCAATAAAGATATCTGGTTTATTTCCTCTCAATATCAAAGATGTATGTTATGTTGTATTACTCCATTATTTGATATGGTATCAAGAGCCGGTGATCTTTTCCGGTAGTCAATTTTTTTCCGGCAGCCTCTCCGGTGATCTCTTCGGTGATTTTTTTTTGGTTTCTCATGGATTCCTCTGTTTCTGTTTCTCTTCCTACATTTCATTCGATTCCTCTTCGACTTACAAGAGAGAATTATCACTATTGGAGGCTTCAAATTCTATCAACAGTTAAGGCGCATGGATTTGAAGAATTTTTGTTTGGAACGGTGCAAATTCCTCCAAAATTGGTTGATGGTGAGATTAATTCGGAATACACTCTTTGGATTCGTCGTGATCAATTGCTTTTCAGTTGGATCATTGCTTCAATATCTGAATCAATGATGGGATACATAACCAGGTGTACTACTTCGTCTGATCTATGGTCTGTGTTGGAGACTGCTTTTCGATCACAATCCAGAGCTCGTGTTCAACATCTGAAAGCTCAGCTTCATAGCTCAAAGAAAGGAGATCTCTCTATTTCTGATTACATTCTTCACATGCAAGGTATTACAGATAATATTCAAGTTGCCGGAGTTACAATTTCAGATGATGATTTGATTTTACATATCTTAAATGGTCTCGGTATGGAATACGAATCCATTGTTGTGAATCTAACTGCAAGAGCTGAAGAACTTACTCTTCAAGATGTTCAATATGCTTTGCAAACGCATGAGATGAGGCTACAGCAACAAAGCTCTATTGAATCTGTACATCTTCATGTTCAACCTACTGCACATTTTGCTCATAATAGATCCTCTGCTGAAAATTCTGGTAATAGAGGTTCTATAGGTTCAGGACATCGTGGTGGATATGGTTCAAGGGGTCGAGGTCGTGGTAGGTACCCCAGAAATCGTCCCTCCTGTCAAATCTGTGGCAAGAACAACCACATAGCCTCCAAGTGTTTCAAAAGATTTGATGTGAATTTCACTGGTGTGGATCTATCTTCTGCTCAAGCTCATTACATGTCTACTGCTCCAGATACCTCTAAGCCTCCTGGTATCAATAATTGTCTGCCAATGCCTCATCAAAGCACTTTTTCACCCAATCAGCAGTATGCTCACTCTGCTTCTTCAGTTAGTGATTTTGGATACTCTGGATCTGAGCCTTCTTGGTATATGGATAGTGGTGCTACAGCTCATATTACTTCTGATCTGAAAAATCTTAGTCTCCAAAGTGCCTACACTGGGAATGATAAGCTCATCATAGGTAATGGTTCTAAGCTTGGTATTTCTCACATTGGATCCTCTATTCTTTCCTTTCCTTCTTCATCTAAACCTCTTTTCTTAAACAATATTCTTTGTGTGCCTGATATTACAAAGAATTTGCTATCAATTTCTCAGTTCACCAAAGATAATAGAGTTTTCATTGAATTTCATCATGACTCTTGTTTTGTCAAGGACAAGCTGACTCACAAAATTCTGCTGAAAGGTTCACTCAAATGGGGCCTCTATCAACTTGATCTCAGCTCTCTTCGTTCACAAAGCTCTGCAAGTTTGCTTTCTCCTACTGTACAATTTTCAAATTCAGCACATGTTGCTATTTCTGATGTTAATCTTTGGCATAAACGTCTAGGACATTGCTCTCTCTTCTAATCGATGTATTGAAACAAATAAATGTCTCTCATTCTAATTCTCGGTTAGATTTTTGCCATGCCCAACTAGGCAAACTAAAGTCTGATCTTTTCCTTGATTGAATCAAAATCTCTTGCACCTTTTCACTTGTGTATTCGGATGTATGGGGTCCTGCATCTATTTCTAGTAATGGATACAAATATTATATACATTTTGTTGATGACTTCACCAATTACACTTGGATTTATCCTCTAAACACCAAAGGTGAAGCTCTTCTTTCTTAAACATTTTAATTCTCTTTGTTCATACTCGTTTAACTCTCATATTCATGCCTTTCAATGTGATTGGGGAGGGGAATTCAGGCTATTGCAACATTTTTACATTCCTTAGGAGTTCAACTTAGGCATCCTTGTCCATACACTCATCAACAAAATGGAAAACCGGAAAGAAAACATCAACATATTGTTAATGTTGGACTCACTTTTAGCACATTCCAATCTCCCTTATTGTTTTTGGTGGGATGCATTTGTGTCTGCGATTTACACAATAAATAGACTTCCCACTCCAACTCTCAATCATATCTCTCCTTTCAAAAGCTTTTTGGCACTCTTCCGATTATAGTTTTCTTAAAAGCTTTGGTTGTGCTTGCTATCCCTATCTTCGCCCATATAATAAATCAAAGCTTCAATTTCGTTCTACAAAGTGTGTTTTCTTGGGATATAGTCCTGCTCATAAGGGTTATAGATGTCTCGGCCCCACAGGGAAGGATTTATATTGCAAGAATGTCACCTTTAATGAATTGGAGTTCCCTTTATCCTTCTCTCTTTTCCTCTTGTTTCATCTCCCACTATCTCTTCTCCTCCTCAACTTCCTTCTTTACAAAGATTTACCGGGTTCATTCATATCATACACCTATATTACACTCGAATCTTCTCACACTACTCCACAAATTCAAATTCCTTTTCTAATTCCCCATCCCCACACTGTTTTTAATTTGCCTCGGTTTCTTCTCCATCTCTCAAAAGCCCCCTCTCTCCTCCTCCTCCTCCTCCTCTCCCTCATATGCCTTCCTCTACTCAATCTTCTCATCCAATGCTCACTCGTTCTAAACTTGGTATCTACAAACCTAAAGCTTACAATGTGACCAATACTAATCATGAACCAAAGTCTCGTGGGTGATGCACTATCAAACTCTCGGTGGAAAGTCGCAATGGACACTTTGAATTTTCAGCATTAGTCAAGAATCATACACGGATCTTGTTCCATTTCAAATTTCATATGAAAATTGTTGATCATAAGTGGGTTTTTAGAATAAAATATCATCCCGATGGTTACGTAGATCGATTCAAAGCTCGTTTGGTTGCTAAGGGTTTTCAACAACTTCACTGGGATTGATTATTTTGACACATTCAGCCCGGTGGTTAAGCTATAACCATCGGACTTGTGTTTTCCCCTAGCCGTTTCTCGTGGTTGGTCTATTCAACATATTGATGTTAATAATGCCTTCTTGTATGGGGATTTGAAGGAGGATGTTTACATGTCTCACCCAATTGGTTATGTTAATAACTCAAGCGAATCATGTTTGCAAATTGGTAAAAGCCATTTATGGGTCAAATTTGAAGCAAGCCCCTAAATCCTGGAATGATAAGCTTAAAGTTCACTTATTGTCTCTTGGTTTTCTTGCATCTCGAACACTTGTCTGTTTTATCAGAGGATTCGATCTCATCTTATTTTGGTATTGGTTTATGTGGACGATATTCTAGTTACGGGGGATGATTCTAAATTGGTGGATCAGGTTATTGATGGTATTCAAAAGGCATTCTCTCTTAAGCATCTTGGCGAGTTTCTTATTTCCTTACAAGTAAATTACTCGGCTCACGGTATTTTCTTGAATCGGTCAAATACATTCTTGATCTGTTAAAGAAAACTAATATGGAAAATTGCAATCCTTGTGCTACACCTCACTGCATCAACCAAAAGCTTTATCTTCAGGATAACTCTTTGTTGGAAAATCCCACTATCTACCGCAGAACTGTAGGAGCCCTGCAATACCTGACTCTTACCCGTCCAGATATCTCTTTTATTGTTAATAAGTTGAGTCAATTTCTTCATGCTCCAACCTTATCCCGTTGGGGTGCTTGTAAACGTGTTCTACGGTGATCTTGACTCTACTACTCATGGCTTACTTTTTCAACCCTCTCCTCGGATGAATCTTGAGAGTTTTGCGGATGCGGATTGGGCTAGTTCGATGGATGATCGAAAGTCTACTAAGCGGGTATTGTGTTTTTCTTGGGCGAATCTTATGCGTGGAGTTCAAGCAATCGATTGTTGCTCGCAGAATCTGGCTTTAATATCGCTCCTTAGCATCGATCATGAGTTAACTTGGATTAAATCGTTTTTCTTGAGCTTGGTTTTTCTATCCTTCCCAGTGTCCGTGATTTGGTGTGACAATATTAGTGCAATTTCCTTGGCAATCCGAGTTTTTCATGCGCGTACCAAACACATTGAGGTAGATGTCCATTTCATCCGAGAGAAAGTTGCTACAAAAGAAGTAGAAGTTCGATTTTGCCTTCCGAAGATCAAATTGCGATGTTCTTACTAAGCCAATTGTTGCGATTTCACAACTTATGCTCTAAACTTTCGTTGCGGTCTCCCTAGTTTTGGTTTGAGGGGTGTATATTAGAATAGTCTTGATCGGTTTTTTTATAAATGCATTACTATAAATCATTAGGTAGTTATACGGTTATTTTCGATTTATCAAATAAACTTGTATAAATAATCACCGTGTCAAGCAATAAAGATATCTTTGGTTTATTTCCTCTCAATATCAAAGATGTATGTTACATTGTATTACTCCATTATTTGATATGCGTGAAGAGTGGGTGAAATCGCGTGAAAGAGGGAATGAAATCTCAATAACTGATTCTATAATGCAAAATGACCACCCTACCCTTCTTAGTTGCTTAAACAAAAAAAATAAACATAAAAACTCCCTAAAAATCTGGACCACCCAAAATTGTTAATCTATGGTTAGAATGTGTCCTCATGGACTCACCCCAAGTAGGAGGACGTATTTGATCCATATCATATATATATATATAGTAATATATTCATAATTTGTGACTATATTAAAAAATATGTTACTTTATCTCAAAAAAACAAATACTTTTATTTATAAAAGTATTACTTTAACTCTATCATATTTATTATTCATCTTTCGTTGTATTGAATTCATAATATGTGACTATATTAAAAAATATGACACTTTATTTCAAAAAACAGATATTTTTACTCTTAAAACATGATCTTTTTGTCTCAAAAAAATATATATTTTTACTCATAAAGGTGTTTTAACTCTAATATATATTTTTTTCTTTCAATGTAATGTAATCATAATTTGTGGTTATATTAAAAAATACGATACTTTATCTAAAATAACCGATATTTTTTCTCATAAAACTGTTACTTTTTAACTGGGGAAGAAAAATAGAAAAACAGAAGAAAAAAAAAGCTAGCATGTGGCATTAACCCGCGGACCTAGTCAACAAGATCCGCGGGGACCAGGTCCGCGGGTCAGTAGGATCCGTCTTACGGATTGAGACCCGTAAAATGGTCCTACATGAGTTTTTGCCTAACAAAAAAGGTAAGTGGCCTAATGGTTAAAAACAACATAGCAACTAAAAAGTTAAACGTTCAAACTCATGCTAAACCAATAGGCCTTTTAATAATTTTATTAAATGAATGGCAGCCCAAATGCGCTGATGCGCTAGTTATCTGCCACATGGCAGCCAATTTTGCCCACATGACATCTAGATGGCGCCACGTTAGCCTCGCCCTATGGCGTTTTTTTTTTTTCCGAAAATCGACAAGGTTTATTCGCGCACTCGAGCAACGCGCACTCCCTGTTAACGTAAAGACAGGTTGTTTTGGACCTTTTGAATTATTCGAAAAAATTTGTATGCCTACGGCACCTTTGTACAATAACATTAACTAAACAGGCCCAAAAAACTTTTTGCAAGAAAAAACACACAGCCTTTCAGCGCACGGATATCCATGATTTTTTTTTTTGATAACTGCATCATGCTGACATCATCACACGAATGCGAGGTTGCAGCCCTTGCGCCCAAATTCGCGGGCAATTTGCCAAAATATGGCAAAAATGAATCAAACTCGTGCAAATATGGTGATTTTGTGAGATATCTTCTTTTTGCTTGTTGGCGCACGGTGTGTCTTTGAATAATAGTTGGCGCACCACACGTGTGCGCCAAGAAATTTATTATTTTTAATATTTTTGTGAGGCTGGCGCACAATGTATGTGCGCCAACAACATAGGATGGGGGTGAGGTGGGGTGGGGTTGGATAGGGTGGGGTAGGGTGAGGTGGGGTGGGGTTGGATAGGGTGGGGTAGGGTGAGGGTTGAATGTTGTGCGCCACCCCCATACATAAATGTTTTTGGGGGTGGGGGGTGGGGGTGGTGGTGGCTGCGGGGTGGGGTGAGTGCCTGCCTCCCATTGGTAAAGGTGAGCTCGTCCCCCATTCCTTATTTCACGGGCTATGTTGGAAGCACTGCTTATGTATTATTTATTCAATTTAGTTAAATGCTGCTGTTTATTTTTTCATTTTGAGTTGTACAATAATTGTAAACTGTTTCGAAGATTATACTTGGCGTGGACTTGGGGTTTTGAAGATTTTATGTTTTGCTCTTAAGGTATAGAATAGATCTCTGATTCATTTTCTTTACCTTCAATTCTTCATGGTAAAAGGTAGTAGATGCTTTTGTGTTTCAAGTCAATGCTTCATTTTACATTTGATAAATCTTTTTCTTTTTGAACTTTTAGGGTTTTTTTTTTTTTTTTGGCACTAGAACAATTTAAAAATTTATGGGTCTATTTAATCTTCTGGGGCTTTTCATTTTCTCTCGAATCTTTTGTCAATTTTTTTATTTTATTTACTCTTTTTGCAGAAAAGGGGTTTGGGTATTATGTTTCAGGTGTTTTTGCAGTTTGTAAAATTTTCCTAGATTTTGTATTTCCTGATATTTGATCTTTGTCTTTAATGAATTTTGTGGTTCTTACAGATCTCTGGGGAAGATTATGAAGTTTAATTCTTTCTTACAACCCTTTAATGAATTTTGTCTTTACTGAATTTTGTGGTTCTTAAAAAAATGTCGGGTACCCGATCGGGTATTCGGGTAATTTATGCGCTACCCGATACCCGATCCGATTAGTGGCGGGTATCCGATTGGGTACCCGAATCCCGATTTTCCTAGGAAAATACCCCACCCGACCGGGTCGGGTACCCGAAACCCGACCTCGAATGCCCACCCCGAATACGTGTATCGTGCAAGAATAGACTTCTCAAATCGAGACCAATTTATAACTATGTATTTTTTTTCTTGTAAAAATATGCAATATGGATGTCAAATTGAAGACCGTAAAAAAATAATTAATTTGATATATTATACGTTAAAAACAGATAAAAAACGAAAAAGTTACATACGAACTAATTACATGGGATAATTATTAATTTATTATTATATAAAATAATAAAAATAACCCCAACCCCCACCCCCACCCCACCCCCTGCAGCAAACCCCCACCCCCCAATTTGCCAATTATAATTTTTACAACTGCTGGCGCATGATTAAGCTGCGCCAGCTGAAATTTTAAAAAAAAAAAAAAATTAATCCTGGCGCACTTGGTTGAAGCGCCACCAATTGAGGTGGCGCAAATCCATGTCTTGTGGCGAACAATCTGTAAACCTCTTGATTTTTACCATATTTGCACAAACTCATACCATTTTTGCCATATTTTGGCAATTTGCCCCAAATTCGCAGCGGATACTAGTACCCAATATAGTCCATGCACTCAAATCAATGTAGGATTTGTTTTTCCAAAACAATTCAAACCGCTGTAAATTATTCGTTTCAAATCGTTTTGCATGAATAATATACCGAATTAATCGTATTTCCGAGATCTACGATTTGACACCAATATTGGATATATAAAAAATAAAATCCAGATTCGAATTTTTTAATAAAAAAAATTAAATCTCATGGATTATCAAACTCAAACACATCAAATATGAGAGAATCGAGCCCAATGGCTCGATACCTTGTTAGAAATTAAGCCACGTAAGCCAGCCACATAATATGTGAATCGGAATTACCTTAGCAGCGGATGAATCCATTCACTTGGATCTACGACTCGCCTACAAGCCCTCTTCGTTGATGTGTATAATCCACGTCGCCAACGCCCTTCGGCGTATCACGAACTTCTTGTACTTAAATGCGGGGTAGGAAAACGCGTCATTCTCGCTCCAATGGATCTACGGAGTATCCACCGAATAAACACGCAATTTAGACCCTTGGAGATTTGGTGATGCTCCAAGGAGAAAACCGTAGAGAGAAATTTTAGGAGAGAAAGTTATTCTTCTTTGTGAGGGGACGTCTGTTTCAAGTTATCTGATAGTATGGAGAGATCTCAATATATAATCTCAATCCCTCAAGTATGGTAGAGTCCTAATAAGAGAGGTTTAGATAAATCTCATCCAAATATGACTCCTCAAATATGGATACACTCTATTGCCCATACTCCGGATATAACAACTTTCAACAAAATATAGGGAAAACTGGTGTGGTCAATAACCAAACTGAATATTGTAAATCGAAATGTCTAATGCATTTTATAGATTCATACAATTCATATATGGATTAGTCGAAGTGCTCTCAATCCTCAGTTACCTTTGTAGACGATGACTGGGCGAAGGAGCAGAAGATGGAGTCAGAGAATGAGAGAGACTGAGAAAAAAGAACACGAAGGTGGAAGACGGTGGAAAGAAAGAGATGAAAGATAAACTAAAGGAAAACCCTAACAATAAAAAAATAAAAAAGCGGGCAGACAGGGGTGGGTGGGCAGGATCCGTCTTACGGGAAATGATCTATAAGGCTGTTTTATATAAGTTTTCGCATTTATTCAATACAATTGAATAGTAAACCGAATGAGAGTGTGAAATAGAAAATCTCAATTCGGCTTCTATTTCTATTGCTTCACTGGGTTAGAAATAAAATTCACAAGCTACTAACATATATATGACTACACATACATTTTTTTTTAATCAGATCTTCTGTTTCACTTCCTATTCTACTTCGTATTCCACTCATACATCTGAAACATCAAGGGCTCGTTTGGGAAACTTGATTGGTCAAGATAATTATTTAGTCCAGGCTTATAATTGTTTGGATCTTCGAGTACAACCCGTAATACTAATCTCGGCCCCGCTTTTTGTCTCACTCTTGTTTTGATAAATGGTCCAAGCCATGGGAGTACACTTATATAATCTCACCCAACTTCAATCCTCTTGTGAACTATCAATGACAAATTTGTCAATCATATGTGAGAGTAGTATTATGTTTTAATTTTTCATTTAGGGTAATTTGATCATTTTGGAAATTTATCCAACTTTATCATCAAAGTCAAACAAAAAATTGTTATCCTACTAAATAATCACACTTCACAATCATACTTCTCAAGCATGACATTGAACTCAATTATATTATTGAATCTAACTTATCCAAACTATTTTATCAATCCAATCAACAATCGCAAATGAATCCCAACAGTACAAGCTTATCCTATAAACAAGTGTCAATCATCGAATGTAGCGGAATCAAAAATGGAATAGAAAATTATTCCCCCTTTTTTTTGGCTATTGTATTAGAAATAGGATCTTACGATTTTTTGGTACAATATTAGCTCGAAGAATATCCACTGAAATTTTAAAAAGGGATAGTTACAAAAATTATCCACTGAGATTTAGCTTAATTACCAAAAACTCTATCTATCTTTTAAAACTTACAAATACCGACTCAAAGTGTTACAAACACCACATGAAATTTATATTTACCTAACAAATATCTACTATTGAGTCTCCGATTTCTAAAATAGAATCAAATGGAAAGGGATATTTGTAATTCTGAAAGACAACTGAATTTTTTGTAATTAGGGCTAAACCTCGAGGATAGTTTCTCTAATTATCTCTTTCTGAAATTGAATCTATTTTCATGCAACAACTGTAAATTTGCCAGAGATATTTTTAAGCCAGGTCTTGAATTTTCAGAAAACCTGATATATACATACATACGCACACAGAGCAAGGGAGCCACTGGCTATTGCTGCCATCTGTCTGTAAATGGCTGCAGAGGTTGATTGATTGCCTAGGAATAGGATACCCTCTCCACCCCCAAGCATTTACTTCTGATAAGCATTCAAATTCGCTCTCAGCACAAAATCATATAGGGCATTTAGCATAATACGGCAACCACACAACAAAAGCAGCAATTAAGGAGTAAAACAGCATAATTATACTCATCAAGCTGTCTGTCTGCATTTGCACAAGTTCAAGTACTTACAGTCATAATTTTGCAGCAAAAGCTTCGTCCTCTGTACAAACTACTAACAATGCACAAACCTGTCTTTTTTAATCTTCCCCTTTGCATGAATTATAAGCAAAAAACCTATGATCATACGAAAAACACAAGAAAAAGGTACGTTATTAAGAATTCAGCTCAACTGCTTGTAGCATTTATAGGTGAACACAACCGATACAGCAGCAGCAATGACAGCAAGTGCAGCGTACGTATCTTCACGCTCCCACCTTTCATACCATGTAGGCATAGAGCACACTTTACGAGGACCAGTCCCTTTGCTGCTGTTATTTCTCGAGACTTGTTTCTTAGAGCTCTTCTTCTTTTCAACTGTATAGTTTGCTGCAACGTCTGTAAATTCAGGATCCCCCTTCTTTTCTTGTGACGTGGGGTTCTGACAGCAAGAGAAGCCTCCATTCGCCTGACAACATCCTGTGCCGTCCGATTGAGATACACAAGTGTTGGCATTTCCTTCGTTTGTTTCTCTAGAGTCCTTCGTGCTCGTATCCATATTTGTTCCACCGTAAACTAGGACCCTTTGTTCCAGTGATTTTTTCTGGTCTTCTTCTGATAATCCCATCTGTCCCCTGTAACGGAAAAATAATGTCCAGGTCAAGCCAACGGAACTATTTTCAAGAATCTATTAGTATGGCAAAATCTCAGGAAACTGGCATTCTTTTATACTTCAGCAAAAAATTGTATGTTTTAGCCTTTTCTTTATAGGAGACAAGGTACTTGTAAAGAAAAGAAGCTTTTATACTTAGCTGCTATCAGTATCTTTATGATACCAGGCAGTGGTTTGGTAGGTAAATCCGTAAATATACAATTAAAAGTAAATCCATCGGATAACATTGTCGAATGAATGCAAGAAACCTCAGGGTAACACGAGCTTACATTTAATAAACTAAAGGGATAATGACAAACACTACCCCTAAGGTTTAGCTTAATTACGAAAAAATCCAGTTATCTTTCAAAATTACAAATACCTCCTTAAGGTGTTACAAACACCCTTGAGGTTTGTATTTACCTGACAAATACCCCCCTCCCGAGGGTGCAATTTGTAAAATAGAGACAAATTTCAAGGGATTTTGAACGAAATTGGGTTTTTTTTGTAATTAAGCTAAACCTCGGGGGTAGCTTCTGTAATTATCCCTAAACTGAATTCCGTATGGGCATTAGACAGATAAAGGAAATTACCTCCAGAGAAAATCTACAATTTCTCCTTTCCCAATATGCTGTTCAAGCAAAAGAGGTACATCTTCAGGCATAACATATCCATACCTGCAGTATTGTAGTGGTCATATGGCTGCCCGTTAATAAGTGTGTCGAGTATTTCTCATAACAGTCCAGAACCCTTGCTAAAAGTAAACTAGTCAACCACTTACCAATGCCCTGTCACTTCCTTTTTGATATTTGGTCCAAAAATGATCACATTCCCTGCATACTTATGACCCCCAATGTGTGAACACGGGCTAACTGCCACTTTCCCTTGTAAACCACGCGAATCTATCTCGTATTTAAATTTACTAATGATAGATGGTCCACAAACACCACAACGTCGATCCCTCGTACCGTGGCAACACACAAAGATGTACCAGCCCCTCAGAGCTTCTGGACTTCCAGGCAGCCATTCACCATCTTTCACGAGCACTTCCTCGACAAATGTGTCGACATCAAAATGTGTTAATCTCCTGCAATTTTACCTGATATTAGAACGTGCAATACCAAATTACAGGACAGTTTTTAAGGGGTGCTGAAAGCATTAAAATATGAACATGATCTTTAACCTGTATCTGATCATGTCTGGAAAGATTAATACATCACCATTTGATGTCTCGGTTCCATCATGTCCCTCACATATTGTTAGGCGAGTCTGACAACAAAGACAAACAAAAGGAAAATGATGATAAACACTGCCATTGCATTGGAAAAAAAAATGATAAAAACCATCATCGAAAGAAATCTGTTTCATGGTCCAGAGTTCATATGACCATGTAAACCTAAAATCCTCACATCATCATACTTAGCATTAGCTACCATTACGCATGGCATTTACATACAGATACCCCACCTTTCCTACAAACAAGGGAGCAAACTAATCTTCCCGCTGAATTACGAGATCATGCTTAGGGAGTCCTCTTTAAGTTAGAAGGGTTCCTCATATGCCTATACGACCATTAAGGCATGATGTACTGCCAGATTGGAGGACTGAGGCCACACCTTTCCGCTACAATTTAGTAGAAAAATTTACATGGAATTTGTCTTTACAAATTAATTACAATATTCCATCATAGAAAGACCAAGTAACAAGTGTGACTTATGCATGTTTTCATAAAAAAACATGAAAAGCTGATGAGATGCTATGGCTTAGATATCCCTATTTCCACCAAATACCCTAGTTTCAAGTTAGGAAACTAAGTTCACCACTTTCTTTGATGTAGAACTACAAATAGGGAGGAAAACAAAAGTGGATTTGAATAGCCTAAATTAGGAATAACCAAACAACATAGACACTAGACGATTAAAAAAAAATGCAATATTCATCAAATTGCATGACTTCTGACTGTATAGGCGTCCATAAACTATTTTAAACCCATGGGGCATAAGAAATATATTGGTCTCATTGTACAAGAAGCAATGGCTTGCCAAATTGTGGAAGATTTTAGACCTCATTCAGCACCCACAATACACGCACAATACACACACCCACACAATACAAGCACCAAAAAAAACACATCAAAATCAAATCTTTGCGTCAACATCCACTTCAGATTTTCTGAAAACATGCCAAAAACAAAAACAAAAAAAAAAAGAAAACTCGAGAAATTAAGCCAAGACCCATAGACCGTGTTAACAAGAACTCAAAAAAGGCCTTAAATTCACTTCATAGAATAAGTGAAGAAAAAAAGTTAAACAAAAAAGAGAAACCCTTATACCTCTCGCTTCATATCAGACTTCCTCGCAGCCAAAGCGGCGGCAAGAAGCCTTGGAAGGCGATCGAATTCAGCAGCCTCAATGCGGGGCGGCCACACCTGAGGGTTCTTGTAGCACAGGAACACGTGGCGCTCGTACATCTCCACCGTTCCCACGAGGGGACCCTGTCTAAAATCGGGTCGGGAGAATCCGTACTCGGCTTCGCTGATCAATCCGGCGTCGTACCCCCCGCCAAGGAAGCCGTCGTTCTGGAAGCTACCAGATGCGCTGCCAATTTGGGAGGCGTCGAGAAGGTAGCTGTCGGCGTCGGAGACGGCGATTGGAGAGGAGGCGGAGGAGGGAAGGTGGCCGCTCAAGAGGAGAAGAGGGTCGTCGCGAGTGCTGGCCATTAGTGGATTCGACATTGGAGCTGCTGTGGAGAGTGGCAGGCTGGAGAGTGGGGTTTCAGAAAGAGCGTGCTGGGGGGTTTGGGAGCCGCTGGTCAATCAATATGGTTTCTGGAGTTCCTCGTCTCTCTCCCAACAAAACTGACAACCCCTTTACTCTTTATTTTCTACGTGTCAAGATTTAAAGGAAATTTAATGAAAACACTATTTATAATTTCTATGAATGTATTCAAAAAACAAAAAAATGAGGAAATTATGTCTTAGTCGCGTTTTTAAACTCTACCATCTAAATTATTTTTTATTATATTTTATAATATGAACTATCCCTCTATCTCATTGATTTAGATCAGTAAGTTACCTTCGGTCCATGATTTGTCGGAGAATGGCAAGGTCGGGTTCTTGAATGACGCGAAATAGACGAACACATCGCGTCAGTGGCCAGGGAGGTGGTCGGCTAAGACTTTCCGATCTTAAGTCGGATCAAGATCGTGAGGTGTTGGGGTATGGGGACAGTAAATGTAAAAGTAAATAGTAAAAGTTATGGAATGAATAGTGATTACCATGTTGTTACTGTAGGCTTAATAGCAAAATATGCCCTATAACTTAGGCCGTTTTGCAGTTTTGCCCTTTAATTATTAAAGTTGCATTTTATGCCTGGACAATTTTGCCCTTATAGCCAAATAGCGTTTTGGTCCATTTTCTTTTCAAAGGTAGCAATTATAGCCTATAACTTTCGAAATTAGCAATTTCAATCCTTTCATACCATAGCTATTTTCAATAAACTCAAATTTCATAGATTATGAAAATTTACATTTTCGATCTATTTTGTTCGTGGCATTATTACACTCTTAGATCCGTCTACATCGAGAGGTTTTAAGTGGATCATTTTTCGACTAGTCAATAGGACATACTTATGTAAATGATTCATAATTTAAGTAAATTCGATTTGGACTAAGGTTTTGATAAAACAAATATAGTCCATCACGACCATATCGTGCCCAACATGCTTAGTAAAATTAATAAATCCCTTAAAATTCATATCTCTTTTGGCCAAAAAGACTTGACCAATTAAGTGGTTCGCAACGCCACCAAAAAATTATCGCCCCGGATCGTTTGACAAACAAATGGTGATTCCGACTCCTTGAAATCAAGCTCAGCCAATATAAAAGTAATCTTTAAACGGGATGAATTAATGGAACATTATGAAGACATGTTGAAGCAAAGACCACTTTTTATTAAGAACTTATTGAAATATTTATTACATTAGTAATCTCCTTTTGGGAGGAGAATCTGGTTTAGCTCATCATAGATGAGGCTTTCACTCAAAATTAAAACTTAAAACTAAAACACTCGAAACTATTACAAATTTTTCACTCGTTTTATTCAAAATATGTCTCTTTTAAGTAGGACTTGAAATTAAAATCTTGTTGAGATGTAAGGCGTCCCGTCTTCGGATTAAGTGGTTCGCCATCTTTTCTTTTCGGGTTCGACTAAAAACGGTCTCGATTAAATGGAACTCCTTGTTCGTTTGAAGTTTCTTTGCTGTAGGAATCTTGTTTTCAGAGAAACCTTTTGGTTCAATAAACTTCCGTCTATCAAAGAAAGGAAAAGTCCTTTGAAAGATTAAATGGATATTTGACATTTGATTAGACCCCCTCCACTATGCTCCTTAGAAGCTTGTATCTTTTCCTTTTTTACGTTTCCATCCGGTCTTAAAACAATGAAAAGCTTTTAAAGCATTACATTAATATCCCCTACGGAACATTAATTTGTCTTCCCGTTTTGGTTTTGCGATTGAAGTAAAGCTTATACCATTTTTTCATGACTTAGGGGTTTCAATCGAAATATTTATTACAATAAATCATTGCCTTATTGAAAAATCTTTCTCGTTTGAACCTTAGATTTGCTCCTTCATCTCCCTCTTTTTAGACTTTTTTGTGACAGGAGCTTCAACATAAATTTGTACACCTAAAAATCTTTAAAATCCATAACCTCGGGTTAGAGCCCCGTACTCTCTTCGGCTGGAAGAGAAGGCCCTTGCGATGAACAATTTTTGAACGGCTCATGATTTTTTGACTAGAAATGGATTTAAGGTGACTGTTGAAGTCGGAAAATGTTCTTTGCGTCCCAAAAATCTGAGTTAGGGTTTTCCAAGATGTTTTCTCGTTTAAGGACTTCTCGTAGTGGCGTCTTTTCGTGTCGAGAATCTTTTTTTCAAGTTTTATGATGACAATATCATAATCATAATATTGACATTTTAATTGTGTAATCTTTTTAGATTGTTAATAAACATTCAACCTTTTTACTCTGAAAAGCCTTTGTTGCAAATTTTCTTCTTGATATGCCATTTTTGTGTCATCAGTGAATAAACAATCTTTTTTCTTTGTGTGACCTTAGTAGGCTGCTTTGCCCGCTGATCATTATTCATCCTCAATGATTTTGGAAGTTTTTTACAAAACTTCCTTCTTGATGTTAAATCTTCCCATTTGAATCGAATGGGCTAAACACTTCAGTAATGCTTTGATTGTTAATAAACATTCGGCAAAATTAACAACTCTTGGAAAACTCGAAGTTGCTTCTTGTCTTTTAGTGTCACGGAAATCCTGTATCTTTTCCACAATATGATTAAGAATAATTCCGGATTCATCGATTTCAATTAAAGAATTTTTGTCTTGTTGCGATTACCGATAATCATTCTTTGACAAACATCTCAAAATATTTCCAAATGTTTGAGATGCTCCTTCATGCTCTTTGATGCGATTAGAATGTCATCGATATACCACGAACATGAAAGCGAAATAATCTTTGAAGAGATTATCCATCTTCCTTTGATATATACGGGGTCGTTAGCGATCCCATAGGCATCACGTTCAAATATAGTGTCCTTGAGGTGTAGAAAGTTGTAAACTTCTTACTTTCTTCCTCCATCTTAATCTTTAGAATCCGGACTTGCAATCGAACTTTGAGAATATCTTGGCACCTTTGATGCGATTAACCAAATATTCTCTACTTGGGATATAGTATCAGTCGAACTCGAAAATGTTATTAATCCCTTTGTAGTTAATAACAAGTCTTTTCCTCTTTTGATTTCTCCATGGTTTTACGACTAAGAATCTGGGCTGTATATGGAGAAACTCTGGTGAAATCAACTTAAGGTCAAGATGTTCCTTAAGTATCTTACGTATCCTTTACGATCCTCCTGGTTCATAAGGATTGGTTTGAATCTTCTGAACTTCGTATTCCTTTCCAGGTTTAACCTTTAAGGATGCTTTGAGCTCATTCTTGTCCCACCATGCCAAAGGATCTTCATTATAATTCCTTTGGATTTTCTTCTTGATATCCTCGAGTGATATTTGTTCTTGATAGTTTACGTCACTCTGTGGATTCTCCATCGAACTCAATCCATGAATTACGCGTTCTGCGTTCTTTCCCCTTGTACTCTGAATGAATACAAGTTATTATCCCGTATCTTGATCATCTACGGATGGAACCAAATTGTCTATAGGATAATAAAGCTTCACCAAATTTTCTTGATCCGCCATTTTTGGGTTGCGGTTTGGCTTCATCACCCACGCTTGCTGCGAAAATTAATAGGCATTTTTACGTAAAATGCTTCCGCGATCTCTGGACAATAATCTTATGATCACACAAGGTTGTGAAAATAAGTCTTCTCGTCTCGTTCTCTTGTGTGAATCTCTTGAATGTTTGTAGGAAATTGTTTCCTAGCAAAATATCTGTACTGTATCATGAAATAAATTGGTGGCGTCTTTACTTTGTACCATGGTCTTGCCCGCCTCAGATCATTATTTACGCTTGTTTAATTCCCACGGTTAAGGATAAGAATCCTTTTAGAGAAATCTCTTCTGCAATAGAAATCTTCTCAATTTCTTTAGGAAAAACATCAGAAACTGCGTACATATTAGGCACTTTGAATCGATATAGGCGGCGAAATACTCGGCCTTGTATTGACATATAACATTCCAATAGAAATGTATATGGAGAATGGACTAGTGGTCATACGATTACGTATCTTTTATTTTGTGAACTCCATTCCATCTTGTAATCTTTCCCAAGAGTTTATGCTCCTCAAAGAAATTCAATTCCCGTATTAATTGTTGGGATCTTTCTGCAACTCCTTTGATAGTAAGCTCAATTTCTCTATCTTGAGGCTTATTGATACCTTCAGCGATTGGTTGTTGGAGATAATATAAAACATCACAAGGAAAAATGTTATCCTTTTGAGTGATGTCGAATATTACTTCAACCTCTCGCCATCATTTGGACATTTCGGCTCTCTGTTTGTTTTAAAAACATCGGGATCTGAGCGTATTTGTCTCCTTTCTTCCCAGCAGTCACCATTACATCTTTGGCTTTGGAAAGACATCATTGGCTCAACTACGAGACTCAGGCTTTTGTTGAAAGGCGGTTGATCTTGAATTATCATATCAATCTCTTAATAGTTGGAGATTCAATGATTTACTGTAACACCACCCTGGCAAAGTCTTCAAAGATTCTTGGGACTTCAATAAATTCCTTTCTCAAAAATACTTGAGAATGATGGGTATTCGAGAGAGCATAGGAAATCTTGTATGTGATCGAGTAAGGCACATTTCATTCTTTCATCAAATCGACTCTTTTGAAATCTTGATGAAGGGTTATGACTCTCTTGAAATCTCGATCTCCCAAATTGTATGCAATTCTAGGATAGACATTAAATGCCAATTTCCTGCATACAAATTTCACATGTAACCGCTCAAGGCATGAATCCTTGAGATGCGAGATTCGCACTTGTCAAATATAGGCTAGATTGAGAGCGAATCTATTCATTTTTGAATGTTGCTTTAATAATTACTCTTATGGCTCAGATGTGAATCCATGAGAGTGTATTTGCAACTTCTCTTTTAACTTTGCTTTTGATCTCTTGTATTTCTCTAATAGGGACCAAGCTGCATCTCGATCCATTCAGTAAACTCCATCGAATAGCAAATTCTCCGGTTGTTACCCTGTGGATAATTTGGTGTCTTCTATTATGAAACCCGATTTTATCGAATGCTTTTCCATAGCTCACGATCGTAAATCCATCATAGACTTGAAGCTTTGGATCTTCCTTCATGATTCTCATAAGAGTCTTATGAAAGCGATCGTGTGAGAGAGGAATCGACATATCCTCTCTAACTATTTGTTGAAGAATTTCTTCTTCACTCACGATTAAAGAGTTCTTCCATCGTCGAGAATAAATTTCTTCTTCATAGATGCTTTCATCGAGGGATATCCTCAAATTGATACACTGTATAAGATCTTGATAATAGAAAACTTCGATTTACGGTGTGGCCTCGGTATCGACTCCTCTTTTTTTGATTATGCGGGCAATCCGTTTGAGATATGCCCTCTTTGCTCGCATGTCCGGCAATTACAATCTTTGAAACTTTCATTAGCTCTAGTGTGAGCACCCCTGAAAGTTCTTCTCCTGGATTCTCTTGGTACTTGCTTGATTAGAACGATGATGAGGCTCTCTCTACTTGGTCTTGGTCTTTGTCGATTTATAACCGGGCTTTTTGTTTTGACCGAACCTTCCCACAGGTCTCCATGAAGACCTGCTTCTTTTGTTGTTGCTTGCTCGGCGGTATGGATGGCTTCTCTCCATCTTTTTCTTATACGCGCTTGGTTGACCTCCACAAATTTGTTGGGATATCATTATCTATGCAACATAGAGGAAGCTGCTTTGTTAATTCCTCTTAATCTTTTGTAATTCTTGTGTAGAGTGCTTGGTAACACCACTCGGATAACTTGGCCTTTAGGAAAGACATTTTTAAGCCCGGATTTCTCTTGACTCCACCACTTGTATTCACGATAAGCATTTCTCTCCAAGGACTGGAATTTTGGCAAAATAGGCATGCGGCTTCTTTTCCTCAATCTTGGATTTTCACACGTATTCGGTAAACAACTTGATATATTAAATCGATATGACAAATATCCGATGCTTCAAGGTATAGAGGGCTTGTTTATATTTCTTTCTTTTTTCATCCTCTAATCCCTCGAAATAACCGTGCTTGATGAATTGGATTTTGAATAGTTTTGCCATACCATCGACAATTCCTTTAAGTGATTCCCTGATGTGGCCGAACTTTTAAATGCGGCATCGGTCATATCGAGGCAATCTTCACGATCCTTGAAGACTCATTTCAAGGAGTAAAATGAATGAATCCTTTGTAAGATCGAGGTTCTGTTTGAAATTCTCATAAGTGAAGCCCGTTCATCAATGAGAACTTATCTTTTTTTAAATGCGGGATGTCGGTTTAACATCAACCAATCTACGGATGTATTGGGTCAGTGCGATCTTCCATAAGGCGTCGATTAAGCATCGAGCGCCTATAATATTACCTCGCATTTTGCATTGCCTTAAGGTTTCCCCGTCGGCTCTGATTGTTCCTTTTCTTCATATTGGTATTCCCGATATGAAACACAGTCAGTGTTCTTGTGCGTACATAAATCGATATTTGATATGTCTGTAAGGGTACATCTCGGACATCGGTCAGGATCCATATTCTCGGAGAAATTCTCCTCACCAATTGTCAATTACATAAATATAATAAATATAACCAAAAGTTCTTAATAAACACTGGGCTCGATGCCATTTTAAGCAAATGACTTGTCAAATCATTATGTGTATAAATAAGGGTATAATTGGTATTTTGAAAATATGCAATTATTCCGCAAGACCAATTTTGCATCAACTCAAGACTTATAGGACACCAATTGCCGGTATAAACTTGCGGGACCAATTTTTCAAAAGCGTTATAAACTTACGGGGCATATTTTGCAAAAGCTTGAAGAACATCGGGCATATTTTGCAAACCCGATAACAAAAGTCAGAAAATGCATTCTACCCCAAGTTACGGGATATTTTACGCAATTAAGCTGTTCTTGTAGCAACCTATTTATAGCTACCACTTGGCACTTGTAAGCAATTAGATGGCGCCAAGTGTCATCCACATAATTAGAGGTTTGTCTTGGGTGCCGATGGCGTCGGTGGTCCCTAAGGGGTTGTTGGGCACATGGCTAAGTTTAACTTGTGTATGGTCGGGCCCAATGGGCTTCATTGTGGTCGATCTGGCGGGCGACCCTTTTACCACATCATTACTCCCCCGATTCTCGAGGTCGTGTGGTCTCTTGAGATCTTCGACCTCGAGGACTGAACTTTCTGGATAGAAAATTCACGTATGAAACTCCAAATTTTTGTCCCCACGTGACTTCATGTTCCCATGCGCCTCGGGAAGCTGACGGCAGCGGTCTCTGTCATAAATCTTTGTCGTCCTCGAGAAGCGTAAAGGCCCCTATCTTTTCGTCTTCCCGCCATTTTCAAAATTTCCCACTGGCCCCTTTGGTAAGTGTAATTGTTTCATATAAAAGTAAAAACATCTTTCACTTTTTCACTTTTCACCTTTTCTTATAAAAACTAGATCACAAACGACCTTTCAATCTTCGTTGTGCCATTGAGATCCGTGGCAAGGCGTGGAGGCTCGACCCCATCAACAGCTTTTCTTTTCTTGAGTTAGCTTGATTGTCTGGTACCACTTCGACCTTAACTCTCGTTTCAATTTTAGCTAAACATTCTTTGGGTGAATAAATGGATTCTAGAACAACTTCCGGCCCTTCTCGTGGTGGGTCTAGGGGGGGGTTCGAGCTCGGGGAGCTCAGATTCGGCTACAGTTCTAGTGGGTATGCTTGGGTCCCCGTCATAAAACTCCCCTTGTTTCCCGGCACTTATCGATAAGTGCCGTTCGGGGCATCACTAGGAGCGTAGATGTAGAGCACAACCCTTGAGATCGGGCTCGATGAGACCCCTTCCCGACCTTACCTTTAGCGATTCTTGGGAGATTATTAAATCCTCGGTTCGGTTCGAGGAGGCTTCTCAAATAAGCCGTAGGTATTTCATTCCTCACGAGTATAAAGTGATAATCCGGTCGGGGACGACCCAGAATCACAAGCACTCCCTCCCATTGCTTCTCTTTTCATTTAGCGCTCACTCTAGATGCGAGCTCAGGTTTTCTCTTCACAAGGATATCGAAGAGATCCTTATTCGATTAGGGTTTGTCTTACATTTGCCCCCAATAGCGATTCTTCAAATTCAAACTTAACGTCCTCATGCATCATTTTGATGTACGACCTTGACCCATTTTTGGTCTTTGTTTTCTATCACTACTTTCGGAACCAACGATCGAGGGTTTTCTATCTCACCTCTAGACCCCATTGTAAATTTCTCACTCATCTTCCCTCTTCTTGGTCATTGGAGGGAGAGGTTTATTTTTATTGAGGCTCCTCAGGGTGCCGTGGCGGATTCCTCGAGCTTGGAGGTTCTCAAAACCCCGTATCACTTCGGGACCTGGGGGAGTGCTCATGGGATGATGACTTTGTCGGAAACAACTTACCTCACATCATTATGACATAAGGGAGCTCTACGGAAGAGGTCTTATCCTCAGTGGGGCTTAGTCTTGCTATCGTTCAAAATCCCAATCATTTGGTAATTTGCATGTTCTTTTATGGTTTTTCCTTTCGGTCGATTTACCACATTTGCACTAACAACACAACATTGCGGGTATGTCGGTTAAGGCTTCCACTCGTGGCCAAAGTCATAGAGGAGCGAAGGAGAGGCTCATCGCCATTGCACGGTCTTCAAGTCTCAACATTCCCCATCCCCATCTGTTCACTCCGTGACACGGGCCTCCTCTGACTTCCCATGTTCGGAGAGATTGCATCGATCCTATCACAAGAGGTGAGCTCACTGCGTTGGGGTCTCTGTCGAGCGCCTTTTCGACCATAGAAGGAGGATGCTTTGACCCGAAAAACAAGAAGAAGGGAAAAAAGACAAATCTCGTAGCCGCAAAGGATCAGGGGTAGTAAGCCCAAGAAGAAAGCCCGTCCCAAGAAGGAGCCTCCTAATGAAGAGGAGATCGCGATCGCTCTTGGCGAGATCGTGCCCGTCGAGAAGTTGTTGTTAGCTCGCGAACAAGCACATTGGAGGCTTCTCGACCTCCCAAACTCTCATGTACTCGGGTAATTCCGAAGTGGAATATCTCACACAGTTCCATATTGAAGACCGTCTTGGGGATGATTCCTTGGAGCTCTATCAAGCACAATGTATTCTCCCCAAGATCGGTTGCTTTGGGGTGATGCCGATACCAGTTTGGAAGAGATCGCTTGCCCCTACGACACGATGAGGTAAGTTTAATGATACCACGGAGATGTTTTCATCACCTTGCTTTGATTGTTTTACGTCTTCCTAATATGACTCCCTTCTATTTTGTTTAGGCTGCTCGGGTTGCTCACAACCTAACCCTCATGATCATCAGCGGGATCTATATATGGAGGTCGAAGCTCGTGCCAGCGCCTTGAAGAGGAGAAGAATGCGATCAAATCCCAAGCAAAGCCGAGTATGATTCGCATTTAAGACAAGTAGAGCACAATTACATGAGCTCGAGGCCAGCCAAAGTCTCAGGAGTCCCTTAATCTGCCGGATCGAGATTGCTCGCTTGACACTGCGAGCTCGGAGAGCTTTGTTCTTTGGGCAAGAGGCGGGGCATAGAGGGCTTTTAATTCCGTTGAGTTTGCGCGAGGAAACCCAAGGAGGCCGGTCAGGGTGCTCGGGACTTCAAGCATTCTCACCTATCTTTGATCGGTTGGTCGTTGAAAATTTCTTTTCGAGGTCTTGGGTTTTTTTCAAATGCCCGGTCTCGGATCAGCTTGGGGTTTCAGGCGGATTTTTGGCGCAAGCAAGGCTGGACCCCAGGCTAGATGGCAATGGAGAAAGACGACTATGAGGAAGAAGAGGAAAATCTCTCGGTCATGAGTTTGAGTTCCTTCTTCAGAACCGAGCACGAAAGGGGTGACATTGATCTGAAGGTGGCGCAGGCCCTGAGGAAGGTGATGCGATCTGAAGAGGATGATGTCAATCTGAGGAGATGACTGTTGGGCGTCGCTTCTCTCCTTGACCCACCTTCTTAGATTCTCATGATAGGCTTGGATTTTGAGAATTCTTTTGTAATCACCCACAACACGTTTAGGGGTTGTTTTGTAAACTCTTATCTCTATTTTGTCTTGCCTTATTTAAAGGTGAATATGTTATGCAATGTATATACTACTGCTTTACTATATAGACCTTCTTTGTTTGTTTACTCGGTCGAAGTACTTATTCTACTCTCTTTGTTGCATATGCATTGCGCTATTATTATTATTAAGTCATAATACCATTCAGTTCCCCATTAATTAGGTATGGGGTTGTTTGAGTCTTCCAGAAATTTCTTATGCGCTAGGGATCCCTCATCTTATGAGAAACACGCGTGTGGGGTCGCATTATTAGGGGTCTCCCCCCTTTCGAGACCCATTTGTGAGTTGGGGATCCTTGGGATCCCTCCCTTTCTGATAAGGTGTGGGATCTCGAGGGTCCGTGTTGGGGATCTTGGATCCCCTTGTGGGTTGAGGATCTTTGGGATCTCGAGGTCCCACTGTGGGTTGGGATCCCTCCTCCCTGAGAACACAAGTTATTGGGATCTCGAGGTCCCCTTGTGGGTTGAGGGATCTTGGGATCCCTCCTTTACGGAGCACAAGTTCTGGGATCTCGAGGTCCCACTTGTGGGTTGGGATCGGGGATCCCTCCTTTCTGAGCACAAGTTCTCGAGGTCCCAGCTTGTGGGTTGAGGATCCTTGGGATCCCTCACATTTCACCCGGAGCACAAATTCTTTGGGATCTTGAGTCCCACGTAAGGTTGATCTCGAGGTCCCATTTGTGGGTTGGGATCCTTGGGATCCCAGCACAGTTCTTGGGATCTTGAGGTCCCACTTGTGGGTTGGGGGCCCTCTTAGGCGACTGGGGATCCCAGCGCTCGAGTTCTTTGATGTGGCCCTCTCGCGCACAATACTTACCT
The DNA here is from genome assembly GCA_016081115.2 of Rehmannia glutinosa. Taxonomy (NCBI): domain Eukaryota; kingdom Viridiplantae; phylum Streptophyta; class Magnoliopsida; order Lamiales; family Orobanchaceae; genus Rehmannia; species Rehmannia glutinosa. The sequence goes on along the minus strand of CM071933.1, from coordinate 48,266,716 downwards.
AAGTTATATACATCACATCGAATTTCAAATAAGGGAGCCATTAACTTGATCTCACAATTTCGTTTTAACAAAATATGGGAGTGCAGGGATATCACTTTGCGTACATGCGCCCCTCTTAACAAAAGACGCTCATATTGAGCTACTTGGGTCTTAAATTCACGACCTCTATAATCCTTAACAAAACATGGGGTTATAAAATCTCCCTAATCTAGATCTGAGAAATAATAGGTCGGCATAAGCGGGTTATCCGCTAAGCATAAAACCTTCGTAGATTACGGCGTTCAAGGCACAGGGAGCTCCTTGCGCTGCAAGTCTTCCAAATGATAAGCTCCTTTTCACGAGACACGGATCACTTTGAATGGTCGCTTCCCAATTGGGATCTAACTTCCCCACATGCTTGGATCTTCAACCTTTTTTAGGGCGAGATCTCAACACAGGAAACTCCTCTTTTTTCACTCTCTTGTTGTACTCGCTCATCATTCTAGCTTTGGCTAAGCGGGATCCTCCACGTAGGCGTGTTCTCTTCTTCCCTCAATGAGGTCCGGATCATTTGCTGTTCTCTCGGTTCTCCTCTCTCTCATAATTCTCGATCTGTGAGTGGGTTCCCCATTCTGTTTGGGATCACAACTTGATCCGTCGAGGAAGGAAAAAGGGGGTCTCTCCGTGGTTGTCTTTGGGGTCGTTCTATAAGCCCATAGTACCCCAGGGAGCTCATCAACCAGTGGAGTCTTCATTTGTTCCCGGACGCGTCTTTGGGTCTTTGTAGGATAATGCGATTTGCGACCTCCCGTTTGCCCATTGGCTTGCGGATTTCCTCTGAAGGTAAAATTCTATTGGATCTTCATTTCTTTGCATCATGCCTTACTGGCTGGGTTCCATTATACGAGATCAAGATCAGGGTACCCCCCAATCTACACGATATTCTTCCAAAGTTCATGACTGACCGATTTTACGTGATCTTTGCTAAGGCCTGACGGCCTCTATCCAGAAAAGTACTCAGACATCGACAATGATGAACTTCTTCTATGCCGAGCTAATGGGAATGGACCCAGATATCGATTCCACAGCTTTAGGTCAAATGGGCATGTTATGGGTATTGGGTCATGGGGGTAGGTGGTGGTGTGTGGCAAGTTAAGTGCGGTGACATTTCTCACATTTCTGACAAACTCGGTGTCTTGTACTAAAGTTGGCGAGAAATAGCCACCGGCGCTTGACCTTCAAAGCTAGTGACCTTCCACCGAATGATTTCAAGAAACCTTCATGGATCTCTTGCATCACGTCTGTGACCGCTTTACGGTGCTAAGCACTTGAGCATGATCCCGTTCTGACTTCTTATAAAGGTTTCCATCTAGTATGCAAAGCGGGACGCTCTTACTTTGAGATGCTTAGCCTCTGGCGGGTGCGTCAGGCAAGTGACCACAAGAGGTAGTTTTTATATCTTCCATCCGGTCTCGCCACATGAGATCTTGAGCACGAGACCCGCGTAGGGCACATTCGTCGGGTCTTTTTTTGGGCCGGATCTCGGGTTATCATTTGTTAGGGGCGACCACTTTTCTTGAGCGCGCTGTGATACTCTTGTAAATTTTACCAACGCATCGACTCGCCCCTTTTAACATCCTTGGAACCTGGTGGAGTTGGAATTGTTGAAGCCTTCAATAAGTTGCTTCACTCGCTCCAAATATGCGCCATCGTCTTTTCTTTGGCTTCATATTCTCGTTGAACTGCATCGCCACTAAGCTGCTTCTTGATGCATATGCGCTACTAGCTTCTTTGCTTGGCATTTTGAGATAATTTTATGCACTGCTATTAAAGAATTCGTATTCCGCCTCATTGTTAGTGACCCCAAATTCTAATTTTAATGCAATTTCGAGTTCTAGGTCATTTGGTCCTTGCAATGAAGTCGGCTCCACCCCCCCGATCTGCGGCGCCGTCGACATGGAGCATCCGGTCTCCAAGTGGGTTCAATCGAGTTTGACATCTCTATCGGGAAGTCGTGAGGACACTCGGCCTTTATGGTTGTTCTTACTTGGTACACGATATCAAATTCTCCTAACTCCACCGACCACTTAACCAAGCGACCCACGAGATCTAGTTTTCCCAGGATCTGCTTTAGCGGTTGGTCAAGATGATTATCACATGCGATTGAAAGTAAAGTCGAGCTTACAGTGAGGTCACCAAGGCGAGCTAACTTCTCGACCTCGAATACCATTCCTCCCAGCCCCTTGGAGGACTTTCTTGACATAATAGGCGGTTGGTGGACCCGCTGTTTTCCCTCACTGTGCCAGGCTCACCATGAGGTGATACTGAAATCGAGATAAAGGTTCCCCCTTTCAGCGGCTTCGGCGGCGACGTGGAGGTGAGTCATGCGCCTTGATCTCTTGAAAGGCTTTCTGAGCGATTATCCATCCCACTTGAAACTTTTCACGTTTTTAACGTGGCGAAGAAAGGTAAGCTACGATCCCCAACACAAATGAATCGGCTCGGATCTATTATTCTGCCCGAACCACGGACCTCCTTAATATTCTTGGGTGGGGTCATCGGACTATTGCCGGATTTTTGAGATTCACTTCTATCCCAGCGCTTCGTCGACAAGATACCCCAAAGAACTTGCCTCCTCTAACTCCAAGGTGCATTTTCCGGATTGAGCTTCATTTTGTACCTCGCCGATACATAAAGGACTCTACGAGGTGGTTTAAGTGGTCCTTCTCTTGCTCGCTTTTTACTAACATATCATTGACATATACTTCCATGGTTACCCCGATGGTAAGTCCTTAAACATCATATTGAAAAGTCTTTGGTAGGTGGCACCCACGTTTTGAGCCCCAAATGGCATGACCTTGTAACGATGAGCCGGTATCGATTCTGAAACGAGATCTTTTCTCTATCTTCCTCGACCGTTGATATACGGTGTTATCACGTCTGCATCCATCATCTTAGCAATGCGCATCCGGCCGTCGAGTCCACCAGCGGATCGTCCAGAAGGAGAAGTGCAGTCTTTAGGACAAGCTTTGTTCGAGATCGTAAGTAAATTCGGTATCATCTCCACCTCCGTCCATTTTGGAACAATCACGGCGTTGGAGAGCCAATCGTGGTGCACCTCAACAATGTAACCCGCTTGGAGTAGCTTGTTGACCTCAACCTCTATTATTTTGTTCATTTCGCCCAAAACTTCTCTTCTTACCTTTCTTGGCTTTATAGCGGGATCAATATTGAGGCGATGAACAATGACCTCCGGGCTCCTCCTTCCGGGGTTTCTTGGCTCCCACGAAACACATCATGGTTCTTTTTTAGAAATCGATCATCATGAGCTCTTGGGATGGGGTCATTTGCGACCCGATTCTCCTGGTCTTCGTTGGGTCATTTGGGTCCAATTGAACCACAAGGTACTCTTCTACCGGCTCCGTCCTATAATCATCTAATTTGGATTTTTTTTTGAACTCGACCCCCACCACACACTTGTCTCATGGGTTCAAAGGCGGCCTCCTTTACTTCGCTCCTTTTCGAGAGATAAATTATAGTATTCCCTAGCCATTTCTTGGTTCCCCGGACTTCTCTCCCTCGAACTTCGTGGGGAATTTCATTTTTAGATGGAACGTAGACACCCACGACATGGAATTGGTTCAATCAAGGTCTACCCGAGTATTATGTTATAGGCGGAAGGCGCCTCTGCCACAGGATACTTGATCATAAAGTTCTTCTACATGGCTCGCTCCCGGGGAGGTAGGTAAGTCGATTGTACCTGGGTGCGACCTCGACCTCAGAACCCGTGAGGAGGGTTGCCAGCGGCTTAATTAACATTATCCCCCAAAGTCCATCCTCCTTAACACACTCAATCTTTATGACATCCAGCGGTACATCGTTGTCCGCCATACTTTTGCGGCAAAGTTTGCTACATCCGTTGTAATAACCATGGGGTCATTATTCCGGGTCCAGCCCTTGGAGATCCGCCCGGTCAAAGGTGATCGGAGGACCTTGGATTGTATTGACCTGGTGACCTGCGACCTCCGGCCTGTAAGCTCTTGCGTATCTCTTTTGTGCTCTCTGCGAGTCCCCGTTAGTTGGTCCTCCGGCTATCACATGTATCACCCCCTTTCAAGGTAAAATATCTTGCCCGTGGGGGGGTGCTTGATCTGCGGGTCTCTTTCCCTTGTCTGGACCTTGCTTGTTACGCTCGGGTGACCTGTGCGAGACCTCCTCACGGATCTTGCACAGTGAGCAGGTTCACCTTGCACCTTAAAGTCTTGGAGGTACCACTTGTTGAATGAGCCTCTCAATCTCGTCTTTCAAATGGAAACAATCCTCAGGTGTCATGCCCGTGGTCTTTGTGGAAGTAAGTCTTTTTTGTCTTGCGAGTCCGTTAGTGATTCCACCTAAAATATCTTTGTGGAGTGGCTCTTTATCTTCTTTTCCATATGGCCTTGCTTGTTGCGCTCGGGTGACTCACCAATCTTGAGTTCTCAATTTGGAAGCCATCAATATGCCTCTAACTCGTCTTTCAAATGGGAAACAATCACTGTGTCATGCCCATTTAAGGGGTATAGTTTTGAAATCTTGGTCCGTCCAATCTTGAGTTCTCAATGGTGAATCTTTGCGCGTAACCTGGGGGGGTATAGTTTTGAAACTTTGGTCAGTCAACAGGTGGATCTCTGCGATCTTTCTCGGATATGTGCGATTCGGCTCCTTGGACTCTCTCTTATCCTTGGTCACTCGCATTTTGAGACCATTCGCGATCTTTTTAGTGAGTTCATTTCTTCCTCGTGTATGTATCTCTGCGCCATCTCCATCAAACTTTCGACATCACCCCGGGTCTCGGGCCAAGGCTGATCACGAAGGTCCCTTTTTGGGGCGTGGATCATAATCACGATCATCATATCAATCCTTAGTTCATCGACCTCAAGACCTCATTGTTGAACGGAATTGATAAAGTCTCGAAGAAGCTCTTTCTCCCCACTGCCGAATAGTGAAGAGGTGCGTAGGCGATCTCTTAGCCTTCTTCTTCTGGCCCGAAATGAAAGAGGAATTTCCTCACCAATTGCTCATAAGACACAGCTGTGCCGTAGCGGGATGCGTGAACCACTCTTGAGCTCGACCCGATAGCGTAGTGATAAAGATACGGGCGTTGATAACATCGATTGTCGATATAGCTTCCATCAAGTGTTAGAATGCCATTAAGTGCTCACTGAGGTCCTTGCTTCCATCGTATCGAGGTAGGTCCAGGGCTTGAAATTTGGAGTCACTACCTCCATCAGATCTCTTCACAAAAAGGAGATCCTCTCTTTTGCGGAAAATGAGGACGTAACATCTCCCTTCTCTTGTCTCACTCCAACTTCTTAGTAGCAAGCTCAATTTTCTCTCACTTTGAGCTCTTGCAAGTTGTCGCCCAATGGTACTCATGGCACGGGTACCCCCAGTGACCCTAATCCCACTTTCTCGGGGATGCGGGTCTTGGGGCGGGTCCCAGACTTTTCACTTCATTCTCTTGCTCAAGACCACAGGACTCCATTAACTCCCATTCGCTTGTGCACATCATGGTCTCACAGTCGGACCTGTTATAGGGTCGAGGAGTCGGGTGTCCTCCTTCCCTTTCTCTCTCATTCGCGCTGTTGGCTCCTCTCCATGACCAATTTCTCGAAGTCCTCCCTTTCTCATCGAGATCATACGTGCAGGTCTTTCCTTCCCGTGTCAAGGATCCTGCGGAGATTGAGGCAGAAGAGAACTGGGTTTCAACACCTCGCTTATCTTCATTGGGGTCTCAATACCCCCTTACGAGCGATGCTTTCTGGAGTCTCCATACCTCGCACCTTCGTTTCGATTAAGGAAAACAAAGAAGTTTCCACATGAGCGGCGCCAAGCGATTTAGATCAATGAGATTGCCTTAAGTCCTGAGACTTGTCGGATGCTTAAAGTCGGGTTCTTGAATGACACAAAATAGGCACACACATGTCGGGGCCTAGTAGGAGGTGGTCCGAGGCTAAGACCACTCCCGATCTTAAGTCGGATCGAGATCGTGAGGTGTTGGGGTATGGGGGTATGGTAAATGTAAAAGTAAATAGTAAAAAATTATGGAATGAATAGTGATTACCATGTTGTTACTCACAGCAACTGTTATAGTTGCCACTTGGCACTTGTGATTAGATGGCGCCAAGCGTCATCACATAATTAGAGGTTTGTACTTGGGTGCGATGGCGTCGGTGGTCCCTAAGGGGTTGTTGGGCACGGCTAAGTTTAACTTGTGTATGGTGAGGCCCGATGGGCCATTGTTGTTGATCTGGCGGGTGGCCTTTTACCACATCACCCCTCACATAGACAATGAAAATAATTCACACATATTAACAAAACATAATAAATATATTTGGAATTATAATATTTTCCCATATTAACTTTCTATTTTTGTCCTTGCATTAAATGGACTCAACTATATTGGAAAAAGAAATTTGTTAAAAACAAAGTGATTAAATAGGATATTTTAGTCTATTGATATTTAATTAATACTCTCAATAATGAAATAAGCTTCTAATTTTTAATGGACGAAAAAAGAAAGTTGTCTTATCTTAGTGGGATGAAGGAATATATATTTCCAATTTTACTTTATTTAAATAGTCCACTCGACCATATCAAACACATCATGCTTTCGTATTAAATTTAATAATCTCTTAGAAACTCATATCTTGTGTAATCGGAATGTAGTGCTAGTTTCTCACAACCCAGGCACATCGGTTTGCGACTACTCCTTACAACCAACCTTAACATACGATGGTTGTTGAACACTACAAAAGAAAAAAGCGAAAATTGAAGGCGGTAAAATTTTTGGGAAAATATTAGGAATGACCCATTTTAAAGCCCGTATGCAACTTTAGCCTAACTTATTCAAAATATTCAATTATAGCCCTTTTTCTTTATTAAACCCCAAATGCCCACTTATCTAAATTGAAGGCAAACTATGGTTTTATCAAGGTTTTAAGGGCGTAAAATGGTATCGAGGCACAGGTTTATTAGAACTTTTAGTTAAATTTATTATATTTATGTAATTAACAATTGGTGAGCAGAATTTTCTCCAGAAAATGGATGCGGACAATTGTTCAAGATATCTACCTTCACAGGGACATATCGTCAATTTTTGACGATGTATGCCTGAACATCGGGATAAGATAACATATTGAAAGAATCAATATGTTGAAAAGAACTTCGCGAGGAGTAGATAAAGGAAACCTTGGGGCATTTCGATAGACAAGCGACATATTATCGAGTTATCTTACGGTAAATCGGATATTATATGTAGATATGATGAATCGTTAAAGCAACTCATGAAAATCATGAGTCACGAGAAGGGAGTACGAGAATAGGCGAATCTTCCAAACACATCTAAGTTCTCAGATCTTAGAGGTCGAGAAAGGCGGTGCGGAATTATGGCAACCTCCATAATCATCTATCAACACGGGTTCACGGATCGAAAACCGATGGAGGCGATGGTGAAATATGGATGGACACTCTTTGAAATCCTTCATGATATTGAAACCGTCAAGAATCTAAGGGCGGACTAAGTTCATTCGGAGGAAAGCGTATTGATTTGAGAATAGTACCCTATTTACACCAAAAGGAAAACGGCGAAGTTATGCGAAAAATGACGAGATGATGAAAAGCTTATCTCTATCATCGGGGAAAATCCGTCACAAACTAAAGGTAATGGATATGGAGAAGATAAATCTTAAAGATCTACACATGACCTTGCGGAGAATCCTTGCTTAGGGATTAGGAATTGTAGATTTAAAAATGAGCCAGGAGATGGATCAACTTTGGTTACAAACGTGACCAACATGGAAAACCACTTCCACCACCGCGATGAAATCCCAAAGTTGCGACTTGGGTTCAAATTATGGAGATGAAAGAATGTCTCACGTTGGAGATTTCAATGCAAGGAGAGATCTATTATTCACGAACCCGACAACCTTCCCGAAGGCCAAATTTATGTAATCTGCTTTTATGGAAGATCATGACTCAATCCCATACATCCATATGGATTGATGCTAAATCTAGATATCTGATTTTTTAAAAATCGAAGTCCTTATTGATGATTGGGCGTCAACAATAGAGATTGCAACAAAACCATCGATCTTACGAGGAGGATGAATTCATCTTACTCCTTGAGATGAGTCTTGAAGGATGCTGTAAAATTGCATGGGATATGATGGGAGCGAATATGAAAAGAGAGTCATTAAAAGGAATTGTCGATAATATGGTAAAATTATTCCAAAATCCATTTTATCGAAAGAGGCTATTTTTGAGGGATTGGAAGAAGAAAAAAAAAAAGATATAAACAAACCCTCTATTGCCTCCGGTTACATGATATTTGTCATATTGACGAATATATCAAGTTATTCACAGTCTGTGATGGAAGTCTAAGGTGGAAGATAAAGAAGCTTCGCAATTATTCTTTGCAAGATACCAAGTCCCTGGAGAAATCTTATCTGGGGAATCAAGAGTGCGGTGATTTAGATACGATTGGCTAGAAGAATTGTCACGTCCCAAAAGCGGAAGCCGTGACACAATTTGCAAACATATACCATTTTACAGAGCCGGCTTTCTCTCCCAACATACATCAAAAAAACGACAAAATCTCAATTAAGCATAAATAAAGGGAGTAACTAAGTCAGAGTATGGTTACAGTGGAATCCAGAAGAAATATAACACAACATAATAATTGTTCCTCAGTTCCTACGCCCTACTATTACAATAAATAAGTCCAAAAGTCTAAATCACCCTTAATTAAATCCATCTTCTTAATAAAATCCACTTAACATAATACAAAACTAAGCTATGTAGATTGTTAGTCCAAGTGCTCACGATAATCAGAGGGGGTGAATAGATTATGTCGATTTTTATGATGCCCTCTTTTGAATGAACAAGTAAATGATAAGAATGTAAATGCGGAAATTAAACAACACTCGATGATTTATAGTAGTTCCAGCCTGAGCTAATCTACTACCCGGTATATCAGTGGATTTCAAGAAAAAGTTTTATTAACGAATTTATATAATTGTTTACAACACCACTGATTACACAATCTTCTTACAGCACCTTCAAAGATAGGTTTTAAGCGTAC